>OU426987.1:52204777-52804777 GCA_911387755.1 Chrysotoxum bicinctum
AGATATTTTTTCAGGGAAAGGTAAATTTCCCATACACCTGCAAATTGATGATACAGTTTCCCAATCCGTTAAGCCACCACGCCGCCTACCATCCACTCTTATCGAACCAGTTAAAAAAGCTCTCAATGAACTACAATCGATGGGAATAATACAAAAAGTACATAGTCCAAAGGGGTGGGTAAGTAATCTAATTATCGTTGAGAAATCAAATAAACAAATTCGAGTGTGTTTGGATCCGAGAGATTTAAATAAGGCTCTTAAACCTGAAAAAACTTTTAATTTCAAAATTCGAAAAAATCAGGGATAAGCTCCTGCGGTATGAAATACTTTTCGGTATTAGATTTAAAACATGGATTTTGCAGGTCGAATTAGATGAAACCTCAAGCGAATATTGCACATTCAGCTCACCTTTTGGATTTTTTAAATTTTCTCGACTCCCTTTTGGCATAAGTGTAGCACCGGACATTTTTTCAAAAATATACCTAGCAAAATTTTAGTACATTACCAGGAACCTTTGTTTATATTGATGATTTGATTGTTTTCGGAAAAGATGAGAAAGAACACGATATAAATTTAAATTTAGTTTTAAATAGAGCTCGAGAAATAGGAGTTAAATTTAATGAAGACAAATTTCAGTATAAAATGAAAAGCGTTAAAAACATTGGGCATATATTATTTTCGGAGATAGGAATAGCTCCGGATCCAGACAGGGTCAAGGCCATTTTAAATTTGAAAATTCCATCAAACAAAAAAGAGCTCCAAAGTCTTTTAGGAATGATTATTTACTTTCGTAGTTTTATACCTAATCTCGCTGAAATTTCTGATTGCTTGCGCGAGTTTAAAAAGTTTAATTGCAAACGCTCCCATACTTAAAATGTTTGATAGTTTAATAGTTCTGCAGTGCTATGTGTCAAAAAGCGGCATTGGATGTTGCTTAATGCAGTCTGGAGCACCTTTAAGTTTTGCATCTCGATCCTTAACTCAAACTGAAGTCGGGTATGCTCAAATAGAGAAAGAATTACTGGCTATAACTTTTGCATGCAATAAATTTCACCATTATATATGTATATGGAAGACCGAAGAAGAAGTTAAAACAAAAAATATAAAAAATAAAATGCACGACTGGGTCGCACGAACTTGCTCCTATGTAAAAGACTAAGAATTTCAAAAATGAATGTTATTAGAGAAACTGTTCGTAAGCATAAAATTCATTTTTTAAATGACTAAAAAAACTTCTTTAGTAGTTAAAGGTAAGAATAGGATGCCATGTAATTAAAGCAAATATAGGTTTATGCAAGAACAAAAATTATAAGTCTGTAGTGGTTTCTTAAAAAATAGGGTTTTATATAAGAAAATTTTAAAACATTTAAAAAAAATTTGAAGTTTTTATTATTGTTTGAATAAAAATTAAATTTACAAAAAAACTATTGAGCCGTTTTCGAGATACTGAATTTTCAAAAAACAAAAAATTGATTTTTTTTTTTCAAAATTCAAAAAAATATTTTTCTTAAAGTTTTGAAATGCAATGTTTTTAAACTTTTTAGAAGCTTCTCTCTACGAAATTTCATTAAAATCCGTTGTGCTAATAATGAGAAATTCAAATTTTTAAAAAATCGTTCTATGGTAGGTACAGTCAGTAATATCTTCTTTTCAATTTTTTTTTATTAAATTACAGATATTAAAAAATAATAGAAAGAAACAAAATTTAAGCAAAATTCTCGGAACCGTTTTCGAGAAAAATACGATTTTCGAAAACCATTTTTTAACATTTGTATGGAGGATACCGTTAATTTTAGGTAAAATGAATTTATTTTTCTCATATTTTGTAGACTATTTTTCCAAACTTTTATTTATCAAGTTTTGAAAAAATCGAGCATGGTGTTTTCGAAATATTGAGTTTTCAAAAAAGAAAATGTTGAAAGTTTTTTTAAAAATCCAAAAATTTTGTTTGGAAAATTTGAATACACAATAATATCCAAACTGCTGGGAAGCTTTAGCATAAAAAAAATGATCAAAATCGGTGGTACCGTTTTTGAGAAAATCAAAAACAAAAAGAAGATCCCAAGGGGGGTACCAAAACTACTAATTTTTTGAAAAAAATTTTTCGACCATTACCTAGGTTTACTAAATAAATTTTTTTGAATTTTTTTTTAAAAATCGTTGAGACAGTTTTTGAGAAAAAAAAATATTTATAAAATTTCGAAAAAAAAATCGTATGGCAGGTACCGTTATTTTTGGTCATAAAAAATCAAGTCAAAAAACATCCGGGGGTAAAAAATCAAAACCCATATCTACCAAGTTTGAAGAAAATCGGCCGAGCCGTTTAGCTGTAATCGAACAGACAGACAGACAGACAGAATTGCCAGAGCCACTTTTTTGGTCTTCGCTATCATTGTAATGTCAAATTTGATCAAAATCTCGAGTTCGATTTTCTTAACGAATGCATAACTTGCCTTATAATACCTATATGTCGCAAGTAAAAATTCTTATAGTTTTTGTTTTTGTTTTTGTTTTTGTTTTTCGTGGGCTATATTGAATAATTCAATTGAAAGCTTATTGTGACCTCTAGTCCAAATGCATTTCGCCCAGGTACGACAGTTGGGCTCATCAGTTAGATGCTGTCCAGTAGATGCTGAAACACCAGTAACTGTTCAGAATGATCACAAGCCGCTAGTAGATATTTGTAAGAAAGATTTAGATAAAATATATTGCACTAGATTACAACGCATTAAATTAAAATTAATTAAATATAATTTAAACGTAGTATATTAAATTAAATTTGGTGGTGCAACAGCTCGGAGTGAACCAGGACCTAGTGACTTACAACTCTCAACCATTACTGTGTGCGTGTTACCAGGAACGGAGGGTAATGTACCAGGTAAATATTTACATATTGCGGATTTATTGTCGCGATCATATTTAAAAAGCGAAATAAATAATGAAGACGAAGATTTTAATGAAGTTATTCATTCGTTGAATATAAGTGAATACCGAAAAGAACAATTAAAAATTGAAACAGAAAACGATACAGTCTTGAGAAAATTGAAAATAATTTTAAAAACGAAATGGAGTACCTAAAGATCTACAACCTTT
Source organism: Chrysotoxum bicinctum (assembly GCA_911387755.1). Lineage (NCBI taxonomy): Eukaryota > Metazoa > Arthropoda > Insecta > Diptera > Syrphidae > Chrysotoxum > Chrysotoxum bicinctum. Next base: position 52,207,871 of record OU426987.1, read on the forward strand.
TTACACTTGTTTTTTTGGCTAACACTAAACAAAGATATAGAAAACTTAAAACAAAAGAGCCTATAATTCAGTATGTGATTCCTAAACTTCCTTTTTTAAAATTGGGAGTTGATATTCTGGAATTCGCAAATCCTCCATATCTTGTGATAGTGGATTATTATTCTAAATGGTTAGAAATAATTCAACTTGAAAATAAGTCTAGTTTAGAAATAATAAAGAATTTAAAACATATATTTTCAGCTCATAGCATACCACAAGAGATAATAGCAGATAATTCTCCATTTAACTGTGCTACATGCCTATCATTTGCTAAAGAAAATGGTATACAATTTATTTTTAGCAGTCCCTATTATCCAAAGTCGAACGGTCTTGCTGAAAAATATGTTGGGATCGCCAAAAATTTGTTAAGAAAAAGCCAGACCTCGAACATAGATTTAAATATAACAACTCAACTTCTGTTTAACAGACGAGTTCGCACTAAGGTTCCCATACACAATAACTTACTCATTCCAAAAATTCCCACTAACGTTGAAGATTCCATCCACAAATCCAAAAATGTAATACAAAATCATTACAACAAAACATCATATATAAAAAAGAATTTTTCATTAAATGAACCTGTATATGGATGCAAAAACCCGACAAAATATGTTATCCGGGAAAAATTCTTTATAAATGTCAGGAACCAAGGTCATAAATGTCGTAGAATTAAATCAAGGGGGAAGATATAGACGGAACAAAATCCATATAAGAAAAAGATTTCATAAAACAATTTCGCCTCAACGAGAAGCTGTGATTATTTCTTCTTATGAACACAAAGTTCACAACACTCGTAGCCGCATTGAAATATAATAAGTTAACTTTGGTAAAACTGCAAGTTTATATTTTTTGAATCATGTATAATATAGATATGTATTATGTATTAAATTATAAATGAACTATTTGAACATTTGAATTTATAAACTTGAACTTTGAATTATTGTTTTTATTTTGATTATTCATTTACAAAGGGAGATGTTGTATAAAGTTAAAACTATAAGTGTAGGCCTTTACCTGCTTTGCTTATATATTTATTCCATTTATATATTTAACATATATCAGTTATCTTGTATGAACTTATATTGTATAGTAAAGACACTTGCATATTGAACGTAAAAGAGGTAACATCGTTTATTTTCCTACATATATATATATATATATGTAGATATATATAGATATATATATATATAAAAATATAAAACACATGCTCGATTTTTTTTAAAGTTGACAGTTAAAATTTTTTTAAATAAATGAATTGGAAGATGTGGAAGAAAAATTTAATTTTATCTAAAAATTCCCAAAGGCGTTCCTAATGACTATTTTAGCAGAAGTCCTTCTTGTTCCATTACTCTTCTATTTTCAGTGTTTCTCGACCCCTAATTTGATGTGACCCAAGGACTGTTATGACTCATAAATCCCGCAATCACTCGCACCGAATGATATTCCACACATTTTCCTCACTTGATAGCTTTTTCAGCAATTGCAATTTAATTTTGAAAATTTGCCACTGAATACCTTATCTTTAATTTGGTAAGGTGGAAGTCTTTCTTCAAGCTACCTAGATTCCGATTCCATTAAATTCAACCTAAACCCAGCGAGAAAAGTTAACTTTTTAAAATAATTCATTCAAACCTTTTCCTTAAATATCCCTTAATAATCAAACAGGCTTAAATTATTTGCTGATTGGACCAAACGCGAAGACTTGTTTCATTTCTGACGTCTGCATAAAGGCGATAATCCATGAAATTTTAAATTCCAACTGCAAATTCTTCATGAAATTAATAGCTACGACCATTTTTCTTCTTTTTTTTAAATAAAATAAAAAGAAATCTTTATTTCTGTGCGGCGGCAAAAATAAATAAGAAACACAAGAAAAAACAAAAACATCCGACAATCTCAATATTCTCCATTAAAAATTAAACTGAAAATAACAGAAACTTTCACATCCATCTCAACTTTAACTGGCACGAATTCCGAAAGCAAACAATCAAACAATCTTGGCATGAAGCTGAAGAGAGCTGTTCCTTTGGGCCATGTATAAGCAGGCAAAAAACAACTTATTATTCTTATTTCCATTTCCTCGCGCACCTCCCACTCACGAACAAAAAAAATATAAGAAGGTATCTTTCCCGAAAGTTTTTAATTTTTAAAAAAGAAAATTATAAGAAAATCAACCCTCTCTGCTCCTTTTGCAGCCAAATACCACACTCCGTATGCATATCCTTCCGGTTAACGGAAGATGGAATCAAATGTATTCGAAGAAAGAAACTCAAGGTTTGGTTTTGTCCATAAGGAATCCACCATAGCATGAAACCCGAGAAACAAAAAAAAAACTTGCATAGTGCACTTAAAATACCGGGCGCAGAATTTCCTTTTGCCATTGAAACAGCGAATCCGAAAGACCCAGAGCGAGTCTAGCATCTACCTACACACATTTGCAGGAACAACAGCAACAAAGTGACTTGTTATTGTTATTGGCTCCAGATACAGATGTTGAATTTCCAACATTCGAAACTATTCTTGAGGCACTTGGACTCCTTTGCGAAAAGTATGTGGAAAGAACGGTTTGCCAAGCTGACACATACCTCGTCAATGTCTTCTATTGCTCGAAGAAAATTTCCGTCGAAAACTTCGAGACGAGAAACGTGCAAAACTAGGAGTAGAATTTTGTTCTGCTTGGTTCTTTTCAAAGACATCGATTCGTCCTTCGAGCTATGTATTTCGAAAGTCGTCTTGAGAAAAAGGTGGGCAGGAAGGAGTTATTTTTTTTTTGTTGAAAAGATGCAAAATATATTATGAGGAAATTCCGATTTATAAAAGTTGCGAAAACTTCTGCAATTGAATAATTTGCCTTCCGAAACAGGACAATGATAACGGGGGGCATATGGAAAAATGCAAACGAAGAAAATACGAAAATGCTAAGCGATTAGTATTGAAATCAAGCATCAGGAGAAGGAACTTGATATCTGATGAGGGTTCTGTTAGTATTGTGGTGGAGTAAATTTTGAATTGGAAATTTTCTTGAAATCAAATTGAAGGACATCGTTATAATATATTGGTCATTGAATGAATTATGTTGGGAGCCCTGATTGATCCGTTGGTATTCTTTTTTTATTTCAAGTTTATAAATTTATTGTGCATATTGGAATGAAAATTTTTACTTTCAACTTAGTTATTGGAAACGGAAAATATGCAGACTTGAATGCTCGAACTTGCTCTACTGGATCAAGTTTATAACTACTATGGCGAACCATTGAAGGTTTAAAGTATTATGTTAGAAGTAATAACGTATTGTTACAGGAAATTGTAAAAAAAGACGAAAGAATTAAAAAACTAATTTTGTCTTTGATTTTTTTTTAAATAGTTTTGTTCTAAAATTTTCGAAGTAAATTATATGAAACTGAAATGGTCGAGTTTTCCGAAAACCGTCAAAATCTTATTTCCGTAATGTGACTTCTGTTCCAAATTTCAGCAGCGCAGTTTTCATTTAAGATGAACAAGCTTAGTTTGAGAAAAAGGACGTGGTATGTGGATCGTGGATCGTGAGGGCACCAATCGTTTTTGGGTATTTGGCATAGATTAACCACTTAAGAAAACCTCACAAGAAAAAGTTTAACGTGGCAAAATCGCTTTCACGTTGTTACATCTCCATGAGATAAACTTGCCTCAAATTTGTCGTGAGAGAATGTTCATTCTTATATCAGCTGTGTGGCATCACGTCAGCACACATATAGTCCAGTCAAAGCGTCATTTGACCTTGCGCGCAGAGGCATGGTCTATTTTTTTTTCATGGATCTATAGGTGCTTATGAGAAAGGCTTAAAACCAAATTTGCACCACATGACAACTTTTTTTACCAAAGTTATTGGTAAAAATGTGTTTTGTGTCATTTTTTGGTCATTTGCGAATATCTCAGCTCCACTATCTCGTACAAACAAAAACTAAACATGTATTTATTCCTAATAACATTATCTATTATGTTATAAAAAAACATTTGTTTAAACAAATGAAAAAAAAGTTATAGTAAGTTGAAATAATTTTTTGTTGTTTAAAAATCACTTTTTCGTGATTATTAAGAAAAAACCTCATTTAACGATGAAATTTTTATTTTTTATTATTTAAGTTCTTGTAATTCCCTACAATTTAAAAAAAAAATCAGCACTCTACGATGAACGAAAGCCGAGTAATAAATTATTGAACATAGGTAAGTCAGCGCACCCACGCATTTTATGATTTTATGTTTTAATTAACATCTCAGCCCCAGTATGTCGCAAAGTGAAAATAAAAAAACTGTTTTGCTAATAACAATATTTTCTATCAACTTGCATTTAATTTAATATGTTTGAGCAAAAACATAAAAAGTTACCGTTGGTATCAACGTTTTTTTTCTTGTTTTTAATACCTTTTTTTCATAATTATTGAGAAAAAAACTGTATTTCTCGGTAAATACTGTTCAGTTTTGGATTTTTGTCTTATAGTCCTGCTAATTTTCTTCAAATTAAAAAAAAAATTAGTCCATTACGACAAACGGGAGCCAAGATATTCATGATTTAAAAACTTAGGAAAGCTTACAATTTAGTATCTTAACCTTGTAGCTTGTAATTTTGGTGTCGCCAGCAACAAGATATTGGTATCCTTCAAACACCCCACACACACTTACACATATTTGTTGCTTCTTGTTGCTGGCGACACCAAAATTACAAGCTACAAAGTTAATATACTAAATTGTAAGCTTTCCTAAATTTTTAAATCATGAATATCTTGGCTCCCGTTTGTCGTAATGGACTAATTTTTTTTGTAATTTGAAGAAAATTAGCAGGACTATAAAAGAAAAATCCAAAACTGAAAAGTATTTACCGTGAAGTACAGTTTTTTTCTCAATAACTATGAAAAAAAGGTATTAAAAACAAGAAAAAAAACGTTGAAACCAACGGTAACTTTTTATGTTTTTGCTCAAACATATTAAATTAAATGCAAGTTGATAGAAAATATTGTTATTAGCAAAACAGTTTTTTTATTTTCACTTTGCGACATACTGGGGCTGAGATATTAATTAAAACATAAAATCATAAAATGCGTGGGTGCGCTGACTTACCTATGTTCAATAATTTATTACTCGGCTTTCGTTCATCGTAGAGTGTTGACTTTTTTTTTAAATTGTAGGGAATTACAAGAACTTTAATAATAAAAAATAAAAATTTCATCGTTAAATGAGCTTTTTTCTTAATAATCACGAAAAAGTGATTTTTAAACAACAAAAAATTTGTTTAACTTACTATAACTTTTTTTTCATTTGTTTAAACAAATGTTTTTTTAGAACATAATAGATAATGTTATTAGGAATAAATACATGTTTAATTTTTGTTTGTACGAGATAGTGGAGCCGAGATATTCGCAAATGACCAAAAAATGACATAAAATACATTTTTACCAATAACTTTGGTAAAAAAAGTTGTCATGTGGTGCAAATTTGGTTTTAAGCTTTTCTCATAAGCACCTATCGATCCATGAAAAAAAAATTGACCATGCCTCTGCGCGCAAGGTCAGGCCCTTTTTCATGACGCTTTGACTGGACTAATAGTACCATCCTATTTTTATTTTTAAATTTTGGCCTCACTAAAGGTGTCAGGATTACCTTTAAAATTTATAGACTTGTGACTTAAGAAAACCCCACAAGAAGATGGATGTGCATTATTTGGTGGATTTCGTTTGATTTGTGATCGTTCCGAAATCGACAATTTTGCTGTGGTTTTTCCAACGACATTGGTAGTTATCTACGCTTGTTAACTCTGAGCTTCTATGTCATTTAGAGTTTGGGGTGTAGGTCCAAGTCATGAAGTTGTGGTCAGTAAAATCCGAGTTCTTTTGCACGGCAAGGAATTGATTGCCTATTTGTTGGCGTACGGGTATTGGCGGATTGTTCAGTAAACCATTCGATTTATCTACCACGTTGCGAATAGTCCTCTTGGAAGGAAATGTTTTCCGAATAGAAGACCCTCTTTCATAAGACAATTTAATCAATATCACATCTTGTTAAACACTATCACTTCCCTTGTTGATTTGACAATACAGATTTAATTAATGACAGTCAGTTTGATAGACATAGATTCGACAATGCAGCCACAGTCACCTGCCAAAGTTTTGAAATCCCTCTTGGAAAAGCCTTTATTTCTTTCGTCTATCATTTTAATGCTCTATTTTCCTCTATTTTAGATTATATCCCAGAGCCTCAAATGGGTTAGTGGAGCACCTGACCCAATATTGAAATTGTTTTTAACCTTTAGAGCTTTATAGATTGTCGAATATTTGGTCGTTCTACACAAGGTGGTCTGTGATGCACAACATACCGAGAACTGAAAGCTGTTCAGTTTCAACAATGTAAGTGCCGCACATGCATAGCGACATGGAGGGTGGGTTCCGCTTTAAGGGCAGGAGAAACTATTGAGTTTTTGAAGTATAAAATTCTACGTGATTTTTGAATTCGTAGTCGACAATGCTATCGAAATCAGAATCTAATTAGCTTATCATACACTGCCGTTCAAAATCCACTTCCGAAGAATAAGGAAATGAATATTTAAATGCAGAAAAGCTGATAAGAAGTCTCAGACAAAATATCATTGATGAATATAACGAAGAGAGTCGGACATAAAAGGGAGTCCTGGGGACACAAGCATTTCATTTATGTTATGAATTTCAAATTTTAAACAAACCAAGCTAATATTTGTTTTGAGTGGTTCAAAAGCAAAGAAAAGACTTATATCAAATGTACGCATTTTCGACAAGACAGCTTAAATCTAAAATCTATCAAATGCTTTCAAAACATCAAGCGCAATAATCTTACTGTATTCAAAAAGATGTATAGATTTGTTCCACTGACTTGCGAGATTATGGTGGTATTATTCTGAGAAGGTCTTTAATAGCTGTCGTTGTTTGTACCGTATTCCTGTGCTATGAAATTAAGTTAGACATGTATTTACACCTAAAGCGTGCAAATATTCCCATGTAGAACCAAATGATCTCAGACCTATTAGTCTATCATCATTTCTTCTCAAAACAAACAAGCATTGACACTAGACTGCTGTCTACGGCTCAGTATGGGTACTGTGAAGGGAAATCGGTGAAACATCTCTTCATACTCTGTTAAGAACCATCGAATATTCCCTGAGCAAGTTTTCTGCCAGAAGATCTGTTTGTAGAGGGAGGCAACAAGGTGCTGCCCTATCACCCGTTGTTTGGAACTTAGTGGTGAATGAGTTTTTTGAGATATCTCGAAGCGGAGTTATAGAGTGATTTTCTTTGCGGATGAGTTTGTTATTGAAAGCATCTTAATCCTCCAAAAAAATATTTTGCAATATGCTTTAAACAAGCAAACTATCTGGGACGATTGGTGTAGACTGGATTTTACCTTCACAAAACAGATCTTGTTCTCTTCTCAAGGAAATATAAAATTTCCCATATAGTCCCCCTTCCATTACATATAGAAATGCCACTAACATTCTCCGATGAAGTAAGACACTTTGGTCTTATCTTAGATAAGGACTTAAGTTGGAAACAAACATTTAAGAAAGAGTTAAAGAGGTTATGGTGGCACTCTTTTTATGCAAAAAAGTCATTACAGCTCGGTAATCAGACAGATTTTACCATTAGGCGTGGCTGTGAGTGGTGACTGTCTAGACAAAAACACTTATTGTTTTATACTAAGTTAGGTCCAACGGTCAGCTTGTCTATGCATTCGCCGAAATTGGTCACCCCATTATTTTGAACTCATTCAGTTCACTTTTAAGAAGCACCGATAACATTATCCCTCAGATTCAATTTAATAAAAACTTACATACTTACAACCATCCTTTTTAGAGAAATCTTAGAGGACATGTCATTCCTGGAAGATAGTCAATCCATATTTACACCGTTGGATGGACAACAACTAATGACGGGGTTGGTGGAGGCTAAATTTAAGTCTTTTTGTCGTCTTCCCAATCACTGTAATGTGTTCTAGGCGGAACTTTAGGCGGTTAAAGAAGTCTCTTCTTAGCTTAAAGAAAACTTGATATCAATCTCTACCAGCTAAATAGCAGCCCTTAACTACCCATAAGGAGGGTTTCAGGGTGATTGCCTATGCTGACGATGTTGCAATATCTGTATCTGGGAAACATCCCCAAGTTCTCTCAGAACTCCTACAAAATGCCTTAAATAGGCTAACAAAGTGGGCTAAGCAGTGTGGCTTGGACGTCAATCTACATAAAACAGAATTAGTACTCTTTACGAGAAGGTACAAAATTCCTCAGATTAACCCACCCAAGATTAAAGGAATACCATTAAGCTTTTCCGACCAAGCCAAATATTTAGGCCTCATTTTAGACAAAAAATTAAATTGGAAGGCAAATATTGATGAAAGAGTAAAAAAGGCTACCGTAGCGCTCTTTACTTGTAAAAAGGCTATAGGTTCAAAATGGGGCTTCTCCCCAAAAATAACCCACTGGCTATACACCTCGGTAATCAGACCGATACTCATTTATGGAGTTGTCGTATGGTGGACCGCACTGGACAAGATGGTAAATCTAAATAAACTCATCAAAGTCTAGCGGTCAGCAGGTATGTGCATCACAGGAGCACTTCACTCAACACCAACCGCAGCCCTGGAAGTGCTTTTAAACCTAACACCTCTTGACATCTTCTCCAAAATGGTGGCAGCCAACTCATGCGTAAGGCTTAGAGCCACCTCTCAATGGATCAGTAACAATACGGGTCATACTACCATCTTAGACAATTTCAGATCTATCCCAGATCGCTTAGACTATACCACCCCAAAAATGGTATTCGATAACAACTTCCTTGTTTCCATCCCTTCAAGATCGTCTTGGGAAGAAGAGAGACCCCTGGAAGACAATGCGGTACACTTCTATACAGACGGTTCAAAGACCGATTACGGCGGTGGAAGTGGCATCTATTCGAAACAACTTAATCTCAGTCTTTCATATCGACTTCCCAATCAATGTAGTGTATTCCAGGCAGAAGTAATGGCGATTAAAGAGGCACTATCCTGGCTCAAAGAAAACGTCATATCTTGCAAGGATATACGAATCTTCTCGGACAGCCAAGCCGCCCTCAAATCTCTCGCGTCTTTCTCCACTAACTCTCAATTAGTCCACGATTGTCGATCATCTCTGAATGAGATGACAGAACAGTTTAATATTCACCTTACTTGGGTGCCGGGCCACAGAGACATTCCGGGAAATTGCAAGGCCGATGAGCTCGCCAAAAACGGAACACTTCTGCCTACTGTTAGACAAAAACATAACATAGGAACACCACTTGCTACATGCAAACATCTTCTCAAACAATATGCTCTAGAATCAACAAATGCTTGATGGTCACAGGGTACCACCTGCCTGGCAACTAAACAAATATGGCCAAGCATAGACCAAAAACGGTCAAAAGGCTTGATCTCCCTGAGCAGACAAAATATAAGCTCTACAATCGGAGTTATTACAGGACACTGCCTCATAGGTAGACATGATTTGAGGCTAGGAGTCTACCCAAATGACTTCTGTAGAAGCTGCATGGACGAGGAGGAAGAGGAAACAGTCCAACACCTTCTATGTACATGTCCAGAGTCCAGCACTCTCCAATAGAAGGAATAATTATCATAATTATCTCGGTAATCCCTTCTTCGATAACACCAGTGAACTGGCAACGATCGACACAAAATGTCTCTCTAACTTTATTAAAAGCACGAAATGGTTTGTTTAAATTCATTACTCTCCCATGAGCAACTTCTTTAGTGGTATCACAACGGATCCTCGAGGTCTAAGTGAGTCAACAACAACTAGACAGCCACTCCAACCTAACCTAACCTAACTACCCATGGTTTTTGATAGAGATCCCGCATCAGTTTAACATTATCCTCTGCTGAGTGCCGGGCCACAAGGACATTTCAGGAAATCTTTGAGCTGACGAAAATTACCAGATAGGGCTAATATAGATATTCCCATCGCTACGTATTAACTTACGAGTATGATAGAGCAAGATGCTATCAGAGACCAATCACCTGGTTGGCGACAAAATAGATTTGGTAAATGATGGATCTGAAGCGCTCCAAAGGTTTAATATCTTTAGGCAGATCGCACAAAGGGTCCATAAAATATGTGTTATAACAGGACACTGTTTGATAGGCAAGCAAGCAATGCGGTTTGGAATACATTCTAAATTCCAACGATTTCTGCAGAACGTGCATGAACGAAGAAGAGGAGGAATAGATCCCTCGGCTTCTTTGTACATGTCACGCTTTATCCCAAAAATGTAGACTCAATGATCTTAGTGATATTGCAAATATACATAGATATAGGCAATCTAGCTTGTCAGAAGGAGCTTCAATTGGATTAACGATTAGGGAGTAAAACTCTAAGATTCAATGTAGTATCCCATTAAACCAACTCATGTTCTAAATGTGTCTTCTCTACTGATGATAGCATCTTCAACCTAACCTTACCTTGAAGAGATCGCCAGTGGACCTATGTGCAGGACAGTTTTTCTGCCAGTCATTAAGAATCTTTCGTTCTTCATGATATTTCTTTTGCTGTTTACCTGCGTTTACATTACATGAACTTGGAAAGACGGGGCGTAATTATGATTTGACGGCCGGAGTTGACAAAGACTGTTTTCACTCACAAGTGACCATTAGAAAATGAGAGATGGAAAAGCTAACGCAGTGATTTTGCCAGCGTTGAAGAAGGACCCCTTCAGATCAATCAGAAGGATATCTTCCTTGTCAGTGGATTTGTCTATATCGAGATCTTTCAGTTTTCTCCAACTGAATGTGCGTCGTACGAGTGCGACAGAATATTTGTCCCATACAATGATTTACTCTCTCAAGACAGGGGGAATCATGACACTTTCTGCGAGCGTCGATTTAAAAGCAAACTGTCCTGCAAGCTAATTCAATTTTTCTTGTGAGCGTGTATTAGAAGTGTACTTGAAGACTTGCATTGGAACCGAAGGCGAAGTAGTATTTCGCACTTTTCTTACAAATGACCAATAATTTTTACTACCATTGGCACATCGCAGTATTCCTTGCCTTAGTTATTACTTACTCACTTAAGGTGGCGCCACTATCCGGGTTGGACCAGGGCCTCAACTAACAAGTTCTTCCAACTAGCTCGGTCCCTAGCTAGATGTTTCCAGTTTCGCACGTCAAGTTGGTTGATGTCATCTCCCACTTGAGTGCGCCACCTTAGTCACGATTCGTAAGGATTCGAAGACTTTCCGGGCCGGGGATTTGATCCATTCGCTCAATTCGTTTGACAAGGTCGATTTCGCTATACAGAACGTATAGTTCATGGTTATATATTCTCCTCCAATCTCTGTCTATGGAGACGGGACCAAAGATCATATGGAGAATTTTCACATCCACTTTCGACAAAGTCCATGTCTCTCCAGGATGATGAGCGTCTTATAGACAGATACTTTAGTTGCTCGAGAGTAGACTTTGTTACTCAATTGCCTTCTTAGTCCAAATCAGCAACGATTGGCAACATTTTTTCTCCGTTTGATTTCAGCGCTGGTTTTATTATCTGAATTAATTGCGGAGGTTGCCTAAATATACAAAGTCTTTAACTACCTCAAAAAAACACCTGTCTATGGTAACGTTCTGTCCTAGACAGAACTCGATGACAGCATATACTTGGTCTTACCCTCATTGACCTTTGACCATTGACCTCATCGCGCTGTGTTCTTCCAACTATTTCAATGTCATCGGCGTATCCGAGTAATTGGAAGGACTTTTGAAAGATTGTGCCTCTTATTTTGACGCGTGAGTTTTGCACTATTCTTTCAAGAAGATGCTGAAGAAGTCGCACGACAGAGCATCGCCTTGCATAAAACCTCATTTGACATCAAATTCGTCGGTGAGATCTCTTCCATCATTTTCCATCGTCATCCTGCACAAACGGACAAGTCTGTCAGGGATTCCAAAACTAGACATTGCTCTATATAGTTCGTTCCTATAGGTATATGGTATGTGTCGATTTGAAGCTCCTAGGTTTCTTCCAAGATCTGCCGTAATGTGAATATTTGATCAATAGTGGATTTTCCTGGTATAAAGCCGCACTTATATGTCCTTATCAGGTTGTTGACGAAAGGTCCATATTATCTATTTTGGATCTTCGATCTGTAGCTCTTTCCGTTGATGGTGCTAGTTTTTGAAAAAGTGCGAATCGTTGCTGCGGCTGGCTCAATATCTACAACAAATTTCATCAAAGTCGGTTTACTGGCTCAGAAGAGTGATTTCTTAAGAGCTATCGGAAATTAAAAAAAAAAAAAAAAAAAACATAAAATTCATAAAAATGCATGCAATCTGTATTTGAATCGATAGTACTGTCGATATAATTTAATATTGGAAGATTATTTCATGCAAATGTTGGCCGTGGCTCCGGCTCGAATGGTTCATCCGCTTTGTCCAATTTCTAACATTTTGGCTGGTATCTCACGAATAAATGCTTTAATGTTCAGTTCCAGTGCGTCAGGCGGTAGAAATGAGTCTTACATAGTTCCACAAAAACTAGTCTAGAGGCGTTAAGTCGCACGATCTAGGCGGCCAATTGACCCCCAAACGTGAAATAAACTGTTCGCCTCTCAATCGGTCCATTGTTACGCGTGCTGTGTGGCATGTGGCACCGTCTTGTTAAAACCACATGTCCTGCAAGTCAAGCTCTTCCATTTTGCGCAAAAAAAAGTTTGTTTTCATTGCAAGGTAGCGCTCACCATTCACAGTAACGTTGCGATTCGCATCATCTTTGAAGAAATACTGCCCAATGATTCCGCCGGCCCATAATCCAAACAGTGACTTTTTCCGGATGCATTGGTAGCTTTTGCAATGCTTCTGGCTGCTTTCCAAATACGGCAGTTTTGCTTGTTCACGTATCCATTTAACCAGAAATGAGCTTCGTCGCTGAACACAATTTATCGATAAAAAAGTGGATCTTCGGCCAACTTTTCAAGAGCCCATTCACCGAAAATTCGGCGTTGTGGTAGGTCGTTCGGCTTCAATTCTTGCACCTGCTGTATTTTGAAAGGCTTCACACCTAAATCCTTCTGCAAAATTTTCCACGTAGTGTAGTAACAGATGCCCAATTGCTGCGAACGATTAAACTAACCATAAAATGGAAGAAGCGCGCGATGAACTTTCTTAACAGAGCACGCATTTTGATAGTAAAATTCAATAGTTTACAAGCGTTGTTCGTTTGTAAGACGATTTATGGTTAAATCATGGACCAAACTGAAGATGTTTGACAGTGACGCAAAACACGAAACGTGCGTGAGCTGTCAAAACCAGTGTTACCAAGACTAGATTTAAAACCCTAGATTTAAAACCACCTCTCCATATAACTTGAACCACTGTGCACCGTCGAAGAATAGCTCGGTCATTCAAATTGGTCAATTTTTCTTGGTTAGACTTGAAATGTAATCTACGTAGGAAACTCATGCATATTACATTCGAGTAATCAAGTTGGCAAGTTCCAACCAAGTCCAGGAATTTTCCATTTCAGTTAAGAACATGATTATGGTGATACAGTCCAATATTAGCACATTCATCAGTTGCTCTCTCGTTCGCAGGATGAAGGGCTCACGTTAAGAATAAACCTTCAAGGTCAGACTTGCAATTAGTGCTGAATACGTTCAGAGAAAAGACTCTTCGTATTAGGAGACTTTTTGTTTGCAGGATATAAAGCATCGCCATGTGGTCATGTGGGTAGGTATGTTTTTGTTGAAGATGGCTGAGAAATGCATACAAATGTTAACAAAAACTGACACCTATGAATTAAATTCAGACGCTGAATTGTAGAGAAGCTGAATGAGAGATGAACAAATTGCAATCAGGACTCACATACCATCACCTTCAAGAATTTCCCACTTAATTTCTCGTACTGCATTTCGCATTTTTATTATTTTAGGTGATGCACAACACCTCCACTTTTGTGCGAAAACAAATATCTTTAAAATCATTGCAGCCGCTTAAAAGAGCAGGGTATTCAATTTAAAACAATAATCCCTCTTCTTTTATTTTAAATAATTGATGTTTCCGTATTTTCGGCCTCAACTTTTATTTGCATTGAACTCATTAAACACAAATAATTGAGTGACTCTCTCATTGACATTCGAGTTTTTAATCCCCGTGACATAATTTTTAATGGATGCGCTTCGGTTGAATTGAATTTCTCCGCCATAACCTGGCAAACAAAAATGATTTTAAAACAATCGCGTATGCACCGCATCCGGATCCTGGAGTCTTTTTGTCGGTTGATGCGGCTTGTGCATGTTTAATTTGTTTGATTTTTGATTTTTGCAATTTTCACTCAGAAATTAATTGATATGTGCTTGGCTTTGATTATTATTTATTGAAGAATGATATAAATGATGAATTAATAATGTAAAAATACTTTGGCTTGATAAATCGGAACTGGAACTTTTTCATCTTTATAAAAAGCATTACTATAATTATAACTTAACGAAAAGTTGATTTGTGTCTGTCCGATTCCGATTACAGCAATTCCGGTCAACTGCCAATTTTACTTAAGTGCACTCCGGTTGGAAACAATTTTGAAAGAAATTCATAAATTCGAAATTTCGTGCCCGTCAAATTATTTCCTTCGATTAGTTATTTACGAGCACTTAAGCGCAGTTCCGAAGGTTATATCTAAGAAGTGATTATCAATTAGATCGGGTAGATTTTGAAATAGAATAAAACAACCTGGCTGTGAAGTATTAGCAAAATTTTTTTTATTTGAAAGGCCCGTGTATGCCATTATGTAATATGGAATATGACATCGGTAGCTAAGACCCGAGCGGTCCAATTTTCAATGACTCTTTCGCTTATATCCGAGTGATTTCGAGCGAAAGTCTGTGTTATGTCCTCCTTAATGGCATCGGGCGATCAGGGTTTGTTCACAGAGATTGGCGACTTCAGGAAATCCCACAAAAAAAGTCTAGCGAGAGATAAGCTTATCTTCAAATCGTTCATGTAGAATGTGGCGTTCGCTGTGTGGAATGTTGATCCGTCCTGCTGAAACCAAAAGTCGTCTAGGGGCATACTATTCAATTTGGGCTATAAGAAATTGGTATTCTGTAAAATTCTGTAGCGCTCGTCACTGACAGTGAAGGCCTCAATAAATTCGTTTTAAAAAAAGTACGGACCAAAGAGGCCAGCGGCCCAAAACTCCCACCCAACGGTTACTTTTTGAGGACTAATTTTCATCAGGTGATTCTCGTGTGATTTGGTATCATCTGTAAGGTAATTTTGCTTGTTCACACACGCATTCATCCGAAAATGTGCGTCGTCCTTAAAGATGATTTTTCGGCCAAAATGTTGGCCCTTTTCCAAACGCCCCGAAGCCCAGTCAACGAACGAACGGCTTTCTCTATGGTCATGAACTTTAAGGTTCTTTGTCAGTTGGATCTTGTACATGCTTAGGCGCAAGCCCCATGCAAAATTTGTCAAGTAAGAGTCTGCAATAGGCCGAGTTCTTGTGCACGTTGAGGAATTGACTGCCTCGGGTTCTGATGTATGCACAATGAGCCATCTAGTGGTTTCTTTTTGAATCATAGGTTATTTTGACACTGACAGCTGTTTCCAACTCGAAATCTTGACAGAAAGTCAGTATCATACCTCTTCAGAATGAAATAACTAGCTTTACGCTTGAGCAACGTTGTGAAATATTGAAAACTTGTTTCCGAAGTCAGTGCTGTATAGCCCAAACAGCGCTACTTTGACGTACGAATGTTGGCTGAGTGATTACCAAATCGGCTGTCTCAAATTTGGTCACCAAACGTGGAAGAGTGAATTGTGAAGAGCCACCACGTCTACAGTGAAATGGGTGCAACCCGCGCAACGTTTAGACTAACGAACACTCATTTCAATAATAAAGTTTGATCATTTGGACGTCCTGTTCAATCTTGTAACTTGTCAAAGCGGTTTGTCACCAGTAACTCAATCAATTATGGCAATCACAGGCCGCCAAAATCTAGACGCGTTAATTAAAAAACCCTTTACTTTAGGTAATTAACGGGCTTACGTACGTTTACAAGTTAAAGTTGGTTTGTGTTGAAGAAATATTCTCATTTTTATACATGAGCATTGTCACATAAAATAAAAACATTCCCTTTTTATATTTTTAAAACTGTTGCAGAGTAGCTGATTTCTGTTTCTAATAATATAAAATTTTACTTTAAAGAAAAGGGAAAAAATCAGTTGGGTAACTGTTATAGGAAACAAGTACAGAAAGGGTTGATTTCGAAAAAAAATTGAACTCTAAACTTTCATAAATTTGAAGATATTGATAACGAGTATAGTGCGTTCAAAACCTGTCAGCTCTGTCCTACGTATCGTAACTATTTCAGGTTTTATGCAGAATGCTGTAAGGTTAACGACTTAGTTTGATTATCTTAACATCGGTACCTACCATACATTTTGTACTTGTAATATGTGTACACGTAGGTTCCATAGAACAGGATTCTGTTTGGAAAAAATATACATTTCGCGACTTTAATCCAACTTAATTCTACGATTGTAGAGAAGACAAAAAGAATAGTTCTTGCAATTCTGTTTATCGAGCTTCAGATATACAGTGCCTTGCATAAGTATAACCGCACCTGTAAAAATGCGTTTTGTAGAAAATTAAAATGAGAATGACACCTTACTGTTTTTTTTATTGAATGGCATTACGAATCAAGTAAATTGAAAAGAAAAAAAGTTCCGTTATTTTCTCTTCTGGTGTTTATAAATAAAAAACAGATTTTCTTCTATTGCGAAAGTATAACCGCATTTTTATTTTTATTTTTTCTTTATTTTAAGTAATTTTTTTAGAAAAAAATAGTAAGAGATCTTGCTGCCCCTATTTTCGACCAAGTTAAAAATTCTTTTTGGCATACTGTTGACAAGGTTTTTGAATATGGAATCGTCTATAGAGTTCCATTCTTCCACAATTGCCTCCCGCAGCTAAGCAACACTGAAAAATTGCCTATTATGGGCATACATTTTGCGGGTCAAATGGGTTACAATCTGGAGAACGTGCCGGCCACTCTATCAAATTTATGTTATTGGATTGGAAACACTCCAAACTTTGACGACTAACGTGAATTGGGGCATTATCTTGCTGGAAGACATGGTGAACTCGACGAATTCGTCTTAAGTAGGGTACCAAATTATCCTGAAGCACCTGGGTGTAAGCTGAACTGTTCCTCCTTGTAAATATGGAGGCAAGTGCAACCTTACCACCATACAAACCATACAACTGCCACCGCTGAAGTTCCTCTTGAAAAAAAACATTTTGTCCTTTCTCAGACATGCCAATATCCATTAAAACTATCTGGCCCATCAAGATTAAACTTTTTTCTCGTCACTGAAAATAATATAAAAAAAAAAAACATTCATTGGATTATGCCATTTGGAATAACAAGAGTTAAGTGTAAATTAATGGAATGTTACTTACGGTTTTCCAATTCCGGTTCATTTTTTTACGGCCCAATTTTAACCTTTTTTGTTTGTGGGCTGTTGTCAGATTTGGAGCTGGCAACATTTTTTCCCGAACAATCACTCCACTGCTTTTAAGGCACGAAAAACCGTTGAAACCGAAACTCCTAACCCCGATTCGTCACGAACTTCCGACAAAGAATGCATCGAATTGGATGCAGCATTGATTAAACGCCTCTTATTGCGGCGTACCAGCTTCTGCGGACGCCCGGGTCTTATTTTTGTCCCTTAAGATTATGGATCTTGGAAGAAATTTCGGACGACAATTTACTTGATTAGTGATGCCATTCAATAAAAAAAATAGTTAGGTGTCTTTCCCATTTTAGTTTTCTACAAAACTTATTTTTACAGGGTGCGGTTATATCTACTTATGCAAGGCACTGTATGCATGTTTGTTTAAGCCTACAACCTAAGCCGTTTAAGTGTTTCTTGTTCAGACTTTGTATTTAAGAGTTTTAGGTAAGTCTCTAGAAAGCATATTTAAGATTTCCTTAGCTTAAAAAAAAACGGGATCTTACATAAAGCCGTAATGAAAAAGCTTTTTTATTTCCTAATTTTGTTAGGGCGATTTAAAATTAAGATGGTCTTGTTTTTTCTTTTCGAATTTTTCTTAAACTGTTTTGCTATTCGATGAAAAATCTTATATCCGTTAAATTTTAAATAATCTTGCGTATACATATTTTCTAAGAGATATATTTTTTGAATTTTTAAATTTTTTAATTTTTTCAATTTTGAGTCATTCTTTTTTAGAAAATTTCACCTCTCAGCTAAATATGGGAATACCCCTCTTTTCCAAGGGAGTAGACCCCACCCTCCCATACATTTTTTTTTGTCAAAGCCTAACTTACACGCTTGAACTCCTTATCACACCTTATGCGAATTACCCTTTGTAGTAAATAATAGGCCTGCGTATTGATTGATAATGCTTCGTTTCGAAAAAAAAGCGTCCATTATGGATCGATATGTTTGCCCTAAGGAATGCATTTAGGATGGTGCATTATGCGAAGCTTTTACAATGAGAGTCCACAGGAATACAGTTTAAACAGATTGATTCAGTGTTTCTTATATCCCAGACTGAATAATATGAACAAAATAGTTGCCAGCCTAGCTTAAGTTTTGTTTGATTAAAGATTTGTTTTAATACATTTTATAACGTTTTTCTTAAATCTTAAATCTGCAAAATTAAAGAATATTTGTCATATCATAGAACCCCAAGCCCAAGCAGCACTTCCTTTTTTTTTAAAGAAGCGAAAATTAAATTGGCGCCCAACGTGAGGCATTTGTAAATGTTTCACTTTTAAAGTTTGATTTTCGTAAGTTCGTCTTACGTTATTCACTCGACAACATGAATCCCGATGAGAGAAGTTCGTCCAGATATTTGTTTTGAAATTGTAGCCAAAATTGTGTGTAGAAACTGTTCAACTCTTAAATGATTTTTTAATGTTTGATCTCGAATCGGTTCCAAAAAATTTGAAAAAAATTCCAATTAATTTTAAATATGTAAAATCTTCCTTTTATTAGAAAACAACTTGACTAAAAACCGTTTTAAATAGTCCTCCCGTCCAACGGTTTCTTACTTTTATTGAATGTTGAGACAATGACAATCTCAACCTGTCAATTCCTATAATTAACAATTTCAGTACTTGTAACCTGACAGCTGCCACGCAGTATAAAATTTTTGAAGTGGGTTGATTCGAATTTGGATGGAATGGTCAAAAAAAGAGATTTTATTAAATGACTCGATTAATAAAATAAGAAATTGAAATTTTATTATAATTGGAAATGTAAATACAGGGTGTATCTAATTGTACCAGAAGTCAACACCAGGAAGTTGTATGGTAATCGAAAATTTTAACGATTTTCTTCGAATTATATTAATTTTAAGAAAAACGAAAAAAAAAAAAATAACAAAACCAAAAAATTTTAGACCGCGGAAACAAAGAAAAACCACTTAGGGAAAACACAATAAAGAAGAAAACGGTTGCGAGAGAGACGAGAATAAATAAAATGCACAACTGGGTCGCACGAATTTGCTCTTATAAAAAAGACTAAGAATTTCAAAAATTAATGTTATTTGAGAAAAACTGTTCACAAACATAAAATTCATTTTCTAAATGAATAAAACAACTCCGTTCGTAGTTGGTGCTAAAAACAGGATGCCATGTGATTCAAGCAACTATTAGTTTATGCAAGGAAAAATTATAAGTCGTTGTAGTGGTTTCTTAAAAAAATAAGCTTTTATTCAGGGTGATTTGCATAAGGTGTGACAAAAAGGTAGGGCGTGTAGGTTGGACTTAGGCAAGAAAAAAATCGTACGGAAGGGGGGGTCTATTTCCCCCCCTTTAGGCGGGAGGGGCACTTTAAGATAAAAATCACTTAAAACAGAAAAAAATTATTAAAAAATAACGGTGATACCTACAGAGTAATGCTATAGCATTTTGAAAATCCAGACATACATTCTTTAATTTTGTTTTTAAATAAAGTTGTTCGAGTGAATAGTTTTTGAAAAATTAATTTTCAAAATCAAAATTTAAAAAAAAAAAATGAAAAAAATTTTTTTAAGCAATTTTTTTTTCAAAATTTTACGTAATTAAGTATTATTTTTTTATTCAATATTCAATGCTCTTATTAATTTTTGATCAAACACAAAACCCCGGATGTCAAAATGTTTTGTAGTTTTTGAGAAAATCAAAAATAACAAAAACTACTTTTGTTCTAAGAAAAGCCTTTTATTTTAGTTTTTGTTTTTGGATTCTTAGGTGAATTTACGATTGAAAGGATTAACTTTCTTTTTACTATTTTTTTAATTATCGTCTTATAAGCATACAATAATGTGACAAAGTACTGGATTAACCATATTTCACACATTTTTTTATTGAGAACACCTGCGTGAGAGCATTGGTTTAAAATTGACATTTTGACATCCGGGTCTTTGTGTTTGATCAAAAATTAATAAGAGCATTGAATATTGAATAAAAAAATAATACTTAATTACGTAAAATTTTGAAAAAAAAAAATGGTTTAAACAATTTTTTTTCATTTTTTTTTTCAAAATTTTAATTTTGAAAATTAATTTTTCAAAAACTATTCACTCGAACAACTTTATTTAAAAACAAAATTAAAGAATGTATGCCTGGCTTTTCAAAATGCTATAGCATTACTCTGTAGGTATCACCGTTATTTTTAATAATTTTTTTTCTGTTTTAAGTGATTTTTTCTTAAATTGTCCCTCCCGCCTAAACGGTAGGAAATAGACCCCCCCTCCCATACGATTTTTTTTTGTCTAAGTCCAACCTACACGCCCTACCTTTTTGTCACACCTTATGCAAATCACCCTGTATATACAAAATTTTTAAAACAGTTTTAGGAAAAAATTTTTGTATGCCAATTTATATTTTTTATTATTGTTCGAATTAAAATTAAAGTTACAAAAAAAAATATTTTTGAGATTTCGAATTTTCCAAAAAAATATTTTTTTTTTTCAAAAATTCAAAAAATATTTTTCTTAAAGTTTTGAAACGCAATGTTTTTTAAACTTTTTAGGAGCTTCTACATATATAAAAAAAAATCATTAAAATCCGTTATGCGCATAATGAGAAATTCGAAAAATGCTTCTATGGTGGGTACAGTCAGTGATATCTTGATTTAATTTTTTTTTTTTTAATTTATAGATCGTAAAACTAATCAAAAGAAATAAAATTTTAGCAAAATTCTCGGAACCGTTTTCCAGAAAATACGATTTTCGAAAACCATTTTTTAACATTTGTATGGAAGGTAGGTATCGTTAGTTTTAGGTAAAACTACACCGAAAAAAAAAACCTTGGTTGATTTAAACATGTTTCATTGTTAATTAATAATTCAACAATAGTTGTGAATTTAAACAAGTTTCGTGATAAAAACAAACAAGATCGCATTTTCAAATCAACGATGCAGCCGTGATTAATTTTTTTTTGGGTAAGTATCATAAACTTTTTTAAATTAAGCATGTTTGAAGTTGATTTGAATATTTTCTTATTTTCAAGCAACAATGTCATTGTTGATTTTATACTTAATCAACAACAAACGTGTTTAATTTACATTTCAACTGAATATTACGAAAACTAAAACGTTTGTGATTAAAACAACATGTTTGTGATTAAAACAAACAATGTATCATATTCAAATCTCAAATCGGTCTTAGTTGATTTTTTTTTCGGGAGAAAATATCATAAATATGTTTAATTATATATCTAGAAAAAATTTGTTTTTCTTGAAATACTAGGAAAATACAGAATACAGAAAATACAATCAATAGAAATGTTGAAGAAATAGAAACGTTGTTAAAGTATCACAAACATGTTGAATTTTAATACTTTTAATATTTAGCCCACAACAAACGCCGTGCCCCATAACGGAATTTCAATTCAGGTATTTACAGCAGAAATTTGACTAACAACTGTTGAACGAATAAGAACGCTGTTGAATTATAACCAATTTGCTTGGTTGAAAATGTTTATCTTTAACCAATCAACAGAATTGTTAAGGAAACATAAACGTTGTTAAAGTATCACAAACATGTTGGATTTGAATACTTTTCGAATTAAAAGTATCACGCAAATGTTCAATTGAAAAATTTTCTTCTTTAAAGTATCAAGATCATGTTCGAACTGAATACTTTTCTTGTTTAGCCAACAACAAACAATCCTTGCAGAACTGAGTTTCAACTCCTGTGCTTATTCTGATGTGTTTCCTTGTTCTTGTTTATTAGTTCAGCTTTTTTTGATGAGTGTGCACGCGATTAAAGTGAAGAGTGAAAATAAATAAATAATATATGTAAATCTAAAAGTTAACAAATGAATAGTGTCAAAAATAAATAGAAACAAAAACTAATAAGTTGGTGAAAAAAAACACAACTAAGCAAAAACCCAGGACATTTAAAAAGGGTATTTTATAACGAAGATAAAGAAAAATTGGCTTCTACATCTTTAATAATCGATCCACGGAAAAAGAAAGCTGTTCCAATTTAAATTCAGAAGAAGAGCTTGAAGATCCTATAGGTAAGTAGTTTCTTATACAAGCGTGTTATGTTTTTTTTTGCTAATCGGCTTGGAGATTCTTTATTTTTAGTTGTAATTTTTGGCTATTAAAATTATTTATATGCTTTAGAAAACTGCTTTGCTGACAAGAGATGGCTCCAGCTACACAATGAACCGTGGGACGAAGTGAAATGGAAATGGAAAAACACGTATGCACTAAGACGAAAAGATGCTCATACTTTAAAATTTCCTTCTTTTATAAATGATTGGCCGCTTTAAAACACTCTGCTGGAATAACATCGGTAAATATTTAATTCTTAACGTATTAATAAGGGTTTACATTTCATTTAAATTTATTATGTTTAAATTTTTAGTTATGAATTGAACGTTTTTGTATAGCCATACTTTACTTTATTTTTGTATTACTTTCAGATCAGTTCCGCCTTCGCAAGCAAATATCCAACCAACTTGAACTCTTTGATAGAGCGTTGAGAGGATTTTAAATCACTTATGGGTCCAGTTTTTAATGAAAAAGTTAAAGATTCATTCTATCTAGGACTTTTAAGGGACTTAAATTAACAAAACTTTTCAAAATGTACCTTGCTTTTTCTAAGTTATTTATTGGTTTAAACTAACATTTCCCTATATGTATTAGCACCAGAAGATGTACTTATTGTTAATTTGCTTCATGCAACACTCCCACCATCAACAAGGCATTTAAAAGTTGAAGGAAAGTTGAAAGGACTCCCAACAGTCTATGATTGTATGTATACTTAAAATATTTTGTTTTGCTTAGATTACTAAGAAAATAGCTTATATTTAAATACTAAAAAAAATGTATTTGTAATTAAAAAAAATTTAATTCTGTTGTTTTTAATAAAAATTGAAAAAAAAATTGATTATAACAGTGTCTTGTGTCTCCTTTTCCCGGAACTCTTAGGTGGAAAATCAAAAGTGGTGAGTATTCTCGTATGAAAAAGGATTTTTTTTTAATCTTCATATGGTGAATTCTGCATGTGAAGAAAGGACAACAATAATGTTCTGAAAATTTAAAAATTGAAAGTAATAGGTACATACAAACTATAAAAAACTTAAAAACGTTTTTTTTTGAAATTATAATGCTTAAATTAATTATGTAATGTTGTCACACCAACATTTGCATATTTAAGGAAACACGATTTTCATGTTTCTGACATCACAAACGTTGTTGATCAACAACGATCCTGCTCAATTTCGTATTAATTCGAGCACAACAATATTGTCACACCAACATTTGCATATTGAAGGAAACACGATTTTCATGTTCTTAGCATCACAAACGTTTTTGGCTAACAACGTTTATGCTCATGTTACTATTATTTTAGTGATAGTTTAAGCACGAAATTGACAATGGCATTGTTGATTTGAACAATGAAAATTGTATCATTTAAACAAAAAAATTGAAAATGCCAGCTTGTTCAAATTAAGTATATTCGTGTTTGACGCAAAAACAAACAAGGTTCGTGCTTGATTTTACCAAGGTTTTTTTTTCGGTGTATTTTTTTTTTTTTCAAATCTTGGAGATTATGTTAGGCAACTTTTATTTATCAAGTTTGAAAAAAATCGAGCATGGGCTTTTCAAAATATTGAGTTTCCAAACAAAAATTTTGAAATTTTTTTAAAAAATCCAAAAAATAAAAACTTGAAAATTTGAATAATGTAATAATATTTATACTTTGGAGGAGCTTTAGCATAAAAAAATGATAAAAATCGGTCGTACCGGATTTGAGAAAATTTAAAACAAAAAAAAAATGTTTCCAAATTTTTTCCCCAAAAATAATAATTTTTAGGAAATTTTGTTTTCAACCATTTCCTAGGTTTAACTAAATGAAATTTTTTGATTTTTTTTTAAATCTGTGGAACAGTTTTTGAGAAAGGAAAAATATTTATAAAATTTCAAAAAAAAAATCGTATAGCAGGTGCCGTTATGGTTTGGTCTTAAAAAAAGGAAGAAAAAAAGTGGGGAGGGAAAAATTAAAAATGATATCTACTAAGTTTAAAGAAAATGTGCCTTGTCGCTTAGGCTTTAGTGGAAAAGACAGACAGACAGAATTGTGAGACCTACTTTTTTGGACTTAACTATCATCGTAATGTCAACTTTGATCAAAATCCCGAGTTCAACATTTTTAGGAATGCATAAATTGACTTATAGTACCTTTAAGTCGCAAGTAAAAAACGGTATGAAGACCCAAACGGATACACATTTTCACAAATATAAAAACCACAAAACAACGAGTTTCGAACAAACGAAACCCAGCGAAACCAGAAAAAAATACAAAACATGATACTCAGCTTTAAAATCAGTGTATCCTACTTTATGCCCCAACTGGCTCTAGGCTCAACGTATTCTTCTGACCAAAAATGTTCTTCCAAATACAATTTTATAACACATTTCCCCACACTGGGAATTTTTGACAATTTTCCAAATATTTTTTTTTTTGAAGCCGAGTTCTTCGGCATAATTTTTTTTTTCTCTACCTTTTTGCTAAAAGCAGACCTCTTTGTCCGTGATGGGTTCGGTCACGGATTAACTAAATGATGGTATGCCGCTCTTTAGCTAGAATAAGAATGTGCGCACGCATGTGGTCTCTCTCTAAATACAAGTTGGTCATATACTCACCATTACTGATGGTTCACTAGACGTGTTCAGACCTCTACCGACAATTCCATTGCACAAAAACATAAAATGAAGAATCATTCAACTCGCGAAAAAGTCCCCAGTCCAAACCGGCTCAGACTGCAGATAGTTTAGGAAAACGTTTTGTCGGATAGAATCCTTGCAATTTCCAAACTAAAATGGCGAGATAGGATCCATCGAATTTCGCGAAAATTAAACCAAGCTAAACCCTTAGACCCTCGCATAGAAACAAGGTAATAGGGAAACACTTGGCAAAGTGACTGTTCTTGTGTGCCGGACAATAAATGGTGGGCATTAAACAATGCTCTATTTTCATTGGTGTGAACTACGTGTCACACATCGTTGAACATGAATATGAATCTTTTATAAATACTATGTGGACCACCTGTCACACACTAGATGACTTAGTGGACCAACTGTCGCAATATGTGTACATATATGTATGTATTACCTATATATTTTTTTCGACCGCCAGTCGCACAATAACTTCTATAGGTGAACCACTTCCTCTTGTCACAAACAAAGAAATCACGAAGACCTAGAATAAGTTACATTTCCAAAATACTCTTAAGAGCTGGTCTCTGGCCGATGGAAACCAGGTATCTACTGGACTCTGCCCGAAAGGAAAAGCGAACAGACAGTTGAAACTTGTTGTGGTAAATTTTACCGCAACACTATAACTTCAGTATTTTGGTTAGATTGTTGAAATTGTTTTTTTTTTTAACAGATTAGCTTTCATAAGTCGTAAGATCAAACTTATATAGCAACTGCAAATAATATGAAAAGCATTAAAAACTTTGCACAAAGCAAGCTATTTCCCTTGCTTAAAAGAATTACCAACTATTCAATTAGTTCGCTCCTCCACTTCAAACTTTTAAACAACAACCCTCTGCAAGTTAAACACGCAGTCACTCTTGTTTATTGAAAAGAGCCACAAAATCCCCTGGGAACTATTTTAAAATTAGACATTTATTCATCATCGTTATAAGAGGCTCAAACCCAAAATCCTCCTATAAACAACCACAGAAATATCAAATTAAGCAAAACCCCAAAATATTCTCCAAATGAACCTCAATTAATCAACAAATAAAAAAAAAACTAAACATAATCTGAAAATGAAAAATGATTCAATTTTTGTGTTGGCTTTGGCGCATTAATTTCCTGTGCTACGAGTATATTGGCAAAAACAGCCAAAATTAATTAGAACCAAACACATGACAGGCCGATAAATTAATTTTGGCACCATCAAACCAAAAGCACGTATACAGACAATTTATAAACAAAAGCTCAAAATGTAATTTAACATTTCAAATTCTAAATGAATAAAACCACTAAAACAGAAACTTAATGAACCACTCTCATCAAATTGGTTTATTGTCAGGAGGCGGATCCACACCACCCATCACTTCCCTTTTAATCTCTGGACACAACATTTTATATAATAAACGCAATTAAAACCGTTTCAAACTCTCTGTTAAAGTAAAAAATATAATATAAATAAAATCCTATTTTTTGTTTTGGTTTTTTAACTGACACAGCCATAAACTGGAACTACTAGACTCGACTTCGTGCGGATCTGGTTTTTATGTGGGACTTCAGCCCCAGCCCTGCCTCATCAGCAGAAGCTACAGCAGCAATTTAATTCATTAATTAAAAATTTCAAATGTGAAAATGATTAGTGCCACAAAACGTCTATGGGGCACAAGTTTTTTTTTTTTCAAACGAAAACGTAACACAGCTTGCACTCCTCGAGGATAATCATAATGAGTCCTTGCCTGCGCAATAATAATATAAAAGATAAAAGAGCCGGCTGAGTCTATCAAACTCTCGACTCTCGAGACTGTTAAATTGAAAATAAAAACGGTACGTCATACATAATGTATGTTCTGTGTGTGCATAATGAATATACATTTTGGTTATTATTTATGGATTTTATGGAGCTCCATTTACTCAGACACGCAAACATAAAACAACAATCTAACAGAAATAATGAGAGCCTCCAGCTCAGCCGATTTCAATGATAAAAGCAAAACCATCCATTTGCACTTAAAGTTTAAAGGCTGATGCCATTAAATGGAAAGCCACCGAAAGGACGTCGCAAAAGTTTCAATAACCGTTAGTGAGAGAGTAGTCCAATAAAAAAGAGAAAAAAAACCAAAATTGAGTTCTGAAGGACTGAATAAAATTGAAAACCTATGCGGTTGAGTCACTCTGTTTATAGCATGGTAGTTTGCTTATAACAAACCATGACCATGTCTACGAGTAGAGTACGGCCGTCAGGATGGGGACATTTGATGATCCCAATGATCCAATCCTTAATCGGAAAATATTCCAGCAATTCTTCGGCAGGGATTTCGGAAAATGTTTGATATGAATCCTTTCGTTTGAATACCTTCTGTGAGTCGAAAGAAAAAACTGTTGGATGAGTCTTTTTACTTGCCAGTTACAACCTCCTCTGAGTCAGATGTACGATGAATACACATCTATTTACTGTCTTGGATATGTGGATTAATATTTCCATAAAAGGATCAGACTTTCTCGTCGTTAACCTTAGAAGTTGTTTAATTGTTTGCAAAGATATAAAATAAGAGCCATGTCGGCTAGACAACTGCGGACTCACAGATAAGCGGAACACCATTTTTTTGGCATGGTGTAATGATGTTCCATGTGACACGTGGCACGTTTCATATTGTTTGTTGCTTGAGGCTTTAAGAACTTTGCAATACATTGGAATAAAGTAGGAATGCGTTAAGGAGTGTATAAAAACTCACCAGAGGGGTGCACACTCTTAGTTGTTGGTTTTTACTTCGACTAATTACTGGGTGTGCGTATCTGGGGTTGACAGGCCCTGAGTTCTGCAGTAACTCATCTGTAAGTGACCTCACGGTTGCGAAGCTCCACCGGAAGCTATATCCTGGCACCAAGGGAGATAGTGCCCAGGAGTTGCGTAGTGAAACCTCTCTTTCTCAGACTATCTATGAGGTAGTCCCTATAGTGGGAGTATCGTGGTGGTTGTGGTTTATTCCAAATGCGGAGACATATTGTTTTCAGGCGTGCCTGAATTCAAGAGGTGTTAGATAGACCTTGCCTTTAACCAAGAGGTGTGTAACAACTTTAGTACTGAGATGGTTTTCGGATGATGTCGGGGTTAATGGTCAGGACCTGATCTGACTCCGTATGTGGGTAGGCTCACCGTGGAATTGAGTCTTAATAGACAGGTGTCTACGTAAAACACAAGACAGTTCGGTATATTCTGTGCGCACTAAAGGGATTATGACTACCCTTAAGATCTTTGTGCACATTGCGAGCGTTTTAAGTAAAGTTTTTTTTTTTGTTTTTATTTTATAATCGGCGAACACTCAAGGCGTTTGCATACCCTTAATATGCCAGAGACACAGTGTGAGCATTAAGAAAAAAGGGAAGGGTTAGAAAGTAGGTGTCGGTGTACTTTGGTTTTGAATTCTTGAACATTGAAATGACTGGGAAAGACAGAGCGTGGCAAAGAATTCAACATTCGCGTAGTACGGCTGAAGAACGAATCTCTGTACTTCACAGTATGGCCGAAGTTGGGCTCAAGGGTAAACTGATGGGCCTTCCTAGAAGTGCAAGTATTACGGTTAAATTGTTTAAGAGGAGCAATGCAGCTGGCTATTTCACTAGAGCATAGTCCGTTAAAATAAAAAGGGTGAGGCAAGAAACATTACGACGATGTTGGAGTGACGTAAATGAGCCAATGATGTTGTTGTCACCAATCATTTTAAAAGCTCTTCTTTGAATACTGTCCAAGAGACTTAAGTAAGTTACTAGAGCACCAGCCCATAGATGGGAGTTATACTCAAGTTTTGGACGTATATAGGTTTTATAGATTGTAGCCAGATCAGAAGGAGAGAAGAATTTCTTGCACCGCCTCAGAAAACCCAAACATCTTGCGGCATTCTTGGCAACATCGCGTATGTGATTGTTCCACAAGAGGTGGTTCGTGATGCACATACTGAGAATATCGAGATGTTCAGTTTCGTTGATGCAAGTGCCACTCATAGATAGTGGCAAGAGTGGTATATCACGCTTTAACGATACAAGACAGCATTGGGTTTTCGAAGCATTAAATTCGACACGGTTTCTTATTCCCCATTGTACAATGCTGTTTAGGTCATAATTTAATGTGCTTATCATATTTTGTCGTTGCAGTACCACATCCGAAGAGGAGGGATGTGAGTCTGAAAACGAATATGAAAAGCTAAGAGTACTATCGTCAGCGAAAAAATTAATTGGATTAGAAGTTACAGACAGGAGATCATTAATAAAAATGAGGAAGAGGGTTGGGAACAAAACGGAGCCCTGGGGCACACCAGCATTTATATTGTGAGTTTCAGACTTGAATCTATACAATACAATACAACTTGTATTGAACGATTCGGAAGAAAATTTCTAATCCAAAGAAGTAGGGATTCGTCGATACCGAAAGCACGCACTTTCGATAAAAGAGCAAGATGGCAGACTTTATCAAATGCCTTTGAAATATCAAGTGCAATAATCTTACTTTCTCCGAAACAATGTAAAGATTTGTTCCACTTTTCGGTTAGATAAACCATCAAATCACCTATGGACCTATTGCTACGAAAGCCATACTGCCGGTCATTAAGTAGCTTTCGTTCCTCAAGATATTTATTAAGCTGATAATTAATCAGCGTTTCCATGACCTTGGAAAGAAGGGACGTTAGTGCGGTGATACCATCCGGACCAGCGGATTTATGAATGTTGAGATCTTTCAGGGCTCTTGCCACGAAAAAAGATAGAATCACTAACGCGCTCAAGAATTGGGGGAGTCATGACACTATCCGGCAAGGTGGAATTTGTGGCGAACTGCCTTACAAACAAGTTAGCTTTATCAATAGAGCTAACGAAAGGAGTGTCATTGACAACAACCGTAGGAACCGAGGAAGAGGAAGAATTCCTCATATTTTTTACAAATGACCAAAAATTCTTACTGCCTTTGGGACATTGCAGTATTTTTTGCCTTGATTTTTGATCATGTAAAAATTTAGTCCGTTGAATATAGGCATTGCAGGCCTTCCTGGCTTGTTTGAACTTTTTCCGGTTTTCCTCAGTTGGGTTGACTCTAAAACACCGGAAGCTTACCTCTTTTTCCTTGATAGCCTCTTTATAGCTCAAATCAAACCATGAATTATCCTTGGGTCTGATACTTTTAACCCTATTCGGGGTAAAATGTTTCATTCCCAAAAGAATTATGTTAGTTATCATATCTGCGCTGGAGTCTACGTCACTATCGAGGAAGCATAGTGTCCAGTTAAAGATCCTGAAAAAGTTATTAAAACCGTTCCAGTTGGCTTTCTCGTACTGCCATACGCTTCTTCTAGGAGCTCTTTCTCTAACTGGATTTTTTTGACACTCTTTTCACATCTGATTATCTATATCATCTAACTGCCATGAAAAAAGATAAGGCGTTCTGAAAGAAAGATGCCCTGCATTTGTATTTGGACTAAACCTCCATCCTATCTCACATCGGTATACCTCTAGTTACTTGTTAACTTATGCTAAAGCATGATACCATAAAGAAAGCGAACGACAGATGGACCAGCACCTCAATTTGCCAGTGCACAAAACTAATTTGGCTATTGCTTGATGCTAAACGCTCAAAACAACTCATTTCTATTGGTAGATTGCACATTAGCTCCGTTATAGGTGTTCTTACTGGACACTGCCTAATGCTTTTTGACTTGGAGTTCCCCCAAATAATTTTTCCAGAAGCTGCATGGATGAAGAAGAAGAGGAATCAGTCTCTCACCTTCTATGTTCTTGCCCTGCCCTAGCACAAAGACGTAGACTCCAGTTACAACAAGATCCTAGTGACAAGTATGTATTTAGTATGCGCCCGAGCCGTTACTGACAATCGATTTAATAAAATCATACATAATGAAGACGCACCCTTCTACGAGAAGAACAACAAACAGCACTTAATCGAATTTTCTTCTTGGCAAATATTGTCGTAAGTAAAACTTGATTCTTTTATCTCAATATTAACAAACGGGCATAGTGATCCCCTGATCTCGAAATATTTGCATTCAAAGTGAATTTACTGAATACATCGATCCAAATTTGATAAAGTCTTCCGATGGAGATATTTCCACAACTAAAGGCTCCTAAGAGGTTGCAGTTTTCAATGCTGAATAGAGAATTTTGATGTTTCGGTGAACTTTAGAGTCGTGCAGCTGTTATACGAAGATATCACTAGGTCTTTTTGGATCGAGTATCAGTTTAATTGTAAAAAGTCTACCATGTCATCATCATCAGTATATAAAACAAATTGAAAAAAAAAATACACGACTGGATCGCACGAACTTACTCTTATGTAAAAGTACTTCGGAATTTAAAATATATTTTATAAATATAAAACATGGATTTAATGGGATAAAAATCTTCAAATGCATATAATTGCCGTCTGATTTCCGGAAAAGTATGATCAGGCCAAAAACATAAATGTTAAAAAAAGAGGCAAGTTCTTCTATACAAAAACCTTTGTGGAACAAGTCAGCCGTGAAAAGTACTGAGATCTAAAAGTATGCCAAGTTCTTACTTCATGAAGGTTTAATACCGAATATTTAAAGTAGAATAATATTGAAACAGCTACAATGTAATAGTGAAATTTTATTATTAATGATTACTGACTAAAATTTGATGGGCTTACTGGTCAAGTTTTTAAAACCTTTTGAATTGGGCATAAAAACAAACTTGCCAAGTAAGCCCATCAAATTTTGGTCCTTTATATGAAATTTGAACCCTACCGTGCTACCAAATTGCATTATTCTACTGCAATCGGAAGTGTGCCATTTATAATTTACATCAGTTCTGGGGAAGTGGGCGGATACCACGTCCCTGAATGGAAATCCGCTAATTTTATATTTTTTTCTTTGTATGCAATTTAAGCCCTACAACTTTACCAAATTTCATCGTTTTACAGCAGTCGGAAGTGCTCCATTCAACCCACACCAATTCGGAGAAAATGGGCGGATAACACGATTTTTTCCTCTACTTGCAGGACAAGACCTACCGCTGTGCAAAATTACAAGATTCTACGATGTTGGGAAGTGCTCCATAACTTTGATGATCTGTCAGTCAGTCAATCAGTTACGGTTTTTGTGATTTTTGAGGCCTTATATCTCAGGAACCGCTTATGCTAGAAAATTGAAATTTGGTGAGGCACCTGTGCCTGACTAGCTTAGCAAATATTCGGACTTTTGGGAAGTTTCTGACTTCATTGGTACTGAAAATAGGGAGGGGTCACAAATCGCCTAAGTTTGTTCCTGTAAAAAGGGTGCAGTGCCAGAACTTGGCTGGGCACTACCGTGCCCTTTGATAAATTCAAACAAAGTTTAAAAATCGTTTTATTGTTAAAGTAATTTTTTACATAACAAATTTTCTTAAAATTTTTCGAGAACAAAACAAAGCCAATTTTAAGTATTTAGTAGTATAGATTTTAGAAAATAATTCCAAAAAATAATCGTTCACACATTTTAAAGATATTGATTTTTCAAAAAAAAACTTGGGAATTTTTTTTTTCAAGAAACCCAAAAAAATTTTTTGAATATTTTTATATACAATATTATTTTAAACTTAAGAAGGCTATTGCTGAAAATTTATGACTAAAATCGTTAGAGCCGTTTAATAAGTCGAAAATCACGAAAACGGTTCTATGACAGGTACCATTAATAACATTTTGCCCCAAATTTTTTTTTTACCAAAATATAGTCCATGTCCATAATATCACAACTAATTTTTTTTTATCAAAATTGTTAGAGCCGTTTTTGAGATAAATAAGATTATGCATTACGGGTGTATGGGGGATACCGTTAGTTTTAGAGCTAAAAAAAACTTCAATTTCCCTGCTAGGGAATCACCGAAGGACCTTAAGTACCGATTTTGAAGAAAATAGGTCCAGTGCATTAGGCTCAATATCATACAATCTTACAGACAGACAGACGGAATTGTCGAATTTGTCTTCGCTATCATCGTAATGTCAACTTTGATCATAATCTCGAGTTTGAATTTTCTTTTTCCAAATGCAGAACTTGCCCTATAGTACCTATATCGCAAGTAAAAATCTATCTAAGCCTCTGTTCAATTCAAGCTTTGTGTGATTTGATATATCCTCTTAAATTCTAGTAAAATTTAGGCTGTTCAAAACTTGTATCGAATTTAAAACCATACCCATAACATTATTGTTGATGTAAATGAGTCTTCGCATTATAATATTGCACATGAGTTCAATTTGAGTTCGTAAATCAAAAACACACGCTTCCTTAACTTCAATTCCTTCCAAATCCATCGATGACATTTTTGATTTAACGAAGGCAATGACTTTGATTTGGTTTTCGAAGACAAATTGGCTCTGAATACGTATTTATACTTTGTGTTTTAAGGATATTTATTTTTATTCGATCTCATTTTTCTTCATCCTTGAGAAAAACTCACATCTCCGCCGCATGTGAAAACAATGTTTCCTAATGACAATCTCGCCAAAAAAAAATCAAAAAAACAATCACAATTTATTTCCACTGTCAAAAGCAAATAACTTTGCTTCCTCTATGTGCGATAGCGTTCTTCGGATGCAAAAATGTAGACATTTTATTTTCTCTGTATCCGGCTGAGGAGGATGTTCGTCAACCCCCCAGAGCGAAGATGAGCTAAAAATAAAGATATTCCTCTTTTATTTCGATGAGCAGCACTCAAAAACGAATCCATCCTCGTAAACAACAATATTCAAGAATTCAAATCAACATGCTACACACAGCTATGAGTGTTTATTTGTAACTTCTGGATGTGTTTGCTGTTTGTACGTCATTTATACATATTTGATATGGAAAATGTTTTTTTGTTTTGTTGGAAAAGTGCATCGAGAAAATTGACATTCCCATACAATGACGTTCTCTCGCAAAGGAAAACTCATTCGTCACAATTTAAATTATTATATCGTCCTAAGTCCTGGATGCACACATTTGTTTTGTGCAGCAGAAACAGTTACGTTATTTTATTTTTCGAATCGAGTGAATGGTATTTAGAATTGGAAATAGTCTTTTATATTTTCGAAACAATTCTGTTTGCAGAAGAATGCAATTTCTGCATTCATTACTTAACGTATCCGTGTATCTGTTATCGAAATTGAAATAGGTAAATACTTACAGAGCTGTGCGAGTTTTTTTGTGTGATTTTTTTTTTTTTTTTTGTAATGAATGCTTTTGTCTTTAGAGAAACAGAATCGAAATAATCACCTCTATTACAGAATTCGGCGAATGAGCTAAAGTGACAGTTTCAATTAATTTCCAAACTTTTGCTATTACTGAATCCGACGAATGAAAGTTGAACGAATATCGGTAACAATGCCTGCACCACTGACATTTCGTTCAACTTAAATGGTATTACAGAATACGCAATCCATTCGCACTCCATACAATTTCTATCATTTTGCATTCGCACCAATTTCGAGACGAATCTGAAGTGAATTTTTGATTAAACGAAAATAAACAATGGAGAGTACAAAAATGTAAGTCAAAAGCTTATCATACTGAATGCTAAAGTGTTTGCTTAACGAATTTTAATAGAAAACGCACAAATAGCAACGCAACCAGAGAGCAAGAAATCTAAAAAAAAAAAAAAAAAAAAGAGCACACGATTGGTTTTGAACCGTCTTCCATCTTCGTACTAACCACTCTCAACGATGCTTGATTTCGTTGATCGAAAGCGATACTATTATCACAGCCTAGGCCAGTTGAATAAATGTTTGTAGCTGACAGTGTCGATACCAAAGTTCATAAATGATAAGGTAATTTTAGGAATCAACAATGTAGTTCATCCGACGAATTTCATAATTGAGTTTTACAGCGGATGCGAATCAAGTCAACTCACCGGGAGTAAAATTCTGCGAATTCTGTAATAGACATGAATTATGTAATTCTTTGTTTATTTTTAAGTCCCATGTATATCATTATTTATGGAATATGAAATCGATCAAACGCCCGCCTTAGTTTTTTACGGTGGCATGGATACAGTGGTCCGATTTTCAATGAATTCTCCGCACAGATACGGCTAAATTTGAGTGATAGCCTGTGTTATCTTTACCAAAATGGCGTCGTTCGAGTGTGATATAGACCTACATATTCAGGAAACCTTAAAAGAAAAGTCTAGAGGAGTCAAATTACTTGACCTTAGTAGCAAATTCACGTCATCTATGCGAGAGTTAGGTCTACAACCAAATCGTGCATGTAGAATGTCAATAATGATGTCCTTTGTGTGGTACATAGCGCCGCTATGTTCTGCTGGAACAACATTTCCTCTAGTTCCATATGGTTCAATTTGGGCCATAATAAATTGCTTATCATCGTTCTGTAGCGATCGTTATTGACGGCGACCGCCTCACCAACGTTGTTATCGGAAAATTACGGACCAATGACGCCGCGGCTTAAAATCCACACCAATTGGTAGCTTTTTGAGGATGCATTGTCACCTTGCGAGCCTCGTGTGGCTTTGTGCCTTCCCTTTTACTGCAATTTTTCTTGTTAACACAGCCATTCATCCAAAAATGCGCCTCGTCGATAAAGATGATTTTTTCCAAAATTTGGATCCTCTTCCAATTATACTCGGAAGCCCAGTTAGTGAAAAAACGGCTCACGAACTTTGAGCTTGTGGGTCAGTTGAATCTTCTCCGGGTGAATAACCAAATCCTGATGTAAAATTCGCCAAGTTGAAGCCTGCGATAGGCTGAGTTCTTGTGAGCAGTGATGAATCGACTGTCTGGGGTTCTGTTATACAGATTTGACAGGTGTCACCTGGAATACATCTTACTTTTAAAGTATCTCCAATGAAAACAAAGCTGGAGAAGTTGAATGGGGGTGAAGTCGGTGGCAAGTAAAAATCAGAAAAACCTGATTTTATCCGATTATCAAAAACTTCCCCCAAAAGAGCCATAGCTGGATGAGTCCTTGTTTGAACTACAACTCTGAATTGTTCTGTACTTGAGGCCTTAAAAAAATCATTGGAACCATTTTTTTGTTTTTGATTTTCTTGAAAACGGTACAATCGATTTTAATCATTTTTTTATACTAAAGCTCCTCCAAAGTTTGAATATTATTGAGTATTCAAATTTTCAATTTAAAATTTTTTTGGAAACTCAATATATCGCTCGATTTTTTTTTCCAAAGATAATAAATAAAAGTTTCTTAATATAATATATAAGATTTGAGAAAAAAAAGTTGTTTTATGTCAAAATAACGATACCCATCATTACAAATGTTAAAAAATGGTTTTTGAAAATCGTATTTTTCTCGAAAGCGGTTCCGAAAATTTTGATAATTTTTTTTCTTTCGTTTATTTTTTACGATCTATAATTTAATAAATACAATTTTGAAATAAATAAATTATAGACTGTACCTACCACAGAAGTTTTTTCTTGAATTTTGAATTTCTCATTATCAGCAAAGCGGATTTTAATGGAATTTCCTATAGAGCAGCTTCTCAAAAGTTTAAAAAACATTGCATTTCAAGACATTTCAAGACTTTAAAAATAAATATTTTTTGAATTTCTGAAAAAAAAAATCTATCTTTCTTGGAAAATTCAATATCTCAAAAACGGCTGTGTACTTTTTTTTGGAAATTTATTTTTTTTCGTATAGTAATGAAAGCTTTGAGTTGGCGTACCAAAATTTTTTCTTAAAAATTTTTTGAAAATTTTGTATATGAAAGCTTTTTTTTTAAGAAACCACTACAAAGACTTATAATTTTTGTTTTTGCATAAAACCAATATTTGCTTGAATCACATGGCATCCTAGTTTTAGCTGCATCTATTAAAGAAGTCATTTAAAAAATTAATTTTAGATTTTAGTTTTTCTCTAATATCATTAATTTTTTAAATTCTTAGTTTATTACATGACAGCAAGTTCGTGCGACCCAGTCATGATTTTTTTTTGAAAACTCAATATTTCGAAAACTCTGTAGAGCCGATTAATTAAATTAATCTAAACGTCCAGAAATATTATTTAATTGAAAAAGTTATAGGATGTTTTTAATATTTAAAGATTTATTATAAACTCTAGAGCAAATTGAGAAAAGGTTATCTTAACAAGAGAATTCAGAATAAAAGAAAGGTTATAAGTAGATTAGTCAAGTCAGAATGACAATGACAAAAGGAATTTGAAAATGTATTGAAATGTAAATGTTGGTAGGTATGATTGGTCACGAATTGACAGGGATGTCCAACAAACTCCAATGATAATTTTTCTAAAACTTGACACTTAAAATTTGTTTAAAATAATCTCCATAAGAAAGAAAACAAAATTTATTTTATTTAAAAATAACGGTACCCAACACACAAATGTTAAAAAATGGTTTTCGAAAATCATATTTTCCTCGAAAACGGCACCTAGAATTTTGATAAGATTTTGTTCGTTTCAATTTATTCTTACCATTTATAATTCAATAAAAAAAATTAAATTAAGAATGTTACTAACTATATCTACCATAGAACCATTTTTTCGAATTTCTCAATATTGACATAACGGATTGTTATAAAATTTCTTACAAAGAAACTTCTAAAAGGTTTAAAAAACATTGGGTTTCAAAATATTAAACAAATATTTTTTGATATCTCAAAAAACGGGTTAATACATTTTTTTCTCGTAATTTAAATTTTATTCGTACAATATTTAAAATCTAAAATTTAAAGTACGAATATTTTTTCTCAAAAATGTTTACTAATTTTGTAAAATTACTGCGCTGTTCGCACCAATTGGGCCTCTGTTACTCCACTACGTGGAAAATTTAGTGGAAGGATTTAGGTGTGAAGCCTTTTAGAATACAGCTGGTGCAAGAATTGAAGCCGAACAATAAATTGTGTTCAGCGACGAAGTTCATTTCTGGTTGAATGCATCCAGAAAAAGTCACTGTTTGGTGCTTTTTCCTTGCGACTTATAGGTACTATAAGGCAAGTAATGCATTAGTAAAAAAAATTGAACACGAGATTTTGACATTACGATGATAGCGAAGATAGCAATTCTGTATGTCTGTCTGTCTGTCTGTCTGTCAGTTGGACTAAAGCCTAAACGGCTCGGCAGATTTTCTTTAACCTTGGTAGATATGGGTTTTGATTTCCCCCCCCCCCACACATTTTTTCTTTTTTTTTAAGACCAAAAATAACGGTACCTGCGATACGAATTTTTTTCGAAATTTTATAAATATTTTTTTTTTCAAAAACTGCTGCACAGATTTAAAAAATAAAAACACAAAAAAAATTCATTTAGTTAAAACTAGGTAATGGTTGAAAAAAATTTTCCGAAAAATGGTTATTGATGGTACCCCCATGGAACCATTTTTTTGTTTTTGATTTTCTCAAAAACGATACCACCGATTTTGATCATTTTTTTTTTGGAAAGGCTCTTCAAAAATTTAAATAGAATTGTGTATTCAAATTTTCAAAAAAAAATTTTTTGGATTTTTGAAAAAAAACTTCAAAAATTTTTTTTTTTTTCAAAACTCAATATTTCGTAAACCCCATGCTAGATTTCTTTAAACTTGATAAATAAAAGTTTCTTAATATAATCTATAAGATGTGAGAAAAAAAAAATTCATTTTACCTTAAAATAAAGGTACCTAGAATTTTGATAAAATTTTTTTTCGTTCAATTAATTTTTATGATCTTTAATTTATCAAAAAAAAATTTTGAAATTAAGATATTACAGCTTGTACCTACCATAGAACCATTTTTTCGAATTTTGAATTTCTCATTATCCACATAACGGATCTTAATGAAATTTTTTATAGAGAAGCTTCTAAAAAGTCTGAAACACATTGCATTTCAAAACTTTAAAATAAATATTTCTTAAATTTTTGAAAAAAAAAATCTATTTTTTTTTCTTTTTTTGAAAATTCGATATCTCAGAAACGGCTCAATATTTTTGTTTAAAATTAATTTTTATTCGAACAATAATAAAAACTTTACATTGGCGTACCAAAATTTTTTCTTAAATTTTTTTTTTAATTTTGTATATCAATGCTTTTTTTTAAGAAACCACTAAAACGACTTATAATTTTTGTTCTTGCATAAATTCATATTTGCATTGCATTCTGTTTTCGTCTCTTACTTTAAAAGAATTTAAAAAATTAATTTTATTTTTTTGCGAAATATGGAAGAGCTTGACTCGCATGACATGTGGTTTTAACAAGACGGTGCCACATGCCACACAGCATGCGTACTAATAGACCAATGGAGAGGCAAGTTCGGAGAACAGTTTATTTCACGTTTTGGGGGCGGTCAATTGGCCGCGATTTAACGTCTCTAGACTATTTTTTGTGGGGTTATGTTAAGGTTCATGTCTATAGTGACAAGTCCGCTTCGATTGACGCACTGATGGAAGAATGAACCTTAGTTTTACGTGGATTCCTACCAGTTAAAGGTTTTACCCCACGGGTGGCCTACCGCCATTGGAGCCAGATTTAGTCCTAGCCATTAACCCCTCCGTAGCAAGCTACTTCGGTAACAAAGTTGTGATATGTTGCAGCATATGGACATCTCTTGTTTTAAGACGAGACCTACCAACGCCTCTTGAACCCAAGAAAAGAATCCTGAGTCCCATTCGTTTCCGCATTTGGAGTAAACCACGCCACCACGATCTCCCACTAGGGGGCCGACCTCAAGATAGCAGGAAAAAGAGAACTGACACACCCGAAGATGTGCAATATTGTTCTCAAAATCCCGGGAACTATCACCCGTGGTACCAGTATAAGGCTACCGGTGGAGCCTCGCAACGTCATCAAATCCCCCCTAGGCGACTGCGGAAAAGAGGACATGGCCTAATTCCTACTCAACCTAGGGGTTATGGATATGAATCAGTCACTTCCGGATAGGTTACTGCAAAACCCCGGGCCTAGCAACCCTAGGATACACATATTGAGAAAGTAAGTTGAGGGCGGTCAACGAACATCTCATGCATATCCTAGTCTTTAGATCCCCTTTTACGGTTCACACGGGTGACGCCCCGGTCTTTAGCCACCAGTTGGTGAGCAAGGAGAGACGCTCCTGTCTTTTGATCCCCTTACGGTTCACACGGGTGACGCCCCGGTCTTTGTTCCGAAGAACTCTGGATGACGCTCCACTTCACGCTATTAACGAAGGACGCCAGGTACAAGTACCCGGAACCCCAAACCCTTTCTGACACCTCTTGATACCTTTTAAACCTTTTTAAACCGTTTAAAACCTTTGAAGAACTCCAGCCAGGCTCCGAACCAGCCGAAGAACTTCCAACATCCGACACATCCAACCACCAGACTCACTATCAAAAGTTACCTACCACACGATCGCTTGGGAATTACGCATGGTACACACGAGAGACATGCCACCAAGCCTCATGTATATAGTAAGCAACCTCCAACAGCAGTCAGCTATTAGACATGCAAGACCCCTCTGACACATCCAACCACCAGACCCACCATCAAAAGTCACTCACCACACGATCGCTTGGGAATTACGCATGGTACACACGGGAGACATGCCACCAAGCCTCATGTATATAGTGAGCAACCTTCAACAGCAGTCCAGCAATCAGACATGCCAGACACTTCTGACACCTATTGCACCCTCAGACAGATATGACATTACTGCCACATCTGCCACTTCTGACACCCCTTGCAACCTTAACACCCCAAACATCCTTAAACTCCTCTACATCCTTCCAGAAAAACTTTCGAATCCTTATCCGCGAACGGACAAGGACGCTACTAATCTAACTGCCTTTTAGGTGAGACCTAGGACCCCCAACTGCATGCCGAGTCAAGAATCCACAGTCCCACCCCAACTACCATCAAGATCAATCAAAAGGTTCTCATTGGTCTCGTGTCCCAATGAGAACCATGCCAATTTAACTCAAATTCCAACACATATACTCCCTTTTTTGATAGGACTTTCAGACTCCCAGCCACCTTAGCAGCCAGAGACCCTAAGGTCCCACCCAACCTTACCAACCAAGATCAATACTACGGGATGCATTAAATTTCTGGCTTAGGCATGTCACCAGAAACCTAACCATCCCATATCGTCTCGATCCTGACTGTCCCTGAACTCCCTGCTGGGTTTTCTTAGTTACCTAGTCCACCTGCTGATGCTTCACAGCAGGAGGATAGGCGTAAGCCCCCGCACCACGACAAGGTGAAACCCGTCGAGGGGGCACTGATGGAAGCCAACATTGAAGCATTGATTCCGGATAAGATACCGGCCGAAATTTTAGAAAGAGTATGCCAAAATTGGACTAAGCGCAGCCGCGGCCAACATTTGCATGAAATAATCTTCAAACATTAAATTATATCGACTGTACTATCGATTCAAATAAAGATTTCATGCATTTTCCTGAGTTTTATGTGTTTTGTTTTAATTTCCGATAGCTCTTAAAAAATAACTTGTTAGAATTTCTCTAGAGATTATGAGAGACTATCGGAAAAGGCCAGATCTTCTGTCTTTGAATTCTCAAGAAACCGCATATATTTTAGTCTTGACTGTCAAGTTCCAGAGATTTATAAATTTAAAAATTAATTTTTTGCACAGCCCTGTACTTAACTTTTCCATGAAAGCAAATTCAAATCAGTTTGTAGCATTACGTATCGCCAGAAAACGTTCATGTAAGTAAACTTTGTCTAAACTAAAAGTATGTACCTCTCATGCTCCTCGCTCCTCGTCCTTTTCTCTCCCAAAGAAAACAAAACAATAAACGTGTGCTGCCCCATATATAAGGCACATAACAACCCATTTCATTTATAATGGTGCAGATATTTATATAAGTTTGTATGTTGAGTCGCTCCGTTCTTATTGCTGAATCCTATTTTCTCAATTTCTGATATTGAAGGAAAAGGAAAAACAAAAAAAAACTAAAAAGAAACTTAGCAAAACGAAAAACTTCATCACTCGATTATTACACGAAGGATAACATTTTGGAAGGATGTTCTTTTTTTCTGGTCATATAACCTTTGTTATCGGGAATGGAAAACATTTTTTTTAACATTTATTTTATTGGTTTAACTTTTTACCTTCTAAAGGTACATCAGTCAGATCTATTGACACGAATGTTTTCAAGGTATTTTTTGGTTTGTGTATCAAAGGAACAAAAAAAGGAAAATAAAATATGGAATTACAAAAATGTATTCAAAGGATACACGCAAAATGTTTTTTTTGTTTTTTTTTTAGGAACTTTTTTGGTCTAATATAGTATTAGTTTTGTTAGGCATATATATATATGGTACCAATATGAAGCCTTTTCGACATTTGGATACCTTTGAGGGGTTGATAAAACGACAATTTCGAAACCTTGAATGTATGGTTCTGAGGGACACTTTGGTACCGTTTTGTAATAAAATTTTGATTCACAAACAATGACGGGAGTGTGGAAGCAATTTGACGGTTGTGCATATTTGTTTTAATGGCAGCGGAAAAATTCTGTCAATAAATGTAGTGGAATGAGTAAAAGGTATTTATGAAGTAAGTCGATGATGGCGTTCTTGCCAAGCTATCAAACTGCTAGTATGTAGAACGATTTTCGTGCAAAGGTGAAATTTTAACCTATATTTTCTACATTTTATGAGGTCGTGTAGTTTTATAGATCGTCATATGTAATCAATGTTTAATTCTGTTAAAACTATGTGTAGGTCGTATGAAACAATTCAAATTCAAATACAGGTTAGCATTTTTTTTTATATTATACGCACATTTAAGGGGTTATGAATAACCTTATAATTTTAAACACAGTGCTAGCGTTTAGGAAAGTAGGAAAGGAGATACCGATTCACATTGGTTTTGGATGTCTGATGTATACATTGCAATGAGATGAAAACATTGAGCCAGGTGAAGCATTCCACATTCCTGAAGTTCGGCTAAAAAAAATCTCTGTACTTGAAAGTTCGTCCGAAATTGGGCTCACGGAATTATTTGAGGCAAGGAATGCAACTGGCTATTTTACTAGAGCACTGTTAACAAAAAAACCGGTAAAATAATTATATACATGAAAAAATGCGATTGTGCTCGAGATATACAAATGTTTCAATTAGACAACGGTTGCCTATTATTTTTAGAGCTCTCTATTGAATGCTGTCCAAGAAACTCACGTGGAATTTTGGATGACCTGCCCTAATATGGGAGATTTACTCGAATTTTGGAACAATAAAGGCTTTATATAACAACCAGATCAGAAGGGGTAAAGAACATCTTGCATCGGCGGAGAAAACCTTAACACTTAGCAGCGTTTTTGGCGACGTCAAATATGTGCTCACTCCACAAAAGATGGTCTGAGATGTGGTCTGAGATGCACATACCTAGAACTGAAAGCTATTCAGTTTGCTCGATGCAAGTGCCACTCCTGGATAGTGGCATTGAGGGAGGCTTACGCTTGGTACGTGTGTTACACTGAAACTTGAGCGGATGGCCAAATACTACCGAACCAGACTATAAGGTTTTTTTCGATCGGAGAAACAAGATGCCATCTATCAGAGGATGTCTAGTATTGGGTCGGAGAGTGGTAGTTTCTGAAATTCATCGTTTAAAACTTCTAACCGCACTTCACCCAAACCATCCTGGGATAATTCGTATGAAAGCTTTGTCAAGGAGCTAAGTTTGCTAAGTTTCGTGGCCGAAAATGGACGGTGACATGGAACAGACAATAAACCGATCGTCTTGATATATCTTTCAATAAAGGATATACTTGGTGCAGGATTCATATAGGCTTTGCAGGTCCATTAAAAGGAAACCTTTTCTTCCTGGTAGTAGACTAGTACTCAAAATGGCTATGGGTTCAACCAGTGTCTTCTAAATCTTCCGTTTGTGCCCTGACTGTTTTAAAGCAGTTTTTCGCTACCCATTGGATACCTGATGTCATTGTTTCGGACAATGGGTCAGCCTTTAGATCCTATGATTTTAACAAATTTTGCGAAAATAATTTTATCAAATATATCTTCTCAGCTCCATTTCACCCATCAACTATTGGCCAAGTGGAGCGAATGGTACGCACTACGAAAAAATATTTAAAGAAGAGTCTAGACGTAGATATTCTTTTGCGTCTAGTACGATTCTTGTTGGATCAACACGTAACACCACATTCTTCCACAGGGCGTTCGCCGGGCGGAGTTCCTTTTTAATTGCCAACCTTGCACATATTTCGACCAGCTGCATCCTATATCGATACCTATTCAAGTAAGAGGTTCAATGAAACAAGAAAGTTTCGAAGAGTATCTAATAATTACG
The DNA here is from genome assembly GCA_911387755.1 of Chrysotoxum bicinctum. NCBI lineage: Eukaryota > Metazoa > Arthropoda > Insecta > Diptera > Syrphidae > Chrysotoxum > Chrysotoxum bicinctum. The sequence continues at coordinate 52,252,407 of OU426987.1, forward strand.
ATAGTGGTTAACCGAAAGATGGATACCAGGCCGAATATCAGAACTCAAGGGCTTGTTTCCTTAATTATCGAGTCCGAAGGTGGGAAAGAAATTAATCGTCAGGCCGATCAGATCCGTCGGAGGTCTATGGAGTAGAGCTCTGTTGCCAGTACTACATGCAGAGATGCCACCACCAAATGAATGATCTTGCTCTCTTCAGTCTGGTCTGGTATTGTCCAAGATAGTTTTTCCTTTGGTGCGTGTATGGACAACAGCTTTCTAATATGTGGTCTGGTGTTTCCTCATGCATGTTGCAGAATCTACATGTAGCAGTGCTTACCATACCAAGTAAACCTAGGTATTTTCTTAGTTTGCAATGTCCAGTTAGGATACCTGTTATTATTCCAACTTGGAGCCGAAGGTATATGAGCTTAGTGCCTTGAGTGCCGCTTGACTATCTTACATGAATGCAATGTTCTTGTTTCGATAATACTTTTAGAGAGACGTTTATTTGGAAGATCCTGGTCGATTGTCCCATCGGTATGGGAAGTTTGGCCCAAAGATTCCTGCACCAGTCCCTTCGCTTGTTCTCGATCCATTAGTGTACCACTTGATAGTATTTGTTTCGAGGGTGTAGTTTGTTTTGTTCTCCTACCCAATTATTTTGTTTGATCTAAAATTATGTTTTGATCATACCATCATACCATCTCTTGGGATTTCTTTGAGACCAATGATTTTGCATGTCCCAGTTCCTTCCTTTGAGAATATTCACTTCTGATGACCTCATTATATCATATAGATATCATATAGATACACGCGAGCCTTTGGCCTTTTGCTAGAGTTTTCCTAGTTGTTGATAATTCGGTTCTCTTGTTCCATGCAACCGCACCATAGGCAATGATGGGTCCTACCATAGTGTCCATCCACTTGAGGGTGTTCGCTGGAGAAAGTTGTGGACTGACACTTGGTGATATTTAGTTCTTAAATATTCTTGTCTTGTTTGGAAGTGAAATAGAGTCAGTTGGAGTAAAAATGACTTCAATCAGCGTGTATGAGAGAAATTTTAATAATTAACCAACTTTTGACAAAAATTAAAGGTCCGAAATGACCCCGTTGAGGAGCAACCAATGAAGAATAGCGACCTCTAACTTGGTGGTGGCGCTGAAATTAGCGCTAGATTTTACAGTGGAGAGTAGGATAAGATACAAAACAAGTAGTAAAAAAGAGAATATTTTATTATTAAATTTAGCAGAGACAAATCTAGCAAGTACTTCCCTATACTTAAGATGTCGCCACAATCTTTCGTCTTCTTGATAGTACTATAAGTTTTATATACAAAGATATAACTCTATATTATATAGCTATGAACTTAAAATCTGTATAAAGGGCTAAAAGAGCCTTAAGATTAAGGTGAATAATCTCAGCACATATTTTATCAAAAGCCTTGCTAAAATATGTTGTGATAAGGTCTCTCTCTAATGCATTTAGAACCTATTGTAGTAGTTCTACTATTTAAAAATCATGCTGTTGTAAAGAGAGAATAGGTTTACTTACGAGATTTCGAAAAGTTTAGGAATACAAAAAAGGTTAGCTTTGGGTCTGTAGTAAGCAATATCGTTCTTTGCACCTTTTTTGTGAATAGGAAATATAAAAGAATTCTTCCATAGTTTTGGGAAAATGTCTTGAGATAGTGGAAAGACGCAATAATGCTGCAAGTGGCTGACAGAGGGAGTTGGAACATATTTTTAGAAAAATGGCAGGGAAACAATCCGACCAACAAAGAAGTCATCTTTAAAAAAACTTATCTTTTTAATGATATTATCAACACTTATGTCAACTAGCGCGAGCGAGGGAGGTTTGTGGGGTGCTTTAATCGTCAAAAGCTCCGCCTGGTACATGTTACAGTGATTGGGAAGAGAGTCTTAAATTGAGTCTCCACCAACCGCGGTGTAAAATTGGATTGAATCATCTTCCAGGTATGCCAACCCTCCCAGATTTCTCTAGAAGGAATGGTTACCTGAAAGTTTTTATCAAATTGAATCTGGAGGATGGTGTAATCGATGAAAGTGAACTGAATGGAGTTCAGAATGATGAAGCGGCCAATTTTAATATTTATCCACTGCGGTGAGGCTTTTCTTTCAGCTGTTTGTTTGCCGATTATGTCGAGGGGCGTTATATGGAACAGAATGTCCAGGGAAGCGGAAGAAGTCGTGCGAAGTTTTCCACCCATACACAGACAAGCTGACCGTTGGATCTTGCTAAGTATTTCAAGCAGTTTAAGCTTTGCTTAATACAAAACTAAAACAATATTCGGTTAAACAAATAAAAGGTCTTTCCTCGTCAACAGATCCACAACAACTGATCATAATCATATCTTTATTCTCTCAGTCTCAGTATATTCTTCTACCTAACCGGCAGTCTCCTTCTGTTAAATACAATCATTATATCTTTCTTTCATTATACGTATATATTCTTTCTGAACATTCATATGTTTTTCTTTATTATTTCTGCTGGTAATGTTGCCACAGTATTAAACAATTAGTGTTTTTTGTCTAGAGCTGGCCACCATACTGCTACACCGTATGTTCGAATCGGTCTGATAACCGTGGTGTATAGCCAGTGAATAATGCAGGGTTGATTTATTCCCAAAATATTTTTTACATGAGGAGAGTGACACTGTGGAATTTTTAACTCTTTCTTGAATGTTAGGTTTCTAACTCAACTTTTTATCTAAAATAATACCCAAAGATTAGTCGTACGCTTTCGATGGAAGCGGGGCCTATATGAGCAATTTAATCTTCTAGAGAAGAGGGAAAGATCTATTTTGTGAGGGTCAACATCCAGTTCACACCGATCAGTCCAGTTTGTTTGCTTTTGTTTACAGCGTATTATAAGAGTACTTTTGGGGCATTACGATGTTCTCCCGATACGTCAATAGCAATGTCACCCGCATAGGCGATCGCTATGACCCCTTGTTTCAAGATATTTCAATAGCTCATTCAACATCTCCCAAGTTCTTAAGAAGAGGAGATACTAGCAAGCCGCCTTGTGGCGTCCCTCTACAACAGAAATTCTTACAGAGAACGCGCTCAGCCTTGGATTAATAATTCTGCTAGTTAGCAGGATTATTTGTGTTACTTAAACCTAATTATAGGTTCCCAAATATACATATATTCCTAGGAACTTCACTTAATCTATTTATAAGTTCTACGCCTGACGTTAATAGATTCCTGGAGTAATATCCAGCTTTGACATAATGTGCAATCCAAATCAAAACCATGATTCTTAGGGACACTGTCAAAATTAGGAAGCTTGAGTCTGATCTGGTGAATATGGTATGGTAAGCACGCCACTTTAAATGAGTCTTTTAACACAATTATACACCATGGTCTTTCGACTTTTAATGAAGATGCAATTTTAAAAGATGGACCTTCAATACCTTAGTTAGAAATAAGGCAGAAATTGTCGGTAATTTTAAAAATAACGATATGTTTGCAAAAAACCGACGTAAAGCTTAGAGTCATTACTTGTCATCACGATAATGTACCTTTCAAAGTCCTTTAAACAAAAAAGTCTTTACGGTTCGTACAAATTGAATATTGCCAGCTATAGTCTCTGGTATGTCCTTTGTGCTGCATGCCGTTTAACCCGTCGTCTCCATGTTCCATGATGGAAATACACACTAATGACCTCTTGAACTTTCTGGATGACATCATCATTACCCATATTTATATCCTTGGTATCTCATAATGCCTCACCCCACACTCACATGTGTTCTGCATTAAGCGAAGATGAATTAACATAATTTATCGTCCTCGATATTTACTCCAGCCACCAGTGCCACAAACCTCTACATTCACACACCCACTTATGTGATGGCTTACATGCATATATTCAAGTGAGGCCAACTTCGGGAGATGCACCACGGTGGCGCTGCGCGGCGGCCGGATGGTTCTGTTCCAAAAGTTTATTATATTACACTTGACATATTCGCCGCCGCGCCGTATCCTTTTTTCCGGAATCGTTTGCCAGCTATGACGAGCTGCTACGTCGACGTCGACGACGACGATGAAGATAAAGATGGCAGAACATAGTTTGTTGTTGGTAGCGCAGTTTATTTGCATCAACTATTTTGCCTTCAAGTGCAGTCACATGAAATAGCTGATTAACTTCAAAGGATCCTTCTTATTTATGCAGACGTCCTTGTCAGGGCAGATGTTGTGATTTTGCCTCGTACTCGCTATACAAGGATTACAAGCGCTCACACATAAAAAAAAAACGAAGAGTAAGAGAGTTTAGATCAAAATTCTTTTTACCTCCTCGCTCCCATAGGTTGCCTTTGCCTTTGAGAGAAAAACCGTTAAATTCTCAAACCACTCCTTTTGAACATTTTTAGAATTTTTTGTCCATAAAAAATGTTTGGTATTTTCCTAGGATTTCAGCTTTAAGAGCATCAAAAGGTAACGAACGCAACGAGACGTATCCGCGTGGCTTTTATTATTTAATATTTCCTCCAAGGATACGGCACAAACCATCACGAATCAGGACTAAAAAGAATGCGTCTGGGAGAAGCTTTTCATATATATAATTATTATTGTTCCCACAATGGGTTGCTATTCCAGATGATAGCAAAGTCAAATGACATCGCCTCAAACAGCACCACTCTCGCAATCATTTATAAATTCTCGTTTTTTTTTTTGTATCCTCGTCCTTTTATTCCTTTATAAGAGAAACATTTTATTTTATACAAAACATTTTATATATATTTTTTTTTTAATTTTCACGTCGCAACTTTTGTAGGTCAATGGAACAGAAGCCTTGAGCTGATTTCCAATTATTCCTGATTGTCTGAATAAGTGTCACTTGTCAGCGCCGAGCTTGGATACAATTTGCTTCGCATTATTGTGCCTTATTCGGATGGGATTGATTTAAAGGAGACAAGTTGAGTGGATAGAGGTCCTGTTTTATGGGATTGCCAGCAAACAAATTGAAATAAGTTTATTGTGTATTTTATTTAAATGAAGTGGTGTGCAATTTGTTAGCTTTTTTTGTTCGTGTTTTATTCATCAATGATTTAAGGACGACTAACGATGGAATGGAAATTCAAAAGGTATGACAAAAATTTGAGTTTGGATAGGATCAAAGGAGATGATAGATTGGACAAACAAAAAACCGGTTTAAAAAAAAAAAACAAAAAGCATCCAGATACATTGAAGGCTAAAAAATCGTCGCAGAATTGGCAAAATGGAAACTGGCTTCATAGAGGTGTTAAATGTCAGTTGAGGCTTCCAATACCCTGAGCAGAGTCAGATAGTGGAAATGAGTGACGGGTTTTGATTTTTAATTTTTGATGTAAGACACGAATAGTTTAGTGAACATAAAACTAATTGAATTAACTGTCAGATATAAAAAGTTTGAAAAACTTTAGAAAGTCATAACCTTGGCCCTTTACTGGGTCTGCTAATAACAAACAACCGCACACATGAAATGGGAGCGAAAAGAGCTTAAGGGATTTGCGGTGACAGCCTCATGAAATGAGAGGGAAAAGAGCTAAAGGGATTTGCAATAAGGGCTGGTAGATATTGAAGTAGAATAAATTATGAGCTATTAATAGGGCAAACATAACATTTTATTTGGCCTATGACATTTTCTAGGGAACATAAAATCGTTCAAATTCCCTCCTCAGCTTCTTCCAATGACTCTTCTGCACTATTCAGGCTGAATTTGATCGATATGGTGTGTTATGTACATCGTAAGGACATCGGTCGATTGTGGTTTATTCGAATGGACCTGCGTCTTCAGGATACCCCACACGAAAAACAAACTTTAGCTGCGTCAAATGGCATAACCTCGGTGGCCAGTTCAAGTCAACTTTGCGGTAAACTAACCCACAAATTATTAATGAAGTATGTCGATCCTAGTGTCCACCGTAGGGCATGGTGCGCCATCCTGCTGGAACCACATATCGTTTACATCCATATGGCTCAATTAAAGCTTTAAGAAATTGGTTATCATCGTTTTGAAGCGTTCGCCATTGACGGTGACCGCGTCATCAACATCTTTTTCGAAAAAGTGCGGACCAATAGCGCCGATATGGCCCAAAATCTCGTCGCTAAATATGATTTTCCGGAAAAAATTGGGGTCCTCTTCCAAATGCTCCGTATCTCAGTCAGCGATCAAACGGGGTTGCTTATAATCACTGGCTGGTTCAGTTAGATCTTGCACGGTTGTCTAAGTCCCGACGCAAAATTCGCCAAGTTGAAGTCTGCGAATGGCCGATGTCTTTTGCACGGCCTTGGGTTCTGCTGTACACTTTCACGGACTATGGTAATCAAATTTGGTTGACAAAACTTGAAGAGTTGACTATGAAGGGCAACCACACGTCTACTGTAAAGTGGGTACGCAACGTTTTTTACTAACGAACACACATTTTGATAATAAAGTTTTATCATTTGGGCCGTGCTGTTCAGTTGTGTTAGCTGCTATGGTGATTTGGCATCAGTAACTGAATAATAAACAACAGATTTAATGGATGTTACCAGAATAACAGGGTTGCTACAGCTCGCCTAAATCTACCCATTCCAACTGCAAAACTTTAAAGCATTCCACATACGTGTAGTACAGCTAAAGAAAGTATCTCTGTGCTTAACAGTACATCCGAAAATGGGTATATGCGGTCCTAAAGAATCCAACGAAGAAGAGATTCATCAATACCAAATGCAATTGGTTGAAAATTAGAGGGGAAGAATATTCGCTCTTTTTTAGGCGCAGGCTGGAGAAATGCTATTTTTCAGCCACTCGAAAAGAGACCTGTAGAATATGTACGATAAGTGAAAAAGTTTTGCCAGTGCAAGCAAATTTGTCCCATGAAATCGTTGGCTCTTTCAAGTACAGAAGGGAGCATAACACTAACCGCTAGAGGGTCGAATTAACAGAAAACTGAGTTACAAGCAAACTGGCTTTCTCTAAACAGCTGGCATAAGGTGTGTTATTGAAGATAAGCGTTAGAACTGATGACGAACAGGAATTTCATATGTTTTCTTTTAGAATTTTAAATACAAAGAATGGTTACTTACATAACCCAAGATTCCAGCACGGAATTACATACATTTTTTTTTCAGTCCATTTAATGTCAATTTGCAGTCATCACTTGTGTCTTGTGCCTGCACGACAGTCGTAATTTTTGGGTTTTGCTTTCGGAAGATGAAATGGTAATTGTTTTGAATTTTTGAAATGCACGACTGGAACGCACGAACTTGGTTTTATGTAGAGGTACTTGGCAATTTAAAAGCTCAAAAATCGTTTTATTTTAAAAGTAATTTTGTTTACATAAGAAATTTCTTTAAGATTTTTTAAGAGCAAAATTTGTAATGCCAATCTTAAGTATTTAGTAATATAAGTTTTAAAAAATAATTTCAAAAAATAATCGTTCACATGTTTTGAAGATATTGATTTTCAAGAAAGTTTGGATTTTTTTTTCAATAAATCCAAATATGTAATATTTTTCCGAATATTCTTATATACAATATTATTTTAATTTTAAGCGAGCTCCTGTTAAGAAATTTTGGTTAAAATCGTTTGAGCCTTTAATGAGAAAGTCCAAAATAAAAAAAAAATAAAAACGGTCCTATGGGTATTGTTGATAACATATTTTTTAAAAATTTTTGACCAAAATATACTCCATGGCCATAATAGCACACTCTATTTTTACTTACGACTTTTAGGTACTATAGGCAAGTTATGAATTCGTAAAAAAACTCGAATTCGAAATTTTGATCAATTACGATAATAGCGAAGCCTAAATGGCTCGGCCAATTTTTCTTAAACTTCGTAGATATCATTTTCTTTTTTTTAAGACCAAAAACAACGGTACTTGCAATCAGTGGCGGCTGGTGGGTTGTTGAACAGGTGGTGCACTTTACTTGCTCACTAAGTAGGTATTAAGATTAAAAATCGCAAAAAAACAACAATTTACATGTATATGTTGATTTTTTATTATTTTGTATAATTGCTCGAAGAATTTCGACCATGTATAAATCTGACACACTTATTACATTTAGCAAGGAATCATGTTTTTTATTTTTTCACTTAAATGCGTCAAATCGTGGATTCAGGTTTCTGTCTAAATCGATTCTCCGCCAAAAATATTGCATGTAAAATTTAAAAAGGGCCTTGGCGATCCGGCTAATTTTATATTAACTTTATTTTAAAAAGATTTATTACTGTCTTTAATATACCTAATCACTGTTCATTTTATCCCACACCACACACTGTACCTACACATTACAGAATCGAACCAAAACCAAAATAAAAAACAATTACTAACCTAACTCCTACAAACCAACTCTATTTAACCAGTCACGGATAGAGCGAAACAATATTACATATTCGCAGGCGCGCAGCGTATTCTAGTCAAACATCGGTTCTCGTGCGCTGCACGAGAGCAGTCTAATTTCTCGATATAATTCAATGAAATATCTTTTGTCTCACGCGTCAGGGATATTAGCTTGTAACTCATACAAGTTAAGTATATTAGCAGTCCTCGTGCGCTCGCCGAAGCGCACGAGAATTTTTACTTGTATGGAAAGTATGTCTTTAGTAAAGCAAAGTGCTTACATTGTTTCGTCATAATTGGAAATTTTACTTGTTTATGTTCTAGTACGTTTAAAAAATAAATATTTACATGTTAATCTAAAAATAAAGATGCAGTAATATTTTGTAATTTTTAAATCTTATGAATTGGTGGTTCAGCGCACGAGCGCACTTAAGGTACAGCCGCCACTGCTTGCAATACGATTTTTTCGAAATTTTATAAATCTTTTTTTTTCTCAAAAACTGTGCGACAGATGTAAAAAAAAATGCATTTGGTTAAGGTGTTGCTTGAAAAAAAAAAATCAAAAAATTGGTTATTAATGATACCCGCTCTGGAACCAGTTTCTTAGTCTTTGATTTTCTCAAAAACGGTACAACCAATTTTGATCATTTTTTTACGTAAAGCTCCCCAAAAATTGAATTGGAATAGTATTCAAATTTTTAAAAAAAAAAATTTTTGGATTTTTAAAAAAAATTATTTTTTTTTTCAAAACCAAATACTTATTTAAAAAAAAAAACATACTTGATTTTTTTCAATCCTGATAAATAAATGTTTCTCAAAATAATGTACAAGATGTGAGAAAAAAAAATTATTTTACCTAAAAATAACCGTACCCATCATAAAAATGTTAAAAAATGGTTTTTAAAAATCACATTTTTCTCGAAAACGGCACCTTGAATTTTGATAAATTTTTTTTATTTTAATTAATTATCTATAATTTATTAAAAAAAATTGAAATTAAGATATTACACACTGTACCTACCATAGAACCATTTTTTCAAATTTTGAATTTCTCATTATCGGCATAACGGATTTTAATAAAAAATTTTATATAGAAGCTTCTAAAAAATTTGAAAAACATTGCATTTCAAAATTTAAAAAAAAAATATTTTTTTAATTTTTGAAAAAAAAAAAAAATCATTTTTTTTAAAGTTCGATATCTCAAAACGGCTGAAAAGCTTTTTAGGAAATTTGATCTTTATTCGTACAATATTAAAAAATTGAGGTTGGCGTTACAAAATTTTTTTATTAAAAATGTTTTAAAAAATGTGTATATAAAATTTAATTTTTTTAAGAAACCACTAAAAAGACTTATTATATTTGTTCTTGTGTAAACTAATATTAGCTTAAATCCTATGGAATCCTGTTTTTAGTTCCAACTTCTAAAGGAGTTGTCTTAGTTATTTAAAATATGAATTTAATGCTTATGAATAGTTTTTCTGTAATAACATACATTTTTGAAATTTTCAGTCAACTTTGATCAAAATCTCATAGTACCTACATAATCGCAAGTAAAAATTGAGTGGTTGTGTATTTTTAATAAGTTTTTCGCATAAATATATTTTCTTTTGTATTTTATAATTTAAGAATGTAGATATAGCAATTTTATTGAAATAAAGAATTCACAAAAATTCAAAAAAAAAATCACCCTAAAATCAAGTTCATTTTTTTTCTCAAAAGCTATTCGCTATTAATTAGGTATAACATACATAATGTATGTAAGTATCAAACCTCTTTCCGTAATTTAAAATTTCTTATGGAGCCATGTTTTTGTATCCGGGGCTGTTTACAGCTTATTTTAATGTGAGTAGAAATTCGAATTTTTTTGTATTTTTATTTTTTATAACTGGTAGCTGACTTTTAATAATTTTTGTTAATTTGTTTCAATTGCTTGCACCAATGTAAAAGTTGCACCGATCTTTATAGTGGTAAAAGTCTTGAGAAAGTGAGTGGATGCCACGCAATCTGAATTCAAAATTTCAAATTTACGATTTTTGTCTTTGTATGCAGCATAAGACCTTCCGTTATGCTAAATTCCAAGGTTGTACGTTGTCGGGAAGTGTTCTTAATAATTTTTGAGGATCTGTCAGTGAATGAGTCAGTTACGGTCTTAACGATATTTGAACTCCTATATCTAAGGAACTACTAACACATTGAAGTTTAAATTTATTAGGGCGCCTGTGTTTGATCAGTTTATAAAGTACTATGAATTTTAAGTTTCTGACTTAATTGGTATTGTAGTAAGAAGTAGGAAAAATGGGTGTAGTGCCATGAACTGGTTTTGAGTTCTAATTCAGACATTCCAGTAACAATGTGATACTACTGATATCCTAATAATTGATGCTTTCAATGCTTGCCCCTTTCAAAGTTTTGAACTTCAAAAACAAGTACCTACCTGAGATGCAGTTGTGCCTGTTCTCTTTGGTAACTGTTTGAATTTGTTTGTATGAATATGTATTATCAAAACAGTTTTTGAGGAAAGACATATTTTTTTCAAAATCCGAGGTTCAATTTTCCATTTCCAATTTCCATATTCCATTGCCATAAATCGCAAGCAAAAATATTTATTTGAGTAAGATACGAGTATGTATGTATAATAAAAATGTATCTCACAGGATTCAGTGAATTCTTCTATAAAAAAATTCAAAATATCTCCTAACTATATTTAAACTTAAATTTGCTTTGCATAACCATTTCTGATGCACTCAAATGCAAAAGTATGAACGTAGATATTATTTCTTTTGTGTATATGTGAATAGGTCTTACTTAACGCACTGCCTGGAAGCTTCCTATGTGTCCTTGTCGCATTGCAAAACTAACATAATACAGTCATATAGTCATCTCAAACATGAAATACTTACATACCTATTTATTTGTGTAGCTTTAGTCGAAAGGAAAAGAATTTGTCCGGAACGACTTTATTTCCACCCACGATCTGTCTTATAAGCTTCAACGAGGACGAGTGGCTCTGAGAACTCCATGAATAAACTGAATACAAGAAAATTCAATGCGTGCATATAAGAATAGAGAGTAAAAGGAAAATATGTAAATAGGGGTCATGATTACGTATTATTTATGACACTTCACTTAACTATTCTTTTGAGTTTTGCTAAAGAATAATCAAATTGGGGGATACCGTTACCAAGTTGAATTTTATTCAAATTCTTGTGCGAAGGACTAACGCTATGCACGGATATGAAAGGAAACAAGACTTTAAAATTTTTAAAAGATAAGTTATCGAAATTTGGAAATAAAAAATAATTTACGACTATGTGCGAAATAATCTTCAAAAAAAGACATAATTGCGGTAGGTGAATTTAAGGCAAAAACAAAACTTAATTATCTTCTTTAAGGTATGACCAATTCACTGCCACTTCCTCCTTCATATAGTGATGTCGATTGACTCCTGCTTTATTATCATGTGGAGATCTGCATTTTGAGATTCGGTTTCTAAAGAATACTTTGCCAATTATACGCAAACATCTGTAGACAAAAGATTGCTAAAAAAGTAAGTTGCTGCTCTTTCAAATCCAATCGGAAAAAGTACAAAAACAAAACAGAAACCACTGCAACGCTGTTATAAAAAAAACCAAATTTTTACATGATCAGTAATTAAGGTAACAAATCCTGCAATGTCTCAAAAACAGTAGAAATTTCTGGTAATTTTTCACGAAGTGGCAAATGAACTTACATCTCATTTTGCTGCCAGCTCTACGTTGGCGGAAAGCAACAGTTTTAAGAGCCCTTTGAGATCTTGATGCGAACAAATCCGCTCGTTCTGATTGTATATACCCACCATTCTTCTGAAGAGGTGTTCTTCCCTGCTGGCAAAAACATTGAATAATCTCTTTCATCCTTCCTATTGTTTGTCCAGATTCTTTCTAAAAAGGCGACCCTTCTTCCCTCTTCTCGTATCTATCAATTGAACTTACGTCCCTTTTTTCCAAGGTTGTTGGAATTGCTAATCAATCATCAGTGAAGATCGTAAGCTTCTGAATGACCGGTAATATACGTCTTTGGCAGCAATCGTTCAACTGGTTATCTGATGGCATATCTCACCGAATTAGAAATTACCTTCGGGTTCGCTCAATACATATTTAATTGAACATTTTCAAGTTTGATTTTCACAAAATGATGTTGTTCCGCAGGGCTGCGAATGGAAGATGACTCTACCTTTAGCTTCTCAAACTAGTTTTTAAATTCACTTCCACCATCTTTTTCTTAGTGGAATTGCAACGGTATCGAATGATTCGTTTATTTAGCTCCGATATTTACAGCATTGTTAAGGAGGGTTTAAAAAATCGTGTGGAGCTTGATGCTTCCAAAACTCAATGCTGTTTAATGTCAAAATGTAGCCAAATGCCTTTGTCCTTGAATGCCACTTCTATCAAAGAAGGCGGAAATTTCTCATTACTCTTTGGGCAGGTGCAGAATAGAGGGTAAAAACAGTAAGGAAACAGAACTAGCATGGAAACATTCCCATCGTTGAAGCACCGTAGGAATTTTGCATTTCCTTCCTATTTTATGGCTTTTTACTTGCGACTTTTAGGTACCATAAGGCAAGTTATGCATTCCTAAAAAAAATCAAACTCGAGATTTTGATCAAAGTTGACATTACGATGATAGCGAAGACTAAAAAAGTGGGTCTCGCAATTCTGTCTGTCTGTCTGTCTGCCTGTTCGACTACAGGCTAAACGGCTATGCCGATTTTCTTTTAACTTGGTAGATATCATTTTTAATTTTTTCCCCACACAGGTTTTTTTTTATCTTTTTTTTCTTAAGACCAAAAATAACGGTTAACATTTTTTTTCTCAAAAACTGTTGCACAGATTTTATAAATAAAAATACAAAAAAAATTCATTTAATTAAAGCTAGGTATTGGTTGACAAAAATTTTCCGAAAAATGGTTATTGAGGGTACCCCCCATGGAACCATTTTTTTGGTTTTTGATTTTCTCAAAACCGGTACAACTAATTTTGACCATTTTTTTTTTGATAAAGCTCCCTAAAACATAAATTGAATTGTTTACTCAAATTTTCAAAAAATTTTTTTTTGATTTTTAAAAAAAACTTCAATTTTTTTTTTTTAAAACTCAATATTTCGAAAACCCCATGCTAGATTTCTTTTTAAACTTGATAAATAAAAGTTTCTCAATACAATCTACAAGATGTGAGAAAAAAATTTTCTTTTATACCATACCATACAAATGCCAAAAAAATTAAAAAAATGGTTTTCAAAAATCGTATTTTTCTATTTTTTCTTTTTTTGAAAATTCGATATCTCCGAAACGGGTCAATATTTCTTTTCGTAAATTTAATTTAAATTGGCGTAAACAAATTTTTTCTTAAAAAGCTTTTAAGAAGTTTGTATATAAAAGCTTTTTTTTAAGAAACCACTACAACGACTTATAATTTTTGTTCTTGCGTAAATTCATAGTTGGATAGCATTCTGTTTTTGTCTCTTACTATTAAAAGAATTTAAAAATAATTTTATCCTTATGAACAGTTTTCTCTCGTGCATTTTATTTCACAAGCAATACTGCCTTAAGAAGTAGCCAGGTGCATTCCTCCCTCAACCGGTTCACCCGTGATACCCGTTTCGCTAGGAATGCTCATCACCTTCACCTTGGACCCTAATTTTGGTCGTACCGTCAAATATAGAGATTCGTTTTTTAATCACACAACACGATTATGGAATAATCTACCCTGCCCTGTTTTCCCTTACTATTTCAATTTTCAAACATTCAACACAAATGTTGATCGACACACCCTTTCTCCCCCTTATTTCTCCATTCTAAGCTATTCTTAATCTATGGCTTTTCAGCAATATTTCAAATAATTTTCATACATCATCAAACTTTATAGAGAGATGATCTTTGCAATTAATTGTCCCTTAAATCGGGATTTGGGGTCTCAAACCAGTTGATTCTTACGTTTTTGGAGTCACTGAATCCGAATATAAGGTGCGATTAGTCCAATTTTCCAGATTCTAGGTCATTTAAAGGTATACATATCCCTTCATAAAACATAAGAATCAACTGGTTAGAGACCCCAAATCCCAATTTACTGTCGATACATCAGCCGAGAGATCAAAAAGGAGTATTTGACCTTTGAATATCTTCCAGATGTCATTTCAAGCAACAAGTCTATATGAATTTAGATGTAAAATATTCCTCTCTTTCAGAATCCGGGGTCAAAATTATCATATCGTTAGATTTTAGGGATTTGACCTTCGTTTGACCTTTATTTTGACGTGATAGGGTCAAATGGACAGAAACATCGTGATCAGTGACTCGAAAAACATAAAGATCAACTGTTTAAAGGACCAGAATTCCAATTCACCGCCAATAAATAGGCCAAAATCTAAAAAACGAGTCTTATTTTGGATGACCGCTACATGACCTACAGAGGTCGGTAAAAAAAAAGTCAATACATTTTTGGACGTAAAATTTTCCGCTCTTTCAGAATCTGGGGTCAAAAATTTCATATCGTTAGATTTTAGGGATTTGACCTTCGTTTGACCTTGACCTTTACATGTTGGCGTCAAAAGACGCCCGGATTCGAATTCAGCGATGCCAAAAAAATATATATAAGTATACATACCTATATGTTTTCAGATTTTTCAACGAATATTTCGCAATTTGACCTTCCAATGCCCTTAAACCTGACCTGATTGGGTCAAACGGACTCCGGATTTGAAATCAGCGAGCCTAAAAACCTATAAGACACATGGTCTCATACAAGAGTCAGAGCACTTTTTTTTTTGTGGGGCTGTGGTTATCATCAGTTGATGGTGATGGTAATCCCATCGTCGTTTTCGAAGATGTACCTACCGATCAATGTTTCCCTTGGCCCACGATCCACACCAATCAGTGACTTTCTTCAGAGGCATTGTTACTTGGTGCACTTTGAGTTGATTGCCATCATTCCAAATACATGTTGACGGACCTATTCGTCGCAAAAGATGATTTGTTCTTTGCTGAAATTGCAGTCCTTTGCATTTTGGCTATTTGAATGCAACACTGAATTGTTTTTCTTGTATGAAAATAAAAAAGAAAAATTAACAACCGATAAAACAAAACGGCTGCCATTAACCATCATAATTTACCACCGCCACTTGAACCGCTGAGAAGAAAAAGGAAAACATTCCACAAAAATGGGAAATTGAAGTAATGATGCAAAAGCGTAGCTACATATTTTTATAGCGCACATTATAAGCCTAGAAACGAAAACATTCCATGTAAACCTATTTTTTAAATGCGATTATAAAATATCATTGAGTGGAAAAAGGAACAGATTCCAGGAATATTTTCCTTTTTCCACTCAACATTTGAAATTTTCCGTTGAAATATGAAATAATTTTTTTTATTTTGTTGGCCGTTATTTAAGTTTGTTAGTTAGTAGCCTATGCTTTTTGATGAGAAGTTCAATCAAATTTTGACACTTTGACAAGACTTTTGATGGCACTGACTATGAGTTGGAGATTCAAAGTCATTCAACAATATTACTCAGTCCGAGGACACAGTTTCCTCCCCTGGGACAGGGGAAGACGAATAACGTGGGCCCGGCAATTCCGTCTGTCTGTCTGTATGTCTGTATGTGTGTACCTCTCCCTACAGCCTTAACCACTAGACCTATGTTCTTCAATCCCGGTAGTTAAGGGTCTTCGGTGATTCCCTAGTATACCACATACACCCGTAATGCATAATCTTATTCACCTCAAAAACGGCTCTAACGATTTTGATAAAAAAAATTAGGTGTGATATTAGCTGTGTTTTATTTTCCCCCAGATCTAATCCAGATTGGATCTTCATTCAAAATTACATTTATAGCAAAAACAACACAAGGCCCAGTTTTGTTTGTATTTGTTGTTTTACATGTTATTTTGAAAACAAAATCCAATCCAGATCAGATCTGTGGGAAAATAAAACACAGCTATTATGGACATGGGCTACATTTTATTCAAAAACAAATTTTGGCTAAAATGTTATTAACGGTACCTATCATATAACCGTTTTTCGATTTTTTGACTTTCTCATCAACGGCTCTAACGATTTTAACCAAAATATTTAAAAATCTACTTCCTACTTCGCACTATCAGAAAAATACTGAAATCTACTTCATTTTGAAAATCCCTGTTTCAAACTACTTCAATTTTCCCAAAAAAAGCCCAAATCTACTTCTTTTTCCCTATTTCACTCTAGTTTGTAAATGCCACCAGAATTACCAAAAAAATTAATGTCAAGGCAATAAATACACAAATTAGTTAGTTATTTTAAAAGCATAGAATTATACGAATCTTATGAATGAAAATTTCGCTTGCGTGCGTTTTTTAAATGTTATTCTTTATAAAAGAAAGTTTTATTAATAAATTAATTATTCAAATACAAATTTCTTTAAAATTAAAAGAAATGCATAGACAATTTTAAGTAATTAAAAATGGAAATTTAAGGAAAAAATTGTTTGTATACAGTATTACTCTTATTTCCAAATGAAAGAAACGCCAATATAAAAATTTTAATCGGAAGCGGTGGAGTTGGAAATGAGAAAGTAGAAAATCAAAAAAAAAGGTTCTATCACAGATACCGTTGCTAACTTTTTTTTTACCAAAATATATATCCCATTGTTGGTTTGATCTACACATATTTTTTTTTTTTATAAAAATTATTAGAGTCGTTTTTGAAATAAATATGATATTTCATAATGGCTGTATGGAAGGAACCGAGCTAAAAAAAAATAAACCATTGCAATTTCTTCTCTAGGCTGCGGGTTCAAGTTCAGACCTTCAGACAGACGGAATCACTACTTTTTCGTGCTGTAATATTAACTGATGAAAATCTTGAGTTAACATTTTTATAAGAGCAAGAAAAAAGTCATTTTGAAATCTACTTCGATTTTTCTCAATTTACTTCCCTTTTTTCTTCAAATCTACTTCGACTTTTTTCCCGAAGTTGTAAAGCTGGCTCGGAGTGAACTAGGACCTAGTGACTTACAACTCTCAACCATTCTTGTGTGCGTGTTACCAGAAACGGAGGGGACCTACAATTTTCTGCCGATTCCGAACGGCTAATGAGCAGCACTTTCCATGACAAGAGATACTCTTGGACAATTTTTCAATTCCTCGCAAGAGGCAGTACACCCCTGAAAAAAACTTTCTTGCAGCGGCTCAGAATCGAACTCGAGACCTTCCGCATGACAGTCCAACGCACTAACCATTATGCCAAGGGGTAAAATAATATTGTTTATAAAAATATTAAAAAAATTTTTTTTTTTGGAATTTAAAAAAAAAAATTCAAGTTTTTTTTGAAAAACCAATGTCTTTAAAACGTAGGAACGATTATTTTTGAAACTATTTCTAAAATCTATACTGATAAATACTTAAAATTTGGCATCCCAAATTTTGTTCTCGAAAAATTTTAAGGAAATTTGTTATATAAAAAATTATTTTAATATTAAAAGGATTAATCAGACTTTAAAGCACTATAACTAACTTCAAGTACTTTAATTTTGAGCTACTTCTAATGATTATAAATATACTGGGACGTTTCCTTTTGTCCTATCATTCATTGTCATTCGAAGAATAAAGTTGTAAATTTAAATCAAGAGTAATCACCTTTTAATTTAAGGATCATAAAAAGGCTTGTGACCCAATCTTTTCAAAATGTATTTTAGATTCCAAAGTACTTTAACATAAGAATTTTGCAGAATTATTTAATATTAATTAAATTAAATGTTTTGTAACCATTATTTATATTATTTGAATAGAAAAACTTAATTTAAAATAATTTATTTGATTTTTTTTTCAATTAGTGGAAAAAGGAAAATATTCCACTCACTTTAACAGGAATTATTAAGCCAGACCTTAAAGTTTTTTAATTTCAATTGTTTGGTATGTCACTCTTCTTTACTATCTTTACATTTGTCCTTCAGAATTTTTGAAGAATAACTTTCAGTTTCAGAAATAAACTTTTTTTTTTGATTTTCCAAAAACTATGATTAGTGGAATGTTTTCCTTTTTCTTCTCAGCGGTTCAATTGGAAAGTCCGTCATTCTCAGTGCTCAGAAGTCAAAGTTAATCATTTTGTGCTAGCTTCTTCCTAAATTCTTGAAGCAATTTTTATTTTTTTAAAAACTCGGTTCCATAACCATAAGATATGTGTAGTTCTGTTTGAGGTCCTCATCTTAGGGTTGTTCAATTTAAATTCGCTTAGGCTCTATTGCGAAAGTCACATTAGTTAGAAGTGTTTTTTAACGAATTTAAAATTATGAAAAAGTTAGACAAAGTCTCCCAACTAAACGACTGTTTTAAGTTTATATTCCTTAAACGAGCAATGTTTAAAAATTTTCGCCATTAAGTTAGACCTTTGAGGCATAATTTTTAGAACCTTTCAAACTTATGACTAGTTTTCTATATATGTATATATTTATAAATTTTGCCACAATTGCCTATTATTATTTATTAAAACTATAAATTCTTCTGTCTTTTCAGGAATCGATAACTCCAATATCATCTAGTGGTAAGTGAAAGATGTCTTAAATGTGTATTGTTATCTGTATAAGGGAACTTAAGTTTCCATTGAGAAAAAATAAGTCTTTGGAACATGACCCCAAAAGAATGCAAAACAAATCATTTCTACATACACATATTTGTTGATACACTGCAAATCACTAGAATAGGCCCACACATTTTGGAATCAATTTTATTGCTTTTTATATAGGTACCTGTCGGAAATGTTGGCTCCGGAAACATTTTCTACCTTTGAGTAGGTACGTATTTTTGTTATAAGGAAGTCATAAAGTTAAAGGGTAAAAACGGAATAGTCAGTGGAATTTTCTAAAATTAAATATAGAACTACAGTGGACGCTCGTTAGCTTGAACACGGACGAAACCAGGAGTATTCAAGCTATAGGATTGTGCAAGTTACTGGATCAAGTTAAAAAATTCTTGTTTTTATTTAATAATGATTCATTTTAATGATTTCAAAACATAAATAATGATATTATTAAGATATAATTTTAATTGGAACGTTTTTCGATTCCTAAATTCGCACGTGTTCAAATGAAATACAGAAATTCACCGATTATGAAGAATAAAACCTTATACGGAAATTTTAAGGAAATTTCCTGGGATTCCCCTTTACAACAACCGTTTGCATTCTGTACCAGCATCCCATGTACCTTGCATAAATTCAAAAATTTAAGAAATTCAATATTAAACTTTGTTCATTTTATTTTATTTATTTCATTTATTTGTTTCTAAGAATCTTTTACAATGGGCTACAAAACCAACAATAATTAATAGTAAAAGTTACAAATAGTTTATTTAAATTATAATTTAAATTTTAATTTTAATTTTAATTCAATATACATTAAGTAAATATTTAATAAAATCAAAACGACAAACTAGATATACATATTTGTCTCAAGGTACAGAGTTAGCATACATTTTACTTGTTCAACTTATAGAGTACTTAGGGGAAAAATTCAAGGTATTAAGTCTTAAAAATAGTCCGTTCAAGGTATAAAATGCGTAAAGGGAAAAAATATTTGTTCAAGTTATTGGAATGTTCAAGTTATCGTATGTTCAAGTTAACGAGAGTCTACTGTACTTGAAAAGAGTGTTAAAAGGTGTGCTTCTAGAATGAGGCATGCAAAATCTTAGAAAAAAAAAGGAAAGAAATGTTTACTTTGTATGGTTTTGAAACATTTCAATATAATGAGTATACCCAGATGCCCACCATTTTAAATACCCTCTGTAAGACGATTTGGAATATAATCACAGAGTCTTTTTTTTAGATTATCAAGAGAAATCTGGTCCCAGACATCACAGATAGCTTCGCTTAAGCTGCCCCAGTATTAAAATTGTCTATTAAACCATGCCCAAACGTTTGCGATTATCTTTAAATCCGGTGAATAGGATGGCCATTGCAAAAGTGCCGCGTCTTCTGATTGAATTCACCTTCTAACAACCCTGGAAATATGGATAGAGATTGTCCTGTTGGAAAATCCAGGGCAGAAATGCAAAAATATTTTTCACTTTTGTAAATAATCGTTCCAACAAACATTTGTAGCTATAGCCGTTCATTGTTGTTGACTAAAGCTCAATTATGCCACAGTATGTATGTACAGTGAACATTGAAAAACGTGAACCCCCCAAAACGTGAACTATCCCAAAACGTGAACACTGTAATTTTTACATTGACTGCTCTAAAACGTGAACAAATCGAAAAGCTCGAAAACGTGAACAGAAATTTTTTCAACATTTCTACATAAAAGTGCACTGAATTATTTTTTTAAAACTTCGGGGGGCCCCATAAAATTGACATTGCGTAATATGAAATATTTAAAAAGGCTTTGGAATGGTGTTCAGATGAAAAAAAAACGCCTAAGAGAAATTGTAGTTGTTAAAATGTTGGCAAAAATAGAACAGACGAAAATTACAATTTTTGTTTGTTAAATAAAACTTTTATTTGTAAAACGTTCTGATTTAAAAATGAAATCTAATCAATTTTTTTAATAACCCGTACCAGTATGTGTAAAAATGTAAAAATATTCATAAATCTATACTATTGCAAGCAAAAAGAAGATAAAATGAAAGAAAATATGTTTTATTTTAAGAGCAGTAGTAAGACAATACAGTAGGAATACTATTTTAATCATAAAATGTTACATTCCAAAACATGAACAATCTCAAAAACATGAACACCCTCGGTTTTAATTAGTTCACGTTTTCCAATGTTCACTGTACAGTGAAGCCTTCATCTGAACACCATTCCAAAGCCTTTTTAAATATTTCATATTACGCAATGTCAATTTTATGGGGCCCCCCGAAGTTTTAAAAAAATAATTCAGTGCACTTTTATGTAGAAATGTTGAAAAAATTTCTGTTCACGTTTTCGAGCTTTTCGATTTGTTCACGTTTTAGAGCAGTCAATGTAAAAATTACAGTGTTCACGTTTTGGGATAGTTCACGTTTTGGGGGGTTCACGTTTTTCAATGTTCACTGTATATGTATGACACCTTATATACGGCTGTGACCTCTTGCCAAAATAAGCTCATTTTTTCTTTGAACATGGAAATAAATGTTGTTGCCATCGGCACTGTCAAGGTTAAACTTTTTTTCATCCGAGAACACGACACGCTTTCATTTTACTTGCCCAAGCGAACATTTTCTCTTGAAAAATTCAGAATAGGTTTCTATTTCAGTTTTATTCAGGTTGATACTCCGCTTTTGGCCATTATTTGAGTCACTTGTAAGATACTCGTATAGAATTTGAGGCAAGTCGTACAATTAACCGCTATACTCATGATGTTGCTGCTTTTGCTGTGCGTTCTTTATAAACTTGGGATAGGAGGGCGACCTTGTATCATATTTTGGGCCGTCAACAAATTTCCGTTTTCTGAAGACCTTGAAGCCCTGACAAGTAGCCAGCAGTTGGGTGGGTACTACGCTTGGTCATTAACAATCAACCTAGACTAGCTATTCTTGTATTCGTGTTTCTCTATCCTTTCCTTTTTATAAAACAGCTTGGCCGTTTTCCATTTCAATCCTTTGAGGTAAGCCTCCAACAGAAAATCCAATTGCGCACCCCAAGGCTTCGGGCGTCCTGGTCTATGCCATCTCTCCAGCGCAAGCATGGTCTACCACGCTGTCGTCTACCATAGAATGTACCACAAAGAACTTTCCGAGCAGGTTCCTCTTCGCTCATGCGAGCTAGGTGCCCTGCCCACCGAAGTCTACCGAGCTTAATTTTTGTCACGATATCTGCTTCTAGGTAGATTGCGTACAGTTCATGATTGTACCGTCTCCGGAATCGTGCTGAACCAAAAATTTTACTGGTTTCTGGGCAAGGAACAGTGGATACTATGAAGACATTTTTGACTATTTTTGGGTAAGGGATTCTGCACTAGGCGATGTCCTTCAACATCCAAATTGCCAAAATTGTTAAATGTATCCACTGTTAAGTGTAGAAATTTTCCCTTTTCAGAATTTCTTCCATGTAGTTTATTTTTATATTTGTTTTGTTTTTACACTAATGCCTTATAGGAGTTTAGCAACGGAAGGATGGCGAATTCTACTTAACCCTTCAATTTTATGACTTCCTTTTGGGAAACAAACGTACCCTTTCACAGGTGAAAAATGTTTTCGGGTAAGAAATTTCTTGCAGTCATAGGTTCATCGCTAATATCGTACACAAAAATGATGGCCTCATCCTAGTGATGGACGGTGTATTTACAATGAAATATTTGTCATTACCTACGAACTACATACCATATTAAAAGGATCTGCACAAAGTCTAGAATATTATACAGAAATGAAATACAATGTACGTTTCAAGTTTTACCCACAAACTATGGCCAGGAGAAAATTTTGTATGTTGTATGGCAAAGTGCCATTACAAATTTATGATATTTTCAAGGAATATGAAAATTGCTAAAAATTCTTTGCCAAACAATGGCACTGCAAGGAGGGTATTATGTATTTCTTTGTTTTTCCACAAAAATAGCTACCTGCACCAAAAGAGAATCATCAGACGGAGCTACTTGGTCTGCAAAGAGGAGAAGAGGCAGCTGACACAACCACGCAGTGGTTTTGAATTCTCTGGTATTAAGTTAAATTCTTTTTTTTTTCTGGAAACTTGTCTCCTCCTTTTTCCTTGATCAAAGACTTAATGTAAAATATTCCATTAAGTATTTACATTATGTTCAAATCCTTTTACAACTACAGAAGTGGATTCGAAAGTATCTAACGCTCTCGAGTTGTCACTCTTCTCGTATCTTGGTGGTGTGGTGTGGAAATTGATATAAATGTGAAAATCAGATTGAAAAATGAATGCAAACAATTAATATCAATTTTGTGTGCGGTTAGTTAAGGGTCATCCAACTAGAGCTGTAAAAGTAACGACAAAATGAATACCCGCATGCATACGTTACTTTAGGTATGAGTACCCGTTACAAAAATGTCGTTACTCATTATTAGGCTTCGGATTCTCATGCACTTAAAATCTGAAAATATGCGCTTATAATATGCGCTTAAAAATTCTAAATATGCAATTAAAATATGCACTTAAAACCAATTCAACTTAATTTCTATTCAATATAAAAACACATTTTCTTCATCTTTTAAAATAAGTTCAAAATAAGACTCAAAAACTAAGCATCAGTCAACATTTTTCAGTTTATATGTAGTGGTTTATGTGTAGTCGCAACCGAAAACAGTTGGCTGTTGTACATGAAACGTGTTCAGCTTTATGCGCGAAACAGATTAAACCAGCAACAGCACCAGCGCCGTCAACAGCAAACAGCACGTTGGCCAGCAAATACCTTTCAAACACATTAAACGAGCATTGTGTTGTAATTTTTTGACATTTATACGTCTTATTTTGTAGTTGCATTTTGTGCTATTGTAAACAGCAACAGCAAATATTGGATTTTGACCAAACGACGCTGTTGACGTTGCTGGTGCTGGTCGTGTTGAACGATTAAAATATATTGGCGCAAAATTTTAAACAGCCTATTATTAAGGTATTAGTATGATACTACTTAACAATTTGCTTACTTTAAAGTAGTTTACTAACTCATTCTTAATTTTAAAAAATTTCTAACTAGTATCGTACTTAAAGAATTTTCTTAATAAATTGCTTCTGAACACACCTAAAGCAATGACATTTCGTATAAAAAACTAAGTACACGAACCTTTTTTGACAAATGTCAAAGAGTCATATGAAGCTAGCTAGATACTAAAAAAAATAAAGTATGTATTCGAAGATTTTAACTTTAATAAAAGAGTAGAGAAATTATGATGCTATATTCGATTAAAATTTGCAAATTCATTGTTTTAACCTAGTATTATACTAAAACAGTTTTTGCATCGTACTAATTCAATTAAAATTTTGCGCCATTGGTTCTAAAACAATGGCTTCCGTTGTAGCTGGTGACGTTGCTGGTGCTGGTTCAATCTATTTCGCGCTTTAAGCTTTACCACATTATACCCACACACTTCCATTTTTGATAGATGATCGTTTAAATTTCGATCTGATTTATACAGTTTCAAACACACAGACTTTTTTTTTCATTTCAATTTTTTGCCGGCACAATCTAGTCAGTTCATATATGCACCTTTGTTTATACATATAATGGTTTATATTGTGTTGTTTGAATATGGTTCAAGATTGTGAAATGAATAAAAGAAATAGATAATAGTCTTAAGGTTCGTTTGCGCTGACATAAATGTTATATTTTTTTTAATGTCTAGTTTAGTTTTTGAACAATACAGGTAGCTAATCTAAAAATATAATTTTTTTTTTAAAAATATGCATTTATAGTAAAATATGCACAAAAAAATGTAAAATATGCATTTATAGTAAAATATGCAAAAATATGCACTAACGGTTAAATGCCATTTTAAAGGAAATTTCTTGATTCGTATACATAATTAGTTGCCTTGCTTCTAAGGTGTTCCTAAAAAAATATGCATTTGCATGGAAATCCGAACCCTACTCATTATTATCATTACTTTAGGTTTTCCAATACAATTCGTATAAATCACGTTATAGTATTAGCCAAATATGAGTATCGTTACTGTAACGAAATACTCGTACGTAAATCATACGCAATGTTGGTTAGTTTTATTTGAGTCAAATAAGAAGATTCTTTTAATTAAAACATTACTCCTTGTCTAAAAATGTTAAAAAATCATTGTTTGTTATGTCTTGTTAAGTTGGTTGCCAAAAATGATACTTTTAATATTTTCGGAACCTATGGATTTATTGCAAATGAATAATAGTCTTTTTGGTAACTGTTTTTTGTACTTTAATTGACTATATGATTTTATTACTGGCGCTATGTACTTTAGGGGAAGTTTTGCATTTCGAAAAATAATGGAACTGCTTAATAAAGGTTGGTACTGGAATGTTCTGGAATGCTTTTTTTTTTCTCAGAGATTTTTATTATGTCGAGACATTTGGAAATAAAGCTTCATGTCTATTTTGTAAAAGACGTACAAAAAATCTCAAATGTCAATTGATTGAAAAACTTCTGAAAAATCTTAATATCGATACCTTCCCGTAAGAATGTATTAAGCGACACTTTTTTCGAAAATGACTTTTTGATGTGGAACTATACTAGAAGTTAGGCGCCACATTATGGCCTGGGTTTCACTGCCCTATCATGTATGCAAAAGAAACTAGAGAGAAAATAAAATTGTAGCAACCGCCAAGTTTTCTCACTGGAATAATGTTGCTCCCT
Organism: Chrysotoxum bicinctum; assembly: GCA_911387755.1. NCBI lineage: Eukaryota > Metazoa > Arthropoda > Insecta > Diptera > Syrphidae > Chrysotoxum > Chrysotoxum bicinctum. Next base: position 52,278,006 of record OU426987.1, read on the forward strand.
GAAATTTGTTTTTAAAAATATTATGGTCCTAAGCAACCAAACGGCCACAAAAAAAATTTGTTAGACGTCGCATAGTTTAACCGAAATTGTCGCTTAGCACACTCTGTTATATATTGTACATGTACCTGCTTCATAATATATATATATTATATTTAGCTTTAAGCTTTATATGGACACTCACGAAGAGCAGTCCCTGTTAATACCTTGTTAAGTGAACATGATAATAAATGTACTGATTAGAAGTTAAATAAATATCATATAACATGGCGCAGTCGAAAAAATCGAACAAATAAAAAAAAAAAAAATGAATTACTTCAATTATTGAAAGTGAATATTAAAATTTATAGAACTTTAAAGTTAAAAATAAGACAAAATATTGTGCTAAATAAAAACAACACGCATAAGTCCTGCAATTTCATTGAAAATTACTATAAATTACAAAACTGAAAAATAAAAATAGTTAAAAAGTTTAAAAGTGCACTCAAACCAAAAAATGGACCTAGCTAGTTCTTTTCGTGCTCCTGCTCCATTAACATTTGAGGGCAATATAAATGTTGAGTGGACACGTTTTAAAAAACAATTTGACATATTCATAAAGACCGCCACAAAAAACGAAAAGTTGGATGATGAGGTTATGGTTGCCATGCTTCTTAACCTCATGGGAGAAAAGGCATTGGAGATTATTGAAACTTTTAATCTAACAGAAGTGCAAAGCAAAACCTTCAAAGTCGTAAAAGAAAAATTTGATGAGTATTGCTCTCCCAAAAATTTTCTGATATACGAACGATTTAAATTTCACTCGAGAAAACAGCAAATGGGAGAGAGCTTTGATAACTTTCTCACAGACATTATCAACCAGGCAAAAAAAATGCGAATTTACTGATACAACGGAGACAATTACGGATCAAATGGTCAGAGATCGCATTGTTCTTGGCATCAGCAATGCCGACATACAAGAAAGGTTGCTACGTACACCAGAACTAACACTTAAAAAAGCTATCGAGTCATGCCGCATCGCCGAAGCCACACACCATCAAGCAAGAGAAGTTCAAAATTCACAACAAGTACATCAAGTCAACAGAAATCAAGCAGCATCATCATCATCACCGAGTAAATTTTATAAGGTAGAAAATAAGGTAGAAAAAAATAGTAGAGACTATGAAAATGAAACTAATCAAAATAAAATTATAACGAATTTTAGAAATTGTTCATATAATCATAAATTAAATGCATGCCCGGCCTATGGGAAAAATTGTAATAAATGTGGAAAAAGTAATCATTTCTCAAAAGTTTGTAGACAAAAATATGTGAAAAACAAAAATGTAAATCAAATTCTAAATTATGAATCAGACATTGACGTAGATGACCTTGTTATTGATTCTATAAATCTTAAATCTATTGACAGCGTTGACAAAGGTTGGTTTAAATTTTTTAAAATATGTGGAATTAATATTCAATTTAAATTAGACACAGGATCTGAGGTTAACATAATACCAAATTATTTATTTATGAAATTTTTCAATAAAACACATCCATTGCATACAGTCTCAGTAAATCTAGAATCATATGGAGGTGTAAGATAAAGGTCTTGGGCACTGTGAATTTAGAAATTATATCTGAAAATAAAAAATACAATGAAAATTTTATAATTGCAGATGTTAATTCAAATCCAATTATAGGCTTGGAATTGTGTCTCAAATTAGAGCTTATCAAAAGAATTGATGAATTAAAAACCATTCCAAATAGTAAAACTGAATTCATAGAACAAAATAAAAATTGTTTCCGAGGATTGGGGTGTTTTCCGGAAACCTGTAAGATATATGTTAAGCCTGATTCTGTCCCTACTACAAAGCCCCCGCGAAGAATTCCATTGATTATACGAGATAAAGTTAAAATTAAACTTAATGAAATGGAAAAGGCTGGAATAATTTCAAAAGTGATAGAACCTTCCATGTGGGTTCATAATTTAGTAATAGTTGAAAAATCTGATAGCTCAATACGTATTTGCTTAGACCCTCGGGAATTAAATTTAAATATTGTCAAGGACTCTTTTGAAATACCACGGTTTGAGGATATTTCATACAAATTACAAGGCATGCGATATTTTTCAGTGCTGGACCTTAAAGATGGGTTCTGGCAAATCAAATTAGACGAAGAAAGTAGCCAACTTTGTACATTTAGTACACCTTTCGGTTGCTACAAATTTTTGCGGCTACCATTTGGGTTAAATCTTGCCCCAGAATTGTTTCAAAAACTAAATTCAAAGTATTTTGCTGATATTGAAGGTGTATTTGTATATTTTGACGATATACTTGTGTATGGTCGCGATAAAATGGAACATGACACAAATTTACAAAACGTAATGGAGCGAGCAAACAAACTTAACATAAAATTTAATCCGAAAAAATTACAATTTCGACAGGAACAGGTTAAGTATTTGGGTCATGTGTTTTCAATGTCAGGCGTTAGGTTAGACCCGGATCGTATTACTGCTATAAACGCTATGAAGGAACCAAGTAATATAAAAGAACTTCAGCGTTTTCTAGGCATCATCAATTGCTTAAGAAATTTCATTCCACAGCTTTCTGAAATCACAACTTCTTTTCGAGAGTTGTTAAAGAAAAACGCACACTTTCAATGGACAACTATACATAACGTTGCTTTTAAGAACCTTAAACGTTTAATTACAGAGGCACCCGTTTTACGTAATTTCAACGAAAAACTACCCATTACTATTCAAGCTGATGCATCACAATCTGGGTTAGGGTCTTGTTTGATACAAGAAAACAAACCGGTATGTTATGCATCTAAAGCGTTAACTGACTCTGAAAAACGATTTGCTCAAATCGAGAAAGAAATGCTGGCTATATTGTTTGCATGCTTAAAATTTCACAATTTCATATATGGCCGACCAGTTACTGTAATAACAGACCACAAGCCTCTTGTGGCAATTTTTGACAAATTAATAAGTGAAGTTCATTCAAAAAGGCTCCAAAGAATTAAGCTTAAGTTACTGCCCTATAATATTTCTGTTAAATACGTTCCGGGAAAATACTTATATATTGCAGATACACTGTCCAGATCATTTATAGAGGACAACTCCGTTGAAGTAGATAGAGAGCTTAAGGAAATGGTTCATTCCATTAATGTTGGTTATGACCGTCAAAAAGAGATTAAGTCTGAGACAATGAAAGACCAGGAATTAGCTGTTTTAATTGATGTATGTTGTAAGGGCTGGCCTGTAAACTATAAAAAAGTAAACCCTTATATTAAGAAGTACTGGCATCTTCGGCATGACATATACTTCGAAAATAGTTTATTATTTTACAAAAATAGAATTATTGTTCCTCGCATTTTGCGTCAGAAGATGTTAAATAGATTGCATGAGAGCCATATGGGAATATGTAAAACTAAAAGTGCTGCACAGGTTCTGTTTTACTGGCCCAACATTAATGAAGACATTGATGAACTGATAACTAATTGTAGAACATGTGAAAAGTTTCAAACTTCAAAGCCAAAATTACCACTGATTCCTCATGAAATACCGCTTTTGCCATTCAACAAAGTTGCATGTGACTTATTTGATTACGGTTCTAGATCGTTTCTCGCTCTAATAGATTATTATTCAAAGTGGATAGAGGTAAAACAATTAAAAAACAAAACTGCAGGTGAGGTTATAACCAAATTAAAATCGATCTTTTCCACTCATGGTGTGCCAGAAATAATGATTACCGATAACGTTCCTTTTAATTCATTTGAATTTAAAAAATTTGCTTTAGAATGGAATTTCACTACTAATTTTTCTAGTCCAAGATATCCACGATCTAATGGCCTCGCTGAAAAGGCAGTTTCAATTGCTAAATCACTTATGAAAAAATGTGGAGCCGATAACAAAGATTTTCAAAGTGCCCTCTTATCTTATTGTAATACACCAATAACAGGTTTCTCATACACACCTTCTCAAATGCTTATGAGCAGATTATTACGTCCAAAGTTGCCGATTAGTTCTAAAAATCTTACTCCAGTAATTGTTAAAGGCATAGATGAAGAATTAAGAAAGAATCAAAATCGTTACAAATACTACCATGACCGTAAGATAGGCCGAAACAAGGAAAAAGAATTTTCCGAAGGTCAAAATGTTACATATCAAAATGGGAAAACATGGGAACCAGCCAAAATTATAAGAAAAGACTCAAATCCAAGATCCTACATTTTAAGAACAGAATATGATAAAACGCTAAGGCGCAATTCGTTGCATTTAAGACCTTCATCTTTAGAACCACATAAAAAAATATCAGATGAAAATAGTTTTCTTGAAAAATCATGTGAAGATCCAAATTTAGCTTCAGCTGGACCATCTAATCCAGAACCACAATCCGATTCACCTCCTGTTAATGAAGACAATTTGAAAATTAAACCAACCCAACTCAATATTCAAGCATCAAGCAAGAACGACCAAAGGAAATATTATACAACTAAAAGTGGTCGAATAATAAAGCACCCCGAACGGTGGCAATATACATAATAAAATTTTGTATTGTTAGATGTATGTTACAAAATTAAAAAAAAAAAAAAAAAAAAAAAAAAAAGAAAAGAAAGCAGAGAAATGAAAAACTAAATTATATTATTTTATTTAATGGAAAAGTAATGAATTATTTAAATTATTCAATGAATGACTTTGTTTATTTTATAACTTAAATATGAACTACAAAAATCTTTAATTATGTTATTATTGTAAAGAAATCTTTATGAAATTACTTCAGATTTTATACATATAACAAACTCATTTTTTTTAAATCACTAACTTATTCATAATGAATTATTATATGGGTAAGCCTAGTACGCATATAAGTTTCATGCAAAAATAAATTTTAGCTAGGATTTTGTACTGTACTAGGCTTAATATTGGATTATTAATATTATTGTTAATATTATTGTAAATATCTTAAAAGGGGAGATGTTATATATTATACATGTACCTGCTTCATAATATATATATATTATATTTAGCTTTAAGCTTTATATGGACACTCACGAAGAGCAGTCCCTGTTAATACCTTGTTAAGTGAACATGATAATAAATGTACTGATTAGAAGTTAAATAAATATCATATAACACTCATCCAAATAGAACTTGATCCATTTTTGTCGCTTATAATACTCCAGATATGGTTGTTTTTGCTTTTAAATATTTTTCTATCAAGTAGGCTACTACTTTTTCCACTTTATTTTGTGTTTTTTTTTGTCATCGTAAGCGCAATTTAACATTGTATCAAGCGCCAATGCTTTGACCACGAAAATGTACTAAGCGAAAAAAATCTTCTTATCTGATTAAAATTTCGATTTTGCAATGATGTCAAGTTTTGTATTGTAAAAATCCCTCTCCAAATCTGTTTCTTCCAATAAAATACACACAAAAATAACTAAATGAGACGTTTTTTTTCGTTTCCTGAACAATTTTAAAAATGTCGCTGAATACATTCTTACAGGAAGGTATCGATATTTTGATTTTTTTTTTTGTTCAGGAAAATTGCGATTTTAGGGCTTTTGGAAAGCATCTAGAAAGAAATACTCTACGTAGGTCAAAATATGGTATATTACCTATCAACCAAGGCATAAACTGTCAAAATCCATTGGAGAATGGCTGAGATCTCGATGGATTAAACAACAACTACAAAATCTGATTTTTGCTCATTAAAATTGTGCAGAAAGTATGAACGTCCAAAGCGAGCTCATCTTGTGTGTATACTTTACGCATATTCCGATATTCCGTATGTCGTACCTGTGGATACTGAATTTGTGCCAAAACAAAAGTAACGACATTTTGCGAGTAACAACTCTGATTTGTGAGTAACGTTTCGTTATTTGGTATTGCATTGAGTACCCGTTACTCAGTAACGAATACATACGATTCGCTACAGCTCTACATCCAACCACTCGGCACTGCCTTCTAATTAAAATTATGGCATAACCTTTTCTCAATTGATGCTGGTAGATTTTGACGGCCATGTTGTTTCGGTGATGTATGTCAGATCTCTTGTTTATTAACCAGTTTACTTTTACTGATGCCAACACAATTGAACAGCACGTCCAAATGATAAATTTTTATTATTAAAATGAATGTTAGTTCAAAAGGTGCTTGCGTTATGTCCATTTTACCCTCCACAGTAGAGTCTTTAACGTTTGGTTTGAGACGACTGGTTCGGTCATCAATCAGTCAATATTCAAACGTCAAAGGAACTCACCTTAAAAATGACAATTAATGTAAAAACTAAGCAAACATACCATTTTTGACGTTTGTTCATGTCAAATGGTTATGTGAAGTTTGCTCGACACTTAAAAAATAAAATAGTAGTAGTAGTTAACTGGAAGTCTAAAACTAAGTGCTGAGCTTAAACAAAATGCTATACAAAAAAAAAAAAAAAAACAATTTAATCCTTTCACTAACTAGTCTCCAGACTTTCCTTAATTCTATTACAAAATCTACAATAAATGAAAAAAAATTGAATGTACTGTCGGAATTTTTACCAAGGTCTGTCAAAGTTCGAGAACTGTCATAATTTGCTCTATACTTTCAAAGTTAAGTATTGCCATATTCTTTTTTTAACAGAAAGTATTATAGAACGTCACTTGATTTGAAGTGTCGCAGATCGCAGTGACTTTTTACTATAGCACCATATTTTTTAACAAGGTTTTCTATTGGTAAACAGTAGGGATCAGTCTTTTTTACAATGTGTCATCTTTTATCCATGGTTATTTCAACTCGTAATAAGAAATCCAAAGTTTGAGTTTTTAATCATAAATTTAGCTAATCAGCCGATGCAACACAAAAATTATTTTTTAAATATACTCGAACGTAATTATTTAAATATTTATAATGGAATCAACAAATTAACCACGTAATTAAATAAAATCTAGTACTTTATATTTTACGAACAAAACAATTCTGTTGCTGTTGACCTGATGACATGGGAGCATATTTTTAAGTGTCAAATACAAATGTACGTACCATAAAACAGCACTAAAGCAACACTTTTTATTTAGTTTTCGACTTTAAACATGGATTTCCGTGCATTAAATTTTGACATATTGCTAACGACTTACTGTGGAGATTAAATTCGTTGTTGGTTTGTGGATTTTCTAAAATGTGGAGATTTTCTTTTAACTTTAAGACAAAATTTGATTATTATTGACTTAAAAGTTAAGTTGTTGTGCGTTGTGAAATCAAGGTTTAAGTATGCAGTGATATTTATATTGTTACGTATACCACACAACAATGACACAGAGCTTTATACTCCCACAGCGCCATCTGTTGGAAAATGGCATATCCACTTTATGGAAGGAACAAAAAGAAGAAATACTAAAAAGAGTAATAAGTTTTCGAACCTAGTAAAAATATTACAATATAAAAGCTTATGACACCATACAGCAAAATTTAATATCATCTTGTTTCATCTAGGTCTTATGAAAAGAAGTGGACCTAAGTGACTTCCTTGACGAAGTCCCGATTTAGTAATGAAATGGTTTGAAAAACATTCTCTGGATTTTATCTGGCAAAATTTATTTTTGAGATGCGAGAAAATCCAGGTGATTAGTCCGTAGGGAATACCAAACATGACGATTTCTTCCTCATAAAGCTCGGCAGGACCTAGAATCCTTTTCTCCCAAGCTATCGGAGCAGCCACCGGCTTCTTGGATATGGCACATAGTAACGTGTTATGTCGTTTACCACACTTCTAGCAGGACAGGTTGGACGGACACTGGGAGGCGTTGTGTCCTTCCTTCAGGCAGTTGGCATCACGGACGGCATTCAACCGCTGTCGTGATTCCATGTCCCTAAATTGGCTACACTGGGCCGATCAGTGTGGTTGCTTGCAGAACACACACTGCAGTCTATTGGCGGGCGTAACATGGGCTCTTGTTATCTGTGGCTGCTGGCGATTGCGTTTAGTTGCTGAACTCGGGACGGCTATCTGTAGACCAGACGTTGACGGGGTAGTCCTCTAATCTTCTAAGCTGTGGGCACGAAAGTGCAGAAAGGACAGCAACGTTGCCAAAGTTGCAATCTCCTTAGGTTTGCAGTGCATTCGCCAAGCTCGTTTGGTTCTGGGTGGCAAGCAATGCGTTACCACCAGGACCAGTGTCTTGCACGGTATCCACTATACCTAGGATCACCTTGGCGGACTCTTCCGATTCAACCGCTAGGTCGAACAACCAGTTCATGTGTGCTTCGAAGAAGCGACTCGGGTCATCGAATCCCTCCGTTATGAATGAATGAATGAATAAATTGAGGTATAAAAACACTGCGACCTAAAGATCTATTGTGTCCCCCATCTAGAACTGGATGAGGTTGGCTCATTATTACAGTTCTTCCTCCAAATCTGCTCCTCTGAGGAATCGAAGTATTTGGAGTATTTTAAGGGATGATAATTCGCTCTCCTTTATGTGGTGCTTGCCCAGATACCTGTGCCTTTGATGCACGAGTGCATCACATTTCCCCAGTATGTGGTCAGGTGTCTCTTCGTGAGTGTTGCAGAATCTGCAAGTCGCGTTGCTCACCAAGCCAAGGATGTTGAGGTGTCTTCTCAACCTACAGTGGCCAGTGAGAAGCCCCGTGATTTTCCTGAGGTTGTTCCTACTTAAGCTAATGCAGGTTAGAAAACGCTCTCGGTTGTAGTCCCCGAGTAGGAGTTTTGCCTGTCTTAGCTTAGGGAGTTCCTTCCAGATCTTTGATCTTTTTGTCTCCTCTTCTGTTTTGATTTTGTTTTTAATCACGTTTTCTCCTATTCCGCAGTAGGGCTCTGCCTCTGGCCCTGTAAGGGGTGTCGATGCACCTATTTTTGCTAAGGAGTCTGCCACTTCGTTGCCCTGGACACCAACGTGGCCTGGTACCCAATGAAGCGTGACAGTGTTATTCTTGCCCAGTTTATTAAGCTTAATCACGCTTTCCCAAACAAGTTTGGAGCTGATGGTGTAGGAGCTTAGTGCTTTTAGTGCAGCCTGACTGTCTGACATGATGGCAATGTTTTGGTTTTTATATTTTCTATCGAGGTTTCTTCCAGCACATATGCCTATGGCATTTACTTCTGCCTGGAATATGCTAGTGGACTGTCCCATCGGTAAGGAGAGTTTAGTTCTAGGCCCAAAAACTCCAGCACCAGTCCCTTCAGCTGTCCTCGATCCATCTGTGTACCATTTGATGGTATTTTCTTTAAGACTATAGTTTATTGTTTCGCCTAGCCAGTCTTTTTTGCAACTTAACTCCGTTTTGAAATGTTTTTCGAAGTTATATCTTTTGATCATACCATCTCTTGGGATGTCAATGAGGTTTGTTACTGAGGACCGGATTATCGAATCTTTTTCCCTGTTTCCAATAATTTTACCCGTCCCAGTACCCTCCTTGGCAAATCTCCTTATGGCTCCCTTAGCAGCATTTTCAATGACCACGTGTAGTGGCGTCAGATGAAGGATGGTTTCCATCGCTGCTGTAGGGCATGTTCTCATTGCTCCTGTTATGCATATACATGCCAGCCTTTGCAATTTGTCTAGTGATTTCCTAGTTGTGTTTAGTTCGGTTCTTTTATGCCATGCAATCGCCCCATAGGTAATGATGGGTCTTACCATCATGGTGTACATCCATCTTATGATGTTTGGTTTGCAGCCCCATGATTTACCTGCAAGTCTCTTGCATATCATAAGGGACTTTGTGGCTTTCCCGACAGTTATTTCGACATGCTTGTTCCAGAGGAGTTTGCTATCTAGTGTAACTCCTAAATATTTGACCTCCCTCTTGTAATCATTAAATTCGCATAAAAAAAAAAAAAAAATATATAATGTGCCAATTAATGGTTGCATACCCTACAAATGTTCAGGGATATATATTTTTTTATATTTTTGCTAGCTTACTATTTTTGTCTCCTTGTGTGTGGCTTTGGCCTCAATCTCCCCTCGCCCAACACCACCATGTATTTTGTTGCTCTTGCAAAGAATTTACTGCAAGTTATTTTGTGTGTCTTTCATTGTCCCCTTTTCGTATTCGACTATATGGTATGGGGTGATTGAAGATTGAAATAGACGCGCGATTCTAATTTGTGATTGGTTACAATGGTGAGTAACCAACTGTAATCTATGTCAGGTGGTGATGGCGTGATCTTGGTTAAGTTGCGCATGGAAGATGGGAATGGAATTTTTTTTGAAAAATAAAGTCAGTCGTTGACAGACAGTCTTAAAGGGCACAAGTCCCTTAGACTCGTGTCGCGTGTCGCGATTCAACAACGTTTTGTGATTTTTGGTAGTATATTTGTTTTGCTTTGCAATTGAACTGCAAACAATTTATTTCGTTAAACGTTAAAGTCAGCAAATTTAAATTAATTGCTAAGAAAATGAAATGTAAAGCTAAATGTAAGAAATAAAAATATAGAAAAAAAATACTTACCCTGCTATATATTAACTAATAAAAAAAATAACTATTTACCTGCTATACCGTGAAACAATGAATAAGAAAAGAAATAAAAATTTTAAATTTACTTACCCTGCTATACAGTGAAACAATGAATAAGAAAAGAAATAAAAATTTTAAAACTACTTACCCTGCTATATTAACTAATGAAAAGAAAGAAAAAAAAAATAACTAAATACCTGACAGTGAAACAATAAATATAAAAAAATTTAAAATTACCTACCATACTATTTGTTAAATAATAAAAAAAAAATTTACTTACCCTGCTATACCGTGAAACAATGAATAAAAAAAAAAAGAAATACAAAAAAAATACTTACCCTGCTATATTAAATAATGAAAAGAAAGAAAAAAAAAAAATAACCAATTACCTGATAGTGAAACAATAATTATAAAAAAACTTTAAAATTACCTACCCTACTATTTGTTAACTAACAAAAAAAAAATATATTTACTTACCCTGCTATACCGTGAAACAATGAATAAAAACAATGAAAAATATACTTACCCTGCTATACAGTAAAACAATAAAAAAAAAAAATGAAAATTACTGACCCTGCTATATATTAAAAAAAAATAAAAGAAAAAAGACAAATAAATGCCAAATAAATACCTGCCAGTGAAACTAAGGAAGTTTTGAAAATTTAAAGAAACGGAAACATATTGGAATTGCTAAACGAAAAGGAGTAATTATGAAACCAAGAAAAAGTTAACATGTAAGCTAGTATAAGTAGAAATAAGCATTTATATATAAAAACTAAAAATAGTAATAAAACAAAAAAGATTGATAGTAATTTAAATTAGAGGCCTCTACTATGATCATAATTCTTTTTTTTTAATGTTAATATTAAGTTAGATAATAGATAAATGTTTTAAAAAAAAAAAAAAGGAAGAAATTTTTGATTTTTTTTTAATAAATAAAGCTTCAAAGTATAATGCAATGAAAACTAAAAATATATTTTTTTTATTTATATAATATTTATAAAATGAAGAAGTAAAAAAAAGCGGTGACATGGAAAACTGAGATAGAGGCTATATAAAAAAAAAAGGTAAATATAAGTGGGCCACAGTTTTTTTTTTGTCGGCAAAGGTTGGGAAGGGTGAAGAAAGGGGTGAGTTCCATCAAGATCATCCAAGGGTGACCTTCGTGGGTTGATGAAGGGTTGCAATAAAAAATTATTAAGTCCAATTTTAAGTCTCAAATAAATCCGATGCATTCAATATTAATTGTGTAAATTGGTTATCACACAGTATCAAAACCATATGAAAGTAATTAAAACCCACCCCGTATCCGACAAGAGCTATACGCCTACACGCAGAAATGCATCGATAATTACTTTTAATTTGATACGCGATCTTTTTGATCGTTCCTCTTTTTTATTGCGTTTTTTACCAGATAACTATTACATAATTTGGCGCCCAACGTGGGGCCAATAAGAAAAAAAAAAATCCCATGGTCAAAATCGGTTTCCGAATTAGAAAGAATAGATAAGAAAATTTTATGTGAAAAGTTAATGATCTATGGAAATGTCGGTTTTGATAACAAACAAGTATTAAGTTCCCTTATTCTAGCTCCATGCAATTTCAATAGTCAGTAATTACAATAGTTTCGTATTTCGTTTAAAGAAAGAAAATTACATTTTGTACTCATGTTTGGAAATTTTTGCATAGAAGGTAGTCCTTTGGCAAAACCAAATTATGAGATTCAAATATTGTACATTTATTCTAACTTTGTTGGACAATCGTCTGGAATTGCAAGTTTCTGGATCAATTCGGAAATTTGACCGATGAATTTGTTCAATAAATCAACCAGTTCATAAATATCAAGCATTTATTTTTAAATAGAAAAAAGCAATCCTTTTGTCAGCCGATGAGATGTCAACCCAAGTTAATTTTTTTTTTTAGCCCAATTCCTCAGTTTTCCATGGAACAAATTTATATGAATACAAACACTTACTATTACAGACCAATTATAACAAAAAAACTGATTAAAATATAACAATAGTTTGTATAAGAAATAATCTGGTATAGATTGAAAATATTGATTTCAAAAAAAAAAAAAAAAAAAAAAAAAAAAAAAAAAAAAAAGAAGAAGAAGAAAAATTTGTAATTAACTTGATTAGTTTAAATTTGTTTGAGATATTGTACATATAATTCAAAAAAAAAATGCCACTTCGTCATAGTGACATAAATCTTCGTCAGCCGAGTCTAGGGGATGCGAGTCAGAACGTCTGTTCAATTTGTCAAATTGTTATTTTTAATTCAACCAAAAATGTTGTCACCGTTTGTGATCACCACTTTCATAACCACTGCTTAACGCAATGGCTGACTACAGCATCTACATGCCCTGCTTGTCGAGGCGAGAATTCAAAAAAAAAAGATAGGTACTTGTAGTTATGTTCTTGAAGATCTTAAGGGTAAAACAATTGGCATTTATAATGCTAAAGATATTCGAGCTTTAATCAACTCCGTTAATTCCAACTTCAGATTTTTCATCCTACTGATGTACAGAAGAAAAATCTGTTTTGTAATCATTAAATTCGCATAAAAAAAAAAAAAAAAAAATATATAATGTGCCAATTAATGGTTGCATACCCTACAAATGTTCAGGGATATATATTTTTTTATATTTTTGCTAGCTTACTATTTTTGTCTCCTTGTGTGTGGCTTTGGCCTCAATCTCCCCTCGCCCAACACCACCATGTATTTTGTTGCTCTTGCAAAGAATTTACTGCAAGTTATTTTGTGTGTCTTTCATTGTCCCCTTTTCGTATTCGACTATATGGTATGGGGTGATTGAAGATTGAAATAGACGCGCGATTCTAATTTGTGATTGGTTACAATGGTGAGTAACCAACTGTAATCTATGTCAGGTGGTGATGGCGTGATCTTGGTTAAGTTGCGCATGGAAGATGGGAATGGAATTTTTTTTGAAAAATAAAGTCAGTCGTTGACAGACAGTCTTAAAAGGCACAAGTCCCTTAGACTCGTGTCGCGTGTCGCGATTCAACAACGTTTTGTGATTTTTGGTAGTATATTTGTTTTGCTTTGCAATTGAACTGCAAACAATTTATTTCGTTAAACGTTAAAGTCAGCAAATTTAAATTAATTGCTAAGAAAATGAAATGTAAAGCTAAATGTAAGAAATAAAAATATAGAAAAAAAATACTTACCCTGCTATATATTAACTAATAAAAAAAATAACTACTTACCTGCTATACCGTGAAACAATGAATAAGAAAAGAAATAAAAATTTTAAATTTACTTACCCTGCTATACAGTGAAACAATGAATAAGAAAAGAAATAAAAATTTTAAAACTACTTACCCTGCTATATTAACTAATGAAAAGAAAGAAAAAAAAAATAACTAAATACCTGACAGTGAAACAATAAATATAAAAAAATTTAAAATTACCTACCATACTATTTGTTAAATAATAAAAAAAAAATTTACTTACCCTGCTATACCGTGAAACAATGAATAAAAAAAAAAAGAAATACAAAAAAAATACTTACCCTGCTATATTAAATAATGAAAAGAAAGAAAAAAAAAAATAACCAATTACCTGATAGTGAAACAATAATTATAAAAAAACTTTAAAATTACCTACCCTACTATTTGTTAACTAACAAAAAAAAAATATATTTACTTACCCTGCTATACCGTGAAACAATGAATAAAAACAATGAAAAATATACTTACCCTGCTATACAGTAAAACAATAAAAAAAAAAAATGAAAATTACTGACCCTGCTATATATTAAAAAAAAATAAAAGAAAAAAGACAAATAAATGCCAAATAAATACCTGCCAGTGAAACTAAGGAAGTTTTGAAAATTTAAAGAAACGGAAACATATTGGAATTGCTAAACGAAAAGGAGTAATTATGAAACCAAGAAAAAGTTAACATGTAAGCTAGTATAAGTAGAAATAAGCATTTATATATAAAAACTAAAAATAGTAATAAAACAAAAAAGATTGATAGTAATTTAAATTAGAGGCCTCTACTATGATCATAATTCTTTTTTTTTAATGTTAATATTAAGTTAGATAATAGATAAATGTTTTAAAAAAAAAAAAAAGGAAGAAATTTTTGATTTTTTTTTAATAAATAAAGCTTCAAAGTATAATGCAATGAAAACTAAAAATATATTTTTTTTATTTATATAATATTTATAAAATGAAGAAGTAAAAAAAAAGCGGTGACATGGAAAACTGAGATAGAGGCTATATAAAAAAAAAAGGTAAATATAAGTGGGCCACAGTTTTTTTTTTGTCGGCAAAGGTTGGGAAGGGTGAAGAAAGGGGTGAGTTCCATCAAGATCATCCAAGGGTGACCTTCGTGGGTTGATGAAGGGTTGCAATAAAAAATTATTAAGTCCAATTTTAAGTCTCAAATAAATCCGATGCATTCAATATTAATTGTGTAAATTGGTTATCACACAGTATCAAAACCATATGAAAGTAATTAAAACCCACCCCGTATCCGACAAGAGCTATACGCCTACACGCAGAAATGCATCGATAATTACTTTTAATTTGATACGCGATCTTTTTGATCGTTCCTCTTTTTTATTGCGTTTTTTACCAGATAACTATTACACTCTGGGTGTCGATTACATCTCCCGCCAACCGAATGGGTTTCATGCGAGGTAAAAGTCTTTTCCTGGTAAATGGTACTATCGTTGTTTTGGTAGGGTTGATGTTAAGTCCCACAGATATACACCATTTCTTGGTTATAGACAGCCCTCTCTGGACTATATCACAGAGAGTTTCTTCGTACTTCCCCAGTGCCGTTATAACGATGTCATCAGCAAAGCCAATACATCGAATCCCTTGGGAGGTTAGACTTTCTAGTAATTCGTCAACTACAAGACTCCACAGCAAGGGTGATAATACCCCTCCCTGCGGACAGCCTCTTGTTGTGATGACTTTCTGGACGTTTAGTCCTGCGTATGCTTCCGCCGTTCTTGTACTAAGCATATTACTTATCCATCTGACTATAGTACTAGGAACTCTCTTCCTTTCTAGAGCCGAATGAACTGCTTCGTGAGAGGTGTTGTCGAAGGCCCCCTCAATATCAAGGAAGGCGCATAATGCCGTTTCTTTAATATCTAAAGCTCTCTGTATTATATTAGTTAGTTCATACAGAGCGGTTTCTGTGGATCTACCCGCTCTGTAAGCATGCTGACGGTGATTTAGGGGCATGTTTACTAATACTTCCGATCTAATGAAGTTATCAATTACCTTTTCCAAAGTTTTCAGTAAGAAGGATGTTAGGCTTATTGGCCTGAATGACTTTGGATGTGTGGTATCTTTTTTCCCCACTTTGGGGATGAAAATTACCTTTGCTCTTCTCCATAGACTTGGTATGTACCCAAGTGCAATACTACTTCGAAGCAGTCTAATAAGATAGGGCATCAGTTCCTCTTTACCTTTCTGCAAGAGCGCAGGAAAGATGCCATCTACGCCCGGTGATTTGAAAGGTTGAAAGGTACTTAACGCCCATTCAATCCTATTGCCTGAACAGATAGTCGAAGCTATCTTCCAGTCTTCCCGGTTAGGCCTTAGAGGTATTCTCTCTATCATATTTCCTACCATTGGTGAGCTGCCTGGAAAATGAGTATTTAGCAGTAGGGTTGACCTTTGCTCCTCGTTTTCAGTGAAGCTACCATCGGCGTAACGAAGTGCCAAAGAGGTTAATGTGTTATCTTTGGCTAGAGCCTTGTGTAATCTTGCTGCTGCAGGTGTCGACGAAATGCCCTCACAGAAATTCGCAAAACTATTTCTCTTAGCTCTCCTTATTTCCCCATTATATTTGGTCAACTCTGCAGAGTAGTTATGCCACTCTCCAGTACTCTTTGCTTTATTGAAGAGCTTTCTTACCTTGGATCTTAGTTTTGACAGATTATTGTTCCACCAAGGAGCATCCTTCTGCCTTTTAATGGGTTTAAGGGGACAACTGAGTTCATAAGCCTCATTTATGGCCCCGCTAAATTCATTAACTAAGTGTTCTAACTCAAGGTTACTATTTGTCGTTTCTTGTGGACCTATTCGTTCAAGACTAGTCTTTAGGACGCTTTTGTACAGGTTCCAGTTTGTTTTCTTAGGATTCCTGCCAGAGGTGTTCTCTGTCAACAGGTTTTCTAAAGTAAACACTATAATTCTATGATCAGACATAGAAGGTTCGTTGGAGACTCTCCAGTCTCTAACTAATCGACTTAAGTTCGGGGTTCCAAACGTTAAGTCCAGAACTTCCTTCCTTACTCTAGTTACAAATGTAGGTGTGTTCCCTACGTTAAATATATCTAGATTTTTCTCGATAATAAAGTCTAAAAGGTACTCACCCCTTTGATTAGTATCGGTACTACCCCACGTTGTATGGTGGGCGTTTGCGTCACATCCAACCATCAGTGGTAGTCCTTTGCTGATGCAGTAGTCCACTAGCTTCTTGACTTCGACTGGTGGTATCTTGGCGTCGTCACCGGCGAAGTAGGCTGATGCTACAACCATCGTGCAGAGGTTGCCCTCGATGTCGATTTGGGCTTGTATTGGTACCAAGTCCCGCGTCATAAATTCTGAAAGACATATAAAATGTATGTTATTTCTTATCTTTATGCATGCTCTGGGCGAGTCAATCCTCGTATCCCATATTAACTTAGAGTCCTTACATGTTAGGCCCCTAACTTGGCCCCCGTAAATCCAGGGTTCTTGGATCAGAACTAGCCCTAGGTTGTCCGCTGTGAATTTTCTTGCTATGACAGCTGATGCTGCCTTAGCGTGGTGGACATTCACCTGAGCTAGCCTGGTTCTGATCCCGCGTCCAGACATTTGTTTTATTGGGTAGGGGCGAATGCCCCTTCATCTGCAAGCAGATCATCCTCCTCGTCCATGGGAAGCGACTCGTTCAAATCGAATGGGCTAGGAGAGAGGTCAATGCCCTCCATCTCTTCGCTCATCCGACTTGCTTCGTTAGTTGCCAGTGTTTCTACCTGGCTTTGGATGACTGCTATGGTGTGGGTGTGGTTGTGGGTTGGTTCAGGGGTCTGGGAGGGCTTTGGAGTATAGGAAGTTGAGTGGATTTGTGAAGGTTGGGAGGATTGGACGGGTTGGGAAGTTTGGATGGATTGGGAGGTTTGGGAGGGTAGGGTTGTGGTTGTGGTGGAAGTTAATAAGGAGGGAAGGGGGGTGTTGGTAGGCAAGCTGGATTGGGGTTGGGTTGTGAGTGTGGTGGGAGCTAATGATGGGGGGAGGGGGGTGTTGGTAGGCAAACTGGATTTGGGTTGGGTTGTGGTTGTTGATGTGGTGGGAGCTATTGAGGGAGGGAGGGAAGTGTTGGCAGGCAAACTGGATACGGCCGTGGTAGGGATGGTGTTGGCTCCTCTACCTGCTAATTCCATACAGCTCGTCTTACTGTTTTTACGTAGGCCAGTAACGGGGATCTTCCCGAATTTGTAATGCAGTTGATGTCCTGCCTTACTTATGGCCTCCGCTGACTGACCGTCAATGCTTATTACCAGGAGCTGTCCTTTGCCTTCGACCTTGCTCGACAGGATTTTCCATGCATTGACAATCATTCCCTCATTCTGGGCCTGGATGAGCGCGAGCGATTTTTTGTCGTCTTGCCCGGTGCTTCTTGGCAGAAACAGCGTGATGTTGTGCATTTTGGGGATGTCATCGTCCATACATGCCATCAATTCGCTGCCCTTCCAAGTACTCAGCTTGGAGGCTTTTTCTTTGAGCCAATCTGCCGTCTCCTTCCCAGCGCAGTCGACTAACAACAGTCCCGCCCTGAAGTGCACGCCATTAAATTTCAGTTTATGCGTCCAACCAAGGGAGACTTCCTCAATAATGGCATCCTCCAATACTGACAATTCGTCAGCACTGAGGGAGACCTGAGGGTACTCCTTTGGCAGAACCGCAATCCTCAATGTACTGGCCGCGCTCGCGTACGAGAGCTGTTGTACGTCGGCTCCGATTTTAGCGGTGCTTGTTCCCGCTGTGGTTGCTGGCGACGTTCTGGCTTTTTTGACGTCTTGCCTTAGGGGAGGAGTTATAAGGTGGCTCTTCCTCTTACCCTGTTCTTGGCGTTGTGCAGGTTCCTTATTTGCATCCGCCTTTCTCTCGTCTACTTTCTTCCGGGCATCCTGCGGGGACATGCCCTCGGCGAGGAACCGGAGGTACCATCTTGCACCTGCACCGCTGAGTCCTTTCCTATTTGGGTCATCCCGGCCACCTGGCTCGCCCATTTTCGGAAGTGGGCCGTTCTTTTTTCTGATTTGGCCTCTGTCTTTTTCTCGGTGCATCATTCTCGTAGACTCAGAGACAGCTTTTGATGGTGTCATTTTCCCATCACTGATTGCTTTGACAGCATCCTTCGCCGGCTTGGGAGGTATTCTCCTCATGCTAGCTTCAGATGTGCCAGGAGTATCATCTGTAACTCGCCTGGGTGGCATTTTCCCCTGACTCGTTGTAGACGATTCTCCTTGAGCTGCCCGATTTTGCACTTGCCCATGAGGCTTTCTCTTGAAGAAGTGACTGATGTTCGGTCTCGAATCGTCTCCAAGGAGGTTAGACTCCATACGATCCGCATACTCATTCGCGGTGACATCCCGCGGAATGTTAAATTTAATGTGGTTTGAGTTGTTTTTTTGTTTTTTGTTTTTTGGCATATTGTTCCCACGAGTAGCTAGAGAAGGGTAGGTCCGCCATATCAGAGCTCCGCATGATATGGTAAGGTCATGGTTACTCTTCGATTCGACCTGGTGTCGAAGAGGTACCGTTAGAATACAGCCGGTATACCCCCTGGCTGCAAACCATCCAATAGGCACGGTTCACGTAACACCCTGGATTAGGGGGGGCAGTTCTTAGTTCGTAACTCCTCAAAATCACTACCGGATTGGGGCTTCCCAAACCTGTAGGTCAGATGAATCTTTGAAACTTAAGCCTCCGCACCGCGGCAAGGTGACTACCACGCGAAGGATCCCTCCGTTAGCTCGTTCCATAGTTTTTGATACCCTCCACTGAAGATGGCTCCCACCATCCCCGCATCACTCGTTTGAACTGCGCTCCGTAGTTTTTCGAGCTTGTAGGCTTCTGGCAAGTCCGGATTCGCATGGATTAGGCTCTCAAATGAGTCCTTGAATGCCAACCACTTATGCCAAGTTCCATCGAATTCCGGAATCTGGACTGGGGCCAATTTCATTTCAATTTTGGTAGTCGGTGCTGGAGCGGCTGTGCTCGGTGCACGTACCATGACCTGTTTGTTTCCGGCTTGCAGCTCTGCTATCCGACGCTCCAAGACCGTAGTAGCATCACTGTGCTGCAACTGAATCACATGGAGCAAGGCGTCGTGTGCAGTGTAGTCAGAGTCAGTGTCCTTCACTTCGGCCAGGCACGCATCGTGGGCCGCTAAGAATTTCTCGAACTGTTGATCCAAAGCCCGCCGTTCGACGTCAGTACGATTGACATCCCAGGCGGATAGATCAACCGTCGTAATGCCGGAATGCAAGCGCTTGATTGCTGTGCATGCGGCAGATCTCTTGGCCAATTCACGCATATTGGATTTGAACACGAAAAAGGGAAGGGTTAGTGACGCACTTTACACAATTATTACGGATTTATTGTCTTATCGACCAGCAGAGGAGCAGGGATGCCACGCACAAAACCACAAGGGCGCCAAGCGTACAGAGATACACAGTCACTAACAAACAACTCCACGCGAGAGATCTAAATCAAATAGCTGTCGCAGGGGACACACGAATTTAAGTCCAATGTTTGTCGCAGGGGGCACACGAATTACCACCGAGTTAACTGTCGCAGGGGCCACAAAAGTGGTAGCCAATTATTTGTCGCAAGGGACACACGAATTTAAATCACAATAGTTCCTCACAGGAGGCACCAAAAATGTTGGGGAATTATGCCTCCGAACACAGGGGTCGGGGGTTTCTTGAATCTAGTGAACTTAAGGAGTACGAAATAGAAAACTGCTAAATGAGGTGAACTCCAAGAGCGCGAATATTACACTGACTTGACCAAGTCCCCATAGTGGCATCGAAGCCACCAGCCAGTGTCCAAAATTGCAGCGTCATCATAGCTCCCATAGGTGCAGGGAGTCCAATAGCTGGTACCATGCCCACGCCTTTGATATCCAACGGCACACCAGAAAGAATGTGCCGACACCAGCAGCTATTGCCAAGATCCGTGGGATAGTCATCTGAGGGTAAGCGGTAAGCCATCGTCGTTACGTTGTTTATTTGTTCTTCCAAGAATTATACTTGAACCTCCAGTGTACCGCTGTATTTATCCATGGAAAATATAGGGCAGCAACGATCGTTTGGCGACAATAAGTATCTGGTGTCCATAGTCCAGACTGTAAGCAGCTCATGGTGCTATGCTATGCTATCCACTGAATGACACGATCCCTCATTATGCCTATTTGGAGTGCCTGTGTACCTTGTGCACAGAAAAGTATCTCGTATCGTCACTGGCTTATGCGTGACGATTTCGTTGGTTGCTGTGTAGCTGGTAGAAAACTTTCCATCGTCGCTGTCTTGCATGGCGATATCCTATAGCTATAGATATAATCGAAGGTGGCATCAAAATGTGCCGCAATTCGATGGCCATTGAATGGAATCTTATTATGATGCTCGGCTGGTGGAGGGTGCAGAAGGCACCAAGTAGTTGGTAGACACAAATGATGTTTCAGCGATGACCCTGATGAAGGGTTTATCTTATCGGTCGTGTCGGTCGATGACCGAACAGAGTTGATTAAAAATATTTAAATATTCCGTATATATACAGCCGAGCTCATATCTACGTTTTCAGACAGTAGTCAAACCTTGTGCAAATATACAAGCCAATTCGTTACCATCTATCGCTTCTTTATGAAAACGTTTTGAACTTTGCCGATGATATTTTTAAATTTAAATTAAACTATCGCTCACTGTTTAAAATGCTTGGCCTATAATTATTCATGTCTGATTTATTATCTAATTTTTAAATGTAAGGTAATAAATCAAGCTTTCTATATATTTGGAAATTTACAAGTTCATAGAGATAACTCAAAAATATAATATATAAATGGGGGGCCAAAAGTGGATTTGTACTTTTTCAAAGTTATTGCAAGGATATTGTCTGATCCTGTTAAGTTATCTTCCTGAAAGTTCGAAACGTAATGATGCAAAACTTTTTCAATCTCACGATGGATTTTAATAAATAATTTATGAAAGTTATTATTTGTAGAAGCCTCAAAAATGTAATAAAACTTTTCCCAATATTTTTATTAAGAATTAAATCGACTGGATGGTCAAGTAAACTAATTGTCAAGAACTTTAAGAGGCAATCTCGAGTGAGATTAACATGCTATACAAATATTCGGTAGATAAATTATTGGAGATGTTCTTAAGCCCTTCAAAAAAGGTACAAGTACACTTCACAATTTACAAAAGAGATACTCTTTGTGTTTAATTTATTGCGAAGGAAGTTTAGTAATTTCATAAACTTTGGATTTCTTCTTAAAGAGAAAATGACTAGCCTTTAAATGTTTGAGCACAATCCGAATTTAAAGGAAATTAGGAGTAAATTTAAAAATCAATACCTACAGTATTGAGTATCTGATTATCATAATGTGAGGAAAATATTAATAAGTGTGAAGCATTCCACATTCGTGTAGTGCTGCATAAAAAAGAATCTATGAACTGAAAAGTACGCCCATAAGGTTGGGCTCAAAGGTAATCTTGAAGCACAGGTACAACGGTTGAATTGTTTTAATGTGGGAATGCAACTAGAATTTTAACTATAGACATGAAAGACATTAAGATAAGAGAGATAAAAATGTTTCCCTTAAAATTCTATCACCTATCATTTTTGAAGCTCTTTTTTGGTTTCTGCCTAAGAGACTTATTGAAGTAGTATCAAAAATATGGGAATTGAACTCAAGCTTTTGACGAATATAGGTAATATTAATTCAAGCCCGACCAAGAGTGTTAAAAAAAAATTACTTGCAATTTCGAGGGAATTATAAACACTTACCAGCATTTTTGGTGACGTTCAATAAGTGGTCCTTCCACACAAGGTTGTCTGAAATGCTTACACAGAGAATTGAAAGCTGTTATTGAGTTCGACAGTGAATGGCGGCTTAGGCCAAGAAATGTATATAATCTTGAGGATGATGATATTTACAAATATATTTAAGTTATAGCAGAAGAAGATCCTACCACAATAGTAGCCTTATAGAAGTGAAAATCCTGTGCTAACTTTACTGTAAGTCTTTGCAATAATGCAACCTCCTGTTGAAATGAAGTCTGGGGTGATTCAAATTACGACTTTCTTCTGATTCCTAATAACGTTTCTTAAATAAAATCATTCATGTCGTTTAAGCCATTTCAAAGAAATCAATAACTGGAATTATTCGCTTAAAGTAGTTTACAAGAATAAGTTTAAAAAGTATATTTTTAGTGTCGTCCTAGCCGATACTATTAAATACTTTCCATTAATTTTCTGGACTCCGCTTTAAGAAAATTCTTTTTTACTTGCGATAGTAGGTACTATAGGGCAAGTTCTGCACTCTATCTATAGCCTAAGACACTGGAGCTATTTTTTTCAAACTCGGAACTTAAGGCTCTTCGGTGATTCCCTATAGATGGGAAATTGAAATTTTTTTTTAGCTCGAAGATTAACGGTACCCCCATACATCCGTAATGCAAAAACTTACTTACCTCAAAAACGGCTCTAACGATTTTGATAAAAATAACATGCACGACTGGGTCGCACGAAGTTGCTCCTATGTAATAGACTAGGAATTTTAAAAACGAATGTTATTAGAGAAAACTGTGCATATGGATAAAATTATTACTTTAAATTCTTTAATTAGTAAGACATAAAAACACAATGCTATGTTGTGCTACAACAAAAATTATAAGTCGCGGTAGTGCTTTCTGTAAGAAAATAAGCTTTTATATCCAAAACTTTAAAAACATTTTTAAGAAAAAAATTTGGTACCCAACTTAAAGTTTTTATTATTGTATACGAATGAAAACTAAATTTCCAAAAAAAAATATTAAGCCATTTTTGAGATATCGAATTTTCCAAGAAAAAAAAGACTTTTTTCTCCAAAGAATCCAAAAAAAATATTTTTTTAAGTTTTGAAATGCAATGTTTCTTAAACTTTTTAGAAGCATCTCTAGAAAAAATTTCATTAACATCCGTTCTGTCGATATCGAGAAATTCAAAATTATACAAAATGGTTCTTTGGTAGGTACAAGCTGTAATATCTTAATTTCAATTTTTTTTTATTAAATTAAGGATCATAAAAATTAATTGAAAGGAAAAAAAAATTATCAAAATTCTAGGCTCCGTTTTCGAGAAAAATATGATTTTTGAAAACCATTTTTTAATATTTGTATGGTGGGTACTGTGATGGCTTTTTGCTTTCCAGTCGAGGTTTTGCTCGGCGGTCTCGCCAGGGTCGTCCTGAAGAAAATACGAAACTCCAGAGTAAAAGGTCTTCAAACCTTATTACAAAATCTTTATTGAAAATAACTCTTAAATCATAACATACAATATTCTGCTACTAATATTTCACTTAACTCGGGTAATTGAATTGTTCACGGGCATCAACTCTTCTGGGTTCTGATCTAGCTGCCTTGCATCGGCTATACTGGTTGTTGATGATTCGGATCTGGTACTTAATTACGGGTATTCTGGCTTCTAGTAATTCAGCTTCAAACGGGTCCTTTCATTCGGATGCCGGGCTCCTGACGGGATCCGTAGGTATAACGACCCTGGTGGCACTAAACAGCAGGCTAAATGATCAGCTGGTACCCAAGCCCCTGGTGGCAACTAATGACCAATTTGTCTGCACTCGTCTACGCCTGGATTTCAAATGATTAATCAAATCAATTTACTAGGCCGCCTGACTGTGTGACTGATCGAAAGGGTGCTTTTCGTTCATCCAAGTAGGTCATCATGATGATTTTTTAGTAAAAACTGCATGTGAATTATGTAGGTGGTAAACGAAAAATATTAATGGATTTTCCTGTGACGTCATGTTTTCATGGTGCTTGTGAATTGAATTTGGGCGAAGTGCAATTCTCGGTATTAATAGTAGTAGTATAAAGTGGAGTAGCATGGAACGCTTTGTTACAGTATCTTTATTTTTAGGTAAAATACAATTTTTTTATGGGGTTTTCGAAACAAAATTTTTAAACTTATCTTAAAAATAAAAAAAAAATTTTTTTTAAACATTTGAATACACAAATTTGTTTAAGTTGCTGCGGAGCTTTAGCATAAAAAAAAAGAAAAAAACGTGTGGGAGGTGGGGGGGGGGGGTAAATTTAAAGTGACCAAGTTTAAAGAAAATCGGCCGAGCCCGTTAGGCGAGACCCACTTTTTAGCCCCCTTAACTTAAAAATAATATTGTATATAAAAATATTCGAAAAAATATTTTTCGGGTTTTTTGAAAAAACTTCCAGTTTTGTTTTTGAAAAATCCATATCGGTTTGAAGAACGATATTTGTGAACGATTATTTATTTCAAATTATTTCCTAAAATCTATATTACTAAATATACTTATTTAGAATTACAAATTTTGTTCTTGAAAGATTTAAAAGAAATTTCTTATATAAAAAATTACTTTAAAAATAAAACGATTTTTGAGCAAGTTCGTGCGATCCAGTCGTGCATTTTATTTTATCGTAGTACACAACTTGGCTGGAATTACTCCAGTTCTCATAATTTAAAGATGTTTTAAATCAATTCCTTTGAACTTTACTTACAAATAATGAATTTAACAATTTTAATTTCAATTTTTGAATTCATTGAAATGCCTAAATTAAACACCACATTAGGCAATTAAGCCATTAGATGAAAAACATTTTGACTTCAAACGAAGGTGCGTCTCTTCACGCACTTTCCGTCGTGCGTCGTCGTTGGCGGCGGAAATATCGTATTCGTTATTTTTTAAATCATTCTAGCTAATGTATGTATGTTTGTTGAATGAATATATGCCTTTTTCGTTAAAAACAACACAAGCAAGCATTATACAGGGTACCTACACACATCACAAATACGACGCGCCGACAGAAAGTTAGGGCCCTTTAAGGCACACACAAAGACCAAATTAATAGACGGATTGGTTATGCAATGTAATTATACGCAGGGATGTTCTGCCATTTGATGTCACCTCCCTCACCCCCCCCCCCCCCCTGCACTTATAACACTTCTTCGCATTCAGGATTATCCAACCTAATAAAACTCAAAAAGGTATACTGAGCGTGTTTGTTTTGTTATGCAAATATTTATACGTATGTACATCTCTAAGTTGATAAATTTTAATGAGCATTATTGGTATACATACGCAAGGCTAACAAGGACGTCGTTCTCGTGGAGTCTCGAGTATCCGCAGAGCCCCGACTCTCGATTGGAAAAAAGGGTTATTCCCTCGACGCCGCCGAGGGGAAATAAAGTTTTTATATCATCTCGTTTTTCGTATTTATGCAGTATTGCGCCTTTTGGTGTCACATTATGACGAAGGAGGCACACAACGGCAAATGGAAGTAGGTGCAAAATTAAGTTTATTTGAATTATGAATGAAATATTGCCGAAGGACCTCCTAAGAGTGTGTCTATCATCTACATACTACATTGGGTACCGTTTCAGGCAGAACCTTATCCTCAGATCCTCACCTATAACTTGCCCTGTAGCATCATCGTAGGAATATTAATTTATTCTTACTTATATCAGGGTTCTCGTCGTTCTCGTTACCTCTGACGAAGGTAAGGTTTTGTTGGACGTAAGATGTCATATCTCCTAGAAGGAAAACTTTTTAATTTAAAGAAAACTTGTTCACTCTAGTGTATGATAGTTCGAGTATGTATAGGTGCTGCCTATGGATTACGTAAATTCCAGAAGAAATAGGTTTTCCATAAAATCGAACAATCCAAGAGGTTAGCTTATCTGCCTGCGTAACGTTCTTTAAGCTTATGGGATTAACATTTTTCTTAAGGATCGTTCCGCATAGAAAAGTAGGAAAATCTATTGGATTATCTGCCTCGTTGATGGCATGATTGTATGGGAAAATAAAGGTTCCTTTTGAATATGTATCTTCTTCATACTTCTGATGGAGAGATATAAAATTGAAATTTTCTGAGGGTTTTTTTTCTCTCCCATAAAGATTCTGAAGTTCAAGAACAAAGTTTTAATTTATTCAAAAGTATTCTAAATTTTTGCATCGCATGTATTCTTTATAATACTAAAGATGGCTTTTGTATAAGGCTTATGCAGGTTAGGTGTGGTTGGAGGTTAGATAAGAGCGACGCAACGAAAACAAAAGAACTAGTGTTAAGGCTTAGAAATATGTAATGAGGTATTCGGAAGTCCAAAATTAGGGATCAAAGTGTTCGATATAGGAACAAATTTATTAAAATTTGATCAAAAAGTTTTTTTTTTTTTCCAACAAACTTCTGCAACAGAGGAAAATTATATATTTTAACCTATTCACTGTGTACAGGGTGCGTTTTTTGTTACAGTTCGATGGCAATTCAATTCAATTTTTTTATTATTTTTTTTATTGAACATACTATTTACAATTTGGCTTACAACTAATAAGATACTACATATGTATGAAAATTAACATTTGTTGGCTCATAGGGGGCCTAATTATATAAAATCTACATGACGAAAAAAGAAAAAATTAAAAGGTCCTTCATAGCTGAAATAGTAGAAATAGCTCAAATAGTACACCCCGCCAGCAGTCTCGATCTCTAGCTTGCTGCCTCCAGTTTCGAGTCTCAAGTTGCCTTAAATCTCCCCAACTTTATCACGCCACCGCAGATGAGGTCTGCCTCTGTTTCTCGTACGCTTTGGCATAGCGTTGAATACCTTACGGGATGGAGCGTCGATGTTCATTCGCTCTACATGCCCTAGCCATCTTAACCGCTGAATACGTATTTTCTTGACTAGGGACACGTCGCTGTACATCTCGTACAATTCATCGTCTTTGCCAGATGTTATTTTACCTATCGACACAAACCGGACCATAAATCGTGCGTAGAACCTTTCTCTCGAAAACACCAAGGGAGCTTTCATCCGCTTAGGAAAGGGTCCATGCTTCTGCACCATATAGCAAGACCGGGATGCTCAGGCTGCTTGGTTCGATTTTAACCTGGCGATGGCTAACTTGATCTCACTTAGGTCGGGTGGGTAGAACTCCAGATCATCAACCAAATTTGCTTGACGTGGCTGCTTGCTGGCGGAATTTTGGTCATCATCTCCACTAAGCAGCTGGTTGAAATGATCTCTCCAGATTTTCAACATCGCCTGCGTTTCCACTATGGTGTTTCCTTCCTCATTCTTGCAGGCACCAGGGCGACTAGTGAATCCTGTTGTTTTCTTTTTGACTCTTTTGTAGAAACTCCGCACCTGTTTTCTTCTAAAACACCTCTCTATTTCCTTGACTTCACGCTGCTCATGGTTTCTTTTCTTTTTACTGAGCAAGCGATTTTCATCCCTTCTCTTTTCAACGTAGAGCTGACGGGAGGCCCTTGTCTGCTTTTGCTGCCACAACCTATACGCCTCGGTCTTGGCTTTGTTTGCCTGAGCACATTCGGAGTCAAACCAGGGATTCTTTGGCGGCGGCTGTGAGAATCCTAGCACCTCTTCCGCAGCAGCCTTGATGGCTCTGGGCTCATCTCGTCTGTACTACGGTCCCTCGCAAGCTCTAGGGATATTTGGTCGTCATAGGCTTTCGCGGTCTCTTTCGATTTCAGTCTACCAATGTTGAATTTCCTCCTCAGGATCGATGTTCGCCTAATAGCCTCCATGGATCTTCGTACGCGCAGTTTTGCACCAACCCGGTAGTCATCCGAGTCCATGTTGGCTGATCTGTACGTGCGTACGCCCAGTATGCTAGAAGATTGCCTTCCGTCGATAGCACCATGATCAATTTGGTTGCACATTACCTATAGATCATCGGGGGACAGCCAAGTACCCTTGTGAATATGAAGGCGGGGAAATCTAGAGCTACTCAACAGCGTGTTCTTTCCCGCTACAAGGTCGATAAGCCTGAGTCCGTTTCCGAAGTGATGTCGTGCAGGCTTTGTTTCATCAGTACGTTCATCCGAGGCTTGTATTTCTATTTTCATCACAAATGGGTTTTCCTTTCATGGCCGGCTTGTGAAGCTGCGCATGACTGATGACATCTTTAGGGCTAGTTCTTCAGAGCGATATCTGCTCTTTTGCTCTTACTTCCTGAGATGATGACTCAGCCCTGGATCCGATGGATCCAACGTTCGTCGTTAGTTCACCTTACGGCTATCCAGCGGGCACCATGTGGAGGAGACGAAACGATTTTGCGCCGCGCCGATTTTGCGTCACAGGAGCTGGTTGTAGATTTAATATCTTTGTCAGTTGGCTAAGACCTGATTTTCTTTTCAGCAATGGCCTAGCTGGCCTTTTTCAGAATATTTCTTGAGTGCAGGTTAAACCTTAGCCACTCGTTGAAGTGTACTCCCAGGTACTTGACGTTTTATTTTCCGCTATGGTGAATTCGTCAGGGAGTCTCCGGACCAGATTTCTGCAAATTGTTGCGGTGCGAATGCCTCTACTAGTTGAAGGTCTTCTGAAGCCAAGTTCCGATTTGGAAGTATTGATTCGGATGCCCGATTTCTGGTAGAATTGGAGGAGTCTATTGATGTGGGTTCCTACTTTTCAGACAGCGATTAGTGATCAATTTGATGTGGCGTAGGTGAGCGAGTCATCAGCATACAGAAGATTCTCGAATGGTTGGTCGGAAGTCATCAAGTTGTAGAGGATGGGGCCTAGTTTTGAGCATTGGGCGACACCAGCTTTCATGGTCTTTATGTTTGACTTGCAGTTATCTACTTGGACGAAAAATTTCCTGAAACATAGGAAAGAAAAGAGAATTTTTTTTTAATGGCGGAGGTACTTCAATAAGATGAAATTTGTGGAATAGGCCGTCTATTCACACGCTATGCTATCGAATGCTTTGTCCAGAAACCATCAGACGTTGATGGAATTTTAGAAGTGGATGCATGGTTGAGTGTTTTTCCCGAAGGCCGAATTGCATGTCAGGGATGATGGAATTTTCACTGCACAACTTCTTCAGTCTTCGGAGGATTACTTCTTGCAGTAATTTGCTGATGTTCTTGAGAAGTGATATCGGCATGTAGTTGGAAACAGGTCGACGGCACTTTTATGAGAATTAGATTTGTCAGTTGGTAGGACGCCCTAGACAATCCTATAATAGTTGTTGGTGACCGCAATCGGGGCAAAAAATATGAGATTTTTATATTTTATATTTTATTACTATGTTGTAGGTTCTTGTTAATTACATATTCTTTATTGTAATTAACATAAATATGTTATAACTAAACAATATTTGCTCTTAGGGATAGGACCTATTGGAACAATCTACTACAGCTAATCGCAAAAACAAAACATCATAAAGATGTTGCAACGGATATCTATTTGGCAGATTTGAATAATGTTACCAAAAGTTGTAAAATATTCACTACGAGGGCGTTTTTGGTGCTTCCCATTTGGGCATTTTTATTCCGGAATTAATTGTTGGACTTAGACTTTTACTAAGGCCTACAGGCCCTGTGATGGAGGCCATTATTTGGTTTGTATAATATCATTAATGGAACAAGAACAAAAATAGTGTAAGTGATTCCATAAGTGTCTAACAATAGAGTTATAATAAGGTTCGCCTAGTGGTGCAAATCCAAAGATCTAAATTCGGCATATTTTAATACGTGAAGTTATAACTTGTTGTACTTTTCCGATAATACGAAAAGAGTTATACGAAAACATAAGGACACCAGCAACACTCAATTGGTACCTATGTCCTATACCTACGTTAACTATACTACATAATTATAACCAAAACGCTCTCAGAGGGTGCTATGTGCTACTCATCTGTAATTGTAACTTTCACACAAACGAAATGAGTGAGTTTTTTCTATAGCTGCAATTCAACACGCTCCGACCTTGGAGCCAACAATAACTCAAATTTGCTCCGTTAGTCCGTTTTCTGCCATATACATAATGTTAATAAATTATCAAAAACGCAATAGCTGTTCGCTTCGTGTCTATTTGTTAATCATCAATTCAAATTAAGACAGTTGCGTTAAAATACCGAGGCACATAAAATAAAATGCACGACTCGGTCGCACGAACTTGCGAAGACTAAGAATTTCGAAAATT
Organism: Chrysotoxum bicinctum; assembly: GCA_911387755.1. NCBI lineage: Eukaryota > Metazoa > Arthropoda > Insecta > Diptera > Syrphidae > Chrysotoxum > Chrysotoxum bicinctum. The sequence goes on from OU426987.1 coordinate 52,308,693, forward strand.
ATATTATATTAGATATTAGAGAAAAAGGATAAAATTCATTTTTGAAATGACTTAAGCTCCTTTAATAGTTAGAGCTTAGCGCAAGATACCATGTGTTTTGAACAAATATTAGTTTATGCAAGAATATAATTGTTATTCGTTTTAGTGGTTTCTTAAAAAAAATAGCTTTTGTATACAAAATTCTTAAAACATATTTAAAGAAATGTTGGTACGCATATTTAAACTTTTTATTTTTGTTCGAATAAAAATTTAATTTACAAAAAAAATATTGAGCCGTTTTTGAGATATCGAATTTTCAAAAAAAAAAAATTTTTTTTTTCAAAAATTCAAAAAATATTTTTTTTAAGGTCTTAAAATGCAATGTTTTCTTAAACTTTTAAGAAGCTTCTCTACTTCTCTAAAAGTAAAGTTTAATCGAAACAAAAAAAAATAATCAAAATTTTCGGAGCCGATTTTGAGAAAAATACGATTTTCGAAAACCATTTTTTAACATTTGTATGGTGGGTACCTTTATGTATAGGTAAAAAAAAAATGTTTCCTCGGATCTTGTACATTATATTAAGAATTTTTTATTTATCAAGTTTAAAAAAAATCGAGCATGGGGTTTTCGAAATATTGAGTTTCCAAATAAAAACTTTTAAAATTTGTATACGCAATAATATTTAAACCTTGGAGGGGCTTCATAATGATTAAAATCGGTTGTACTCTTTTCGAGAAAATAAAAAAACCAAAAAAAAAAAAATGGTTCCAAGGGGGCTTCCAAGAACAACCATTTTTTTTGAAATTTTTTTTCAACCATTACCTAGTTTTAACTAAATGAAATTTTATGATTTTTTTTTTAACTCTGTGGGCAGTTTTTGAGAAAAAAATATTTATAAAATTTCAAAAAAAAATTCGTATGGCAGGTACCGTTATTTTTGGTCTTAAAAAAAAGAAAAGAAAATTCTGTTGGGGGAAAAAATTCAAAACGATATCTACCAAGTTTAGCGAAAATCGGCCGAGCCTCTTAGTCCATAGTCGAACAGACAGACCGAATTTTGGGACCCACTTTTTTCATCTTCGCTATCATCGTTATGTCAACTTTGATACAAATCTTGAGTTCGATTTTTTTTACGAATGCATTACTTGCCTTATGGCACCCATAAGTCGTAAGAAAAAACAACAATTCCAGAAGAATTTATGGCACGAAAATAAAACTTTGCTTTTTTTTCCTTTAACAAAATGAACCCTTATTTGTTTGGTTTCTTAGGGGGGGGGGGGGGGGGGGGTGTTGGAATCCCTAAAACCTTCACCTGCGTTCGCCACTGGTCCAGCCTTTCCCTAAAAAAGGCGAATCCTCCTCCCCTCCAACTATCGTCCAACTGCACTTACATATGTCCTTTCTTTCTAGGATCATGGAAACGCTGATTAATTTTCAGCTTACAAAATATCTTGAAGAACGAAAGCTTCTTAATGACGGGCAGTATGGCTTTCGTAGTGATCTGATGTTATATCTCATCGAACAGTGGAACAAATCTTAACCTCCTTTTGGAGCAAGTAATATGATTGCACTTGATATTATTTCAAAGGCATTTGATAGAGTTTGACATCAAGCTCACTTATCGAAAATGTGTGCATTTGATATTGATGAATTTCTTTTTCGGACCGTTCACTACAAGCAGTCTTGGACGGTTTCTAATCTGATATCCACAAAATAAACGCTAGTGTGCCGACTCTCGTTCTTCTATTCATCAACGATTTTTTGCTTGAAACTTCTAATCCACTCAATTGTTTTCTCTCATCTTCTCTTATTCTTTTCCAAATTCAAGTACTTGTTCTTTGGATGTGGATTCAGAATAGGATCGTATGATAATATCAATATATTCTGATCTCAATAGTACTATTAAATGGGTAACCATCAACTGCGTCGAATTTAATGCTTCAAAAACTTAATGCTGTCTTCTTTCGTTAATGCGAAACCCACTTCTCATGCTGCTGAGGACCACTTGCATTGAGGAAACCGAACAGCTCCCAGCTCTTGGTATGTGCATCATAGACCAGCTTTTGTGGAAAGACCACATACTCGACGTCGCCATCTTCCGTCGGCGATGCAAGAAATTGTCTGCTCCTTCTGATCTGGCTGAAATCTATATAGCCTATATTCGTTCAAGGCTTCAGTATAATTCCCACATTTTGGCAGGTGCTCAAATATCCCACTTGAATAGAATCAAAAAAAAACTTTAAAACTGATAGGTGAGAGAAGTATAATAGATGTTGTAATAAACAGTGTTCTATTAAATAGCCAATTGCATTCCTCCCTTTTAAACAAATCAACCGTAATACCCGTGTTTCAGGGAATGCCCATCAATTTTCCCTTGAGCTCAACTTTGAACTTACTGTCAAATGCAGGGATTTATTCTTTAGCCGGACTACATGAATGTGGAATGCTTTACCCGGCCTAATATTGTGCTGTTCAAAATCAATGGATTGGTAACTTCTTTTAAATCATCTTCAACTTTCCTACTGCTGGCGCTGTTCTCAAACATTTTAAGTGTAGTCAAAATCCCGTAAAAATTCGAAGAGACTTACATTATGCATGTACCTAATTTAATTTCTTAAATAAAAATAAAATCTATCTCGTCACATTCTATCTTATCCAACAGAAATGAAGACATAAGCCGCAATGGTGTTTCAACTTCCTCCTGACTCTTCACATAAATGTCATCGTGAAAATACTGAAACCTCTGCATCCATCAAAGCAAACAATGTCTGTCCACTCTCAATTTAGTTTGTCAATGATAATTTTATTTATTCCATTCCACTTTCTCCGTATAAATTGTGGTTTTTTTTTTTTTTTTTTGTCATTGTAGGCAAAAAATTGTACATTTTCTTTAGCCAAAAAATTCCGAAGTCAAAACAATACCCAAATGTTGCTATGATCATCTGCCTTCCTTAAATTCTTCTCTCGTCAAGAGATGTAACCCTTTTTGTTCATCCAAGGAATGAGCTAAAAAATTCTTCACATTTATGTTTTTTTAGTGACATTTTACTTAGACAAAAAATTCAAAACAATTTTTATAGAGTTCCAATTTGTGTCCGACAGCTTGAAATGAAATCGGTCGAATATTCTTTTTCGGGTCGGATGGGTTTGGTTGTTGTGTATTTTAACATTTAAAAGTCCTTTTTTGTATTAATAAAATATGTTTGTATAGATTCTTTGTATGCCTTGTTCCTAATATGAAAAATCGGTTCCGAACATGAACCCCTGTATATTTGGGATTCATTCAATGAGATTTTCATTTCCCCTGTCAGAAAATATGATAAGAGGATTCTCGTGTAGGTTTTTTTTTCCTTATTTTCGGAATCGAACAAAAAATATAGAATTTACCGCACAAGGACAACAAGGGAAATTGAAGAGATAAAAAAGGACCTGAAAAGTTAAATTCTCAAAGTGATTTCATAATTTTTTATTTATTAAATTTTGGAAAGGGTATATACCTACAAGACATACGCACTTACTCGTACGAACAAGCTAAGGGAAGCGACAGACTGAAGGGTACACGTACAAGGGCACTGGAAAGGTGTTTCATCAGCTTTTAATGTTGTTTAAGTGAAAAATGTGTCCTGTGTATTATTTTCTTGTGGCGGTAGGTACGTATGGCAAATGATGGTGGATACAAAAATAAAATATTCAACATGCAGTGCGGCTGTTGTAAAAATCCCGACCTGATATACAATGGATATTGAATTATTTAACAAGTCCCTACCGAGTACCAGTGATCCAGATCAGGGAATAGACAATGTTGATAGAAGATTATTTTGTTGATTTTCAAGGATAATCTTTAGCTATTATTTGAGCCTTTGTCGAGGGAAGGAAATTATCCTGATACTTAAGCTTTTATAGGTTTATGTTTTTCAAGAGACAACGAGAGAATTTCATTAATGTTTTGAGTCAGTTATTTGATTTGGATAAGAATTCTAAAATCTAAAAAGTATACTAAATCTTAAGAACGTTATAATTTGAACTTTGAAAATGAAAAATTCCTGTATACATACTTTTACTATTTGAACTTTAAAAATCATTTTGCAATTAAAGAACATCAATAAAAAAGTTATTTGTCATTAGGGGATATCCAATAGCCGATTTTGACTTAACCTTCTTAGTTCTGGTTTTGATCTTAATGGAGAAAATAAAAAAAGCTATAACAGTAGGCTTAAGTTGGTAAATTAGCACTATTAAGTTTTTATTTTGTAAAAAATATTCAATATTATTTATTGTCTACCTTTTTTCGAAGGACTCTTATGAAAATAGTAGCGTATTTCACTACCAGTGAATTTGTTGTAGCAAAGGTCTCCGCAATGCAGACTACGTTTTTGGGACAGAGCCGGCAAGTACATACATGGAAAGTAATGAATTGTTTTCTGCTTCTCTTCATGTGTTGACAATAATTGACAGTAAGTCCGAAGTTGAGCTCAAGGGTAAACTGATGAGCATTCACCTATCATTTCTAAAGTTCTATTTTGGATTTTATCCAAAAGACTCAAGTGAGTTATTGGAGCACCTGCCCAAATATGGGAATTGTACTCGAGCTTTGGACGAATATAATTTTTTTTTTTTTTTTTTTTTTTATAATTTACACGCGCTCAAGGGATTATGATTACTAGGGTTCGGATTTCCATGCAAATGCATATTTTTTTAGGAACACTTTGGAAGCAAGGCAACTAATTATGTATACGAATCAAGAAATTTCCTTTAAAATGGCATTTAACCGTTAGTGCATATTTTTGCATATTTTACTAAAAATGCATATTTTTCATTTTTTTGTGCATATTTTACTATAAATGCATATTTTTTTAAATAAATTTATATTTTTAGATTACATACCTATATTGTTCAAAAACTAAACTAGACATTAAAAAAAATATAACATTTATATCAGCGCAAACGAACCTTAAGACTATTATCTATTTCTTTTATTCATTTCACAATCTTGAACCATATTCAAACAACACAATATAAACCATTATATGTATAAACAAAGGTGCATATATGAACTGACTAGATTGTGCCGGCAAAACATTGAAATAAAAAAAAAAAATTAAGTCTGTGTGTTTGAAACTGTATAAATCAGATCGAAATTTAAACGATCATCTATCAAAAATGAAAGTGTGTGGGTATAATGTGGTAAAGCTTAAAGCGCGAAACAGATTGAACCAGCACCAGCAACGTCACCAGCCACAACGGAAGCCATTGTTTTAGAACCAATGGCGCAAAATTTTAATTGAATTAGTACGATGCAAAAACTGTTTTAGTATAATACTAGGTTAAAACAATGAATTTGCAAATTTTAATCGAATATAGGATCATACTTTCTCTACTCTTTTATTAAAGTTAAAATCATCGAATACATACTTTATTTTTTTAGTATCTAGCTAGCTTCATATGACTCTGACATTTGTCAAAAAAGGTTCGTGTACTTACTTTTTTACACGAAATGTCATTGCTTTAGGTGTGTTCAGAAGCAATTTATTAAGAAAATTCTTTAAGTACGATACGGCGCTGGTGCTGTTGCTGGTTTAATCTGTTTTGCGCATAAAGCTTAACACGTTTCATGTACAACAGCCAACTGTTTTCGATTGCGACTACACATAAACCACTACATATAAACTGAAAAATGTTGACTGATGCTTAGTTTTTGAGTCTTATTTTGAACTTATTTTAAAAGATGAAGAAAATGTGTTTTTATATTGAATAGAAATTAAGTTGAATTGGTTTTAAGTGCATATTTTAAATGCATATTTTGCATTTTTAAGTGCATATTTTAAGCGCATATTTTCAGATTTTAAGTGCATGAGAATCCGAAGCCTAATGATTACCCTTTAAATGTTTTGAACACAGCGCGGGCGTGAAGTTAAGGAAGAGAAAGAAGGATAGGAAAGATGTGTGGCACGATGTTCTGAGACTGAAGGTTGTTGTCTCAGCTATTTTATAATATGTAGATTATAGCCAGTGAGAAGGGCCGACAAATTTCTTACATCTTTGAAAGAGACTTAAGCACTTAGAAGCGTTTTTGGCTACGTCGAATATGTTGTCATTCCACAAAAGTTGGTCTGTGAAGCACATACACATATACATCGGACTGAAAATAGTTCTGTTTCCTCAATGCAGGCGCCGCCGGTCATGTATAGCTTTTACGACAGGAGACAGCACTGCGTTTTTGAAGAATTAAATTCTACGTGGTTCATATGGTTCCCCATTTCACAATGCTATCAGGATCAGAACTTAATAAGCTTATCAAACTTTCCCGTTCAAAGTCCACATTTGAGAAACAAGAAAAAGAATCTGGAAACGAATATAAAAAGCTCAGTGAGTAATGTCGTCAGTGAAACAATAAAAGTGATTAAATGTTTCAGACAAAAGATCATTGATGAAAATCAGAAAGTGTGTCGGAGTCAAACATGATCCCTGTGGCACACCAGCATTTATTTTATGAATTTGAGACTTAAAACCGTCCAACACAACTTGTATTGAGAGGTTTGAAAAGTAATTTCTAATCCATCGAAGGAAAGATTCATCAATACCAAACGCACACATTTTCGATAAAAGAGCTTGATGTTAAATTCTATCAAATGCTTTTGAAATATCAAGTTTGGTTTTCAAGGCAATAGGTCCACTGGAGATCTGATGGTTTATCTATCGGAAGAATCTTTATATCGTTTTGGAGAAAGTAAGATTATTGTTTTTGATATTTCAAAAATATTTGATAGAGTTTGACATGAAGCTCTCTTATTGATGAATATCTTCTTCGTTAGAGGTACCTTCAATTCATAAAACAAATTTAGGTGTACCACAGGGCTCTATTTTGTGTCCGACTCTCTTTCTTATATTCATCAATGATTTTTTTTTTTTCTGAAATTCTAAATTGATTTTCAGACGAAAGTATTCTCAGTTTCCCATTTTCGTTTTAAAATTCATTGTCTTGTTCTTTGGATGTGGAACTTGAATGGCACATTATAATAAGCTTCTTAAATTCTGATCTCGTTAGCTTTGTCAAATGGGGAACCATAAACCGCGTATAAGTTGATGCTTCAAATGTTCAATGATGTCTCCAGTCGTTGTTAAAGCGCAATGCACCTGCAATACCACTATGCATGAGCGCACTTGCATTTAGGAAACCAAACAGCTCTCAGTGCGTTGTATGTGCATCAGAGATCATCTTGACGCCAATACCGAATCATTTGCTCATTATTGCTCATATCGCTTAACTTGATACGTCCATTGGAGTTTTTAAAAATTCATCTCGATAGCTTTTTAACCACTTTGGCAACTCATAATTAAGAGATGTTGATTTTTGTGCAAGTTTAACCAACAACGTTGTGTGATGGTGATGTATTGTTTGAATCATTGCGTACCATTTCGACTTCCGATTCCTTGTATTTTAAGAGGCTCTTCAGAATTTAAATCATAAAATGTACATACTAGCTCAATTACACCAGCTTGATAATTTGAAAACATGGTTCCATCATGCAAAAGCAGCCAGTATTATTAATTTCCTCATTATCACTCCTAAAATAATTTCTTGGAAGCATAATTATAACATTTATATAATATAACATATATAATTATAACATATTTAACATTTTTGTTTCAATTGCTGTTAAAAAATGTTAAAAAAAAGAGCCAAGTTCATCTATACAAAAAACTTTGTGTAACAAGTCAGCCGCGAAAAGTACTGAGATCTAAAAGTACGGCAAGTTCTTACTTCATGAAGGTTTAATACGGAATATTTAAATTAGAATAATATTGAAACAGCTACAATGTAATAGAGAAATTTTATTATTTAATAATTACTGACTAAAATTTAAAGGCTTTTAAAACCTTTCAAATTGGGCATAAAAAAAAACTTGCGAAGTAAGCCCATCAATTTTTTTTTTCATTCATATTAACATAGCATAGAGTACCAAATCGAGCACTTCAGTTCTAAGAAAAGTCATGAATTTTCAAGATGTATGTATAGTTTCAAAATGACACTTCGAATGAAAAATCTTAGATTTTCTATTTTTTGCTTTGAATGTACATTAAGCTATATCGCTCTACAAAATTTCATCATTCTACAGTAATTGGAAGTGTTCCATAGAAATCAAAAATATTTTTTTCTTTGTTTGCAATTTAAGCCCTACCGCTCTACCAAATTTCATCGTTTTACAGCAGTCGAAAGTGCTCCATTCAACCAACAGTAACACCAGTTCGGAGAAAGTGGGCGGATACCACGCCCCCTGAATGGAAAACTTCAAATTTTCGATTTTTTCCTCTGATGGCATGACAAGACCTACCGTTGTGTGATTCTACGATGTCGGGAAGTGCTCCATATTTTCCTTTTTTCTCTTGTTAAGTTTTGCGTGCAATATAAAAGACTAATTTACTGTTATTTATCTAGACACATTCAAATGTTTTGAATGCAGCTGCAGTCAAGAGAGTGTCTACTGCAAGTTGTGTAGGTACACTTTACATTGTTATGCTTTCTGTTATGATGTTTTTTTGTATCAGTTTGTGTAATGGCACCTAAGCAAAAAGTGCATCGAATTTTATCGATAAAGAGGAACTGAAAAAAAGTTCCAGTAATGGGACTCCCTCTAAATGCCGAAACAGTCTTGTTTTAATTAGTTCTCATTATCGAGAGACTACTGTATTTCCAAAATTTGACCGATTGTGCATCCGAAACCTTCGGCGATGTAAAGTCTATTTTGGGAATTGTCGATAATTGTTGTCGGTATATACAGTTGGAGCCCTTGGTATAATAATTATGGCATTGAACTGTCATGCGGGGGTCTTGTGTTTGATTCTCAGACCCTGCAAAAAAAAGTTGTTCAGGTGTGTACTTCGTCCCGCTGCGAATTGATAAATCCTCCAAGAGTATCTCCTGCGATGAGAAGTGCTGCTCAGTTGTCTTTCGCAATCGGTAGAAAATTGTAGGTCCCCTCCTTTTCTCCAAAAACACGCATACATAAATGGTTGAGATTTGTAAGTCATCATGGCCATGGCCTTTAGTTTATTTATTAAAGAATTATTAAGAAAAAGTCATTTAAAATAACTTAACACATATTTGATGACTGATTTCGAGGTAATCCTGTTTTTTTTAATTATAAGTATCAAATCGTATACCTTACCTCCAGGGATAACTAAATAAAGTTTTATTTTATTATCTCACTTAATGCTAATGACAAAAAAGCAAACGAAACAAGTTTGAAGAATTTTGTTTCTCTCAAAAATCTTAAGCTTTTTAAAGTTTTTTTTTGCAAAGTCAGCTTAAGCTGCCATTTTCTTCTTACCGAAAAATATTTAAATGCCAAACTTTTGAAGATTACAAACTCGCAAAAATAAGTCACTAATTAACTGATGGTAGGAACGCCGAATTTTTTTTCCAACTATCTAACCAAAGTGCATAATACTTTAAAACTTCCAATTCAAAAAGCCATACATCTTTCATGGCAAAATGCCAACCGAACTGCCAAAGCACGTCACCCACCAAACTAATTAAGAAAATCTCACTAACAGTTATGTACAAGTTCCCGTCCTTACTTCATCCGTCATATTCCGCATGTATCAACCTATGTTACCTTACATAAGCAAAAAAAAAAAAGTTTTGCTTTGAACTCTCACATAATCACATTCGCTGATGCGAGAGTGAAATAAGGTCTCATTTCCGCCGTTGGCAATATGGATTGTGATGAACACACGTTTATTGAAAAATGTCTGCTCATCCGGAGGGACAAAAAATCAGACACTGTTTCTCACGTTTTTGGCAGTTCTGCACGCACACTTAACTACGTCGTCGGTTTCATCATTGTCGTCATATTGATATCCCTTAAAGTCGAAACCGCTTAACTGAAACTACAATTTATCATAGTGAATTTTGGCGTTCATATTGTTGATTTATTTATTTATTTATTTATTTTAATTCAAAATGCGGGAGTACAAAAAGAATTGAATTCTTATTATAAGTACTTAACTTTATATTTTAATTACAAAGGTCATGAGTGTAATTTAGTTTTTATTAATTTGCAAACAAAAAAATAATTAACTTAAAATAATAAATTAATTGAATTGAATAGAGGGACATGAAAGCAAGAAAAATAAGAATTTAGAGGGATAGAGTAAAAAGAAATATTAGAAGATAGAATAAAGAGAAAAAATACGATCTAGAACTTTCCTAAGAAAAAAAACTATTATTATTGCTGGTTATAACATATTCATACATTGATTTTTTGAAACTTATTTGGGTCTTGCAATTTCGGATCGACAACGGCAAAGAATTCCATAGCTTGATCGAATGAAAGAAAAATAACCTCTTGCTTTCTAAATAGTTAAAATTTGGTACGATGATATTACCTGTTCTACTAGATGCAGCAAAGTTGATCTTATCGTAAAGGTACCCAGGTTCTTTATTCCTGATTATATTGTAAAGCAAAATACAACTTCTACAGTTCAAAAACTCTTTAAGCGACAGTCCCGTAATTTGCTTACTATATGTAGATACATGATCAAAACGTCGCAAGGCAAACACATATCGCACAATTGCATTATAAGCTACTTGCAATTTCCTCATTGAAACAGAATCAAGACAACTGTAGACTGCGGCACTATAATTTATTATTGGTAATAATAAGGTTTTGGCAAGTCTCATCCTAGTGGCTTGGGGTGTAAACTTTGCCGAGAGATTAAGCTGCCTTACACCACCATAAATCGATTTTGCAATGTAATTCACATTATCCGCACCAGACAGTTGAGAATTTAGATAAATTCCGAGGCTCTTTGCGGTATCTAGATAAGGTATTGTTTTAGAAAATAGGGAAATGGAAGGCAAATATGAGGTATCGATTTTATGCTTGGAAAAGACTATACTTTTTGTCTTATCTGGGTTAAGAATAAGTTTATTAGATAAAGCCCAATCTGCTATAGCCTGCAAATCTTCGTTAATTCGGAACACACAGTCCTCAGAAAGGCCACTACGACAGGAACGGTATATCTGAGCATCATCTGCAAAAATATGAATAGACACGCTTTTGCAGACTTTGGGCAAATCATTAATAAATAATGAGAATAATAAGGGTCCCAAAATCGATCCTTGTGGAACGCCTGTTTTTATAGACAAGGGATCCGAACATTCATTGCCCAAGTGTACGATTTGGGTCCTCTCCGACAGATAGCTTTTTATGAGCATGGTTGATAGATGACTTAAGCCAAACAAATTTCCAAGCTTATTACAAAGTATTTCATGGTTTACGCTATCGAAAGCCTTAGAAAAATCCAAAAGGCATAGTATAGTGAAATTATTTTTATCAAATTCAACCCTTATATCATCGAGAATTTTTATTGTAGCCGTTACGCAACTGTGCTTAGATCTAAACCCAGACTGAATATTAGAAAGCAATTTGTGTTCAGTAACATGAATATTTATTTGGTTTCGTATGATAATTTCCAAAATCTTTGAGAGGCAAGGTAGAATACTGATGGGTCTGTAATCTTCAGCACCCTTACATTTAGAACTTTTAGGTATTGGAGTTACCTTTGCCCTTTTCCAAGATGCCGGAAATTTAGATGTTGTTATGCAAGAATTCATAATATGTGTAAGGGTATATAAAATGTGTGGCAAAATAAGCTTAATAAACTTAAGCGGAACTCCGTCGATACCTATAGCATTAGATTTAATACTATTTACTGCTTTAAGTACATCAACTTCTCGAACACAACAAAATTCCAAAAGTGGAATATCAGTTCTTCTATCAGAAGTTGTCGTTGAGCTTAAACTGCTTGATAGACTCATGTCATGTTGAGAGGAGGAACCATGAGATAGAAAATAATTGTTGATATGATTTGGGTCAATCATGCAATCGTTTTTATTTGATTTACTCTGAATACCACATCTTTTGATATTTTTCCACAAAAGACTACTAGGAAGATTAACATTAAGTTTTGAAGAGTAATACTGCGCCTTTGCTCTTTTTACTTGATAAACGACAGGCTTTCATATTGTTTTTAGTTTTATCTTGGATAAAAGAAGAAATTGCATTGAAGATCAATTCTGTTGTTTTATATTATAAGCGGGTATAAAGCTTCTGCATAAATTCATAACGCCACCTATCTCTATTTGTTCAGGTACCGATGATGAGTTTTAAGTATTCATTTTGTTGAGCTAACAAAAATGAGTTATGAATGAAGGAACTTGTATTTTTAAAACTAAACGAAATTATAGCACAGTATTTTCTTTAATACATGTCCCGGGTTCCGCGGTACTGGAAACCCAACGATAAATTTAGTTTAGTTATAGAAAATCCTAGTTTTTCAAAAATATTTTATATAATTCACATGCGCTCAAGAGTTTATTGGGAACACAAGGATTGGCGAGCGATAACCGTGCTGGGTAAATTATTTTATAATCATGTTGTGAGACTAAAAACCGAATATCTGCATTTGACGGTTCGTCTAAAATTAGGGTCGAGGGTTAACTGATGAGCATTCCTAGCTAAACGGCTGTAGCAAGCATAAACTGATTGACGGGAGGAATGGAACTGGCGTGGTAGGTAAGTTGTAATTATAAATTGAAGCCAGATCAATGAGGGTGAACAATTTCTTATACCGATAGAGAGATCCTAGGTATTAACCAGCTTTTTCGGCGGTCTCGAGAATGTGCTCAACTCAATCAAGATCTTCGTTTTGAAAAGAATTTCGGCCTCTCCGAAGCAAAAGCCATTCAAGAACAATAGCATAATGGTTACATTTTGCTTCAATGATATTAAACAGCATTGAGTTTTCGAAGCAATAAACTCAACACAATTTTTTGTACCCCATTTAGTAATGCTCTGAAAATCGTTGTTTAATGAGATTATCATATCGTTGTGGCAATTGCATTTCCGAAGGAGAGAGACGTGAATTTGAGAACGAGTATGAGAAGATCAGGGTAGACTCGTCGGCAAAGCAATGACAAGAGATCATTAATAAAAATTAAAAAAAGAGTCGGAGACAAATCCGACTGTAAATGGTTCGACTACGAGTGTAACATGCTCCGTAGAAAAGTATTTGCTTCTCTGAACTTGTTTAGAAAATTAAATACTGACATTTCTAAATCCGCTTGTTTACAAGCAAACAAAACTTATAAGCAAGTCTGTCAAAACAAGCAGTTAAACTACACAAGAAACTTAGCTAGAAACTTAGAAAAATGTAAAGACTCAAAAACCTTCTGGTGTAATGTGAGGGAACTACGTGGTAATAATCGCCTAGCTGGCAGCTCATTACAAGCTGACATTCTCGCCACTCACTTTCGATCTTTGTTGACAGCTAGTAGTGAACGACAATCGTTCCACTACGTCTTGCCCAATCCAGTTGTCGAGGAGCTTGATTTGCCAATACTTTTAGATGAACTACAAATTGCACTATCTTCAATGAAAAACAATAAATCACCTGAAAATGATGGTATCCCTCTCGAGATTTTCAGCATTCAACATCGGAATTCAAACATTATCTATTATCTTTTTACAATCATTTATTTGAAAATGCATGCGTTCCACAAAGCTTTAATAAATCTGTTATTATTTCGATTTTTTAAAAAGGGTGATGCTAACTTGCCTGAAAATTACAGGGGTATATCAATACTGAACTCAATTCGGAAGGTATTTGCTACAATTTTGTATACGAGACTTTCAAACTGGATAGAGTCAAATCAACGTTTGAGCATATTTCAAGCTGGTTTTCGCGCTGGATTTTCAACTGCTGACCATATCTTTGAATTGTCAAGCATAGCCAATAAATTTACCCAAAGGAAAAAAAAGTTGTATGCCTGCTTCGTTGACTTCAAAGCAGCCTTTGATACTGTCAATCGTCAAGCTCTGATATACAAAATGGCTTCCATTGGTATTTCTACGAAATTTTTGGCAATGTATGAAACTTTTCTGAATGGAACAAATGCGGCAGTTTTGGATGGCTCGGAAACTTCGAATTGGTTTGAAACTACTGCTGGGGTCCCACAGGGATGTATCCTGAGCCAATATTCTTTGTTTTTTTTATCGACGATGTATTTAGTGACTGCTTGCCTGGGGGAGTCAGTATTGTCGACACTCGTATCAAAGTGCTACTCTACGCGAATGACTTGGTTATGTTGGCAGATAACCCTTCCTCTCTTCAGCTCCAAATAAATAAGCTTCAGAGGTACTGCAACACCTGGGATTTGAAGATAAACGCTATGAAAACAAAAATTATGGTGTTTGAAGCTCGGAAATGTAGGAGATAAAGAGAGGAAAGCTGGTTTTTGGATGGTGAACGTATAGAGGTAGTTTTCAAACGTTAGCTTTGCTAATCATGTGCAGGGTAAGTGTAGCCAAAACTGCACTAAGCGTTATGTGGCCAAATCTTTTTGCCAATCAAAATATTGATCTAGGGTCAAAATATCGGGTATTTGAAGCAACTTTAAATTCTTGTATGTGTTACGGAGTCCAAGTATTTCGAAGAATTTGAATTGATTCAAAGGTTTTTCTTCAAACGATTATTTCGTTTACCGAATTCCACTCCAACGCATGCTATCCACATCGAGTCAGGTATTACCCCAATTTATATTAGAAACTTAAAAGCCAACTCTGATTTTTTGATAAAGACCATGAACAAGCCTGGCATTAGTCTCCACAAGACTGTTATGGTGAACCTTTTGCGTACGAATTCGACACCATTAAAAGAATGAAGTGATCTCGCAAACTCTCATGGCCTCAGGTTAGACCTTACAGAATTTAATTTAGATAGCTGGAGTGAATTATTTGCAAATGTAATTTCGAAGGTTGATGAACAAATATACAATCATTCAACATCTAAATCGTACAGAGATCTAAATCATTGACTTCAAGCTGCTAATTACTTTAGAATCGAACTCTCTGTGATGGTTATAAGCACCATGTTTCGAGCAAGAGTTGAAATCCTTAGCTTAAATTATGTTCCCCATCGCTCAGACTTACCAATCCTGTGTAATTTCTGTAACAGATGCGAGCGTGATGATGTTTATCACTTCATAGCACAGTGCCCAATTTTGCAGGAAATTAGAAGGCTTTACTTCCATCAAAGTGTCCTCTCTAGAGTACAATTGTTAGAAATTTTGAACGGTTCGGTAGGGTGGACAAATCTCTACGGGTTTTGTGATCAAGCTCTTAACTATCGAAACTGTTTCTTGTAAATCTTGAGTATATTCTTATTCAACCTTTTAATTCTTCTTCTTCCTTTTCTTCGGCGCTGTTATGATCTCGATGTCGAGGGGATCATAACTCTCCCACGTATCTGCTTCACACTAGTGATCCGCCTGTGGGGTTCGCCGGGTTGACCTCAGAAATCGGCGGCAAGCCTCCCGGTTTTGTATTGTTCCATTTCTGAGGCCAACTGAATGCTGGTGTTTTTGCATTTGTTTGTACCAGGAGTGTTTAGGCCTACCTTTCTTTTTATTCCGAATTGGAACGTTGTATGATATTGCCTTTTTGACGGGGTTCTCAGGATCTCTCCTTTGAACATGGCAATACCAACTGAGTCGGTCGTGTTCAATTTTTTGGGAAATGGTATTCTTAACATGAAGGCTTCCTCGGATCTTCGTACTTCTAATTCGATCAAGCTTTGTAACTCCTGCTGTCATACGAAGCATCTTCATCTCAGCTGCCGTAAGCTTACTCTCATACTTTTTGTACATTGTCCAACATTGTGAACTGTATGTGAGTGCTGGACGCACAACTGAAGTGTAGAGCTTTCCTTTCAGCTTAGGGGGCATTTTTCGGTCACAGAAGATAGCAGAATTTTCCCGCCACTTCATCCACCCTACGCTTACGCGATGATTGATATCGTCATCACAAGTAGCTTCGTTATTTATCATAGACCCCAGATATTTAAACTTTTCACACTTGGGAAGCACTACTCCATTCAAATAAATGTCTGGAGTAGGCCTGTGTGGATCAGAAAATGGGCAGCATAGGTATTCTGTCTTTTTCGCGCTTATGCGGTACCCACTTCCTTCTAGAACATCCACCCATACGTCAAGTGCTCGTTGTAGGGATATCGGGTCTTCACTTATGATGGCTCCATCGTCAGCAAAGAATAACTGATGTACTTTTGGATCCGTCACTTTGCCTTCAAGCAGGTAATCAAGAACTGTAATAAAGAGCAGGGGACTCAAGACACTTCCCTGGTGTACACCTACTGTGATTTCGAATTCTTCGGTGACTCCAGCTGCGCATCTTACTTTAATAACTGCTCCATCATACATGTCCATAATTATCCGCACATAGGTTTCTGGAACTCCTCGTTGCCTGAGGGCCACCCATATTAGATCTCGTGGTTGCCGATCGAATGCTTTTTCAAAATCAACCAATACGACATGCAAATCCTCCAAAGAATCCCGATGCTTTTCCATAAGTATTCTTATACTCTGGATTGCATCCGTGGTTGACTTACCACCGACAAACCCGCACTGGTCATCAGATAGCCTAATTATTTTTCGCAGTCGGCTACCCAAGACTCGCTCAACGATCTTCATGGTGTGTGACATCAGCTTAATCGAACGGTAATTATCACAGCTTCGAGTATCACCCTTTCCTTTATAAATTGGAAGAAGGTAACTTTCCCTCCATTGATTAGGCATGCGATCACCTCGAATAAGTTTGGAGACAAGAATCATGAGCCATCTAAACCCGATATCTCCCATCTTTTTCCAAAACTCTGAGGGTATTTCGTCTGGGCCAACAGCTTTTCCCTTTTTGGAGTATTTTATTTTCCTTAAATACATGTTTTATATTTATAAAATGTATTTTAGGCTCCAAAATACTTTTACATAAGAGCAAGCTTGTGCCATCCATGTATTTTATTTTTATTAAATAAAAAACTACGATTCACTTCTCAAAACTATCATCAGAAGAAATATGTCAATCAAATGAAGGATTCAACCAAGTCTGAACTAATTCATTCAAAAAGCTTTATGAACTCGTTTTGTGAGTGTAATTTCCACTGAACTATTTTTGAATAGCCAACTCATTACATAAATACATATATTTTTCTTGGAAACCTGAGAACTTAAGGAATATTCCCTATAAAAAAAAACTCTTTGAAGAAATTCTTATTCAGATTTCAAGACAACTTCAATAGAAAATTAAATAGAAGACCAATTTTTGAAATGGCTTTGATAAACAAGTTCAAAAGTACACAAAACTTCTACTCTTATAAATTGAATTCCAAGAAGAATATGTTTTTCTGCTAGAAGTCTTTGTGAAAAATTATTCATTCGAAATGTTCAAGATTTCTTTTTTGTGCTAATCTGATGTTTAATTACTCAGAAAATATATTTTTAATCGATAAAAGAAAACGATTATGAGCGGCGTTAAGCAAATTAATTAATATTCATTTTCCTACTTCACTTTCGTCACATGTTCAATTTAATTAGCCAACTTTCCAATATTTAATGGAACCTTAATTCGATCCATATGTATATCAAGTGGGAAGTTAATGTCACTTGTTGGAGGGAGGAAATCAATAAAATTATGTTAAGGGCGATAATATAATGTTACTGTGTTTAATTTGTTTTAATTAAAAATTAGTCTGGCAGGGGTTTTTAAAAAAATTTCATATGCGTATCTGTCCGAAAAACAAGGGGAAATTTTAATTCTTCTTGGTTAATTAAATTCTATTTTCATAAAGGTGTACTCGTACTATAATGCGGCTCAGGTCGACATGGACTTCAACCAGTAAGCATATCCATTCAGGTCCGTGTAAATCTTCAACTAAGTCCAGGAAGACTGATAATAATTATGCAATTTTTTGACATAAAAATATCGGAGATGTATTTACCGACATTGATAGTGTAGCGTGTCTGCGCCATCGTATTCCTGGAACACCTATCAGAAGTAAACATTCCCTTACTTATGTCTCGTCCTTAAAGATGATGTCAAACATTTTATAGGAGAGTTTCTATGAAGTATAACGTGGTGTAGTGGTAGTGCATAACGGTCACGGTGAAGTTGATTCGGCAATCGATTCCCACTGGTCGCTTCCATTAATAAAAATGGTTATAGGTTCCCTCCATCCCTACTAACACTAAGAACACATGAATGTTTATGAGTTGTAAGTCACTAGGCAATGGGTTATTAATTTTATATCTGTTTAGACGAATTAGTACCAAGTCACCGCTTCCCGCTTTTAACATCGAGAGTGCTCTTAATTCGAGTAACTTTATGGATCTTACTCATTGAACACAACCTTGTGGCTGGAGCTATATTTCGTAGTATTAAAGGTTCAACAGAAGCTTATACGATATCAACGTGCACGTCAGTTTCATCTATGCACCTTTTTTGTTTTCAAATAGTAAGGTTAAATTATATCTTAGGGTACATTCACTTTTTCATAATCAGGTCTACTTTGCCCTTAACTACTGATATCAGCATCTTCTGGGATAGTCAAGTGGCTATTAAATCTCAAGATATCTACTAACTCTATAATAGCAGTTTAATATTCACCTCTATTGGGTGCCAGGTCATATGGACATTCTGGGAACTGTAAGGCTGACGAATTCGCCAAACGTGGAATAATAATACCCATTACCTATATGGCCTAATATATTAAGGTACCTATACCCATAGTTACATGTAAATAAAATGCTGTACAGACAACAAACCTTATATGTAAAAATTCAACTACCTATCTGATGACAAATCAGATCTGCCCAATGCTTGATCTGAAAAAAGAAATATGCTATCACTCTCTACCACTTCATAAGGAGTTCCAAATAGTTCAACGAGTAAAAAGAAAAATCTTTAGATTCATGTGATATCAGAATCGACCAACTCTTGTCTAAGTGTGTCAGCTACGACGCTGCCAGCCACTTCAAAATAACCTAACCTTTTCCTAAACGGCGGCGGGGTAGTCTAGTGCAAATGCGGAAAATCTTTCTCTTAAACGCTTCATCTTCTTCATTAATGTAGGTGATATAGTAAACGAGATGGGAAAGGTGTAGGTCAGAACGTGTCGGATAAGTTTTCTGTAGACAAGCAGCTTGCTCTCCGTACTTAGTCAATTTTTCCTCCTGAGTAGCGGATGGACCAAGTGCAAAGAAAAGTTGCCTCTCTTCAGCATTATAGTCTGCTTCTTAAATTTCAGTTAATTGGACAAGTTTATCCCCAAGTGCTTCATTAATAATTTGACTGTTACTTCAGTATTGTCTGGAAACTTGGAAACTTGTTTGATGGCATTACAACGTATTGTAAAGACTTGTCTTGACGAATCTCCGAATGACAGTCATTGGTTTTCGGAAGCAGATGAGTTTGGTCTTTTCGCTCCTTATCTTCAGTCCCTATTTAAGATAGTATTCTTAAAGGTTTTTCATATTCTTTTGCACACTCCTGGAAGCGATCTCTGCTGAAAAAGCGGCAAAGGTCGTCTTCCTGAAATGTTGGCTCATTGATAAGTCTTAGGAAATTTTTGATTATTATTACCAAGTGATTAGAAAGTCCAGATTCCGAGAGTTTAAATAGTAGTTCTTTTTTCCAAACTCTGTCAAAAGCTTTTTCAATGTTTAGCTTGCTGGATAAGAAACACTATAGTCCAAATATAGCATCACTTTGAAGTTCCAGGAGTGCATGTATAGTGGAGTGTTTATTATAGAACCCGTATTAAAACTCCGATATGACATTTCTTTCTCTTCATAAAACGTTGAGTTTCGTCAAAATCAGAACCTCCAATATATTGCTCAAGCAGCATAGCAACTAAATTGGCTGATATCCTTCCACATTTGCGTGGTTTGTCTTCTTCGGAACGTGCCCATCGTCAGCCATTTTCCAGCTTGAAGATTATAGTCAGCAGAAGGACAGCAAGATTTGTTAACTTTCTTAGTACCTACATAATTCGAAATCTTGTCGCTTTCAGCTGATTTTTGGATTTTCCGGTACTGATAATATCTGCAACTTCTTGGGGATAAGTGAAAACATCTGTCAGTAGCGGCTTCGATAAGGTATTTTCTCTGTTGTATGGGGCCATAGTTTACCTTCCTCAAAGCGAGTTCTTACTTCTTTAAAGAGTGAGAAAAGTGTGTGGGAGTGCGGTCTTTGATATTAACCTCAAAATTGAAAGGCAAACGGTTCAGCTTTCTCAGCAGACGTTGTTGAATCTTTTTGTCCATGAAGGATGGTATTTGATATTAAGTTCACTTTTCCAAAAATTAGATTGATCTTTTTCAAATTGCCAGTGCCAGGTTTGATATATTCGAGCTTTATTCCAAAATCCTTTTCAGTTCAGCAAATTCCTACAACACGTATTTCAGCAATTCTGCAACTGCACCAGTCCGAAAGAAGATGCAAAAAAAACCATAAACGTACTCAAGTATAGTAGGAGCAATAAAACTTATTTGGCTGCATCAAATTAACAGAAAACTAAATTGGTAGCAAATTGGCTTTGTCCAGTGAGCTGAAAACTTTATAACCGAAGACGAAGAAGTGTCCGGTCTGTTTCTTGGAAATGCCAAAACATTTTAACTACTATTGGAACTCAAGTATTGGTTGCTGAAGTTGTGGTTAAGCAAAAATTTAGTTTATCTAATATGACCAGTACCGATATTTCCAGCTTGTTTGGAAAAAATACCGGTTTTTCTCATTGTGGTTGGCTATGTTTCTTCAAAAACTTATTTATTTAGACTTGTAATCTTTTTTACAGTTCATATTGAACCATGAGATTTGGTTGGTATTATAGACTTGTCTCATACTGCACACAAATAAATTTGTTACCATATCTCCACTACAGGTTACTTAACTATCAAGAAAGCTGAGTGACCAATTAAAGTTCCTTAAGAAATGTTTGATACCGTTCCAGATAGATCTCTCTTACTACCAAAGCGATTTCTTATGTGGATTTCAACCACGAATACATATTGAAGTAATCTGCTTTACTTCAGAAATAGTTGATCAAAAAATAACTGAAAATGACTCCTTCTAAATTTTAGAAATCGTATTTGAACAGTTCAGACATTTTCTAGAAAAAATAAATTAATGTCAAAACTTCTGTTGTTAAAGAATTTATAAATTTTTTAAACAAAATATTAAATCTGTGAACCTACAGAATTTCTTGGATGTACTCCCATAAATTTCACTAGTCTTTTAAAATTTTAAAGACCTCCAAACTAATTCTGAACTTAAAATATTATTCCAGAAGACTTAAAGGCGACTCATAGACATATCAAAACATGACAACAAGTTATTACCGCACCCGGACCAATAAACCCGATCTATACAACTTTTATATCCGTTATTCTAAGCAAAAGTAGTGAACCCTATAATTTACGAGAAGATTAAATAAATCTTCTATGTTCCCACAAAACTCCGTTTTCATTGCAACGGAAACAAGAAACGTCTGGAGTATTGTTAAAAAAAAAAAAAACTAACTACTAAACAACAACAACTAAAAAAATCATAAAACGATAGTTAAATCTCCCATCCTGAAGAACAGGGTAAAGTTTCTGTGAAACTTCGGGCGAAAAAAAAAATAATAAATTCACGCCCCTCCCATGCTTAAATTATATTTATTATTGTTATGATTGCCAGCAGTTATATTGTGGTTTATAGTTGAAACATTTTGATGAAAATAGCAGGTTAGAACTGCGTATCTGAACAAAGAAAGCCAATCGTAAATTTTTGCCAACATTTTATTTTCGTTTGCCTCGTAGAATAATAAAGTTTGACGAAAAGGATCAACGACATGAAAAAACAGTGGCAAAGACATTATTCGTTCAATGCTGTTTTATCCTTCAAATAAAAACTAAAAAAAAAAGAAATCATCAACAACAACAACAAAATAGCTGAAGGCACAAAAAGCCGAAGCATTTTAGTTCTTGGGTTTTATGAATGCAAATTTTTTGAACTTGAATGTATTGTCAGGGTTCTGGTTTATTTTTTTTTTTGGTTATATTCATGAGGATGGTTTGGTATAAATTTTAGAGTTTGCAGGGTTGTGGGGTTGGGGTAGTTTTTTTTTTTTTTATTTAGACCCATTTGCCGCAGAATATTGTGGTATTCAAGACCAGAAGTAAATGGGAGCAAAGACCATTACGTAGGTACATAGTTTGTTTACGACTTTTAAATTATTTTCATTGGATTCATGCCTTGACAATTTTAGTTGATTTTTTTGTTTTTCGATTCTTGACTTCGATTCTTTGATTTTATTTGAATTGACATACATCGTCGTAAGGGTTGAAGATTCAGGGCAGGGAATAGAAATTTGTGATGGGTTTTGTGGGTGAAGTTTTATTAGGGTTTGGTGGGTTAACTAGAAAAGCAGTTAAGTACTTACTTCGTATATAGAAAGATACATTTTAACGAAACTGATGTTAAAAACAATATTTTGGTATTGAAATTTTGTTTTTAGGTACACAAATTAATTAATTTACATGAAAATCAATCCATAGTTGAATAAGTGTTTTTTTAATTCAAAAATATTAAACTTTAAATTAATAACTTTTAACGTTAACGACTTTAAAGAAGATCTAATATCATCGTCATCATTTCCTGCAACGTCGCTCAGGGCATAGGGCACTAACAAATCGCCTCCATCCTTCACGGTCTGCAGCTTGATTTTTGACTGTGGCCACGTCTTTCTCCATCCGGGGAATCCGCTTCTGCTAAGACTATTAAGTTGCTATTCAGTGTGTGACCAAACCATTACAATTTTTGTTTTCGTCAAATTTCAGCCGATCTTGACTTTACCTGGATAGAAATAGTTTGGCTTTGATAAAAGCATCGCTTCCCATCGATCAGCGAAATCAAGCATTATTGTGTGTGGTTAGTACTTGGATGAGGGACCGTGCAATACCAACCGTGTGCTGTTGACATGTGTTTTCTTCTGTTGTTCTTCTCTCTCTCTCTCTCTCTCTCTCTCTCTCTCTCTCTCTCTCTCTCTGTTGTAATGTCTAAGCCGATGGCCTCAGTTGCCAGTGCTTATAGTGTCTCTACTTCGTAGATTAATCTACGGAGTATTGTAATATGTAGTGTGTAATGTAATGTGTTGATGTGCCTTAAACAGCGATTCACAAAAACCTTCATTTTCCACGTGATGATAGCCGAAATTCTCCAGGTTTCTTAACACAAGTTTTGTTGAAAAAAGAATGCCATTAAGTAGTGCGTGGATGGTTCTAGAATGACAGAAGGCACTGGTGCTGGAATTTTTGGACTAGAACCAAACTTTCCATACCAATGGGATAATCTACTAGCATTTTCCAAGCGGAAGTCAATGCCATAGCAGTAAGCTCATACGCCATCACGTCTACGTTAGTGTGAGAATTTGGAGGCAGGCTATAAACAAAATTGGCAAGAACAATAATTATGTCTCACCTCATTGGGTACTGGACATGTAGATGTACAGATTAATGAGGGGGAAGACTCCCTAAAAAAAATAGACAAAAGGACTACCTTAATGGGGCCAGAGCTCTACTGCGGAATAGGAAAAACAGGATTAAAAATGAAATGAAAATAAAGAAGGAGGGCAGAAGATAAAAAAAAACCTGGAAAGAACTCCCAAAACAGAGGCAGGCCTAACTACTTCTTGGGAATTATAACCAATACCGTTCCATCAACTATATAAGCTTAAATAGGAACAATCTACAGATAGTAATGGGGTTCCTCACGGATCACTGAAAACTAAGAAGACACTTGAGTATTCTTGTCCTGGACAACAGCCCTACATGCAGATTCCGCAATACTTATGACAAAAAGCCGGAACACATGTGAAGCACTAATACATCAATACAAGTATTTGGGATGGTACCAGACAGAAGAGAGTCATTTATCCCCTCTGAAGGTACTCCAAATAATCCAACTCTTCGAAGGGATAAACTTTCAGGAACAGCTGTAGGGTTAGCTACTCATCTAGCTATGGATCGGGGTACAATAGTGTGATGCTTTTTACTCAAAGGCTGAGGTAGCGTCAGCTTGTCCAGGGTCAGTCCGAAGAAAGCACAAAACTCGGTTTTGAAAGTTCAGAACTCCAAATAATGTCCGACTTTATTCAGTTTTATCTTAATTCTAACTAACAATTTATTTCATATACTTGTACAATTGTATCAAATCCTTAAATAACTAACACGGTATTTCATATAGTTCACAAATTTTCAAATACCTAAATAATTAACACGGTATTTCATATACAAGGGTGAGACGGTGGGATTAGATCCCTAGCCTTGACTGAAGCTATAGGCAGAACGCAGTGGGATTAGATCCCTAGCCTAAGGCAGCGACAAGACACGGTCAGACGGTAGGATTAAATCCTTAGCTTTGACTGAATTGCCTGGCAAAATCGGTAGTGAGATTAATCTCTAGCCTCGGCTCAAATCGCAGCGGGGTACAAACGGGGTAGGATTAAATCCTTAGCCTCAAACAAACGTTCGTGGCAAAACAAGGGGGCGACGGTGACAGAAGGTGGGATAACTTCCCTAGCCTTGACTGAAGCTATAGGCAAAACGCAGCAGGATTAAATCCCTAGCCTAAAGCAGCGACAAGACACGGTCAGACGGTAGGATTAAATCCTTAGCTTTGATTGAAACGCCGGGCAAAATCGGTAATGAGATTAATCTCTAGCCTCGGCTCAAATCGCAGCGGGGTACAAAAGCGGGTAGGATTAAATCCTTAGCCTCAAACAAACGTTCGTGGCAAAACAAGGGGGCGGCGGTGACAGAAGGTGGGATAACTTCCCTAGCCTTGACTGAAGCTATAGGCAAAACGCAGCAGGATTAAATCCCTAGCCTAAAGCAGCGACAAGACACGGTCAGACGGTAGGATTAAATCCTTAGCTTTGATTGAAACGCCGGGCAAAATCGGTAATGAGATTAATCTCTAGCCTCGGCTCAAATCGCAGCGGGGTACAAAAGCGGGTAGGATTAAATCCTTAGCCTCAAACAAACGTTCGTGGCAAAACAAGGGGGCGGCGGTGACAGAAGGTGGGATAACTTCCCTAGCCTTGACTGAAGCTATCGGCAAAACGCAGCAGGATTAAATCCCTAGCCTCAAGCAGCGACAAGACACGGTCAGACAGGTAGGATTAAATCCTTAGCTTTGATTGAAACGCCGGGCAAAATCGGTAGTGAGATTAATCTCTAGCCTTGGCTCAAATCGCAGCGGGGTACAAAAACGGGTAGGATTAAATCCTTAGCCTCAAACAGAGTTTAAGACGAACTAAAGGGGAGGTACCGAGAAGGCAGAACAACACACACACAATTTACGGCCAGAGCCAAAAGCTTTGAAACGTCTGGATGTACACTACGTACCCTATCAGCGTGTTTCGGGGATAATCTATAACCTTGATACTCTAAATTGGTATCCCAACAACAATAGGCGAGAGAAAATCCGATTTGGTATTGATTTTCTACCTCCCTATATCACATCCATCGTCGACAGCAAATGTGAATACATAAAAGACAAACAGAATGTATTCATCGTAAATTGTTGTTGTACCACCGACAATGCTTTCTTCCTACTTTGTTGTTGCACTCGTACCATCGACGACTTAGTTGTAATGCGTGTTGTGTGTACCTACACCTCCGTGGGCGCCTTAAGGTAGGCAATAGTTTTGTTGCACTTTCGGCTGTCCCTTTCGGTGTATACGTTCGGATGTCGGATTGAGCAGAAAAGGCGGCTTTTAAAAGTAGCTGAGTAGTAGCGTCGGCGTGCCGCAGCAGGTGAGTTATGTAACTTCGTTACATTCCCCTCTTTCTTTATCAGACGAGAACCTTCTCGTCGATAGCTCCCGGTGGAAATGTAAAAACTATTTTTTCTAACCTTCAACAATTTGATTAATTCAATTTAATTTATTTTTTTTTTTTTTTTTTTTTTTTTTTTAATGATTTTTTTCTGTTTTATTATTTTTTTTGTGTTTTTTTTTTTTTTTTTTTTTTTTTTTCCTGTTTTTTTTTTTTTTTTTTTTTTTTTTTATTAATTACAAAATAGTTTATAAAAGAAAATGTCAATTCAGAGGAAAAACAAAATATTATACGTATCAAAATTCACTTAGCAAGGTTCCAAATCAATGACCTTGACCTGATTCTTAAACTTTAAACTGGCCTGAGTCCGGTTTTTATTAATCCGGACAGAAATTCGTCCCCATGGCTTATGGATGTAAAACGACTGGCGCTGTTGTGGTCCTTTAAGGCTTATGCCCGTAAATGGGTCGTATCGCTGGCCAGTGACTTTGGCGGGGCGTTGTTCGGGAAAAACGGAGGCTTCGGGGGCTGGAGTTGGCCGGTTCTGGCGGGAGAAAACACTGATGGCTCCATCTTCTGCTGCATTGGTGCTCACAGCTGCGTTAAGGCTGCAGGGCTCGGGTGGTGCCAGAACTCGCACGGTTAAAGGCTCTACGACGGATTGATGAACTGCGGAAACCGGAGGGTTCCGAACCAACCACGACTCCTCCGCGCTCTGGTGACGCTCCCTAATCTTCTTCATGGTGGCTTCATTTGAGGGTCGAGGCTTTACTGGCTGGGCGGCTTCCAAATCGTGAATGATCGGCTTGATCTGGCTCATTCGCCTTTTGGGCTGAAGAGTCATGGTTAGGCGACTCTTGGTGGCCTTCCTTGCTCGGGAGTGTAGTTTGCCGAACACAGGGGTTGACCATCGGCTGCGAACTACTGGCTTGCGTTCCACCGGTTGAGGTGGACGGAATTACTGGCGGTTTTTTTGTTGGCTTGGGTTTCGAAACTATGGCCTTTCGTTTTGCACCCGTCACCAAGATCCTATTGGGAGAAGCAGGTTGGGCAACGACGCGCTCCGGGGAAGACAGCCGATGAAAACGAGCGCTGTGCGTTTGTTGCTCGTGCTTCCGTGGACTTCGGCGTACCTGGCGGGTTTGCTGAGCATCAGTGGTTGACCGCTCCATTTGGTTGGCAGGCTGGACTTCTTGACGTCTGTCCGGGCTGCAAGGCGGCTGGTTACTGAATGCTGATGAGGCAAAACGAGTGGAATTGAAAAGTGAATTAATATTATTTTTTCCTTTTGTCTTCGGGGATGCGGGCGGCGACTTATACCTTTTACTGGACGTTGCTTGGTTCGGGTTTTCAATAAATGAGTTCTCTTGTCGACCGGCTTGTTGGCTGGGCAGATGACGACTGAATAAAGTAGAGGTTTGGTGGTCTCCTTTTATAGTCTGCTCGTCTTGGTAACATATTTTTACATCTCTTACATGGGCTCTGATCAGCTGACTTTTCTGCATAGCGGGGTTACGAGAGTAGTAGCGTTGTTTAAACGGCTCCTCAGTCTTCAAACGGATGCGATGCGGCGGAACATTGGTTTCTCCTCGAATTTCATCATACTTCGGTAACTCTGTTTTGGGAAACCGGTCAAGGCGTTCACGCTGGCTGATGGTATGGGGGTAGGTTAACGACCAAGCACGATCCCTTCCATCCTTCTTGCCTCGAAGTCTCTCAGTTACGGGTTTTCCTCCCATAGTGATCTGAATACCGGCCCTGCTCATGAAGTCCATTCCGATTATGGCGTCTTCTTCGAGAGCAGGTAAAAAAGTGACTTCTCCGGTCAGGGTAACATCCCCTAAAGTGAATGTGGCTATATAATGCTCCGACGTAATAATCGGGTCTCCGTTGGCTAAATGAATTGGCTGTGCCTGCTCTCGCATCGGTAGGTCCAGTTCTTTAAACCGGTGCCTTAACGCTTCTCCTACGAACGTCTTGGTAGAGCCGGTGTCCACCAACGCTTGATATTCGTCCTCTTCAACTCGGATTGGAATGGAATACCGCGGATCTTGCACAGGGGGCGTCATAATAACAGCCACCGGATTGTGGTGGCACGGGCAGTCCCTCGTCAAACGGCCGTCTACGCCGCAGAATGCGCAAAATACTCGGCGAGGTCTGCGACAAGTTTCCCGACTGTGTCCTCGCTGCTTACAGTTCCAGCAGTGCGTATTGCGGTCGTACGCTACGGGCGGCGGTTGGTTGCGTGGCATTGGTGGGGCCGGAGGGGTATATCCCGCGGGTGGACGTTGATTCCTTTCCTCGTTTTTAATCACCTCGAACTCCTCTGCCAGATAGGTGAGATCGTCTAAAGTATTGAAGTCGCTCCGGCGGATGTATAGCCTATATTCCGGTCGTAAGTTATCAAAGATCCTGTCGATATTATCTGCAATAGTAAATCGGGGATGCTGGCGGATGAGGTATTGAGCCGACAGGATATAGTCCTTTGCCCTCTCACGCGGTCCTTGGCGTTTGCGCAATATTTCTTCCTCGAGCTTGTGCAGATATCTGCCTCGTAAAAATTGTCGAATAAAAGCTTCTCGGAAATCCTCCCATGTGCAGAAACTATCGCTCTTTATTCGAAGCCACTCTAGGGCACTTCCTCGGAATATCTCCGGTAGTGTACGCAGCATATCGTTCAACGGAATATTATAACACCTGGTTAACTCGGCTAACCTCTCTAGAAATTCCAGCGGATTCCCAGTTGAATCGAATTTCAATCCCCATTTGCGGACCGTGTTCATTACTTCGGCCTCATAGCTCAGGGTAAGTCGGTTTGACGCTGGTGGTTCGAATCTCGGCGGTGGCGGTACAGGTACCGTCTGCGGAGCAACTTTGGGACTCGATTGCTGGTAAGGGTAAGAGCAGGTAGGATGATATGTCGGCCTGAGAGACGTCTGGTATGTTGGTGCAGGAGCGGTGAGTGGCTTGTTCATATCTGGTACGGTTAAATATATCGGCGTATTAAACTGGGCTGGCGGTACAGGAATGTTGATGTGGCTTTTAAATGGTTGCGTATCGGCGAACTGGGTGGCGACTGAATGCTCTTCGTTAGGCTGCATTTCCTCGGCATTGTCATCGTCGTTTCGCTTTTCCACAATGTCTTCCCATTCTTCGCATAAGTTCTGCGTAGACTTATGCGCACGCAGTTCCTTAAAGTGCTGGCTCAATCGTTTACGCAGCGTCTGTAGGTTTCCGGTAGTGTCTAACTTCCTGGTAGTTAGCACTTCGATGAGCTCAGCCTTCTTTAAAAAATAAATGAATCCTAGATTCTTATACGGGTTGAAATCGCTCGCCTGTGATTCGTCGGAGTCGGACATGTTGAATCTGGATCTGTGCGGCTGATACGGGGTACGGTGGAACTTTTCGAAGGGCCACGGCTTCAAATTAATCTTTTGCGAAGGGCTTTTCAAAATCGGATAACGGCGGAGGTCGGAGTTGCCTTCCAAAAGATTTCGGGTCGGGAGTTCGGTTGAACCTTCTTAAGTCCCTGCTCGGGCGCCAAAATGTGATGCTTTTTTACTCAAAGGCTGAGGTAGCGTCAGCTTGTCCAGGGTCAGTCCGAAGAAAGCACAAAACTCGGTTTTGAAAGTTCAGAACTCCAAATAATGTCCGACTTTATTCAGTTTTATCTTAATTCTAACTAACAATTTATTTCATATACTTGTACAATTGTATCAAATCCTTAAATAACTAACACGGTATTTCATATAGTTCACAAATTTTCAAATACCTAAATAATTAACACGGTATTTCATATACAAGGGTGAGACGGTGGGATTAGATCCCTAGCCTTGACTGAAGCTATAGGCAGAACGCAGTGGGATTAGATCCCTAGCCTAAGGCAGCGACAAGACACGGTCAGACGGTAGGATTAAATCCTTAGCTTTGACTGAATTGCCTGGCAAAATCGGTAGTGAGATTAATCTCTAGCCTCGGCTCAAATCGCAGCGGGGTACAAACGGGGTAGGATTAAATCCTTAGCCTCAAACAAACGTTCGTGGCAAAACAAGGGGGCGACGGTGACAGAAGGTGGGATAACTTCCCTAGCCTTGACTGAAGCTATAGGCAAAACGCAGCAGGATTAAATCCCTAGCCTAAAGCAGCGACAAGACACGGTCAGACGGTAGGATTAAATCCTTAGCTTTGATTGAAACGCCGGGCAAAATCGGTAATGAGATTAATCTCTAGCCTCGGCTCAAATCGCAGCGGGGTACAAAAGCGGGTAGGATTAAATCCTTAGCCTCAAACAAACGTTCGTGGCAAAACAAGGGGGCGGCGGTGACAGAAGGTGGGATAACTTCCCTAGCCTTGACTGAAGCTATAGGCAAAACGCAGCAGGATTAAATCCCTAGCCTAAAGCAGCGACAAGACACGGTCAGACGGTAGGATTAAATCCTTAGCTTTGATTGAAACGCCGGGCAAAATCGGTAATGAGATTAATCTCTAGCCTCGGCTCAAATCGCAGCGGGGTACAAAAGCGGGTAGGATTAAATCCTTAGCCTCAAACAAACGTTCGTGGCAAAACAAGGGGGCGGCGGTGACAGAAGGTGGGATAACTTCCCTAGCCTTGACTGAAGCTATCGGCAAAACGCAGCAGGATTAAATCCCTAGCCTCAAGCAGCGACAAGACACGGTCAGACAGGTAGGATTAAATCCTTAGCTTTGATTGAAACGCCGGGCAAAATCGGTAGTGAGATTAATCTCTAGCCTTGGCTCAAATCGCAGCGGGGTACAAAAACGGGTAGGATTAAATCCTTAGCCTCAAACAGAGTTTAAGACGAACTAAAGGGGAGGTACCGAGAAGGCAGAACAACACACACACAATTTACGGCCAGAGCCAAAAGCTTTGAAACGTCTGGATGTACACTACGTACCCTATCAGCGTGTTTCGGGGATAATCTATAACCTTGATACTCTAAATTGGTATCCCAACAACAATAGGCGAGAGAAAATCCGATTTGGTATTGATTTTCTACCTCCCTATATCACATCCATCGTCGACAGCAAATGTGAATACATAAAAGACAAACAGAATGTATTCATCGTAAATTGTTGTTGTACCACCGACAATGCTTTCTTCCTACTTTGTTGTTGCACTCGTACCATCGACGACTTAGTTGTAATGCGTGTTGTGTGTACCTACACCTCCGTGGGCGCCTTAAGGTAGGCAATAGTTTTGTTGCACTTTCGGCTGTCCCTTTCGGTGTATACGTTCGGATGTCGGATTGAGCAGAAAAGGCGGCTTTTAAAAGTAGCTGAGTAGTAGCGTCGGCGTGCCGCAGCAGGTGAGTTATGTAACTTCGTTACAATAGATCTTTACAGGTTTCGCAGGCATATGATAGCATGGATATAACATTATATTCGAGTTCTAGGTTTTAGACAGAGTACCAAAGGCAGAACGAGCTTTATTTATTTTGTTTTTAAAGTAGATCCAGTCCCACCATTTGCTAATATAGTACTTCCAATTTCCAAAGCAATTAAACTGTTTGACATCTTCAACTACTGTTGTCTCCTGTAGAACAATATGCTGATGGGGCACACAGGGTCTAAGCATTGTTGATATTTAATGATATTTATTCTTAGACCGATCGCCTCCTTTCACCTGCAGTGTTTGACACATCCCGCTCAGTCCACTGCTGTTATTTGCCAGGAGACATATATTATCATTGGGAAAGTCCAAATAGATAAGGCTTTTAAATGGTCTGCATTGAATACCCTGCCTCTCTGCTGTAACAACGCTGGCCATCAAACCGTCGTCTTTCGCGAGCAGACAAAGAATTTGCGATAGAACATCCTCTTGTCTCACACCCCGTCGCACTTCGAAAGAGTCGAATAGCTGACCATAGTGCAAAACATAACACCTTCCATTGTTGTTAGACTCACTTATAATGGCAACAATTTTTAGTGGTGTTCTTCTGCCAAGAAGTGATCTCCAAATACATTCACGGTTGGCTCAGTCAAAGGCCTTCCCAAAATCCACAAGCGTGAGGTAAAGGCGTGTTCGAATTTCGCACTTTGTTCAAAGGCGATACGCAGGGTGTTGATATGGTTGATACATGATCGACCACTGCCAGCTCCGCTCGAGAATAATAGTTGCCATAGTTTTTAGAAAATGGAGAAACAGTAATAACACACCAATTGTTGCAATTCTTTACGTCACCTTTCTTTTGGCAGCTTAACATTTACTCCATCCTTCCAGTTCCTGGGATAGGTTTCATTTTCCCAAACAGTTTGTATTAACGGATGTAACATACTACCCATTGTGACGGAATCAGCTTTTAGAAATTCAGCTGATACTCTATAAAGTCCAGCAGATTTGTTATTTTTGAGGAGTTTTACTGAAGATTGGATTTTCGCTATTGAAGAGGGTTCAATGTCAATTTTCCTATAGGACCTGCCTGGAATTTTCATTCAGCAGGACATAGTTCAAAGTGATCCCTCCATCTGCGTAGCGTACCATCAAGATCTATTACAGGATGAATGGTGTTGCTTTTTTTTCTGACAACTTCTTTGAATATTTGGTGCAATTCTCTGATATACTCGTATCCTCTTCTTGCAGCATTTCCGCATTATCTGCGAGGCAGTCTAACCTCACTCTCTTGTCACGTCTTACACACCGACAGACCATCTTATATACTGTACGATACTCGCTTCGCAATTCCGCAACCGATTTTCGATCCTTAACTCCCTAACAATATCCTTGATTGGCGATATATCCGCTAACAAGCCTTGTAAGATATTGCAATTTTCAAAATCCCTTGACCACCTTGATTACTTTCTATTAAGTAGAAACAATTTAAACAAGGTACATTGTTGTGTGTATTGGGCCTCTCGAAAAGTTTTGAACACATTTGTTGTCCTATAGACTGAGATTTCCTACGCTAATTCTTCGTCGAATCTCCACTAAGGTGTTGTTCGTGGAGTTAGATTAACTCCGATGGAAATTAACTCCTTAGCTACCCCAAAGTTTTTACTACCAATAGTGACGTTTTGACCTAATCGGTGGACAGATGTTTGTTTGTTTGTTTGTTTGATAGCATGCACCTAATTGGTCTTGTCGTCATTTACTTCAAGACCAAGTCTCGCCTGATCTCAAACAGCCGTGAAAGACCCTATTACAGAACGATGGGAATGGCCGATGATGTCGATATTATCCACATACCCCAACAGTTGGACAAATTTGTTGAATAAAGAGCCCTCCGTGTTAACGCCTGCCCTGTGTACAATCTGCTCTGAGATGAAATTGAATAAATAACATGATAGCGCATATCCTTGCCGAAACCCTCTGCATGTTTGGAGTAGTTCAGAAGAGTTGCTCCCTAGTTGCGCATTACACCGTGTTTTTTCAAATATCACGCAACACAGATGGATCAGTTTTCCTGGAATCCCGAGTTCGGCTATCGTTAAATAGATCTCCTGACGATGAATTCTATTATTATACGGCTTGGATGTCGGTAAATAGATGGTGAATCTCGACTTGACATTCGTTGTTTTTTTTTTTAGGATTTGCCTCAATGTTAATATTTGGTCTATGGTCGATATGGTGACCCGGATACTACGCTGGTGCTTGGCAACTTAATTATTACAGAGCGGTTAAGGACACATTTTTTGTAGATGTAGAATATGGAGCTGATGGTCAAGTCATCGGGCATGCTCCCTTTCACCCATATTTGGTTGATGGTTTCATGTATGCACCCTACCAAAACATCATCTCAGAATTTGAAAAGCTCTACACCTAAACCATGAGATCCTTGTTGTTCTTAAGATTCTTAAGCTTATTTATAGCTAGGAGTATGTATCTGTTCTATGTATACTGGATGGTGGAACTGGTTCTTCATTGATTGGAAGCGGTTTGTCTTTTTGCCCTATTAAATGCTTTACATTATTCCCATATAAAAGCTGCTGGAAATGCTGCTTGGAAGCATCTCCAATTCCCTTTGGTTCCGTGACTTCATTCTTTCGAAGCAGTCAATTGCTTGCCTTTTTATAAAACTTCCGGGTGTTGCTTCTACTGCGACACTCTTCGGTGTCGAAACTGAGTAAACTCTCTTTCTCAAGTCTGTGCCCGATACTCTTTTCTCGCTGCACCTGTTTTGCGCTGCACCATACTCGCATGTGGATCTTCTGTCACTCATTTCATACCATGGATACTTTTTCTGGGCTGGTTGGTAGCCTACGGTTGTTTCTGCTACCTCTTTGATGATATCGCGATACTGGGACCATTGATTGTCTGTGCTAGGTGAATGCACAGCGGAGAGCTTCTCGCTGAGGTGCTCTTTGTAAGCTTTGGCAACTGAGATGCCACATGTCAATTTTTTTTGGGAAGTTTGCAGTTTCCTTCAATTTAATAATCCCGATCTGAATTTTCTCGCAACTAAGAAATTGTCAAAGGCGACATTTGTACTTGGTAATATACGCATGTCTAGATGTCAGATACATGGCGACTAGAACATGGTCGATTTTGTTGGTGTTTAGACCGTCTGGAGAGCGCCAGGTTGCTTTGTAGATCCTTAGCCTAAGAAATCTAGTGCTACTTATCACCGTATTACGAGCTGATGCAAAATCTATTAGTCGAAAGCCTTTGTCTGTTTTCATTTTGTAGGGATTGTGCTTACCAACTAATCAGCCGAAGATGTCTTCCCTTCTGATTTTGGCATTAAAGTTCCAGATCACAACTTTGCAGATCACAGGTAGGTGAACTCTTATCCGCTTGAAGTCAATAACTTTACATTTTAGCCGATTTCCTACGAAGAATCTACATACATCTTTACATGTGCATTTTTTTTATCGCATCTGTAATAAATGTCGCAATTTTTTCTTTTCAGTATATCTGATCCTATCACGAAGCTTACTCTAAGCAATTAACATCTGTTCGACATCGTCCTTTGATCGCATCTTAAAAGCAAGTACGGTAACGTCTATGATACGTATTAATAAAGTTTCTGACACTAGATTCAAAGTATTTGACTGCAATAGTCTCATGTCTATTTATTTAGCATTTTCCGTAGGACTTCTGCCACTTTCCTTTGGTAAATGCATATTGAAGTTCTTTTCAACTTGTCGCTCCAGGAGGCTCCTTCTAGTAGATGTGATTTTAAAGCTAAATTATTTTCCTGTAAAGTTTGCATTTCACCAAATATATTGGCAACGTCGATAGCCCTATTTCTGAACATTATACACAGATTTTCTTCTATTAAAATTGTAGAACCTAATTCAACAAAAAAAAAATTTCCATAACTCGGTTAACCATTCCCTTAAAGGTGTCAAAACCTCACTGGGGAGTGCCCGAAAGTAAGCTTTATTTCAAATTCATTTAAATTTCTATAATTCTTGCTGCCTAAAAGGACTAACTATACTAATCCTTAAAGATGCTTTCATCCCAGTAATCCTGCTTCCCTGTTCGTCTTAATGACCTTACGAAAACAGAATTCTCTTTGTCTATGCTGCCATTAAGGATGACTTATCATTAATTCGCTAGACACCCAAGAATCACGGAATCAAAAGAAAGGGTACAAACACCCAAAGCTTTTGTAATATTTTTGATTAACAAAATTGCTTTTCACTGCATAGTTCTCCGAAATAATTGACTTTTTCCATTAGGACCCGTGATAAAGCAGGTATTCAATTTTTCTATTCTTCAAAACTCCAACTCACGCTGATCCCTTTATTTTTAATAAATTCCCTCCGTTCCCCTATTGGTGGCTGCCCACATCTGAAATCTTGTAATTTCTGTTCATTTCTTAATTATTATTTGCCTCTCGGCTATTAAAGCCCGTCTATCATCGACCTCCCTTGCTTTAAGCCTGAAATCCCGTAGCGCTATTACTTCATTTCTTCTTCGATGGAAATCACTTAATAGAAAACTTGATTCAATTCAAATGCTGCAGGAACACAATCTCAATCAATTTTAGCAGTTTTATTTAAACTTGATGAAGCAGAATCGATTATGCGTGCCTTGCGTACCAAACCCATCCCTCTCCGGGTCGGGTCCGGTAGTTAACAAGAAAAATCAATTTTTCTAAGCACATGCGGTCATAAAGTCATTCGAAAGTCCTACACTCTGGCGGCGGCGTAGAGCCTTATTGTGGTTCGATATATGCCTTTGACGCCTGGCGCGCCACCCCTGCTGAGTGGTGATACTTCTGCTGCCAAAGGTTACAAAACTACAAAGGTATACGAGCATAATTGGTGGTGTTTCCGTTTCCCATTCTTTAAAACGACTAACTTTGCCGTTGAAAAACAAATTTTCAACTGCTGTTGGCAAATGAAAGCAATTGAAAATCTTTTTTCCTGTGTTGGGTTTTTTTTTTTTGAAGAGACTGCTTGAGCTTTATGTATGTATATGGGCTGCGTGTTTGCTGAGTCAAATTGTTAAAATTTTCAATTGCTCTTTGAAAATTTGTTTTTCGTAAGTTTTCATTTTCACATTTATACGCGCCAACTGCATGCAGTCAGAGAAGCAGCAGGATGCTCGAATATTCATTTTTGAATGCAGTGTGCCGTGAAATCGTATGGTTCCATGATCCTAAACTTGTATTCGTAACTGGGAATGGAAGTGCTTCAAAAATAATAAACACAATAGAAATTCTTCTTTTTTTTTTTAGGTTATCCTAGGAGGAGGCTTGGGAAATTTACTATATGCAAAATATGTATAAACAAATATTGTTCTCGGTTGGCTTTTGTGGATGGTATAACAGTAATTCTAATTAGGCAGATACCTACTCAGAGTTTTTGTATGAATAATTAAAATACATTGGTTCAAAAAAAAAAAAAAAAAAAATTAAGAGTGGATGCTCATCTTTAGAAGTATACACTTAGCTTTCGGTAAAGATGAAATGTTAATAAAAGCAAAGGTATCTTAGCTTTGAGTTTTTAGGTTTCCCCTAATTAATATGGATTTATGTAAAGCGAAATTTCGTAAATCGTCAAGGTATTGGTTGGGTAGAAATGGCGGCCACGAGCAACCTCGCACGATGACCCAATTAGGGCTGAAACGTACCATTTGTATACCTTAATTCCATTGACCTGTGGATTAGATACATACCTCGTTGGGGACCATCACTCATCTTTGAGTTCGGCAACAGCATGTCAAAGCTAGGTAATATGGTGGTTGGTTCAGACACGTGCCATGCAACATTCCATTGGGTATCCATCCGTTTTTTCGGATGGCGGGATGTCCACAATGATGGAAGCAGATGGGATCCTACTTATCTTAAATGTTGGCAGCTGTAGCTCAAACAATCTGATTATTATAAATTATTTTGTAGAAAAATAAGAACATACTTAACTGATTGATAAGCGATGTCTCCGAAAAAAAAGGTTGGTTGGAAATAGTTGAAGAACAGCTATGGCGGTCAGTCCTTCGCTGACATCTGTTAAATCTATTGTTTATTATTTAGTTACTGATCTCATCACAATTAAACAGCACGTCCAACTGATAAAACCTTATTACCAAAATGAGTGTCCGTTAGTGAAAACCTTACGCGCGTTGCAACTATTTGACGGTAGACTTGGTGGTCCTTCGCAGTTGACTCTTTAACGTTTCGTGGACAAATTTGATCAATCAGTCAAAATTTTTTTCGTCAAAGAAACCCAAGATCGGCTGAGATGATTGCCGCGATCTATGAAAGTGTACAGCAGAATCCGAAACAGTTAATTCCTCGCCGGGCACAAGTTCTCAGCATTTCGCAGACTTCAACTTGCCGAATTATGTGTGGAGACTTGGACCTAAACCCGTACAAGATCCAACTGACCTAGGAGCTCATGCATTGACCATAGAAATCGCCAATTGTTCTCTGAATTGACTTCGGAACATTTGGAAGAAGACACATAATTCTGGCCAAAAAATCATCTTTAGAGACTAGGAGCATTTTTTTATGAAGTGCTATTGGACAACTCAAACCCCAACGATGTTCACCAACTGACAGTACATCCTCAAAGAGTTACCGTTTGGTGTGGATTTTTGGAGAGCATCATTCGTCCTTAATTTTTCGAAAACCACGTGTGGCGGTTACTGTCAATGGCCAGCGCTACAGAATGGTAATAATCAATTTATTATGGCCTAAATTGAACCATATGGTCCTAATCAACATGTAGCTCCAGCAGGACGAAGTGCCAAACAGCTGATACCTCGATTCACATTCTGCATGAACTATTTGAGCGTAAGGTTTCTCTCGTAGAGGTGACGTGAATTGGTCACCAAGATGTGAGTTGACCCCGCTAGACTTTTTCTTGTGGGGTATTTTGAAGTGGCTGATGCGAATAGACCATAATCGACTGCTGCCCTAAAGGTGAAAATAACACACACATCGCTAAAATTCAGACGTATCTATGTGGAAGGGTCATTAAAAATTGGACTTCTTAGATCCATGCTACTGTTAGAAGATGTCATATTCCATACACAATAACATACACGGACCTTTAAAATAAAAAGAATTATATTTTCACACTACCCATTTTTTTGATCATATCAGATTTTATTTTTAAGGGCAAGTATAAAAAGTCTCCATTATTTTCATTGTCTGTAATTAATTTTAAGGTTTAGAACTCCGACAAATATCAGGCCAGAAAATGGAAATGTGGCGGTGCTTGACGTCACATCTTGACACATCTAGTTTACCACAATTTTGAGATGATTTTAGTTCCAGGGCTGGATTGATCAAAAATGATGAAACTTAAATCATGCATGATTAGAAATTTGATTTTGAATATTCGTTGCGACTGATCCTGCTTGACCGACCCTAATTAAATGCAGTTGTCGTAAACTATTCCAGTTAAGATTTGAACACCAAAGGAAATGTTGACTTCTGCCCCCAATGTTAATGTAACCCGAAACCTAGATAAAAGTGGTATTGATTTTAATGTTAATTTAGAGGCTGATGTAGACTTATTAATAATTTCTCTCTCTGATTGTTTGGTAGAATATCAGTATTCCGGTTTTGGTTTGAATGTTTGAAATACTAGCGAATTCAGGTGGTGAAGAAAGTCTAGGAATATTTAAGGTACTAGTACGGTCTAGAACGCTAAAAACCGCACGATTTTTGGGAATTTTTTTCTCGGTAACTTTATTAGGTAATAAAATAACTCTTTTTTAAAATAATGAATACATGCGTCGAGAGTACAATTTTTTTTTTATTTTCGAATTTTTTCCGAATTATAGACGGCGCCAACGTCGAATCATCAAAAAATACATTGTCCCATTGCGGACAGTAGTCAGGATTGGCTGGACTGAAACAAAAAAAAAAACAAAGTGGGTTATTTAAAAGATGGTTCCTTACGAGACAATTTACCACAATTTGTTTAAAAAGTAAAAAAAAAAATGTCAAGCTTTGAAAAAAAAAATAACGGTACCTGCCATACGATTTTTATTCGAAATTTTATAATTTTTTTTTCTCAAAAACTGTCCAACGGACTAAAAAAAATCAAAAAAATTCATTTAGTTAAAGCTATGTAATGGTTGAAAAAAAATTCCAAAAAATTGTTATTTTTGGTAGCATCCTTGGAACCATTTTTTTGGTTTTTGATTTTCTCGAAAACTGTACCACGGATTTTGATCATTTTTTTCCTGCTAAAGGTCCGCAATAGTTTGAATATTATTGTGAATTCATATTTTCAAAAATAATTTTTTGGATTTTAAAAACTCAATATTTCGAAAACCCCATGCTCGATTTTTTTTTAACTTCATAAATAAAATTTTCTCAATATAATCTACAAGATGTAAAAAAAATTTATTTTACCTAAAAATAAAGGTACCCACCATACAAATGTTAAAAAATTTTCAAAATGGTTTACAAAAAACGTATTTTTCTTGGAAACGGCGCCTTAAATGTTGATAAAATTTTTTTTCTTTAGATTAATTTTCATGGTATTTAATTTAATAAAAAAAATTTGAAAATTAAGATATTACAGCTTGTACCTACCATAGAACCATTTTTTCGAATTTTGAATTTCTCATTATCGACATAATGGATTTTAATGAAATTTTTGTATTAAGATGCTACCAAAAAGTTTAAAAAACATTGCATTTCAAAACTTAAAAAAAAAATATTTTTTTTTTAATTTTTGGGAAAAAAGTAATTTTTTTTCTTGGAAAATTCAATATCTCAAAAACGGCTCAATATTTTTTAATTTCTTAATTAATTTAATAGTTTCCCCTGTGCAGGGACGGGTTAGAATATTCCTGCAGCGCCTCCCCGCTTGTCGTATAAGGCGACTAAAGGAGTAAATACATCTAGGCCACAAACAGCAAGGTGAACCTAGCGACACGTAACACCTATAAACTTTCCCAAAAGTGTGCATGCCAGTCCCTGGGTTGGCACGACTGGAGATCACCGGTGCCGTAAAAGAGAGATCAAATACAAAACTGGAGCATGCACACGTCGATACTTACAACGGATTTTGTGGATTCAAGCATTATGGAAGTACTCGTCCAAAATGACACTACCCCGCCAGGCACTACCATTGTTACACATGGTACTGATCCTGGACCGAGCAGCAATGCTCGGGTCAGAGCTAGACGGATTCCGGGGGCTAGCAAAGTAATGCCGCAGATTATACAAAATCTGAGAGTTGCGAGTTGGAACGTTGGCAGTATGACAGGTCGAAGCTTCGAGTTGGAAGAGATGATGAAAAGAAGGCGAGTGGACATCTTATGTGTTCAAGAAACAAAATGGCGAAACACGGGAAACAGGGCCCGTTTCTTGGATACGAGGACAAAAAACTATAAGATGTTCTACTATGGAACGGAAAAGGGTAAAAACGGAATCGGAATCATCCTTGCAAAACATCTATTAGGCAGCGTATTGACCATTTCGAAATCCAGCGACCGTTTGATGTCCCTTAAATTGGTGATTAAAGGAAAGTTGTGGAATATTCTCACTGCATATGCTCCCCAAATTGGATGTGAGCAGGTACAAAAAGATGCATTTTGGCTAGACTTTCACAATCTACTTAAGGACATCCCAAAGGAAGAGTTTTTGTTCGTGGGCGGAGATTTGAACGGACATGTCGGGAAGACAAACGAAGACTATGAAGATTGCCATGGAGGCCTCGGATACGGCACCAGGAACCCTCCTGGTGAAGACATCCTGAGCATGTGCAAAACATACGGTCTTATCGTGCTAAATACCATGTTCGTCAAACAAAGCCGACACCTGGTCACTTACAGCAGTGGTGGAAATGAAACCCAGATTGATTACCATTTGGTATCTAGTTTCATGAAACCCCGGGTAAAAGATTGCAAAGTGATACTAGGAGAAGCGATCGCCCACCAACACCGTCTCCTACTGACAGAATTTTTTTATGGAGACAGTGAACGACAACAAACATACAAAAACTTTTGGGAAGATCAAATGGTATAATCTGGATAAGGAAAAAGGCGAAGCTTTTATTTCGAATATGCAAAACTTTCTGTATAACAACACCGATATAGTTCGAAATGAAGAGAGTACAGCACAAAGTATGTGGGATCTCCTACAGAGAACTTGCAAAGAAAAAGCCAAAACACTGTTAGGGGTTTCAAAAGGACACAACCAACAAGGCAAAGAAACATGGTGGTGGAATGATGAAGCTAAATCAGTTATAAGTAAAAAGAAAATGGCTTTCAAGGCTTGGTCGAAGTGCCCCTCTAATGATACAGAGCAAAAGTCAAGCCTCGAAGTGGAATATAGAAACTGCAAGAAAGAAGCGAAGAAGAAGTGCGCCCAAATTCAAGCAAAGAATACAGAAAACCTGTATCGGGAGCTGGATGAAATTTCTACCCCGACAGCTGGTGCTATTCAAGAGCTACGGCAAAACACGAATAAGGGCGCAACTATCTTTAAAATAGCCGCTCAAAGAAGAAGAAATGCCCAGGAGATTTGTTCGCCAAAGTTCATTAACAATGCTCAAGGCCAACTACTTGTGGAAGACAACGAAATTCTTCACAGGTGGCGACAGTATTGTGACGGACTTCTAAACGAACAATTTCCAAGGCTATACTTTCCAATAGCTTCACCTAACTTAAGCGAAGTATCCGACGTCACAGTCGAAGAAGTTAGTGAGGCGGTAAAATACTCCAAAAAGGGAAAAGCTGTTGGCCCAGACGAAATACCCTCAGAGTTTTGGAAAAAGATGGGAGACATCGGGTTTAGATGGCTCATGATTCTTGTCTCCAAACTTATTCGAGGTGATCGCATGCCTAATCAATGGAGGGAAAGTTACCTTCTTCCAATTTATAAAGGAAAGGGTGATACTCGAAGCTGTGATAATTACCGTTCGATTAAGCTGATGTCACACACCATGAAGATCGTTGAGCGAGTCTTGGGTAGCCGACTGCGAAAAATAATTAGGCTATCTGATGACCAGTGCGGGTTTGTCGGGGGTAAGTCAACCACGGATGCAATCCAGAGTATAAGAATAATTATGGAAAAACATCGGGATTCTTTGGAGGATTTGCATGTCGTATTGGTTGATTTTGAAAAAGCATTCGATCGGCAACCACGAGATCTAATATGGGTGGCCCTCAGGCAACGAGGAGTTCCAGAAACCTATGTGCGGATAATTATGGACATGTATGATGGAGCAGTTACTAAAGTAAGATGCGCAGCTGGAGTCACCGAAGAATTCGAAATCACAGTAGGTGTACACCAGGGAAGTGTCTTGAGTCCCCTGCTCTTTATTACAGTTCTTGATTACCTGCTTGAAGGCAAATTGACGGATCCAAAAGTACATCAGTTATTCTTTGCTGACGATGGAGCCATCATAAGTGAAGACCCGATATCCCTACAACGAGCACTTGACGTATGGGTGGATGTTCTAGAAGGAAGTGGGTACCGCATAAGCGCGAAAAAGACAGAATACCTATGCTGCCCATTTTCTGATCCACACAGGCCTATTCCAGACATTTATTTGAATGGAGTAGTGCTTCCCAAGTGTGAAAAGTTTAAATATCTGGGGTCCATGATAAATAACGAAGCTACTTGTGATGACGATATCAATCATCGCGTAAGCGTAGGGTGGATGAAGTGGCGGGAAAATTCTGCTATCTTCTGTGACCGAAAAATGCCCCCTAAGCTGAAAGGAAAGCTCTACACTTCAGTTGTGCGTCCAGCACTCACATACGGTTCACAATGTTGGACAATGTACAAAAAGTATGAGAGTAAGCTAACGGCAGCTGAGATGAAGATGCTTCGTATGACAGCAGGAGTTACAAAGCTTGATCGAATTAGAAGTACGAAGATCCGAGGAAGCCTTCATGTTAAGAATACCATTTCCCAAAAAATTGAACACGACCGACTCAGTTGGTATTGCCATGTTCAAAGGAGAGATCCTGAGAACCCCGTCAAAAAGGCAATATCATACAACGTTCCAATTCGAAATAAAAAGAAAGGTAGGCCTAAACACTCCTGGTACAAACAAATGCAAAAACACCAGCATTCAGTTGGCCTCAGAAATGGAACAATACAAAACCGGGAGGCTTGCCGCCGATTTCTGAGGTCAAGCCGGCGAACCCCACAGGCGGATCACTAGTGTGAAGCAGATACGTGGGAGAGTTATGATCCCCTCGACATCGAGATCATAACAGCGCCGAAGAAAAGGAAGAAGAAGAAGAATTAATTTAATAGTTTAATTTCCATTCGTACAGTAATAAAAACTTAAAGTTGGCTTACCATATTTTTTTCTTAAAAATATTTTAAAGATTTTGTATATAAAAGCTTATTTTTTTAAAGAAACCACTACAAGAACTTATAATTTTTGTTTTTGCATAAATTCATATATGCA
The DNA here is from genome assembly GCA_911387755.1 of Chrysotoxum bicinctum. Lineage (NCBI taxonomy): Eukaryota > Metazoa > Arthropoda > Insecta > Diptera > Syrphidae > Chrysotoxum > Chrysotoxum bicinctum. The sequence continues at coordinate 52,352,210 of OU426987.1, forward strand.
TAGCATTCTGTTTTTATCTCTTACTACTAAAAGAATTTAAAAAAAAACTACATAATCTTATCCTTATGAACAGTTTTCTCTAATAAAATTCATATTTAAAATTCCTAGTCCATTACATAGGAGCAAGTTCGTGCGACCCAGTCGTGCATTTTATTATAACTGCGCAAATAAAAATAGAATTTTTCAAAAATCTATAAAATAATTTTTGTAAGGTTAGCTATGGACTGTTTTTAAAAATTTAGAAGCTTCTGTGTAAAAAAATTTCATTCAAATCCGATCTGCGAAAAAATGTCCTATGTTCGGTACTGTCGGTAATGTTCTAATTCCAAGTTTTCGTTATTTATTTATACATTTCTAAAAATTGACCAAAATACAAAAAAAAAAAACAATATTTCGTGCCGTTTTCAAAGAAAGTTTTCGAAAACCATTTTTTTACATTTTTATGGTGAGTAGTGTTATTTCTAGACAAAATAAAAAAAAAGTTCCTACACCCTGTCAGTAGTATTAAAAAACTATAAATTGCAAAGCTAACAATAAATTGAACATGTGGTTTTCGAAGTCTGAAGATTTAATCAATTTTTTTAAATATTTTAAAATTTTTGTTTTTAAATAAGAATACATAATACTAATACTAGGAGCATTGGCATTAAAAATATTGATCAAAATTAGTTTTGTTGTTCTTGGGAAAATCGAAAACATAAAAATGGTTCTATAGGAGATACCATTAATAGCCATTTTTTGGAAAATATTTTCCAACTATTATTGAGTTTTTCCTAAATGAAATTTTTGGAATTTTTTTAAATTCTGTTTTTGAGAACAAAAAATATTTTCTGAAATTTCCAAAAAATTGTATCGCAGGTACCATTATTTTTAGTCTTACAAAAATTTTGTGGGGGAAAATTTAAAAATATAATCTATCAAGTTTAAGGAAAATCGGTGGAGCCTTTTATGTTGTAGTCGAACATACAGCTATACAGAATTGTGAGATCCACTTCTTTAAAAAAAAAAATGATTTTTGTAAAAGTGTTAAAGTAAAGTGTTTTTTTTTTCTAAAGAAGTACCATCATAACTAGATTTTGAAACTATATCCAGTTCTATATCAACCAAAAAATAAAAAGAATATTTTGTATGAAAGGTTACTAAATTTATTATATAAAAAGCCTCAGTTTCACAGGACTCCTTTTGTGTTTTACAGTTACTGGAGTCCTCAATTACTTCGTTAATGCAAAAAGCAAGTTAACTCGATCTCATTTGAAAGACTGTACGCGTATAGTGTACATCCTTGGAACAGAGTGCGCTTTTATTCAATCTTCAAAAAAACTCTTTTGATTATAGGATGGCCCTTTGAGGCTAACCACTCAGCGAGCAATTTGTAAATTCTTTTAAAGCCCTCCAACGTCACTCTTCAGTGGAGACTACAATTGAAGTTAATCCTTTTAGCTGTGTGCGGGACAACGGCTTTGGCGTTTGGCAGTCAGCTCTTCTGGGAGAAAAGGACCTCCTAGTCAGTATGAATTTACTAGGAACTTTCTTAAAGAATACAACAAGGACCGCGGTATAAGGGCTATGAGCGTGCTGTCGACCCATTTATGAAGTGCAAAATTGTGTCTTCTTGCTTTTTCTTTTACTTTCTCCATTTTTTTTTGTTGCCAGTTTCCTTGTTGAAAATGAGCAAACGGCGCTGCAAAGTGGAGTAGAATAAGCTGCCGAGATAAATGCAAGTGGCGATGGCGGTTGATTCGTTCTTTTTTTTTTTCTTTGCTTGCTTGCCCCATCGGCGGCAGTGGCGGCTCCACAACGTGCCACGTCATCATCATAGTACTTGTAAATGTACTTAAAGGCGCACAAAAAAAACTTTCTCTTTCGTGTTGAAAACGCTTCCTTATATAAATGTGTGCTTTTCATTATGGTCTTATATGCCCTAGAAAACGCTGAGTGTGAGAAAATCCTTACTCTGCCCAAGGACGATGAAGATGAAGAAAATTTTGTGTGTTTTCCATGTCTTTCCTCTTTGGTGGCTTAAGCATTGTCTGAAGGGTGCTAATGGCTTTGGTGTGCACTCTTGGAATGCTTCCAATGTGAAGAAGATTCAGAATTTTTGGAAACTCCTTCTTCGAGCAAGGATTTTTTGCTTCCTCTCTCATTTTGCTTTTCTATTAAATGTATAAGGTAGTGATAGCTCATTGTGAAATTGATGATCATCCTTAGCATTAATGTTACAGAGCGTAGAAAATTTTAATTGCATTTCTAAGTGGAGCAGTTATGTAACCAATGTAATGCAAGCAAGGAAAATCTCATTGAAAGTATACAAAAATATAACAATGACGCTGAAGTGCACGAGAAGAATTCGAGAATTTATTCCTTTCAACTCAAGGACTTCGAATATTTATTGCTAGTACCTACATTCGGGGAATGAAATACTTTGTTAATATTTAATTTGTGAGGATTATCCAAGTTTTGATGGTTTTCTGGGTCAAGATGAACTTGTTAGTGGATTTAGATGATTGATGAAAAATTTTCACTTACGAGTGCATTTGATTTGTAATGGAGGTGGAACTGTGCAAATATTTTTAATTGTTTAGTGTCATATCGACTGGTGGAAGTATTCTCAGAAACCCAATGGTTTTTCATCAAGCGGCAATAATTTTGTTTCATTTAAAAAAAATTTCAATAGATTCATCAGATTTAATCTCTTTTTTTGCATTTATTGATTTTATATAAAAAATGCTTTGAGTTTCTATTCATTATTAGGAAGTATCTTTTTTACATAGAACACTACGTATTTATTTTTTAAATTCTGTTGAACCTTTCGTGAGAATACTAGGAACTTCCTAATTAAAAAATTCAGTCGTACGAAACTCTTTTTCCTTTCATACATTACAAAATTGTAAAGGCTTCACGTTAAGTGCTTCAATGGTTTTGTATGGTCTGTTTTTTGTAATTCTTTTAAAAATGATTGTAATGATGTTAACAGGAAATTTGGAACCCAGCTACAAGTTCATCATAAACGTCGAAATAGCAGTTTTATAGCACCTCAAACATTTAATTGGATTTTATTTCTGAGAATTGAAACCAGTTGAGTTTATTGTCAGGTATTCTGTTGTATTATTGACGACTGGGGCTATACATTGTTTTGAGTGTTTTTTTTTTGTTTGTGATGTAAATATTTTTAACTACCGATATATTTACCGGTTGTATATAATATCATACATTTAAACGAGATTTCAATCAATACTTTGATTAAATAAAATAAAATGCACTACTGGATCGCACGAACTTGCTCTTATGTAAAAGTACTTTGGAATTTAAGATACATTTTATAAATATAAAACATGGATTTAATGAGATAATAATGTTCAAATGCATAAAATTGCCGTCTGGTTTCCAGAAAAGTATGAATTTATGCAAATAAAATTTAAAAAATCGTTTTATTATTAAATAAATTTTTTATATAAGAAATTTCTCTAAAATTTTTCAAGAAAAAAATGTGGGATGCGAATTTTAAGTATTAAATAATATTGATTTTAGGAAATAATTTCAAAAAATTATCGTTCATAGGTTTTAAAGATATTGATTTAAAAAAAAAAAAATCAAAAAACCCAACAAATATTTTTTCGAATATTTTTGTATACAATATTATTTTAAACTTAAGGGGACTCCTGCTGAAAATTTTGGGTTAAAATCCTTAGAGCCGTTAATGAGAAAGTCGAAAATAAAAAAAAACGGGTCTATGGCAGGTACCCCTAATAACATTTTGCCCCAAAATTTTGTTTGACCAAAATGTAGCTTATATTCATAATATCACACCTAATTTTTTTTATCAAAATCGTTAGAGCCGTTTTCGAGATAAATAAGATTTTGCATTACGCGGGTATGGGGGGGTACCGTTAGTTTTGGAGCTAAAAAAAAAATTTCAATTTTTCCTCTAGGGAATCACCGAAGACCCTTAACTACCAAGATTGAAAGAAATAGGTCCAGTGGTTTAGGCTGTAGTGAGAGGTACAGACATACAGACACACTGAAACATGTTTTTTGTGTACTAAATTTTCCTTAAAATTTTTATAAAAAAAATTGATATGCAAATTGTTAGTATTTAATAAAATACATTTTAAAACGTAATTTAAAAATTTAACCGTGTTTCGGTTTCCAAGATATTTCAAAGAAGAATTTTCAAAATTTTCAAAAAAAAATTGTATTATTTTTTTAAAAATCCAAAAACTATTTTTTCGAAAAAGTTTTTAGTTTATATTTTTTAAAATGCAAAGCAGCTCCTGCATAAAAATTTCGGTAAAAATCGTTAGAGCCGTTGATGAGAAAATCGAAAATCAAAAAACGGTTCTGTGACAGGTACCCCTAATAACATTTCCCCCCAAATTTTTTTTTGACCAAAATGTATTCCATGTTCATAATATCACACTTAATTTTTTTATCAAAATCTTTGGAGCCGTTTTCGAGATAAATAAGATATTGCATTACGCGGGTATGGGGGGTACCGTTAGTTTTGGAACTAAAAAAAAATTTCAATTTCTCCTCTAGGGAATCACCGAAGACCCTTAACTACGGAGTTTTAAGAAAATACCTCCGGTAGTTTAGGCTGTAGTTCGAGGTACAGACATACAGACATACAGACAGACAGACGGAATTGTCGGACTCACTTTTTTCGTCTTCGCTATCATCGTAATGTCAACTTTGATCAAAATCTCGAGTTCGATTTTTTTTCCAAATGCAGAACTTGCCCTATAGTACCTACATACATATATCGCAAGTAAAAAATATATCGTAGATAGTTGCGGCGGAGAAAATTTATTAATATTGTTCTAAGCAATTCAATCATTCGGCGTTTAATTTTTAATATTGACAATTTGCTTACACTGGGAGATAAAATAAAGAGTTGAAGAAAAGTTCGTGAAAGGACACCAAAAAATATTGATGCAATAGGGCAGATTGTTGCTGTGGAGCTCAGCCGCAGGCGCCCACTTGAGTCATCATAATATCCCATACGCAATATTAAAGACCATCAATAAAATATGAATTGATGGTATTTTATTAAAAAGTTATTAAAAAAAAATGTTCCGCCTGGAACATAAAACGCACCCTGTACTTTTCTTCGTCTTACGCACTCAAGTCTTAGGCTAGGACCGCACTTGCGATTTTCCGTCGAGGCGATTAAAAAGTCGTAGTCGCTACAAATTATTGTCATGCACGCACTTCTGATTTTTTTGCCGCGCGATTATTTAATCGCGAAAAATAAAACACACTACTTTTTATGTGAGTGCACGCACTTGCTACAAATAAGTAGCGACAGAAAAATCGCTTGAAAAAATAGAACTTGTTTCATTTTTATAATCGCTGCGATTTTTAAGTCGCATGTGCGTGCATTCACATTTAAGGCCATGTGTCTTACTTTTTGCGACTAAAAAATCGTGGATTAAAAATCGCAAGTGCGTGCATGCCTACGATTTTTACGATTACGATTTTTAAGTCGTAGTAATTTAAATTGCAAGTGCGGGCATATCCATTTGAGTACATGTGTTTCATTTAAGTTTACGACAATCGCATCGCAAGAAAAATGAAACAAATTGCGACTTTTAAATCGTCATGATTTGTTGGTAGCAAGTGCGTTTATTCTCATTTAAATTCATGTGTTCCATTTTTACGACTAAAAAATCGTGCGATTGAAATCGCAAGTGCGGTCCTAGCCTAAGGCACGATTTTTTAGTCGCAAAAATAGAACACATGAATTTAAACGAGAATGAACGCACTTGCTACCAACAAATCATGACGATTTAAAAGTCGCAATTTGTTTCATTTTTCTTGCGATGCGATTGTCGTAAACTTAAATGAAACACATGTACTCAAATGGATATGCCCACACTTGCGATTTAAATTACTACGACTTAAAAATCGTCGTCGCAAAGAGAAATTGGCATGCACGCACTTGCGATTTTTAATCCACGATTTTTTAGTCGCAAAAAGTAAGACACATGGCCTTAAATGTGAATGCACGCACATGCGACTTAAAAATCGTAGCGATTATAAAAATGAAACAAGTTCTATTTTTTCAAGCGATTTTTCTGTCGCTACTTTTTTTGTAGCAAATGCGTGCACTCACATAAGAAGTAGTGTGTTTTATTTTTCGTGATTAAATAATCGCGCTCAAAAAAATCAGAAGTGCGTGCATGACAATAATTTGTAGCGGCTACGACTTTGTAATTGCCTCGACAAAAAATCGCAAGTGCGGTCCTAGCCTTACTATGGAGATGGAAAACACAGCACGGTCGATGAATTAGGAGTAGAGAGAAAGGAGGTGTCGATGACCATTCGTCTTGAAATGGTAAGGGAAACTGTACCGGGTAAATTATTCCATAATCGTGTTGTGCGACTAAAATTATGTTTGAGTGTAAACTGATGAGCATTCCTAGCAAATGGTGTATCACGGGTGAAAAAATAGCATTGCTTGTGAAAGAAGCGACAAAACAAGGAAATAAAGGATGGTTAAATTTTAAGAGCCGATGTTGAATGTGTACCACACCTAAACGTCAAGTTTTTTCTGCATTTTATTTGACATTTCTCAATTTCAGACTAACTCAATTTGAACCATGGAAAGATACACAATCGAACAATGCGTTAAAGTTATTCAGGCTTATTATGAAAATGGGCATTCAAATCAAAATGCATATAGTGCACTTCGTGATTTTGTCGGTCAATTTAATCGTCCAAATGTGCGTACAATCGGGAAAATCGTGCAAAAATTTGAGCAAACCGGGTCTGTAGGAGATGTGAAAATACTAGTCCATGCTCGTACAGCTCCTACTGCAGAAAATATTGCTGCTGTTCGCGATGGTGTGGCTGAAGAGCTGTCCACCTCAACTCGTCGTCGTGCCCAACAATTGCACCTCTTACGCTCGTCGTTGATGAACATTATGCATAAGGACTTGCATTTACACGCTTACAAGGTGCAATTGACTCAAGAACTAAAGCCTTTCGACCATTTCAAGCGTCGTCAGTGGTCAGAATGGTGGCAAGAAATGGCAACAGTGGATGATCAATTTTCGAAGAAAATCATCTTCAGTGATGAGGCACATTTTCACCTCAGTGGATTCGTCAATAAGCATAATTGCCACATTTGGGTGAATGATAATCCAAGAGTGATTGTCGAAAAATAAATGGACCACAAAGAGTGACTGTTTGGTGCGGTTTATGTGCTGGCGGCATCATCGGGCCGTATTTTTTCCAAAATGAGGCCGGTCAGGCAGTCACTTTGAATGGTTTTCGCTATCGTGAGATGATAACGAACTTTTTATGGCCCGAATTGAAAGATTTGGATGTGGACGATATGTGGTTTTAACAGGACGGTGCCACTTGCCACACAGCTCTTTTGCGCGACAAATTCAATGGCCGTGTGATCATGTGATTTGACCGATCACCGTTGGACTTCTTTCTTTGGGTTTATTTGAAAGAAAAGGTGTACATCGATAAGGCAGCAACAATTCAAAAGCTAAAGGATGAAATAATTCAGCACATTAACGGCATAGAACCTCAATTATGCCTCAGCGTCAACAAAAATTTGGACCATCGGATGGAGATGTGCCACCGAGGTCGCGGCGGCCATTTGGCCGATATTTTGTTCCATACATTATTGAACCATACCAATATTATCATAATAAAAAGAAATGACAATAATTTCCTAAATAATTTGTGTTTTATTCAAAATCAACATGGAACCTTAAAATTTAACCACCCCTTACATTCTGTATTCATTAAATGTTTATTACGTATTATCCTGCAATATAAAAAACACACACTATTAAAGATAGATTTATTCCTCACTCAAGGTTAACAAGCTACAATATTGCAAAAACCCAAAAATGAGATGATAAAAGAATTTAGACCAATTTTTAGACATTTTTTTTTTCAAAAGTATTCAAGAGGATTGTACAAAAATAACTCAACACCTACCTTCGAGCTCAAAATATTGTAATATCAGTTTGGCCTACGTGAAAAGTTGAGTCAGCTAATAGAATTCCTGACATTCTAGAGTTGTTTCTTACCTTTGACCCTGATAAGTACACTATTAGCCAAATCAGACCATTGTATAATATCTGCAAATTTCTCGTGTCAACAGATCATAGTTAGAGAAAACATTCCTAAGAGAACCGTTTCGCAATACGAAGAAGCCAACTGGAACGGTGTCAATGATTTCTTCAGGAACATTAACTGGTCACTATGCTTTTTCGATAGAAAGGTTGACTCCAGTGCAGATATGATTACAAATTTAATTCTTTTCGGAATAAAATGAGATGTTTTTTTGTTTCCAACTGAGGTAGGTTAGGGGGGTCCAGAGTCAACCGAAGAAAATAGTAAAACTCGGCCAATAGAGAGTTCAAAGCTCCAGTTCCAATTTGTATTTATTCAGATTGTATTTATAAGAAGGTTAACAAAATATTTCATATAATTTTACAATATTTACGATCTTTTATTAAGCTAGCAACGTATTTAATATATTTTAACAAAATTCACGGCCTAACAATAAGATAAAAAGGGTTTCATATACACATACGGCGGTATCGGAGAGGAGGCTCAGACACAGAAAGCGAAGGTTGGGATAGAATCCCTACCCTAGTCTTAACTATGGCGGCGGAGGAGATTCAGACAGCGAAGATTGGGATAGAGTACCCAGTCTGAGTGGAGGAGGTGAGCGGAGGGGGTATTTAACGGCGGAAGTCAAAAGTTTCGAAGCTGCTCCCTGGTATATGCGACCAGCAGTGTGCTTCTTATTGAGATGATCTGTACCATGTATACTGGATTGATACAAAGGACCCGGTGACAAGAAGAATCTGAATTTCGATGAATTTCCAACTCTTATTTGTCGACCTGGCGGCCAAAACTAAATGTGGATTGTAAAACTGACGAACGAAATTTATTTGCTAACATTGCCAACCATCAGTGTGTGTCCTCTTTTGCATTTTTGAGTGGGCGTCTTGAGGTGTGCAATACTTGCTGGCCATTTCATCCGGAATATTAATTGAAGTAGAATTTTGGCGTTCTGTCTTCTCTGGGTGGTAAAAGGTGTCATCATCATCATCGGCTCGACAACCGGGTTCCGGTCCTGGCCTCTTTCAACAAGTCTCTCCACCTATCCCGGTCTCTAGCCGACGCCATCCAGTTGCGCACCCCAAGGCTTCGGGCGTCCTGGTCTACGCCATCTCTCCAGCGCAAGCATGGTCTACCACGCTGTCGTCTACCATAGAATGTACCACAAAGAACTTTCCGAGCAGGTTCCTCTTCGCTCATGCGAGCTAGGTGCCCTGCCCACCGTAGTCTACCGAGCTTAATTTTTGTCAGGATATCTGCTTCTAGGTAGATTGCGTACAATTCATGATTGTACCGTCTCCGGAATCGTCCTTCCTCACACACGGGGCCAACAATTCTCCTTAAGACTTTTCTCTCGAACGCAGCTAAGAGGTCGGAGTGCCTTTTGCTAAGCACCCAAGTCTCAATTCCATATGTGAGTACTGGCAGGACCATGAATTTGAAGAGCCTTAACAGACTATAGTAGGCTCTGTTGGATTTGAGAAGCCGCCCGCGTATTTCTTCTTCTATATTGTTATCGGCTGCTACTATTGACCCAAGGTATTTAAAGGATTGCACCACTTCACATTCGTGCTCCGCTTCCTTGATTGTTTGTTTGACCAACTGTTCCTCTCGCATTCGATGCCACCATGTACTTTGTTTTACCTTCACTAATGTGCAGGCCCAGATTTTGTGCCGCCTGCTCGATCTGGATGAAGGAATCGTGTACAGCTTGTTCGGTTCTTCCGATGATGTCGATGTCGTTTGCGTAAGCCAGTAACTGGCTGGACCTGTTGACGATGGTCCCTCTTGTTGCCGTGCCAGAGTCACGGATTGCTTTCTCCAACGCCAGGTTGAAGAGGAGGCAGGCCAGACCGTCCCCTTGTCGGAGTCCATTAAAGATGTTGATTGGTCTGGATAGCAATCCGGCTATTTTTACTTGGCTTGTTACGTTGGTCATGGTCAACCTACATAGTCGTGTCAATTTATTTGGGATGCCGAATTCTCTCATGGCTTTGTAAAGTTCTACCCTGGCTATGCTATCATAGGCGGCCTTAAAGTCTATAAACAGATGGTATGTTGGGATGTTAAATTCTAGACATTTTTCCATCGCCTGCCTAAGGCTAAAAATCTGATCAGTTGTTGATTTGCCTGGAATGAAACCACACTGATATTGTCCGATGACGGTTTTAGCATATGGGGTTATCCGGTCTTGTAGGATAGAGGAGAGTATCTTATAGGCGGTACTCAACAACGTGATACCTCTATAATTGCTGCACGTTGTGACATCTCCCTTCTTATGTATGGGGCATATTAAACCTTTTCGCCAGTCTTCTGGCATTTCTTCCTGCTCCCATACGTGTACTATAAAATCATGAATTGCTTGACGTAAGGCTGGCCCGCCGTGATGGAATAATTCGGCTGGTATGCCATCGACTCCCGGGGCTTTGTTCTGTTTAAGCCGGCCTATAGCCTTCTCAACCTCTTCTATGCTTGGTGGCGGCAACATAGGGTATTCTTCTTGAAGTAGTGGAGCCTCCACTTCTGCAGTGAGCTGACCATTTACCAATTCATTAAAGTACACTTCCCATCGCTCCAGTACGCTTTCAGGATCGGTGATCAGATTTCCCTCTCCGTCCTTGCAGTATATGCAGCGTGGTGTGTACTGCGTCATGTTTCGGACGGATTGGTAGAACTTCCGCGCCTGGTGCGGACCTCGCTCTCGGCTGTTTTCTATTTCACAGATTAGGTTCTTCTCCTAGGCTGATTTCTTTTGTCTGTGAAGCCGTTTTTCTGTTCTTCTGAGCTCTCTATATTCCTCTTCGCGTGCCCGCGTTCTATGAGATTGCTGATTCGAACCTGATCGGCGGATGCAATGCGTCTTCGCAAGGCAATCCGCCCTCGGAAAACCATACCAACAAGATAGTGATCCGAGTCGATATTGGCACCTCGGTACGTTCGTACCGTCATCAAGTTCGAATAATGGCGACGGTCTATCAACACGTGGTCTATTTGGTTACGAGTGACTCCATCAGGTGATACCCAGGTGGCTTTGTAGATATCTTTACGCGGGAACCTGGTACTCGCAACGACCATGTTTTTCGATTCTGCCAATTCTAAGACTCGAAGTCCATTGTCATTAGTGTTCTCACGCAAACTATGGGTGCCTGCGTAATGCCTGAATACCAGCTCCCGACCTATTTTTGCGTTCAAATCCCCAAGGATGATTTTAACATCATACCTTGGATAGGCATTGAGGGCCCTCTCGACTTGTTCGTAGTAAGTCTCTTTTTCTTCGTCTGAGGACTCCTCCGTAGGTCCGTGAACGTTAATGAGGCTGATGTTCGTAAATTTGCCTCGCACGCGAAGGGTGCATAGCCTTTCGCTTATAGCGTTAAAGCCGATGATAGTAGACTTCATTTTTTCACTGACTAGGAAGCCTACCCCGAGCACATGGTGTTTTGTATGACAGCTGTAGTATATGTCATATTCTTTCTTCTGTAAAACACCATTCCCTGTCCATCTGATTTCTTGAAGAGCTGTTATGTCAGCTTAATATTTTGACAGGGCATCGGCTAGCTGCTGAGCAGCTCGAGCTCTATAGAGCGATCGTACCATAAGAAAATTCGTAAATCGTTTTTCCGTTTTCGTTGCGTTGGTTGTCGTCGTGTGATCAGTCCGTTTCCGAGGCTTGTTGTCGGTCTCGTAATTCTTTAGTTTTACGGGACAGGGAATTAACCTGTCGCCAACCTGAGGAATCAGCCTGATCGTATTAGCCAAACCAAAAGGTGTAATTAGATTAAAAGGTGTAACTTCGTTACAAAATAGAGAAAAAAATATCAAACCGAAGGAGAAATCAAGGTTTGATTCGAGCTGTTTGGAAGTTATTAGGGTAAGAGAAATAAGTTTCCCATCTTATAAAGCCAACCCTACTAAGGACAAGACAAGCTCGAAAGATCTCTAATAATCATAATTGACGAACAAAATTTTTGCATGACCAAGAATTAGGGGCAGAAAGTGTCATGGCTCCCCCTGTACTTGAGAGCGTAAACGGTTTTATGGGACAATTCTTCTTTCACACTCGTTCTGTTGCAAGAATACTGATGGACCTTGAAGTACACAAATCCCATGGGCCGGATCCCTCCTTTTGTTCTGAACAGGTGTTCTTCAATGCTGGCAAAGCTAATGGTCTGGTCACTTTCCGAGTGGGTGGGAAATAGCATATGTCTAGCGTGTCCTTTAGAAAAGGCGAATCTTTTTCCCCTTCTAACTATTGTTCAATCGCACTTAGGTCTCTTCTTTCCAAGGTCCTGATCATTTTTCAGCTTAAAAGATATATCGAAAATCGAAAACTTCTTATAACTTTCGTAGCAAAAGGTCCATTGGTGATCTAATGGTTTATCTCACCGAACAGTGGACATTTACATTGTTTTAGAGAAAGTAGGATTATTGCACTTGATATTTCAAAGGCATTTGATAGAGTTTGATGTCAAGCTTCCTTATCGAAATGCGTAAATTTGGTATCGATAAATCTTTTCTTGGATTAGAAATTACTTTTTTGACTGTTCACTACAATTAGTAGTGGCCGGTTTCAAATCTGATATCTACAAAATAAACGCTGGTGTACCCCAGGGCTCCGCTTTATCTCCGACACTCTTCCTTATTGAGCATTTGTCTAAAAATTCTAGTCCACTAGACAGTACCCTTAGCTTTTTATATTCGTTTTTAGATTCACATCCTTGTCCTTCGGATATGTGCAAGATGTCTTCAATTTCGCATGCCAAATTTGTTGAGGTCCCTCTTAATTTATAACCACTTAAGACCCTTGAAGGATAAATGGAATACATTGCGAACCATTCGTGCATTTAATTGTGTTTTTGATGACATTATTGAACTTTCCAATGATTCAAAACAATTTGGTTAGCGATTTGACACTCTTGCTCCCTTAGGGATAACAGCACAAGTTCTGATGTTCATCTCTGGAATTTTGTTTATTTTCAACAATGAACCCTAAATTCTTGAAAACATAAATAACCATTTGGCTTGAGGATGTATTGAATAAATAAACCATAGCAAATACAACTCAAGCACATTCTGATGAAATAATTGCCTTTCTATGGATTTAATCCAGATTCAAAATTAATTTGGGTCTATTTACCCGAATAACCTTTTTTGTTGTGAACTTCAAATGCCATTCCTTCTGCTTGTCCTTCTAACAAAAAAAAAAAAAACCTTCCTCAACAATACTATTTAATGTTTGCAAAAGTGAAGCAAAGCCACCTTAGTATGTGTAGTTTGTGCCATCATCAACAAGATATTTAGGAAATCGACAGCATCCTGGAGAAGGATATGGGAAAAGGAACACAATGTTTTCTCTGGTCGGTAGATAACATACGGATGCAATTTATGGCAAAATTTCAAAAGAGTATTTTTGGGCTAGCTGGCGTGACGAAACCACACAGTAAAGGAGAAAGGAAGAAACAATATAGTAAATGGAAGAGGATGCTTGGCTTGAAGATAATTTTATTCAAAATCGAAGGACAATGACGCTCAGGCAGGTGCTGCTCTAGCTATTGACTGTAAACTAACAAAGGGAATTGAAAGCCTCTGGCAGGCAAGACGGAAAAGGAAAAGGGAAAAAGCGAAGAAGATTTTATCTATTTGTAAACGATGTCCTTGTTAATGCCTGGAATCAGAGTACTATTTGGAATGTACATTATGCATGTAAGGGTGTTCAATTGATTTATTTTCGTCTACAAATATACAAATGTACTCGTTACATAGTTGTTTATGGAAGAAGACATGGAAAAACTCTTAACAATCCGGTCTGATGCAGATAAACACATTGAAAGCAAAAATAAACCAAGCTTTTAGGTTCAATCATTAGCAAAGTTTGTATAGGCACCTCCTTGAGTACTTAAGAGCAATGACAGCCTTTTTCCTTTCCCAACAAAACTCATATTCATAGAGCCAACGATAAAACATAATTTTATAGGTAAGTCTTCAATATATATTTAATAGAATTTGGTGAATTTTCAAAACTACATAATATGTTGATTTTGGGTTTTCAGGATGACATATTTAATTTTGCTTAAAATGCTGAGGGACTCACAATTAAACTTGCACCGGCTTTTGTACTGATATTTTATGCCTATAGCTTGATTCCAGGGAGGGTCTGCTTTATGAAGGTATATGTTTTTGAGTAGTTTCTGAACAAACAATATACACAAAATTGAATAGTGAAATGTGGACGAACAAAAAGGTATTGCCGGATGGTCTTGACTTGTCAATTTTTGAGTTTATTCAATTATCTGACGCAGCTAGTGTTGTGGGTCTGAAAGATATAAGAACAATTTAATATACCAAACAAATTTAATTTAACCAATACAGTGGCGTAGCGTGCCATTTCGGCGCCCGGAGCGGGAGACCCATTTTGCCGCCCCCATTCAATACTTAATTAAAATTAAAGTTCGAGACATCATTTCACAGGCAATGAGGTATCTTCTATTGAAGGTTAAATAGCATCAGCGGTTTTACAAACGGATTCTACAGGCCTTAATAGCATTGAAGTCAGAAAAACTTTGTCAAAATCAATGTTTGCAGCCAATTCTTGTTCAATCGCCAATGTAGCCAAGTTTGATAGTCTAGCGGAGCTCATAATGGATCTGAGATAATTTTTGATTAGCTTCAACTTCGAAAAACTTCTCTCACTACTAGCGACACTAATTGCCAAAGTCAAATGTATATGACAAGGTGATATTTGGAACCGAAATTCCCAGATTCAGTTTTTGAATGAACTGGAGGAGCTCCAGTGGTCCTTTGCCCTTTATATCTTCCTCTGATTCAAAACTGGCGACAAACTGCTGGAGACGAAACTCGTCCTTGTCGATGTCTTCTAATACATGGGAAAGATCACACTCGTACTTGCTGTCCAAGAGTTTCGCTGGCATCGAAAATCCGAACTTGTCCGCTTTTTCTTGAGCTTGCTGGCATCGAGTCTTCATTTCTTGAATGATCTTGTCAAATGGTGCGAACACCTCTCGACGGAGTTGCTGCTCGTGAGACAAAGCTGCATCTGCGGATTCATCGCCATGCATGCGTATTTTCCTGTAAATTCTTCTCGTCTTGAGTGCGATTCCGAGATTTTCGCTGAGAGTCTTAGCAAAGTCAATTGCGGCTTGGACGAAACGGTGTCTGCTCTTCACTAGGAGAGCTTGAAATGCGCAGAGTTTCTGAGCACACTTATTCACACTCAGTCCTCGTTGCTGCAGCTAAATCTGTGCGTCATCTACTTCAGCTAGCACTGCAGCCCAAAAGCCAAGAAAAGTGAGGAAGTTGAATGACTGCATGGCTATCAGAAGAAGACTGGCTCCCGATCTTATTTCCGCAAGTTGAGATGAATCCGTCAATTCTTCCAGTACCTTAAGAACTTCCTCAAACTTATGTTTAAGCGTCTTGACAGCTTTATGTCTAGCATTCCACCGAGCAGTTGATGCAGAAAAGAAAGCAAATACCTTCTCCAGAGTTCCAAAAAACGTCACGGAATTCACTAATTCAGAAGCAGCGTGTACCCCAGCCAAGTTGAGTGAGTGGTTTGTGCATGCAACGAATGTAGCTTTCGGATTCAGTGCTTTAATCCGGGCTTGAACTCCATTGTGGATCCCTGACTTTGTGGCAGCGTTGTCATAAGCCTGTCCTCTCAAGTTCTGTATGTCCAGTCCGTCTGATGTTATCTTTGCGATTATATCGTTTCTGAGATCTTCTGCATGGATGGAGATGTCTGGTATACTGTCGAAGATTACGCAATAATATTTAGCTTCTTGAATGCGATGGATGATGTTGGATCGGACTTGCTGTTCCAGTAAGTTTATCAATTCATTCTGGGTTTCTGGAGAAGTGGAGATAGATACGAAACTGGGACTCTTGCTCCCAGCTTTATATTTGTCAGGGTCTCGCACTCATATGTTTCGGAACCTCGCCCACGCTATGCCACTGCCTCTTTTGAAACCAGGAAAACCAGCAAATTTGCCTTGCAATTATAGTCCTATTAGTCTTCTGAGTTTCCATAAGTAAATGTTTCAAACAAATAATCAGAAATAAAATAATATCGATAGATTTGATATTCTTCTGCTCGAGCAGCCTGGCACAGCATAGTTCATAAACTGCATCGAATTACAAATCACATTAAAAATAATTTTACGTATGGTAAAAACAACTGGCATGATACTTCTTGACATAGGAAAAGCCTTCGATACTGTATGACACAATGCCTTGCTACACAAATTTTCAAGGTTAAGTTTCACATTGCATCTCATTAAAATTTTTTAGTCTTTTTTGATGAATAGAAAATTTAAAGTTTCTATTAATAACTTGTTTTCTGAAACTTATGATGTGAATGCGGATATTCCCCAAGGGTCGGTTCTCGCTCTTATATTGTTTAATAATTTCAAATATTGAATTAGTATCAACAGGAATTTTTACGTTCTATGAGCGATGTAATTTTTCTTGTATTTTTTCGGAAAACGCATTGATATTAAACCTAGCTACTTAGTTTGAAAAACATATTTATTTACTATATTTATTTATTTATTAATATTACATCATAAAACAGTAATTTTTGTGAGGGCTTTCACATGACTCTTTGGGATAATGGTTAGTGCGTTGGACTATCATGCAAAAGGTCTTGGGTTTCTTGGGTTCGATTCTCATTTGTTGTAAAAAGATTTTCAGAGGTGTACTGCCTCTGGCGAGGAATTGATTAATACTCTGGGTACATCTCTTATGTCATGAAAAGTACTGCTCATTACACATTCGGAATCGATAGAAAATCGTAGGTTCCCTCCATTCCTGCTAACAAGCACATGCACACAGGAATGGTAAATCACTAAATCCTGTTTCTCTCCAAGCGGTTGATCAACCAATGACTGGTATTTTCTTTATTGACGAAATAGTTTAGCTAAAAAAATGCTTTTCCTAGAATTACGGCCGACAAAAAAAAACTGTCGTCTCCAACTCGAAATTTTGATAATAAGTTTTAATTATTTATAAATGTTCCTTGTTGTATGAATATGTGTTTTTAACTGAATAATTTTGACATTGATAGTTTGGTCATTATTTAAGGGTTCGTTCATAATGAAAGTTAAAAGTTGTCAGGTCCCAAAACTTCTTATTACTTGAAACTTTTAAATAAATGAACTACCAGACTTCTAATATTATTTTACAAGAAAAAAGTGGTAACACTCTTTAAACTAATAACAGTTTTTGCGAAACGCTTTACCAGAACTATTAGATGACATTAAACCGATTCATCAAGTTTTATCATACTCCACATATGATATAGTGCTCCAGCACACTATGATCGAGTGCTTAATAATTGAATGGATAAGGAGTATGGAAGAAATGGAACAGTTCACGGGTTTGCAAGATCTCCTGTCCTTACATTTTTGGATTTTTGTGTATGCGGAAGAATACAAAATATGTTTTTTAATCGAAGTTGGAACTTTAGTTAAGCTAGTAGAGCTAATTCTTCAAACGTTATCAAAAGTCATGTAATGGTAAGGATTAACAAATGTTTATAGCAAAATTTAAAAAAAAAACATGCATAAAACACATAGGACGATACAACTGTAGCAACTGGTTAGGTACACACATAAGGCAAAAAACTATGTAGAAAACACGCAAAATTTTCTGTATTCGTAGACTTTGGAGCTTACGTATTTTCGGGAGAAAATTTAGAGAATTTAAATTTTATTCAATTTATTTATAATTCAATGAAAAAGTGCGCATACGCCACAGTGTACAATTGTTTCACAGTCATATTCTTGATACTTGATTATAATAATTTTAATAAGATATTTTCAAAAAATTAACCAGTGTACTATTAAGGCTATAGCCTTAAAAATATCAACACGGTGTCAATAAAAGAACACTTCCTTGTAGTAGGGCTGATGGATTTATAAGTTTAAGATTAGATGTTTATTGTAGCCAAATATATATCATTTCTTATACTTAAACCCATATTGCACAATTTACAGAGATTGGTATATATGCTACCTTACTACTGCCAAGTAAAGACAATTTTTTAATCAATAATATAATAAGCTTTCAATAAAGTATTTGAAGGAAACACTACTGTTAAAACCCTTCATTAAAGATAAAAAAAGAAAAGAAAACAAAAAAAAAAAAAAAAATATAAAAAAGAGGTACATATGTTGCTACCTACTTACAAACAGATCATAATTTAACAAAAAAAAAGAAGAAATTTAGAGAAGGGGTGGTTTAAACACAAAAGCGTACAATACCCAGTTCAAAAACAGCTTTTACAAAATGAAATATATTTAAATAAATAAATAAATAAATATTATAATAATTATCAGTAATTATAACAAGAAATAAATAAATAAACATAAATATAATATAGACAAAAGGAAATAAATTAAAAGAATGAACATTTCTTAAAAATTATAAAGATAAATAAAAAAACAGCAAAATAAATAATTAAACAAGCAAGCAAGTAAATAAATAAATAAATCATTAGAAAAATAATTAAGAAAAAAACTACATAAACAAATAATTAAATAAATAAATAAATATATAAAGAAATAAATAAATAAAGAACATCAAATCGAACAAAATCTAAATATTGTAAGCAGTTTAAACTTTGCTTAATACAAAACTAAAACACTAATCGGTTAAACAAATAAAAGGTCTTTCCTCGTTAACAGATCCACAACAACTGATCATATCTTTATTCTCTCAGTATATTCTTCTACCTAACCGGCAGCGTATTGCCAAACTGTATATCAGCACAGATCTCCATAGTCTGTGCTCAGCCATTTTCTGCTCACCGAATTTGAAAGTATTGTAGAGCAAACTGTATGCTACCACAGAGCGCTCTGTGGTCACATGCAGTTTGCTTGTAAAATATTAAAAAAGCTGAAGCAAACTATATGCTAGTTCAGATCGAGCACTGTACCTGCGATTACAGAGCCATCGTTCACGTTGGTATAGTTATTGTGTGTGGTGAGTTCTGGGTTGGTATACATTTTGCTCAGGAAACTAAGAGCAAAGTACCTGTGATTACAGAGCCATCGTTCACGTTGGTATAGTTATTGTGTGTGGTGAGTTCTGGGTTGGTATACATTTTGCTCAGGAAACTAAGAGCAAAGTACCTGTGATTACAGAGCCATCGTTCACGTTGGTGTGGTTATTATGTGTGGTGTGTGGTGCCGTGACATAAGGCCAAGTGACAAAAGGCCAAACATAAAATGTTTTGTCTTGAGCAACAGTACCTTGGGTGCCCCGCTTCGCGGGTTTTCAGGATTTTAACTTCCTTTTCGGGGCTCACACCCGCTCACGCAACTCCGTTGCTCCGCTTAGGGTATGTTCAGTCGCCAGGCAGGCGCCTGTAGCAACAGTTTTGTATTTTACATTAATTGGAGTAAACAACTAACAGTTATGTACTGCTGCTCAGGAAAACTGTTGCTACAGGCGCCTGCCTGGCGACTGAACATACCCTAAGCGGAGCAACGGAGTTGCGTGAGCGGGTGTGAGCCCCGAAAAGGGAGTTAAAATCCTGAAAACCCGCGAAGCGGGCCACCCAAGGTACTGTTGCTCAAGACAAAACATTTTATGTTTGGCCTTAAGTCACAAACAAATTTGGCATTTTGTCACTTGGCCTTATGTCACGGCACCACACACTACACCCAATAACCACACCAACGTGAACGATGGCTCTGTAATCACAGGTACTTTGCTCTTAGTTTCCTGAGCAAAATGTATACCAACCCAGAACTCACCACACACAATAACTATACCAACGTGAACGATGGCTCTGTAATCACAGGTACTTTGCTCTTAGTTTCCTGAGCAAAATGTATACCAACACAGAAAAATCTGCTTTTGATCTGACACAGTATATAGTATGCTCTTAATTTGAATGAGCATTCTGTAGTCTATTATAGAGCGTCGGAGCTCTGTACTGATATACAGTTTGGCAATACGCTAACCGGCAGTCTCTTTCTATTTAATACAATCATTATATCTTTCTGTCATTCTTTCTTCCTTCTGAACATTAATTTATTCATTTGTTTTTTTTTTTTTTTCTTTTGGAAGTGTTGCCACAATATGTGGTTTTCCTCACTTTGCCCTAAGAATAATGCCGTTTAAAAACTATAAACAGATATTTCTTGAATATAATTGATTTTATTTTTTATTAACACCTCTTTAAATATTTAAAGACATTAACCTGAGATTTAACCTTTAGAATTCATCTAAATCTAAATAACTTTTCACATTTTTATACATTTGGCGAATCTTCAATACTTAACATCAGAACTGGTTCTTCTGTCCTATCCTTTCATTTCGGCACCAATTGTACACAGTTCTACTGGACTGTGAAGTGCACTGTGCATTCATAAGCAATCAATAACCAGACGTAAGCCATTTACGAGTAGCATATAAATTTGATTGCTATAATTCAACCCATTTCGTCAGGGCTAGATTTCCCACTAGCCTTGGGTCAAATCACCATTTAGGCAGGTAGCTGCTATAGTGGTATAAGCTGTGTGTTAGGTATTAACAAAATTCCTTATATTATCAGTAATCCAAGTGGTTCAATTTTCAATGACTCAAATGCTTAATTTGGACTGAATTTTGCTGATTGTCTGCGTACTGTAGTATGTTTACCTTAAAGGCATCTGTCGATTGTGGTTTATTCTTATAGGCCTGTGGTCCAAAATTGGCGTCCTCTTATAAACGCTCCGAAGCCTATACAATAAATAAACTACGTTTTCTGCTTCATAAACTGTAAGCTCTTGGATAAAGTCCCGATGCAAAATTCGCCAAGTTGAAGTTTGCGCATTCCCTGGTTACTTTGGGCGACAAGGAATCGATAAAAATAGTTTTGATTTCCGAAAATTGATTTTTAACTTCCAGTCATCGCAATATCCCTGAATCTTTTTGAAGTCACGCAGGAAAAGAATTCTGACAACTTGACAACATCGATTTTTGCAGGTGGTCCTTATGCTATTAGATCGTCGGCGTCCGCAATTTTTCTGAGTTAAACAACCAAACAGATCGCTTGTGTAAATGCTGAATGGAATCGTAGCTGTTTTTCTGTCATTTTCACCATTTTTCTACGTTGTCACGTTCATTAATCCGTAGTTTGTAAAACCGCCCCGTTTTACTGGTCAAAAATGATCGCAATGACAGTTAATATTGATAATTACAAAATTGCAAGAAATTTCAACTAAAATCACTTTTTAAAAGAACCTATATTTCAGGTATTCTTTTAAGATTATTATTTAATTTTCAAAACTTGTGTGTTAGCTACAGTAACATAGTCTGCAAGAAAGCACCGTACACCAGAAATTCAAAAATCCAATTATGAAGGAGATAAGTGCTACTCTTATTTAGGTGATAATTTAGTGTGACAATCATAGCTGAGCACTTAATTCTATCACGTTAAAGCACAACTATTTTTAGACTTCTTTCAAAGTGCCTTTGTTTCACTAACGACTGTGATACATTGAACTGTGATATTTCAAACTGTGATAATTTTGACGAAAAAAAGCTTTTTAAAATATTTCTCTTATTTGACTGATACAAAATTGAATATTCACCTTGCGAAGTTTATGTCTAACCTTGACGAAAGGTATAATCAGGCTCTGACAGAATACCTTCCACGATTTTTAAAAAAATGTGTAAACCATTTATTGTTGCCTTTGTTCGGTCTTTTTAACTTTTCAAAGTTTTCTTGTAAATTTCCATTATTCTGGAAAAATTCTTTAACAATTCTTCAGCATAAGAAAAGCAAAATTGACGAAGTTAGCAATTTTAGACCTCTTGCAAGTTTTTCGATAATTAAAAAAAAATATTTCAGGCTTTAACTTGTGAAACTCTTTCTTTCTATGTTAAAACCTTTATGCTTCTAAATTAATATGGATTTACAAAATTATCTGTGTGGCAACACTTCCAAAAGAAAGAATAAAGAAAAACAAATGAATGTTCAGAAAGGAGATTGTATTTAAACGAAAGAGACTACCGGTTAGGTAGAAGAATATATTGAGAGAATAAAGATATGATCACTGATCACGATCAGTTGTTGTGGAACTGTTAAAGAGGAAAGACCTTTTATTTGCTTAACCGAATATTGTTTTAGTTTTGTAATATTAAGCAAAGTTTAAGTACTTACATTTGAAAATTGAATATATACCTAATGATTCATTCTAAAAGAGGAATCAATTGGATTTTATCTTCAATGACTTAACTAAGTCACTCAATAAGCTCTCGTATCGAATATTGCTATTAAAACTAAGGCATGATTTTTTATTATTATATTGTGTACATTTCAATGGCCATATCTCAAAAACTTTAAGCGTTAACTTTAAAATACCACAGGGCAGCCATTTTGCGCCTTTAATTTTTATTTTATTTATAATTGACTAATGATGTGTGTTGGCGATGATCAGAAGATGTAACAATCTTTAAACCTTTTTAAATTCTTGTGATTGTAAAGAATTGCAATATGACCTTAATTCTTTGTTTTGGTTGGTTAATAACTGTTTGTTTTTAAACATCTATAAACGTAAGACTATGAGTTTTACAAAGGAGAATTCCGTAACTTCTTTTTACTTGCGATATAGGTACTATAGGGCAAGTTCTGCATTTGGAAAAAAAATCGAACTCGAGATTTTGATCAAAGTTGATAGCGAAGACGAAAAAAGTGGGTCCGACAATTCCGTCTGTCTGTCTGTATGTCTGTATGTCTGTATGTCTGTACCTCGAACTACAGCCTTAACTGCCGGAGGTATTTTCTTCAAACTTGGTAGTTAAGAGTCTTCTGTGATTCCCTAGAGGAAAAATTGAAATTTTTTTTTAGCTCCAAAACTAAGGGTACCCCCCATACACCCGTAATGCAAAATCTTATTTATCTCGAAAACGGCTCTAACGATTTCGATAAAAAAAATTAAGTGTGATATTATAGATATGGACTGTATTTTGGTGAAAAAAAAATTTGGGGGGAAATGTTATTAGGGGTACCTGTCATATAACGGTTTTTTTGATTTTCTAATTTCTCACCAACGGCTCTAACGATTTTAACCAAAATTTTTATGCAGGAGCTGTTTTGCATTTGAAAAAATATAAACTAAAAATTTTTTCGAAAAAATAGTTTTTGGATTTTTAAAAAAATAATACAAATTTTTTTTTGAAAATTCAATATCTTGAAAACCGATACACGATTAAATTTTTCAATTACGGTTTAAAATGTATTTTATTAAATAGTAACAATTTGCATGTTTCAGTGTGTCTGTATGTCTGTACCTCTCACTACAGCCTAAACCCCTGGACCTATTTCTTTCAATCTCGGTAGTTAAGGGTCTTCGGTGATTCCCTAGAGGAGAAATTGAAATTTTTTTTTAGCTCCAAAACTAAGGGTACCCCCCATACACCCGTAATGCAAAATCTTATTTATCTCGAAAACGGCTCTAACGATTTTGATAAAAAAAAATTAAGTGTGATATTATGGACATGGACTACATTTTGGTAAGAAAAAATTTTGGGGCAAAATGTTATTAGGGGTACCTGCCATAGACCCGTTTTTTTGATTTTCGACTTTCTCATTAACGGCTCTAAGGATTTTAACCCAAAATTTTTAGCAGGAGTCCCCTTAAGTGTAAAAGAATATTGTATATAAAAATATTCGAAAAAATATTTATTGGGTTTAAAAAAAAAAAAAAAAAAATTTAAATCAATATCTTCAAAACCTATGAACGATTATTTTTTGAAATAATTTCCTAAAACCAATATTATTAAATACTTAAAATTCGCATCCCACATTTTTTTCTTGAAAAATTTTAGAGAAATTTCTTATATAAAAATTTATTTAATAATAAAACGATTTTTAAGGTTTATTTGCATAAATTCATACTTTTCCGGAAACCAGACGACAATTTTATGCATTTGAACATTATTATCTCATTAAATCCATGTTTTATATTTATAAAATGTATCCTAAATTCCAAATTTACAAATTTATACAAATACAAGACTCTATGCATACTCGTAGTTTCCCATATGTCTCATTTATTGAGGTTTTTGATTCCAGCCTTCGGCTTCTTTTTTTCATCTATCTTCAAAATCATTCACTACATATACATTTATGTTTAGTAAAATGGCGCCCAAGCTAAATATTAAACCTTTACAATGGAATACCTGTTTAAAGAAGAAAAACTTAACAGCTGAACAAACCCAGTTGGTAAATAAATAATATGCTTATTTGATTCTACCCCCTAAGGTTCTTTTCAAGCCACAAAATATTTGACATTCACAAAAATTATATTCAACAATCAACGTCAAACAAATAATAAACAAAAATCATTACGTAACATACTTCGACATTCCATGTGGTATTTTCAGTTTGTATGTCCCAGGGGAAGATGATACATTTATTTTTAGGAAATATTACCGCATTAATTAACAACTCATTAAATTAAGTAATTAATGTTCTAATATTCTTCTACAAATTTATTTCATGAATGTTTTCCGGGATTAATTTAATTCTAATTACTTTTGCCAACTCTCGGAATGTTCAATTAATTATATCGTTCCCCATGACGACTTTTGAAAATTATATACCTAAGTAAGGACATCATATTCCTATGATGATGTCAAAAACAAAATAAATATAACGAAACATTCCATTACAATGCGAATTATTCCATAATTTATGCGATCCAATGTGATTCTATTTATATCAGGACAAAGGAAGACAAAATTCAGAGGATCCTTAATAGGAGAAATGATATACACAAAAGCCACTGTCTTGTCGAATAGAAATTTTAATATTTTTCCCAGGAATTTATTGAATTCAACATTCTTTCCGGATAGGAAAATATGGATCAGGTTTGAGCCTATTTGTAGTTTGACAAAGATAGAGTAAGTTTAAAGAAAAGGTACTCAAATTCATGAAAACCATTATAATTATAAGCACTTCAAAATTGAATCGAAAACGAGAAAATCACATCTCATGTTTTTGTCTGCGGTAGTGACTGCGGGACGTGCCGTTCAGGTTAAATTACTTTTATATTCCTTTGCAACTTATGTCAGTTGTGGTTTCCCTCTTCCATCTAGTTTACAGGATACCACCTGGCATATGCGTTTCAGTTGTAAATTAACAAATTGGCTTTGACATCTTTGACATCCTTCAAATTGACATTTAAAAGCTTTTCTGCCAAGATGACTGTCTGATTCCAAAAATTCAACCCCAAATTAACCCTCATAATATTTTTGTCTCAACCAAAACAATAACAAATGTCACCAAAAGCACCCAATCTAAATACCATTGTGGCCTTATTCCCATCTACATATGTATAAGAAGTTCGAAAAGGCATTTGTTTCTGTTTGACAAGCTGCTGGTATTCATTCATACCGTCCATGAGTTTAATGATAAATTTATCAAAATGACTTTCAAAGTCTCCTCTATTTCGGATAGAACGACATAATGTATTATGTACTCGTACATACATAGGCCATGATTTTCCCATTATCAGCTCCTTTCATCAAACATATTCCAAAACCCAACATTCATATTTTGCCTTTGAATATGAGATTTGAATGCAGGAGGGATATTTATGTGGGAGAATGTTTTTGACACGTCTTATGATTAAAGAACACGACAAGACCTATTATACAGCTGACGAAGTCATACTGACAAATTTCATCAAGCATTACTTTCTTGTGTTGGTGTAAGTAGAAGATATATATGTACATACATAATTCTGGCACCAGACTTGAGTGAGCCCATATCAAAAATTCTAAAATTAAATTTGCACGACTAGGTCGCGCGTACTTGGAGGCATAAAATTTCAAAACTCTTCTAAAGGGGTTTTCAGTAAAGGCGGGTAGATGTTGAAATTTAATAAATCAAGCTGTGTGTGATGAATTATGGAAAATCTTTTGTATTTAAAAGGCCCATGGCTGGAATATGACATTGTTTAATTGCCTGCCTTGGCTTTTTAGTATGGTCGCACGGATCTGAGTGATCTAATTTTCAATGACTCTTGCGCATAGATCTGACTGAATTTGAGCGATGGTCTGTGTTATATTCACTTTAAAGGCATTAGTCGATTGTGTCTTGATCGCATAGACTTGTGACCAGAGGAAACCCTAAAAGAAAACCGCATAACTTTTCATCTGCCGGAGATAACATTACTCTCAAATCATTCATGCAGAATGTCAATCGTGGCGTCTGTTGTAGGGAACGTAGCGCTGCCGCCCTTCTGGAACAACATGTCGTCTAGATCCATATGGTTCAATTTTGGCATACGAAATTGGGTCGTCGTCGTTTTCAAAAACTGAGCAATGACGCCGCCTCCGGTTGTTCCGAAATCCACACTTTACGGTAGCTTTTTGAGCATGCATTGTTTCCTGGTGAACCTAGTACGGGTTGGTGTCGGCCCTTATAAAGCATTAGAAAATGTGCCTCGTCGCTAAGAATGATTTTTTGGCCAACATTGGGATCGTCTTCCAAACGCGCTGAAGCCCAGTCAGCGAATAAATGCGTTATATATGGTTATGTACTTGAGCTTCTTGGTCAGTTGGACCCTTGTACGCCCAGTTCAAGTCAGCAATAGGCCGAATTCTTGTGCTTGGTGATGAATTGACTGCCTCCGGTTCTGCTGCACGCTTTTACAGACCGCGTCGTTGTCCTCGGCCGAATCTTGCGTTTATATAACGTACGTCTGTTGGCTGATTAATTACCGAAGCAGTCTTCTGAAATTTGGCTACCAAAGGTTGAAGTTTTCACTGTGAAGGGCCACCAGCGCTACCGGAAAATCAGCGCACCGTTTGTAATAACCAACACTCATTTTGATAATAAAGTTTTATTTCAAGCGTTCCAATTCGGAATAAAAAGAAAGGTAGGCCTAAACACTCCTGGTACAAACAAATGCAAAAACACCAGCATTCAGTTGGCCTCAGAAATGGAACAATACAAAACCGGGAGGCTTGCCGCCGATTTCTGAGGTCAACCCGGCGAACCCCACAGGCGGATCACTAGTGTGAAGCAGATACGTGGGAGAGTTATGATCCCCTCGACATCGAGATCATAACAGCGCCGAAACAAAGGAAGAAGAAGATTTCAAGCGTTTTAGAACAAGCGGACTAATTCCATAGCAAGAAAAAGGAGGCGCGTTGACCATCTCTTTGTAGTAAAATTCCGTCACCAAACAAAGAAATAAAACAACGGTTTAAAAGTTATAAAAAACCACTGTCTTTATTCCTTCACGACCTTCTCTGGTCCGATCTACCTTTACCTTCATTGTACAAATTTTTTCACAAATTATCTTTCGTTAGGCTTTTATATAAGTTTTATTTATTTTATCAATACATCTACTACATTAATTTGTATATGAATAATGTTCCTTAATGATTACAATAATTAAATTTTAGGAACAAAAACAAAGTCTTACACTGTTTTCCCGTTCTTAAAACTAAATTGTTGTAATCAATAAAGAACATTACTCATATACAAATTAATAGCAAAGATTACAAAAATGGTTCAGTGTAGACTAAATACACTCAAACATGATCTACTACATTGTTTCAACACTGATGCAGTTCTGTACAAGTTTAATAATTTGAACGTGCTGCTCGATTGTGTAACTTACAATGGTGATTTGGCATCAGTAACTGAATAATAAACAATAGATTTGAGAGATTGATGTCACCAAAACAACATGGCCGCCACAGGCCACCAGAATATATATATTTCAGCTCGATGTGGCTGAGACAATGTAGTCGTTGTTTCTTGGTTTTATGTTATACATCCTCATCTTGGTACAGCTCATAGAGTTTGTGGTTATATTCTCTCTTCTATTCGGCCTTCTCACCTTATGTTCCAATAATTTACCGAGTTCGCGAGGTTCACGAGCTGAAAGCAAATAATCCACAAGTATACATTCAGTATACTCGGCGTTTTCAAGACTTGTTCTGAGAACGAATCAGTAATGAGTGATGAGCAGTGCTACCACTTTACTTCAATTGAAGTAGATCTACTTCTTTTTTTTTTCAAAATATTTTAAAATCGACTTCTTACTTCGCACCATCATTAAACTACTGAAATCAACTTCATTTTAAAAAACTCTGTTTTGAAACTACTTCAACTTAAAAAAAGGCCAAATTCACTTCTATTTCACTCTAGTAAGGATGTAGCACAAGTATTACAAAAAAAAAGAATTAATTGTCAACACAATAAAAATACACAAATGAGTAATTTTAAGAGCATAGAATCACGAATCTTATGGAAATTTCGCTTGCGTGTGTGTTTTTATTTTAAAATTAAATTATATTAACTAAAGTAATTTTAATGTTATTCTTTGCAAAAGAAAGTTTTATGAATAAATCAATTCTTAATATAAAAATTTCTTTAAAATTAAAAGCAATGTATTGACAAATTTAAGTATTTAATAATATACATTTAAGGAAAAAATGTTATGTATACATTATTATTTCAAAATCAAAGAAGCTCCGATACAAAAATTTTGATCGAAATCGGTAGAGTCAGACCCGCAGACGGACGGAATCTCTACTTTTTCGTGTTGTAATGTCAATTGATGAAAATCTCGAATTATAATTTTTCTAAAAGCAAGTAAAAAGTAATTTTAAAGTCTACTTCGATTTTTCTCAATTTACTTCACTTTTTTCTTCAAATCTACTTCGGCTTTTTTTCCGGAAGTGGTAACGCTGGTTATGAGGCCCATTTTCACCTCAACGGTAACGTGAATAAACAAATCTGCAGAATATGGGGCATCGAAAATCTAAAAATAATTGATGACCGACAAATGCACCCACTTAAATGCACAGTGAAATAACCTCAGAAAGAATCATTAGTTCATATTTTTTTTCGAAAACGACGAACAAGTTGCTGTAAATGACCTAAGGTTAGAAAAAGAGAACAATTAAAAGTTATGGTTCCAATGAGATAGATCCACAGGTCATTCAACAATGGCTCTCCTCAGGGACATTTTTGGTGACCACGTTTTTCTGATTTTAACATCCCACCGAGTTGGCCCGATTTAACGGCCCTAGATTTTTTTACTTGGGGATAACTAAAAAGTAAGGCGTAAACCAAGAACCGATTAAGTTAGCTACTTTAAAGTTAGAAAACTGTTAAGGTATATCATACCAATCGTTAACGGAAAGCTGTTTAAAATTTTGCGCCATTGTCTTCAAAACTTAATGTGAACATATTTCCAAACCATAATCTAAATATTACCAAATACATTTCAAAGTTAAATAATGTTGTTAATGTTATTTATTAAATAAATCATAAAATTACTTATGAGTCACCCTGTAGAAGAAAGTACATTTTGTCCTTTGCGTTAGGACTTTTGCACTTCCAAGTTCTTGTTATCTATAGTGATGTTTGGTCCTTGTCGGTGGACAAATGTTTGTTTACTTGTTGATAATGGCATGTAATTTGTCTTCGCCGTGCTAGCTATACATAAGTCTACATCTTCTATACTGCGTCAAGGAATTTGTGCTTCATTGATTGGAAGTCAATTTTTTTCTTGTCCTATTGCGCGATCAACATAACGCTCATTTACCAGCTGCTGTAAATTTTGGTTGAAAACATCTACTTTTTCCTGGAGTTCGATGACTACGATACCTTGGCTGTTTCTAAAAACCTGATTTCCGGTGTTACGACCAGAAGTCTTTTGGCTTGTCTCATTTTTATAAAATCTCCGGGTGATGTTTCGATTGCGAGACCCTTCGATTTTATTGAGTTTTGGAGCTACTAACGTCCTGTTCTCATACACAGAATCTTATCTTATAGTGATCCTGAGTCTGTTGATTAGTGACTTACCTCATTGATAAATGCACGGACGGAGAGCTTTTTATTCAAGTGCTCTCTGTAGACTCCGAGAACTCCAGGTTTACCATTTTCAATTTGTTTTCCTTCGAGATCCGAGTATTGCCTCGGCAAGGAAATAAAGAAATGGTTAGAGTGGACTTTTGCTTATATAGAAAGGTACGCAGGTCTTTAATTTCGGATACAAGCCCTTTGCGTCTAGAAGCACATGTGTCGATTTGGTTGGTGGTATGCTCGTCTGGAAATCGCCATAATATCGATACCTTCCCGCAAGAATGACATTTTAAAAATTATTCAGGAAACGAAAAAAACGTCTCATTTAGTTATTTTTTTGTGTATTTTATTGGACGAAACAAATATAAAAATGTCGCTTAATACATTCTTACGGGAAGGTATCGATATTATTCTATTTTGTGGGTCCTTAGACTTGGAATCCCATTCTCACTTATCACCGTATTACCCGCTGCTGCAAAATCTTTAAGTTGATATCTGTTGTCATTTCGTGGAGGCAGTTAGTAAGTAAGTAATAATTAGACCACCAAATAAGGTGTTATATTTTTTTTTCGGATTTTGCAGAATCCCAAGAATGTTCTTTCGAAGTTTCTCGTTTCCTTGGCTACAAATATTGTAAACCGGAAGAGAGTATCGGTCTTCTTTATTTTTTATACATAAGCCTTTTTGTAATACCCGACACTTGCATGAAGTTAAGTAATAGTCTTAACATCACTGAAGCCATTTTATTCTTTTCAAAAACTTTTCCTGCATGCTTATTAAACAAATATCTATGTTAAAAATTAATCCTAGATATTTTGTTTCATTTGGCAATGCAATTGGGTTTTCTTTTATTTTCAAGTGCAAATTTTTTTTTTATCTTATTTAACGAACGAATAGGCCGGGGATCGCGGGATTATATAGTAGTATCATTAGCAAAGTGAATTGACCCAGGTTCGTCTGATAAGGTATCTGACAGGGGAAAGTTCTGAATGTATGTAGAAATAATATAAGGAATAAGGAACTCCCGCATAGGGTTAGTAAGTTAGTTTTCAGTTAATGGATACGTAGACTAGTTTTTCTTGAATTTTATAAGAATTATATTCTTAAGTTTGACCACTCAGGTTGTCTTAAATTTTAAAGTTTAAATAAGGGTCCATCATGCCATATCTAATCTATTCAAAAGTGAGAGCAATTTCCAAACTAACTATGCAGTTTTTATATCTTGAATTTTCGTTGACGTAGTGCCTACTAGTACTAGCTAATTCAGCAGTCTCTGAGCACAATTTTAACATCGTACTCTGGAAAGGTCTTTTCTACGACCACATGAAACTCCTCCCTGATAGGTTGTTCAAGTTAAAGATCCTGAAATAGTTATTCAAACCGTTCCAGTTGGCTTTTTCGTACTGCCATACGGTTCTTCTAGGAGCTCTTTCTCTAACTGGATTTTTTTGACACGAGAAATTTGCAGATATAACGCTATGGTCAGACGTGCCTAGAGGCGTCAATACACTTATTGTGTATTTATCAGGGTCAGAGGTAAGAAACAAGTCAAGAGTATTTTCTGCTCGGCCATTAACGTCCGATATTCGAGTAGGCTCGTTGACAAGCTGAGTAAGGTGGTTAAACTCAGCAAAAAATCTCAACACACATTCCTTCGGGTGTTGTCTGGCCCGAATGGAGAAGCCAAAAAGAATTGTGAACATTGAAATCGCCCGTAATAACGATTTCAGTGTGAGGATATAGGGAAACAATTCTTTGGGTGGAGTCGGACAGAGTATCAAATTCGTGAGAAGTTGAAACTCTATCCAGATTTGGGCTTCGATAAAGAAAACAATAGTGAATGATGTGCTTATTAATGGAAAATTTAAACCACATAAAATTGAAGAAGGACTTGGTGCAGCGACCATACTGTGGTAAGAACTAATATGCAACATCATTCTTAATGTAAATGGCGAGACCGTGGTGGGAAAAGAATAATGGTACCAAGCTATACCCATGAATAAAAAATGCAGCAGGATCGCATTCCTCACCTACTTGGGTTTCACTCAGTGCCAAAACAGCTGGCCTGTTAGAAACAGTGTGGATATACGCAGCCAGAAAATTCGCTCTCAGCCCACGAATATTACAATATTCTACTCTAAAATAACCAGCCATTGCAATATAAGAAAAAATAACAAAAACCAAAACAGACGAAATCTAAGAAAATCACTGTGTAAGACTAATAAAAAGTCGTTTCAACACAACATCACTAGAAAGTGTAATGCCTTTAGTAGTGACGTTGAATCGATCCGAACCCTACCAATCAGAACAGTAATATATACATCTGTTATCGTACGACCCAGCAGATGCAAACACTGAGAGAGCTTATATACCTAAGCTCAGCACAATGCATGCACCCGCTAAGCCACACAACTGTAGGAAAAAAGAAGAGGAGAAAGGAAAATGTCACTTACTGTGCTCTGACAAACATAGGTATTTTTACTTGCGACTTATAGGTACTATAAGGCAAGTTATGCATTCGTAAAAAAAATCGAACTCGAGATTTTGATCAAAGTTGACATTACGATGATAGCGAAGACCAAAAAAGTGGGTCTCGCAATTCTGTCTGTCTGTCTGTCTGTCTGTCTGTCTGTCTGTCTGTTGGTCTGTCTGTCTGTCGGTTCGACTACAGCCTAAACGGCTCGGCCGATTTTCTTCAAACTTGGTAGATATGGGTTTTAATTTTTTACCCCCGGATGTTTTTTTCTATTTTTTTTAAGACCAAAAATAACGGTACCTGCCATACGATTTTTTTTCGAAATTTTATAAATATTTTTTTTTCTCAAAAACTGTCCCACAGAATTTTTTAAAAAAAATTCCAAAAATTTCATTTGGTAAAAAATAGCTAATGGTTGAAAAAAATTTTACAAAAAATAGTTATTTTCGGTAGCCCCCCTGGGTCCATTTTTTTTGTTTTTGATTTTCTCGAAAACGGTACAGCCGATTTTAATAATTTTTTTTATGCCAAAGCTCCTCCAAAGTTTGAATATTATAACATATTCAAATTTTCAATTTTTAATTTTTTGGATTTAAAAAAAAAAAAATAAAAATTTTTTTTTGGAATCTCAATATTTCGAAAACCCCATGCTCGATTTTTTTCAAACTTGGCAAATAAAAGTTTCTTAATATTATCTACAAGATTTGAGAAAAAAAATTTTGTTTTATTTAAAACTAACGGTACCTTCCATACAAATTTTTAAAAATGGTTTTCGAAAATCGTATTTTTCTCGAAAACGGTTCCGAGAATTTTGGTAAAATTTTTTGTCTTTTGATTAATCTTTACAATTTATAATTTAATAAAAAAAATTTAAATCTAGATATTACTGACTGTACCTACCATAGAACGATTTTTTCGAATTTTGAATTTCTCATTATCGACTAAACAGATTTTAATGAAATTTTTTATAAAAAAGCTCCTAAAAAGTTTAAAAAACATTGCATTTAAAAACTTAAGAAAAAATATTTTTTCAATTTTTAGAAAAAAAAGTATTTTTTTTTTTTTTAAATTCGATATCTCAAGAACGGCTTAGTATTTTTTTTTGGAAATTAGACTTTTATTCGTACAATAATAAAAACTTAAGGTTGGCGTACCAAAATTTTTTCTTAAAAATGTTTTAAAAAATTTGTACATAAAAGCTTTTTTTTTTTACGGAACCACTACAAAGACTTTTAATTTTTGTTCCTGCATAAATTCATATTTGCATATCATTCTGTTTTTATCTCTTACTACTTAAAGAATTAAAAAAAATCATTTTATCCTTATGAACAGTTTTCTCTAAGAACATTCGTTTTTAAAATTCCTAGTCTATTACATAGGAGCAAGTTCGTGCGACCCAGTCGTGCATTTTATTTTAGTTGTTATCCCCTAGGTATGAGTGTTTTTTTGTTTGTTGTTGTTGGTTTTTCTATTGGTTTCGTTTTATATATTGAGTGTTGTTATAATTTTTTTTATTAATTAAAATTGTCTATTTTAGTGTGTGTTTTTTTTTTTTGTATTGTTTGATTTTGTGTATTTTTTTTTATATTTAAATTTAAACGCGTCTGCGACGGGAACGGGGACGGAGGCAGAATTACGAACGGATACAGAGCACAGCACTAGGACATCGACCGACCTCCTCTAACATTCACTGACAACTGTTGATCGCAAAGTCACTGGAACTAATAGAAAAGAATAAAACGATGAAAAGTTAGTTTCTCAGGGCTTCCAAAACATGAGGATACTCCTCACAGTTGTGCCAGTGCCCCGCGCTATATCATCTGAGAAAAAAGATTCTAGGGAGACACTTCTTCAACCATTTGAACATTTACTTGAACACTAATATTAAAACCTGTTGAGCTACATTAACCCTACCAACTGAATTAAAAATTCGTAAGCTCTATCAACCAGCTGACGACAAGATTGAAAATCACCTCCAATCACAGTCAAAAGACATAAATTAGGGACGACAATTATAGAATGAACGAAAACGACTGAACGACACACGTGTTTCTTGTAAAAGCAGCAACAGCCCCATCGATCTATTCAGCAATCCTGACCATACAAACGGACATATACGCCAACCACTGACCTATCAAACTCATCTACCAGACGTTGCAAGGAGCCATTATGCTCCTGCAGTTACTGCTTCTCAAGAGGGGGTTAAGGAAAAGATCCCGCCCTTATAAGGCGTCTACCTGTCCTGAACCAAGTGATTTTGTGATGACAGATATTTCTTCAATGACTTGGAAGTACCTTCCGACATTTCAGGCTATAGCTTGCTGAAACTCATCAACACCCTTAAGAGGCTTGATTGACATAGGATCTATCATATGTTTCATTACATGGGAGTCACAATCCCTTGGGTATCATAACAGATCTACATTGATCTAAGTGTGAGGATAACAAGGTCATCATCACAAGATAACCTAACCTTACCTAGACCTCCTGAAAACAAAAAACAACAATAAAACACAACTTTAAAATTTCACAAATAATTTGACCAAAATATAGTTTAAACTTTGAATTTTGAACTCTTTAATTATCTAGCTAACTGCTTTAAATGTCGCTTATTATATGCAGGTCAATAGAAATTGTTTAACATAAAAGCTCATATTCTTCAATTCGTTTCTGAAGGTCTCATGGAACAAACTTTTCTTGCTTTCATGAAGACTAAAAAAGGCGATTGTATTAGACCTGTTCTAGTATTTCTACATGATAGATAGATATATGTACATTTATTTTTCACATTTATATTTAGAAATTGTGCAACCATTTAAACATGATACTGAACTCCTTTTCACTTCTACATACACAATACACACAGTTATTTATTTTACAGAACACTTTTCACAACCACACTATTTGGAAAAACCAACAACAGTCTTTCTAGTATAAATAGCTACTACGAGTACCAACAACATTTCTAGTAAATAGGTAATTCTTCTGGGAATTGCAAGTTGAAACCACATCTTGTATACTTGAGTATCTTATATCGTTTCTCTCTCAACAAAAAAAAAAAAAAAAAAAAAAACCAAAAAGAATGAAACTTGTTCACATTTCGTTGGTTTTTAGTTGACACAAAACAAACATTTGTTAAAATCTTCTAAAATAAGTTTAAGGTGTGGTAATTGAGAAGGAAAGGAGCATTTTCCCAACTATTTTCCCTATGGGCGTTTGTCATTTATAAATTACTATCCCACTTCCTTTGTTGGCAAAGATCTTTTCTCGTCTTCTCTTTTGTTTTATTTAAATATAACAACGGTATTGCGGTTGCTATAGATACATTGTGTTATTCTGCAATGATGAATGATAAATGAGATTCCAACAATACTCGTAGTTTATAGGTATGGAATACAGAGTTCTTGTTATTTTATGTTTTCTACGGATGGTATATGGAATTGTACATATTGCCAACTATGGTAACTCTGCATCTTTTCTAACAAGACAATAATTTAGTCGGTTCTTTAAGATGAAGGAATAAAGCTTGTCGTAAATATTTAGAAGCCCCACACGCTTCGAAAATGAAAACTCATGAAATGTATAGATACGTAATGGCAGTTCTCACAAATCTGAAAATCCACTTGGTCAGACGATTTTCAAAATTCGTCCCAAAGCTCTCATGCATTTGGGACTAATGGGCAACCCACTGTGGGCAGAAGTACTTCTTGAAAAAAAAAAATTACATTTAAATTTTACGATTTGAATTGGTACGATTTGTAACCACCTGTAAGAAAACTGATTTACAATCAAAACCTGTACAAATATTATTTTAATCAATATTTTGAGAAATATATTTTATATTTCATTAATTTTTATGAAAATCAAGGAATCTTGGAAACATGTCTTTCAATTAGGTGATCAAAGATGAACGTTGCAAGTGCTTCGCCTGTAGACGAATTTCCAAGAGAACTGTTGGTTTGTGATGTGAGGAACGCATTCTAGCTGCAGTCGGTTCCACGCACGTTGACACACACTCAATATATCATTCCTTCGCTTTTGACGAAACTCTTTTGGTGAAAAGTGAACTTCGCCTATGCCATAAGTTTCTTATGGGTTAGATTAGGTTAGGTTAATGGGCTGCCAGATGATCTTGTTACAGTCACACTTAGATCAATGTAGATCTGTTGTGATACCCAAGGGATTGTGACTCCGATGTAATGAAACATATGATAGATCTTATGTCACTCAAGCCCGTTAAGGGTGTTGATGAGTTTCAGCAAGCTATAGCCCGAAATGTCGGAAAGCACACTCAGAGAAAAATATACCATTGATTTTTCAATGGTACGACCATTGATTTCAAAAGACGCTTTTTAATAATATTTTACTATAAAAACAATGGTTTTCTAGTAAATTCAATGGTACTTGAGTTATTAATACAATGGTTTTGAAACTATTAATCTTAATAGGACACGTATTATTAATTCAATGGGAAAGACTATTGATTCAATAATATTCCACCATTAACAATTAATAACACGTACTATTACTGTAATGGTATGTTACTATTAATTTTCAATAGTTTCGATACCATTGAAAAAACATCATATTAATAGTGTCTCTTTAGTTCAATGGTGTGAATCATTAATAGAATAGTATTTTACTATTAACTAAATACCATTAATACTATTTTTCGAAATAAAGTACACACCATTAATTAAATAAGAAAATGCCATTGATTTAATAAGATTTGTCTTATTGATATTAATAATATGAACTATTGTTTTAATAGTTACATGTAATGAAATATTTACGAAAGCAGAAAAAGAAACTAATTAATAGTACATCCCATTAAACCAATGTGTTAAATTTATATATTTTCGAATATTCGAAACTTTTGCTGAAAATATAAAATACAGCGTAAATTTAATAAGAAATACCATTAATTTAACAGATAAGTTTAATAATACGGACTACTGTTTTAATAGTAATGTAATTGAATAACTGCGAAACAAAAAAAATTAATTATTACATCTCGATGTTTTTAAATCGAAAAACGTCAGATTTATAAATGTAAAGTACACAATTTCCTTTTAAATAAGAAATGCTATTAATTTTAACAATTTTTTCTAGAAAACGGACTAAGTTTAAATAGTAATTGTGGTTAAAAAATAAAAGAAACTTTATCAGAATTACTTATTAAGTACATTGTTCATTTTCATCCCATTGAATCAAACTTATGTTTCATTATTTATAACAAATTAATTTCGATTTAGATGAAACCTTAATCCACTGTCCAGCATTTGAGTCGGAAAAGACACGGAAAATCTGGATTATGGTATAAAGCCTGCTCATGGCGTGCTTAAGAAACTGTCAAGAGTTCTAATCGACGTGAGCATCGTTAACAATTTTAGGGGGTTGTAAGCCCTCCAAAATGTTTTTTTAAGAATAACTCGCAAACGGTAAGTTTTAGAAAACAAACGGAAAGAACTAATTTTAAGCCTAGAAAATTTTCTACAAAAATATTGACAAACTTTTTTTCATAAAAATAACCATTTTCGAAATAAACCAATCGGAAGAGTTAAGGATTTTACTTTTATATATTTTTTTTTTATTTCCCCCTCCCACTTTAAGATGTCCAAGAGGGTGCACAAGCAGGTTGGTTCAATGTCTTAAAAACATGTTTATATAATATTCTAACAATTTATCACAAACAATTTTTTAACTAAACCACCCCACTAATAGAAAAGTGAAACCCTTAACCCACCCGATTGATTTATTTCGAAAAAAATTATTTTTATAAAAAAAATATGTTAATGTTTTTGTAGGGAATTTTCTAGGCTACAAATATGTTCATTACATTTTTTTTACAACTTACTATTTGGAAGTTATTCCTGAAAAACCATTTTGGTTCCACCTCCTGTAAAATTGATATCGATGGGAACTTTCTACAATTTCTTTGGAACACCATTAGGGGGCATTGTTCCAAAATAAAGATTTCCGGCGATAATTTCCTAATTGGATTGTTTGTATGGCTTTATTGATTTTTAAGATTTTTAATTTCTCTGAAAAACAATTCAGTTTCGTGAAAGTGAAAAGTGATATAATGCTATAAATTGTAAGTGATGGAACACAAACAAATATAGAATCAAGTATTTTGTATCATTATTATTATTATTATTTAGGTAATAATTTATTGTTATTATTTTTATAGTAAGCAGTACACCCTGTCACAGGAAGATCTGTCAACATTCTTTTGCGTCCCATAATAATAATATCAAAATACCATTGATTTTATAGTATTATTTAAAATATTTATAGTACTCATTTTGCTTTTAATTAGATATACTATTGATTTAGAAATGTTTACTTTCAACATTAATAGTACGTCCTATTATTCTTGTAAATTTGTTACAGTTTAATAAAATAGGGTGCCACTAGACACTTTCTTTTAAAATTACAAGATTTTGATGAGGGTTTTAACAAATCAACAATTTAATATTGAAATAACACAAAATGTCGCCAAATCTACTATAAAATAGTAAAAAAAAACACCAGGTTAGTTTAAAACAACAAAATAATATAAATTGTATTGTTTTGTATAAGTTTTTGACTTAAATAATAATTTCTTGCAAATAAAATGGCTTTAATTATTTATTTCCATGATTGGACTAACTTACAAAAGATCAGTAAAATTTTAAAAATCAATTGGTAAAAGGTTGCGCCAATGCCTCAAAATCGAAAGAAAAAAATTTCAATTATGGATTTCAATGAAATAGAATATAAAAATAAGAGTCACTTTCAGTATATTAAGTGCAATTTGTAGTGAAATAAAATTATAGGCAAAGGAAGGGCAGTCTAATTAAAAGAAATTTATATAGGTATATAAAACGAAACTCATATATTTTGAAGAATATGCTTTGATAATAATTATTGAATTATTGAATGTTTTCTAAAAATGTTTAGAATTGCCTAAAATCGAGTTGAATTGCATCATTGCATAAAAGTTCCGTTATAAGTTTTGTTTTTATAGTGTATATCACATTACTTCAAAGCGATAATAGTATTTCCGATTGAAATCAACAGTTTTTCAACATAATAATAGTGTGAATCCCAATAATTTTTTAACATTAATAGTATATCCCATTACATTTAGGCATCATTTCATAAAGTTCCGTTAGAATCTAATAGTATATAAACTATTATTTTGAAGCAATAATAGTATATCCCATTAAAATTATCAACATCTCAAGATTTTAATAGGATGTACCACATTACTTCATTAAAAGTAATAGTTTATCGCATTACAATAGTCTATATACCTACTGATATATGAGTACTGATGCTGTTAAAAATGTTGTCATTCTTTTGTTGTTCGTAATCAAGAGCACTTCTTAGTGCAAAAATACGCAATTTATTTAATTTAAATCAAAGTTAAAAGGAGGTGAAGTCTTAATTAATGGAAATTGTATAAATCTAAAACGAGTGCAACTCAGGTATGTATTATAGAATTTGCTTTGAAAACTATAGAGAATAATTAATAAATTAGTGTTTTCTACAATTTTTTGGATTGCCTAAAATCGAGTTAAAATATGTATCACTCCGTAAAATTTCCGTTAGATTTATATACTGTATATCTCATTACTTTATTCACATTAATAGTAGATATATACCATTATAGTCCAGTACATATAGGCATCAATTAATATCAGTTCTTTTAGATTCTAATAGTATATTTTTTATTAATAGATTATTTCTTTACAATAGTCTGGTTTTGCAACTGAGGCTGGAAGCAGAGAAGAGGCAGGGCGCATTGGAACATTTAAAAAAAAATGTCCTCGATGAATCAAATAAACAAATGAAGGACATTCCAGAAGCCACCAATGCTATTCATTGTAGCTCTTAAATGAGAACAACGACTAAGGAAAAAAACAAAACCGGTATTAATACTTAATTTTAAGGAAAATATTTTGTTTTTAAATAGTATTAAAATTGTTATGTTTTAAATAATATAATAAATGTTTGAAATAAAATACATTACTTAATTTTTTTGTAATTTCTTTCTTTTTCTGGAGATTTTTTACTTAACAGGTTATGTACTACATCGACACTTTATAATGGAAAAGTAAGTATATTTTTAAAAGGATTTGGATCTAACGTATTAAAATATTCTTTTTACTTTCATTTTTGTATTTTTGGAAATACATATAATGGTACGTATTATTTTTTTAATGAAATATCTTTCAATTAAATATCAATAGTATATAACCTTTTAAAAGGAAAATGGAATTTTTACTTATTAATATATACATAGATATATCATTAAATCAATAGTGTGTACCATTATTTCTGAAGAACACATATTGTAGGAATAATTAGATAATACTGTTAAAGCAATAGTACAATACTATTAGAACAATAGTACTACACTATTAAGACAATAGTACTATACTTTTAAAACAATAGTACTTAACTATTAAAATAATAGTACTACACTATTAATACAATAGTGCTATACTATTGTTTTAATTGTATTACCCGATTATTTTAATGCGGTATCCCTTTAGTTTTTAATGGGATATACACCATCAAATTAATAGTTATCACATTAAAACAATAATGCGTACTATTAACTCTCAAAAATGCATACTATAAAAATAATAAGATAATACTATTGAATCAATAGTACCCACTATAAATTCATATACAAATACATACATTCGAGTTCGAACTTCGAAATTAAACAATGGTATTCGACCATTGAAACAATGCGATTATCACATAGATTTTCAATGGGACATGCCTTATTAATTTAATTCTTTAATGGTACAAACCATTGTTTTTTAATAAGACAGACTATTATTTTAAAAGTACAAAACTATTAAAACAATGGTACACACGTACCATTAAAATAATAGTTTCAAAACTATTACGGTAATGGTGTACGTCCCATTGACTAATTTTAATCGTAAAAAACCATTGATACAATGGGAATTCCCATTAATATTATGGTATTTTTCTCTGAGTGCACTTCCAAGTCATTGAAGAAATACTTGTCGTCACAAAAACACCTACTTGGGAAGAAGAAGACGCTTTTTAAGAGCGTGATTCTTTTATTTACGAGTACCCCCACCTGAGAAACAATCACAAGTCCAGACCCGGAGGAGCATATGGCTCCTTGCAACGTCTGGTAGATGAGTTTGAAAGGTTAGTGGTTGGTTTATATGTCGTTTGTTTCGCCAGGAAAAAGTCAAGGTGGCTGTCATTTCTAAAAGGGATTTTACCAATCTCAAAGAAGTGGTGGCCCCATCAACTCATTGACGCTCGTGTTCACAGTTTTGTTTAGTCGTTTTCGTTCATTCTATTATTGTCGTTCTTAATTTATGTTTCCTGATTGTAGTTGGAGGTGATTTCCAATCTTGCGGTCAGCTGGTTGATAGATAAGGAATTTTCAAGGCATTCGGTAACGTTAATGAATTTCAACAGGTTTTTGCTTGGAATGTCAGATAGATCCTTCAAGTTTCTTAAAAATCTTTAAGGAATTAATATACCTGACCATTATCAAGAAGAAAAACTACTACTTTAGAAGTGGTAACCCCAACTAACCACCACATAAATTATAATATTTTCGAAAAAATCGAAAACAAATAACACTGGCCGTCTTGACTTACAATCTTTAGGTATAATATATATACATATGTGCATGTAGGCCCTCAATAGTCAACTGATGAATCCAACCGAGATCGCCAGGACAGACGCACCAGCCTAAGGAGAATTCACAAAGATCTCGGATTATTCGCTTACAATGTCCAGTTGACTCAGCAATTGGAGGCGCACGACGATCCGCTTAGTTATCGCTTCACAGTTTAGGCGCCTTACAGCAGCTTGAATTGGACAACGATTTTGGGCGAAAAATCATCTAAAAGTGGCTACGTGGAGTGCTGGCATCATTGGACCATTTTTCTTTGAAAATGAGGCCGGGAACAACGATTCCCTCAACGGTGAGCGTTATCGAGAAATGTTTGTGTGTTTGGAAAATTGAAGTGACAGAATGCGCTACTGCGAAGCCAGCTGATGTAGCCACTTGTACGACTTTGTGTTCCATAAACAATGGGAATGGTTGCTCTTACTAATAAAGCCATAATACATGGAAAAAATTTAATTTTGTTCATTTTTTGCATTTTTAAAAAGAAACTTATATTTGGCACACCCTTTATATGTAAAATATGAGGCAAGTTATGAATTCTGTACTTTGCATTACAATTATTATAGGGAAGATAAAAAAAGTCAGTTTGGGAAAAATTTTCTATCTATCAGTCTTTCCATTTCCTCGAAAAGACATCTAGAGATTTTTATAAAAAATAAACTTAAATCGGTCAGTACAAAAATTATAGACCAACGATTCGTAGAGACATTAACGATCAAACCGACTGAGTTACAACTCTAATTCATTTCTGAGTCATTTTTTTCGGAAGAATAATGAACACGTATTGGTCAATGGAAGCACAATTTTCTGAAGAGTAAGATTTAAGATGATTGCAAGAAATACTCTAAGAGGATTTTTAACTTTCTCGATAGCAGCAGAAGACCTGTAACACTTTTTACTTGCAATTTAAACGTACTATAAGGCAAATTATCCAAAAAAAAATGTATTCAAGATTTGGTTGACATTAGGACGATAGTGAAGCAAAAAGGGTGGGTCTTGAAATTCTGCCTGTCTATCTGTCTGCCTGTTCGTAGATGTTGTTAGTTATTGTCTTTTTTAAAGACAAATGATTTTTTTTTTAAATTTTTTAAATATTTTTTTTCTAAGAAACTCTCCCACGGATTAAAAAAAAAATTATTTAGTTAAAACAAGGTAATGGTTGAAAAAAATACAAAACAAATGGGTATGTGTGGTAGCCCCCCCGGAAACCATTTTTTGCTTGTTTTTGATTTTCTCAAAAACGGTACAAAAAGTTTTGATAATTTTTTTATGCTCCTCAAAAATTTGAAAATTATTGTTCTAATTTTCAAATTTTTGTTTAGATTTAAAAAAACATTCAAATTTTTTTTTCGAAACAAAATATTTCGGAAGCGCCATGCTCGATTTTGTTTTTGATAAATTAAAGGTTCTTATTATAATCTATTTTACCTAAAAGTAACGGTACCTACCATACAACGGTTTTCAAATTAAGATATTACTGAATGTACTTACCATAGAACCATTTTTCGAATTTTGAATTTCTCATTACCGGCATAATGGATTTTAAGATTGCATTTCAAGACTTAAAAACATATTTTTTGAATTTTTGGAAAAAAAATATTTTTTTTTTTAAATATTCGATAGGTATCTCAAAACCGGCTCAATATCTTTTTGAAAATTTATTTTTCGTTGGTACAGTAATCAAAACTTTAAGTCGGCGTACCAAAATTTTTTCTTTAAAATGTTTTAAAAAATTTGTATTTAAAAGCTAATTTTTTTAAGAAACCAGTACAACGACTTAAAATTTTTGTTCTTGCATAAACTTATAGTTACATGGT
This sequence comes from Chrysotoxum bicinctum, assembly GCA_911387755.1. NCBI lineage: Eukaryota > Metazoa > Arthropoda > Insecta > Diptera > Syrphidae > Chrysotoxum > Chrysotoxum bicinctum. The sequence continues at coordinate 52,396,129 of OU426987.1, forward strand.
ATCCTGTGTCAAGCTCCAAATATCTACTAAAGAAGTTGTTTTAGTCATTTAAAAAATTGAATTTTATGCTTATGAACAGTTTTTCTCTAATAACATTAATTTTTGAAATTCTTAGTCTTTTACATAAGAGCAAGTTCATGTAACACAGTCTTGCATTTTATTTTTTAATATTTCTGGGAACGAACACGGACCTCCGCTAAGAGAAGTAGCCAATTGCGTTCTTCTTTTAATCAGTTAAACGGGGATACTCGTTTGGGAATGCTCATCAGTTCAGCCTTTAGCCCAATTTTCGGACTTACCGTCAAATACAGTGATTTGATATTTAGGGCCGTTTTCTTCACTATAGCTCAACTTGAAGCAAACTCTCAAGTTGATCAACTTGAGAGTTGGCTTCAACTCGAGAGTTGAAACGCAAGTTGAAATTTCTTTTTCTTCACAATTTTTTTCTCAACTCCCGAGTTGAAAATCTAAAGTTGATCAACTTCTGATTTGAAAAATATCCCTGGGATATTTGTTAAAATATATACAAGCTGTCACTTTCAAAATTAAATTTTAATTTATTCAGTCAATCTAATTGAATTTTTGTGTGATATTTGTGTTGAATGATTTTCTCCTCGATCTACATAAGGATAAAAATAAGTTGTTACCAATCGCGAACGGATGTTTGTCATGGATGTTGCCGTTTCCACAAAGATACATGGTAAATTTGTGGCAGCTAAATCAGCAAATCTAGGAATTTCTGGAGCAGGTTCTATAATTTTCCATCAATTGTTTTGTAGTGAATAACACCGCAAGCGATGATGATGAGTTTTGCCGTCTCTTTTTTGCACCTAATGTCGGAAGCCAACACGGGAAATCTGCTTTTCCAAACGCCATATGAACGCTCAACTCAATTGCGAGTGCCTATCTGCAATTCTTTGTACAAATGCTCATCAGCGTTTGTTACAATGGTGATAAAGTGACCAAATTTACCTATAAAAATCGTCTTTTCGATGGCGAAAAAGCCTCGTACTGCTTCAAGAATTTCCTCGTGCGGCGATATTCAATGCTCGACGAAGTTAAAGTCCAATTTTCTCAAAAATAATTGCTGCGGAAATTATGACAATATTTTTTTTTGTTGTGAAAACTCAAGCAAACTAACTTTTGAAGCAAAATGCATGTATTTTATTAAAAAAAAAAACAATGTTTCATGTCAACTCTCAAGTTTGCTCTCTCAACTTCTAGTATTTTCGGAAGTTGAGAAAACCAGAAGTTGATCAACTCGAGAGTTGAGAATCGAAAGTTGAAACTATCAACTTTGAGTGAAGAAAAACAAAATCACAAGTTGAGAATAAAATTCCTAAAGTTGAGGTCAACTTCTTGTATAGAAAATGGCCCTTAATGGCACAACACGATTATGGAATAATTTACCCGACATGATGGTTTTTCCTTGCCATTTCAATTTGTAGGCATTTAAAACCAATGCTTTGGATTGCTTTTGGTTTGCTTGTCATCGCTTTGGCGCACCATCCTACCGAACCATCTTAATAAAAGCAATTTGTCATAATATTTATACTGTGCCACTGAACCCTGGAACCCCGAAACTTTTAAATTTCCTCCATCCATATAAGGAATATGTGCAACCAGATGTTGGCTACGTACGACGTCGTTGTTAGTGTTGTTTTTAACTTCTCTCAGTTCACACTGTCTTTTGAATGAAAAGTAAATATGGAGACGTGGAATTTCAATAGAAATTCGCCTGCCACCTTTACCTGATATTTTGTACCAATCTAATGTACGAAAATGGAGAAAACCACCGAATAATTTAATTAACAAGTAGGAAAACACTACTGGGTACGAAATGTACCAAAAAGAAGTTTCGAAAAACTATTTTGGGTTCAGAACTTCTACCTACCTCCCGCTTAATCTAAACTTTCTTCCTCGTTTATTTCTACGCTCCACTTCTTCTAAATTAAAAGCATGGACAAAGCCCTGAATCGCTTTTTCTACGAGTCTTCTGCTAGGAGCAGGACCGTATCCCAATTGCTTATGTTAAGCTTTGTATAGTGAAGGAATCCCCAATTTGTCCGCCTCCAGTCTCTTGATGGAGGCATGGTTGAACCTAAACCCGTACAATGAACATCATGTTATTTTATTGTAAGAATATTCATTGTTAACTATACGAAATACCTTGCTTAGTGAATAATAAGAAGCAACTGAATAATTAATTAATTAATTTGGAAATGAATAAATATTTAATTGATTTGGGGTTTGGGAGCTTTTATCCAAGTTTTTTGCTTTCTTTGGGATACATTCTTGACACCTAGCATTGAATAAAAAGGCATCACTGGTGGATGAGAAGTCTTTTAGATGTTTCGAGAGGAGAAAAATTCTCCACATGATTTTCGGACCCGTCTGCATAAAGGGAGAATAGAGGAGATATAACCTCGATCAAAACGGGCTGTGGCAGATGAATTTGTCATATAGAACGAATGCGCTCAAATAATCTGGATCGGAAAGTCTTCGAATCTTATCCCGAACGTGAACCAACTTGGCGACAAAACTTGAGATACCTAGCTAGTTATCGATTTGGCTGGAAAAACTTATTAGTTGATGCCCTGGTCCACCTCGGCCTGAAGCGCCAACTTAAGTAACTAAATAAGATTAGGCGCTAGACCCATAAAATTTCCGTCAAACCTCAAACCGCATCGCTGAGCAAAACCGGTAGCAGCACCCTTAATTGCAGAATTTTTTTAATTCGTCGAATTTCTGACAGATTATCAATGCCTTCCTCTCTTTTCTTTTTTTTCTTTATATCGAAATTTACTTAGCTCCACGCAAGCCTAGCTTTCACTAACAGTCACTACTTCTGTGGAAAAACTACACTACTTCTGGGACTACATGCAATACTTGTATGCTTTTAAAAAAAAAAGTACCGTTCAAAATTTTATTAAAATGAGTTAAAACGATCATTTTAAAAATATTTAAGTATGCTTAGGTTAAATTTTTTTTTTTAATTTTGATCGAATCATAGCTTTTTTATCATTTTATTTAAGCTAACATTGTAGAATACCTCTCTTATCTTTTTAAAAAATCTTTAGATAAATGCTAAATTCATGACTCTTTGACACTTCAGATGTCAAAAAAGGCTTGTTTGTTGAACGAACTGTCATTATTTTAAGTGTGTTCGGAAATGATTGATTCAAAAAATTTCCTTAGTTCGATAATAGTTAAAAAATTTTTAAAATTCACAAAAAGTTCATAAAATCATACCAACTCCTTTACACTAGACTGTTTATAATTTTTGCGCCATTGTCTTTTAAATTTCCCGCAGTTGGCAACCATTTAACAGTTGACTTGGCTGTCTCTTTTCGGAGTGATGGCTCTGCCCAAAAACAGCTTCTAAATCAATATAGAGCACTCTCCTCTGCTTAAGTGTATATGTGCCTCGAAGGAGGATATTTCAATTAAAGCAAATCTAGAGTCTGTTAAATTGTGGAAGCTTTTGGCTTTCGGAACACCACTCCTCGTCATAAACAGTTTCAGAGAATTTGGAAAGTGATACCGATTCCCTGTGCGGACCACTTTAGTATCTATTGTCGTCGGGAGTTGCTAGAATTCTGTTCTTATGGTCCTGAGGGTTAAAATTTTGTTGTTACTTTTTTTTCTGCTGAATACAACTTTGACACTTTGGTAATTGTTTTTCACTTTTACTCCTTCTTTTGCTGGGTTTGGGCGAATGGACATTAGGATAAACGGACGGACGGACAGACAGACAGACGGACGGTAAAGATAAAACTGAAAAATCTGTGAGTTTTCTTTAATTAAAAACTTTAATATGAAATTATTATCATTGGTAGAGGTGTATAGGGCGGAGAACGAAGTATAATCCTTTGGAAAGTTATTTTGATGTCCTTATTCTATTATGGGTTAATGTTTTATGATTCAATTCTCCCCCGAGGGCTAATCTCTTATGAGTCAGTGGTGTATATTTCGGACGTTTGGGGTGTATTAGAATGTAAGATGTTGCAGTGGCTCCTTCAATGGGATTGCGGCACAAGAATGTAATAACACAAAGATAATGTCCTGTGGTTATATCCACTTCACCATTATCATCTGCAATCAGATTTACGATTACCATTACGATGATACCGTAATGCATAATAGATATAGCTTGTTCTGTGTGTGCGTCAGTTTCTACGGTATCTACTCTAACAGATTGTGCGGTTGGTAATAAATAGAGAAGAAGACGCGAAATTTTCTGAGTGATAAACTTGGTACCTTTTGTCTTGGCATCCTTTTTATGGACTTTTATTATCTTCTAGTTTGCTGTAGAGCATATTGTGCAGAGAATATTTTTATGTTGAATTACTTGTGTTTGTGTATTCTCCATGCTGGAGCTGAATAGGGATCCTCTGAACTAGATGATAAGGCACCCGGGGCATGCTAAATGTTTCGGATTTTTTTTTCTTTTAATTCAGTTTTTTTCTCTGTTTTATTCCCAAATGCATCGTATAACAGTCCTGTTGGCTTGGAGAATAAGGAGCTGGTCGGTTTTTATTGTTGTCTAGCCCAAAGCTAACATTTAAACTGAAAAAAATGTATACATCTGGGAAAATAATAGATGCTTATTTTTGTAGAGGTTTTATGATGAGTCTTTTGCTTACTCTTTTATTTTTATTTCAGAGTTTCACATCAAAAAGGATATGGCTTTAATGCGAATGGCCATTAATGATAAATAATTCAGAACTGCAATTTAATGTAGCCTTGTATACATTCTACATTAAAGTGCTAGATGTCAGTTTGTTTGTTTTTTTGGAATGCGATGGAAGTTCTAATACCTGCTTCAATTTTAATCAGAAAAAAATAAACAATTCAAAAAAAGAAGAAAAGGTTATAATGTTTTTCCGACAAGGATTGGTCGAGTTTAACACTATGTGGCGGCCATTTTGTTTTGACGGCGTCTGTCAAATCTTTTGTTAATAATGTAGCCGCTGATGTCAAATCTCCATGACAAGTTACACGTAACCGATTTTACGGGAGATTCGGTGGACCTTCACAGTCGACTCTCCAACTTTTGGTCTTCAAATGAAAGATACCCGGTTCTGTAAGCAATAAGCCAACATTTAAAGAAACGCCAGATCTGACGAAATCAACTAAAGAGTACTGGAAATATCGAGGCCGTCGATTTCTCGCCGCCCATAAGAGTTCGGCCTTTCACAGGATTCAAATTGGGAACTATGCTTCAGTACAAAGGGTTGCATCCGTACAAGACCCAACTGATCCAGAAGTTCAAAGTTAATGACTATAGACAAGGTCTTTTGTTTACTTGTCTGGGCTTAAGAGTGAGATCCTTTATCCGGCCAAGAAATCATCCTTACATATAGGACGCATTTTTCTATGAATAGATATGTTAACAAACAAAATGGCCGTATATAAGCCGATGCCAATCCGAATAAAGCTCACTTGGTGGCAACTGGCAATACTTCCACAAAAAAGTACTGCTGGATGCGGATTATAGGCAGCGGTAGAGTTATTTGCTCATAATAAACTTGCATTAAAGAGGTTTTGACTGCCCCTTAAAATGATTAAACTCAGTGAGAACGTAAGGACAATAGGGATTTAGGAGGAAACACCAATGCACATTGGTTTTGAAGCTCTGGTTATCAAAATGGGAGGGGGAAATAGAGACATCCAAAGTATTCCATATTCGTGTAGTGTGGTAAAAGAAAGAACATCTATATTTTACAATACGTTTAAAGTAAGGCTTAGGGTAACCCATGACCATTCCTAGATGAGAAATACGCCTCAAGTTACTAATGGAGGACTGCAATTGGCTATTCATTTGGGTATTGTATACAGAAATGATGATAAAACAATGAAAGAAAGGAATCGCAACGACGGATGTTTTACCTATAAGTTTCGGGGCTCTATTATGGATTATGTATATCCAAAAGGGTCAAATGAGGAATAAGGGTATAAGCTCAGATATGAGAATTATACCCAAGTTTTGGGCGGATGTTTACCTTAAAGATGGTAACCCGATCAACTATGGAAAACGTTGGATAAATTACGGCATGCAATTGAAGATGATTTTGTAGACGTACTAAGCCGTGATCAGCGGATCTTACCGGTTCGATTATTACGTGGCCCATACTCAACAAAGCATATATAACGTTAAAAAGGTCTAAACAATAGCTTGCGTTAGCAAAATGGGAGCTTTACGATTTTGCACAGAAGATGCTTTAGGAATTTTTCTTCAACTTTAATCACTCAAGTGATCGTTGAGATCAAAAGAATCAGAATGGTAGCTGAAAAAACCATACGAACACATCAATATTAAAAACCTTATCCCAGCAGGCATTTTTTCCACAAACACTGAATTCTGCACTCACACTGTGGGCATATGTAAGGATTATAAAATTAACAATAAAAATCTGAGGAAAGGACTGGGAAGATAACGTTGTGATGAGAGACTTGGGCACAACCATCGTCACTGACTGCTTAAAGATGGATTGTGATTTTCTCTAAGTCTTTAAGGTCCATTCGGCTACCTGATTTTGCCAGTGTCTTTCAAGGTAAATTACTGGCAGTAAGAGAAATATCTAAATCTTAACTGGAATATGGCAATTTTTCCAGACATCCAGGCGCCTGTTAAAGCCAATGATTCGGCTTTACATCATCTTAATTGGCCCAGTAATTCCGAGCTTGCGAACATGAAAATTAACCTTAATTTCATTCTGATCTGGGTTACTGCGAAATAGTGAAAAATGAACCCGCTGACGGAATAGCCAGGCTGAGGCAAGGATCAGCCCTTTATAGCTTAAATGCGGAAAGAGTTAACATTCTTCTTGGTGTTATGAAGGGCAAAATATTTTAAAATGTTTCTCACAGAATCCAACCGTAAGTGGAGCAGTTTTACCAATTGAATTATATAGAAAAATTAAGCCAATCAATAATAAGTCCCGAACAAATGACCTTATATCCACACCCAGGTAAGACATAACCGGGGTAGTTGCAATATGCACTGTACACTGGCCAAAAGATGAACATTCAGCTAAGCTTGGAATTTCTCACAATACTCATTCTCGACCTTAAGGAACTATCTGAACTGAAAATCAAAGACTTGATCCCTTTTCTTAACACGGTGAATTTCAACGACTTTTGTAACGGCTAATTTTCGATCTTAAGAACGTAAGCTAGCGAACTTCAGGTAGAGTGAAGCTCATAAATTCCACAAGTTTGATGCAAGTGTTTTACATGGATAATAACATGAGTGGTAAATATATTTCACTTAGCTGACAGAAGTAAGCTATTTGTTTTCGAAGCATTAAATTTAAAGGGGGTCTTAATACCTTATTGTCTTCTTCTTCTTCTTCTTCTTCCTTTTCTTCGGCGCTGTTATGATCTCGATGTCGAGGGGATCATAACTCTCCCACGTATCTGCTTCACACTAGTGATCCGCCTGTGGGGTTCGCCGGGTTGACCTCAGAAATCGGCGGCAAGCCTCCCGGTTTTGTATTGTTCCATTTCTGAGGCCAACTGAATGCTGGTGTTTTTGCATTTGTTTGTACCAGGAGTGTTTAGGCATACCTTTCTTTTTATTCCGAATTGGAACGTTGTATGATATTGCCTTTTTGACGGGGTTCTCAGGATCTCTCCTTTGAACATGGCAATACCAACTGAGTCGGTCGTGTTCAATTTTTTGGGAAATGGTATTCTTAACATGAAGGCTTCCTCGGATCTTCGTACTTCTAATTCGATCAAGCTTTGTAACTTCTGCTGTCATACGAAGCATCTTCATCTCAGCTGCCGTTAGCTTACTCTCATACTTTTTGTACATTGTCCAACATTGTGAACCGTATGTGAGTGCTGGACGCACAACTGAAGTGTAGAGCTTTCCTTTCAGCTTAGGGGGCATTTTTCGGTCACAGAAGATAGCAGAATTTTCCCGCCACTTCATCCACCCTACGCTTACGCGATGATTGATATCGTCATCACAAGTAGCTTCGTTATTTATCATAGACCCCAGATATTTAAACTTTTCACACTTGGGAAGCACTACTCCATTCAAATAAATGTCTGGAATAGGCCTGTGTGGATCAGAAAATGGGCAGCATAGGTATTCTGTCTTTTTCGCGCTTATGCGGTACCCACTTCCTTCTAGAACATCCACCCATACGTCAAGTGCTAGTTGTAGGGATATCGGGTCTTCACTTATGATGGCACCATCGTCAGCAAAGAATAACTGATGCACTTTTGGATCCGTCGCTTTGCCTTCAAGCAGGTAATCAAGAACTGTAATAAAGAGCAGGGGACTCAAGACACTTCCCTGGTGTACACCTACTGTGATTTCGAATTCTTCGGTGACTCCAGCTGCGCATCTTACTTTAGTAACTGCTCCATCATACATGTCCATAATTATCCGCACATAGGTTTCTGGAACTCCTCGTTGCCTGAGGGCCACCCATATTAGATCCCGTGGTTGCCGATCGAATGCTTTTTCAAAATCAACCAATACGACATGCAAATCCTCCAAAGAATCCCGATGTTTTTCCATAATTATTCTTATACTCTGGATTGCATCCGTGGTTGACTTACCCCCGACAAACCCGCACTGGTCATCAGATAGCCTAATTATTTTTCGCAGTCGGCTACCCAAGACTCGCTCAACGATCTTCATGGTGTGTGACATCAGCTTAATCGAACGGTAATTATCACAGCTTCGAGTATCACCCTTTCCTTTATAAATTGGAAGAAGGTAACTTTCCCTCCATTGATTAGGCATGCGATCACCTCGTATAAGTTTGGAGACAAGAATCATGAGCCATCTAAACCCGATGTCTCCCATCTTTTTCCAAAACTCTGAGGGTATTTCGTCTGGGCCAACAGCTTTTCCCTTTTTGGAGTATTTTACCGCCTCACTAACTTCTTCGACTGTGACGTCGGATACTTCGCTTAAGTTAGGTGAAGCTATTGGAAAGTATAGCCTTGGAAATTGTTCGTTTAGAAGTCCGTCACAATACTGTCGCCACCTGTGAAGAATTTCGTTGTCTTCCACAAGTAGTTGGCCTTGAGCATTGTTAATGAACTTTGGCGAACAAATCTCCTGGGCATTTCTTCTTCTTTGAGCGGCTATTTTGAAGATAGTTGCGCCCTTATTCGTGTTTTGCCGTAGCTCTTGAATAGCACCAGCTGTCGGGGTAGACATTTCATCCAGCTCCCGATACAGGTTTTCTGTATTCTTTGCTTGAATTTGGGCGCACTTCTTCTTCGCTTCTTTCTTGCAGTTTCTATATTCCACTTCGAGGCGTGACTTTTGCTCTGTATCATTAGAGGGGCACTTCGACCAAGCCTTGAAAGCCATTTTCTTTTTACTTATAACTGATTTAGCTTCATCATTCCACCACCATATTTCTTTGCCTTGTTGGTTGTGTCCTTTTGAAACCCCTAACAGTGTTTTGGCTTTTTCTTTGCAAGTTCTCTGTAGGAGATCCCACATACTTTGTGCTGTACTCTCTTCATTTCGAACTATATCGGTGTTGTTATACAGAACGTTTTGCATATTCGAAATAAAAGCTTCGCCTTTTTCCTTATCCAGATTATACCATTTGATCTTCCCAAAAGTTTTTGTATGTTTGTTGTCGTTCACTGTCTCCATAAAAAATTCTGTCAGTAGGAGACGGTGTTGGTGGGCGATCGCTTCTCCTAGTATCACTTTGCAATCTTTTACCCGGGGTTTCATGAAACTAGATACCAAATGGTAATCAATCTGGGTTTCATTTCCACCACTGCTGTAAGTGACCAGGTGTCGGCTTTGTTTGACGAACATGGTATTTAGCACGATAAGACCGTATGTTTTGCACATGCTCAGGATGTCTTCACCAGGAGGGTTCCTGGTGCCGTATCCGAGGCCTCCATGGCAATCTTCATAGTCTTCGTTTGTCTTCCCGACATGTCCGTTCAAATCTCCGCCCACGAACAAAAACTCTTCCTTTGGGATATCCTTAAGTAGATTGTGAAAGTCTAGCCAAAATGCATCTTTTTGTACCTGCTCACATCCAATTTGGGGAGCATATGCAGTGACAATATTCCACAACTTTCCTTTAATCACCAATTTAAGGGACATCAAACGGTCGCTGGATTTCGAAATGGTCAATACGCTGCCTAATAGATGTTTTGCAAGGATGATTCCGATTCCGTTTTTACCCTTTTCCGTTCCATAGTAGAACATCTTATAATTTTTTGTCCTCGTATCCAAGAAACGGGCCCTGTTTCCCGTGTTTCGCCATTTTGTTTCTTGAACACATAAGATGTCCACTCGCCTTCTTTTCATCATCTCTTCCAACTCGAAGCTTCGACCTGTCATACTGCCACTTCCAACTCGCAACTCTCAGATTTTGTATAATCTGCGGCATTACTTTGCTAGCCCCCGGAATCCGTCTAGCTCTGACCCGAGCATTGCTGCTCGGTCCAGGATCAGTACCATGTGTAACAATGGTAGCGCCTGGCGGGGTAGTGTCATTTTGGACGAGTACTTCCATAATGCTTGAATTCACAAAATCCGTTGTAAGTATCGACGTGTGCATGCTCCAGTTTTGTATTTGATCTCTCTTTTACGGCACCGGTGATCTCCAGTCGTGCCAACCCAGGGACTGGCATGCACACTTTTGGGAAAGTTTATAGGTGTTACGTGTCGCTAGGTTCACCTTGCTGTTTGTGGCCTAGATGTATTTACTCCTTTAGTCGCCTTTTACGACAAGCGGGGAGGCGCTGCAGGAATATTCTAACCCGTCCCTGCACAGGGGGTCTTAATACCTTATTGTAAACGAATATTATTGGAACAAATATGAAAAGCGAGAATGCTATCGTCAGCGAAACAATGAATTGTGTTAGAAGTTTTAGACAACAGACGATTAATGAAGATACGAAAAATTGTAGGAGGTAAAATGGGGCCTTGGGGCACACCAGCAATTATTTTCTGAATAAGTTCAGAACTACTCAAACTAAACGGTTGTAATTCAAAAAAAATTTCAACAAAAGTTAATCGGGATTTACGATTATATTTAGTGATTTTAAATAATTCTTTTTTGGCTTCTTTAGGTCAAAAAAAAAAATGCCAACGCTACGTCCAACAAATCATACGTCATCGGATTGCGTGTTATGAATGGTCAAAAATAATTACATTTCATTTACAATAATAGTTTTATTTTTGCTCTCCATTAGGGCTGTGAATTGCCATTAAACAAAAACAAAGAAAATAAGAATTGTGTATAGGGAAGATTACCTGCAAAAGAATTTTCTTCTATTCGTCAGTTTGTGGGATGCGTCCTGGCGCTGCGGATTTAACAGTTCACAAAAAGTATATTCAAGTTTTGACTCAGGAATCAAAGGACCTTAAGATCCAGTATCCATTGGCTCAATAGCAGCACCTTCATGGCAGACCCTGAATAATTTTGATATTGTTTCTGTAAACCCTTATTTTTGATATTGTCATGAAAAAAGTCCCACGGTGGCGTATAAGGTTCACTGACAAAATTGTGACCACAATTATCTCCGTAGAAGCCAATTAATTTATTGGGAATAGCTGAGAGTAATCAGCTTCTGTATTGAATCTTCAGTAGATTTTCAATATTCTTGTACACAATTGGCAGATTCCCCTTGGAATAATGGTTAATGTGTTAGACTGTCATGCGGAAGGTCTCGAGTTCGATTCTCAGCCGCTGCAAGAGAGTTTTCTTTCAGGGGTGTACTGCCTCTTGCGAGGAATTGCCAAATTATCCAAAAGTATCTCTTGTCTTGGAAAGTGCTGCTCATAAACCGTTCGGAATCGGAATGGTTGGAATGGTTATGAAAGTTGTTAGTCTTCTAGGTCCTAGTTCACTCCGAGCTGTTGCACCACCAAATTTATATTTATTTATTTATTTTTATAATTGGCAGATTTGCATGTTGATTTGCCTGATTCGTCAGGCCAGGCAACTTTCAGCCGACCTTTCATATTCTTATGTAGGTTTTTCAGATCCATCTGGGCCTCGTCCCTGGATTTGGTGGTTTTTAATGGAATTGGTCATTGATTTGCCAGATTTTATTTGACAGATTGGTCTATTCAGTAGCCTGAATCGTCAAATTTTTCTGCTGATGAGCGAGATTCGTCAGTGAATTTAACGAATGCATACGTATATTTGCGTAATCCGTTCAATCAATTTCTAGATTCACCAGATTCTTCCGTCGATTTGGCTGACTCGTCCATTGATTCACGAGAAGCATCCTTTGATTCGTCAGTTGATTCCCAAAATTCATCTGTTGATGTATTAGATTCATTAACTGATTCATTGAATTCATTATATAATTTTGAGACCCTCCCTTCATTTGCCGGAAACATCCACTGGTTTGCTTGAATTGATAGTTGATTTCCCAAAATTCGTCCGCTCATTTGCCAGATTTGTCTATTGATGTTCTAGATTCTACGTGATGTGTAGTTTCCACGTCAGTTTAGCGGACTCATACGGGGATTTCTCGGAATGCTCCGCTGATTTCTCAGATTCATCAGTTGATTTTTCAGATCAGTCGATTTATTTGTCAGATTGAACTGGTCATTTGTTTTTCGTCATTTGATGTGTCACGTTCATAAATTTATTCACTAGATTTGTCCGTTGATTTGTGGTACTCGTTGGTGGATTTGCCTGCAGCATCCATTCAGACGAATGGGGGGAACAACATGTAGCATACGAAAACATGCACGTGCCGTAAATATTCGGGACTGGTGGAAGTGTGATCGTAGCCTCTCCGTGGCGGCCGCTAGAAACAAGCCTTTTAAAAAAGGTTTGGCTAATATGATCAGGCTGGTTCCTCAGGTTGGCGACAGGTTAATTCCCTGTCCCGTAAAACTAAAAGAATTACGAGACCGACAACAAGCCTCGGAAACGGACTGATCTCACGACGACAACCCACGCAAAGAAAAAGGAAAAACGATTTTCTTATGGAACGTACGATCGCTCTATAGAGCTCGAGCTGCTCAGCAGCTAGCCGATGCCCTGTCAAAGTATAAAGCTGACATAACAGCTCTTCAAGAAATCAGATGGACAGGGAATGGTGTTTTACAGAAGAAAGAATATGACATATACTACAGCTGTCATACAAAACACCATGTGCTCGTGGTAGGCTTCCTAGTCAGCGAAAAAATGAAGTCTACTATCATCGGCTTTAACGCTATAAGCGAAAGGCTATGCACCCTTCGCGTGCGAGGCAAATTTACGAACATCAGCCTCATTAACGTTCACGGACCTACGGAGGAGTCCTCAGACGAAGAAAAAGAGACTTACTACGAACAAGTCGAGAGCGCCCTCAATGCCTGTCCAAGGTATGATGTTAAAATCATCCTTGGGGATTTGAACGCAAAAATAGGTCGGGAGCCGGTATTCAGGCATTACGCAGGCACCCATAGTTTGCATGAGAACACTAATGACAATGGACTTCGAGTCTTAGAATTGGCAGAATCGAAAAACATGGTCGTTGCGAGTACCAGGTTCCCGCGTAAAGATATCTACAAAGCCACCTGGGTATCACCTGATGGAGTCACTCGTAACCAAATAGACCACGTGTTGATAGACCGTCGCCACTACTCGAACTTGATGACGGTACGAACATACCGAGGTGCCAATATCGACTCGGATCACTATCTTGTTGGTATGGTTTTCCGAGGGCGGATTGCCTTGCGAAGACGCATTGCATCCGCCGATCAGGTTCGAATCAACACGGCTGCCCTGCGCAATGAAAACACCAGTAACACCTTTGGTAATGCGTTAGGACTCGCCCTAGAAACACCTGACTTAGGGAGAGTAAGTCCTGGAGCCTGCTGGGCGTAAATGAAAAGTGGACACGTCTTAAAAATACTGTCATTAGTACTGCCAACTCCATCTTAGGCAGCAGTCGTAAAAATCGGAACGACTGGTTTGATGATGAATGCAAGCTAGCGACTGAACGTAAGAATGTTGCGTACCGAGCAATGCAACAATCTCATAGAACGCGGGCACGCGAAGAGGAATATAAAGAGCTCAGAAGAATAGAAAAACGGCTTCGCAGACATAAAAAATCAGCCTGGGAGAAGAACCTAATCTGTGAAATAGAAAATAGCCGAGAGCGAGGTCCGCACCAGGCGCGGAAGTTCTACCAATCCGTCCGAAACATGACGCAGTACACACCACGCTGCACATACTGCAAGGACGGAGAGGGAAATCTGATCACCGATCCTGAAAGCATACTGAAGCGATGGGAAGTGTACTTCAATGAATTGCTAAATGGTCAGCTCACTGCAGAAGTAGAGGCTCCACTACTTCAAGAAGAATAGGTACCCTATGTTGCCGCCACCAAGCATAGAAGAGGTTGAGAAGGCTATAGGCCGGCTTAAACAGAACAAATCCCCGGGAGCCGATGGCATACCAGCCGAATTATTTCATCACGGCGGGCCAGCCTTACGTCAAGCAGTTCATGATATTATAGTGCACGTATGGGAGCAGGAAGAAATGCCAGAAGACTGGCGAAAAGGCATAATATGCCCCATACATAAGAAGGGAGATGTTACAACGTGCAGCAATTATAGAGGTATCACGTTGTTGAGTACCGCCTATAAGATACTCTCCTCTATCCTACAAGACCGGATAACCCCATACGCTAAAACCGTCATCGGACAATATCAGTGTGGTTTCATTCCAGGCAAATCAACAACTGATCAGATCTTTACCCTTAGGCAGGCGATGGAAAAATGTCTAGAATTTAACATCCCAACATCCCATCTGTTTATAGACTTCAAGGCCGCCTATGATAGCATAGCCAGGGTAGAACTTTACAAAGCCATTAGAGAATTCGGCATCCCAAATAAATTGACACGACTATGTATGTTGACCATGACCAACGTAACAAGCCAAGTAAAAATAGCCGGATTGCTATCCAGACACATCAAAATCTTTAATGGACTCCGACAAGGGGACGCTTTGGCCTGCCTCCTCTTCAACCTGGCGTTGGAGAAAGCAATCCGTGACTCTGGCACGGCAACAAGAGGGACCATCGTCAACAGGTCCAGCCAGTTACTAGCTTACGCAGACGACATTGACATCATCGGAAGAACCGAACAAGCTGTACACGATTCCTTCATCCAGATCGGACAGGCGGCACAAAATCTGGGGCTGCCCATTAGTGAAGGTAAAACAAAGTACATGGTGGTGTCGAATGCGAGAGGAACAGTTGGTCAAACGATCAAGGTTGCGGAGCACGAATTTGAAGTGGTGCAATCCTTTAAATACCTTGGGTCAATAGTAGCAGCCGATAACATTATAGAAGAAGAAATACGCGGGCGGATTCTCAAATCCAACAGAGCCTACTATAGTCTGTCAAAGCTCTTCAAATCCGAAAATCTCACCATAACTTCAAAACTGCTGCTGTACAGGACCATGGTCCTGCCAGTACTCACATATGGATCCGAGACTTGGGTGCTTAGCAAAAGGCACTCCGACCTCTTAGCTGCGTTCGAGAGAAAAGTCTTAAGGAGAATTGTTGGCCCCATATGTGAGGAAGGACGATTCCGGAGACGGTACAATCATGAATTGTACGCAATCTACCTAGAAGCAGATATCGTGACAAAAATTAAGCTCGGTAGACTCCGGTGGGCAGGGCACCTAGCTCGCATGAGCGAAGAGGAACCTGCTCGGAAAGTTCTTTGTGGTACATTCTATGGTAGACGACAGCGTGGTAGACCATGCTTGCGCTGGAGAGATGGCGTAGACCAGGACGCCCGAAGCCTTGGGGTGCGCAACTGGATGGCGTCGGCTAGAGACCGGGATAGGTGGAGAGACTTGTTGAAAGAGGCCAGGACCGGAACCCGGTTGTCGAGCCGATGATGGTGATTATGATGTTCATAAATTTATTCACTAGATTTGTCCGTTGATTTGTGGTACTCGTTGTTGGATTTGACTGAAGCGTCCATTCATTTACCTAATTGGTCAGTTGATTTGCCATAATTCGTCTGCTTATTTGCCGTATATGTATGTCTGTTGATGTGCCAGATCTATCAACTCATTTAACAGATTCTTACGTCAATTTGGTGCACACGTCCCTTGATTTACCAGAAACATCCTGATTTGTCTGATTTATCAGTTGATTTCTTAAAATTAGTCTGCTTATCTTCCAGACTTGTCTGGTGATGTGCCAGATTCTCCCATTGATATACTAGATTCTATGTCGATTTGGTAGACTTGTGTACCGGATTCATCTAAATTCATCATACGATTTTGCGGACCCATCCCTGGCTTTCCCGACTTGTCAGTTGATTTGCCAAAATTCGTCTGCTTATTTGCCAGATTCGTCTGATGATGTTCCAGATCTATCAACTGATTTAACAGATTCTTATACGTCCATTTGGCAGACTCATCCGTGGATTTTACGAATCTTCCAGATTCATAAGTTGATTTTACAGATCAATCTATTCATTTGCTATATTCATCTTGTCATTAGCTAGAATCGTCAAATAATGTGCCACATTCACAAATATATTCATCTGATTTGTCCGTTGACTTGTCGGTCTCGTTGGCAGATTTGCCAAAAGCGTAAATTCGTTTGCCTAATTTAGCAGTTGATTTTCCAAAATTCGTGCGCTCTGTAGCCATATTCGTCTGCCCGATTTTTTCGTCAATTTTCGCACTCATTGAAATCAAATGAAAAGACCTTTAACGGAAATTGTGAGTTTCTTGGAAGAACGTTAGTAAATTAGTGAGCTTAACTTTTGATAAAAAATACATCTCAATACATGCTCTAGCTTTTCATCGCTTTTATTTGAATCAACCCGTTTGTAACGGATTTCTTTTGGCTCAAAAACTTGAAACTCACTTAGTAAATTAAATGTTGGAATTGGAGTTGAATTTTCAGTTTCCAAATTAACAGCAAAGGATTCTTTTCTTTGAATTCATTTCCTTTTGAAGTTACTCTTGCGAAATCTTACAGATTTCTAAGGGCATACGGTAGATGTTACACATGATGCCCACAATTTATATCAAAATGCTTTAATTTTCGACACGAACAACTGACAAATAAATTCTATTCAAGTTAGAAAATTCAAAGCCAAACCACAAATTCCCTTCTGATCTGTGTTTTGTAAAGAGTTTTATGTAGATTCGAAAAAATACCACAAAAGAGTGTAAATCCAACCAAAATCCGATTCCGAAATATTACAAACGTGATGTTAGGAACCATGCAGATTCCGCCCCCTCCTCTGGCCCCATCATTTCATTCCTACTGAAGTAGAACCCGACATCGTTAAGTGGAGACGAGGTAATCGCAGGCTGATCCTAGAGCTGCTCTGCATTTGCAGAGGCAAACGGATATTTCCATTGCCTTGCCGCAGTGCATGAGTAACGGTTTCCTTTTGTTGCTATTCTGCAGGTTTTGCACCCTCCAGCTGCACACAGGAAGACAAACTATATACCTAAATGTGTGTAACTTCCTGCTGCTACGTGATATTCTAATTCTTAAAATCTCTTTCACTGACGCCAAGCCCGCACGCCAAACCGAAAAAGGATTTAATGGCACCCTCAGCCAGTCACGTCCTCGTGCCTTTTCTATTTACGACTAGGGTAACTAATAGCAGCAAAAGGACCAAATCGATCCAGAAAAGGTAACCTGCGTGGGAGGGAGCAAGGTATGACTGGAAGCGTGAGGTTTTGGGATTTGTAGCTGCAGTGGCGACCCCAACATGTGTTCAAACGGAGAAGACCAAACTGCTTATTATTGATAGTTTTAGGGATATAATTTGCTGCAATGCTTCTTACTTTAGACGGCCTCAGGCCGTGGGTCATCGTCAGCCATCCTTTTTGAATCTTGAAGCAAGTTATTTCGGTAGGGACGATACCATAAGGCACAAGGACTTGAGCTAATAGGCCAAAAGATGAGAAGATTTTCTTTTGAGGTGCAGAAGGAAGAAGAGAAATGCGAAGCCAGGCACGTTAGGAGAGGTTTTTGTAGAAACCTAATAAATCTGTTGCTTGTTAGTGGTGAGGTATTTTACGAGAAGATACATATATCATTCCCCTAGGGAGTGATGAAATAGCCCAACTTGAATAGTCCTTTGTTTCTTAAAGTGGATAAGTCCAGCCAAGGTTCCGTGATTAAAATCAGTGTCTTATTTAAGTTTTCCAAAGT
Organism: Chrysotoxum bicinctum; assembly: GCA_911387755.1. NCBI lineage: Eukaryota > Metazoa > Arthropoda > Insecta > Diptera > Syrphidae > Chrysotoxum > Chrysotoxum bicinctum. Next base: position 52,414,294 of record OU426987.1, read on the forward strand.
AAGAGTGAATGTCGGTTATACAGCACGAGCCGAGGACATAGAACAAATTCGAAGGATGGGGTTTGAAGATTTATCTGGGCTAAATTGATTTTAATAGTTAGGAATAGAGAAAAAAGGGATACCATGGTATTTTTGCCTTTTATATTTTATATCTTCTCAGCTGGGTTAATGTACATCCATCAATAGCTTCAGAACGTTTCAAGGATTTTTTTTACTCGTAGAGTGGTTGATGGTTTATATCCTTCGGAATTAGAATGTAGCTAACGAAAAATGTGTGTCGTGGTGGAGGTATCTCTATACCAAAAGAACTAACTTAACACAGCTAAGGGAGAGGTTAAAAGCTGGTAATTTGAATATTTAAAATATTCTTCTGGATTGAAGGATGACGTATAAGACAGGAATCTATTGAATGTAAGAATTTTAATAAATGGAAAGATGGCTGTCCTATTCTGCTTTTGATGAGGGTTAATCTTGTAACAGAAGAAAGTATTTCTATTATTAGAAAAACTTTGATCGATTTTAGAGACCCGGTTTTGTGTGCAGAATATTTTGAATATAATTCTGGAAGCTGACAAAATCCCTTAAAATGTATTTTTGCTTTTAATTCTACGACATCGAAGTGCTTTTAAATCAATAAGAACTGCTAGTTCACCAGAACAATTAAATCTCCTTTGTGCAAAACGCAAATATTTTAGAGTCCTTTCGATTCTCATAAAGGCTTTTATAGTCTTTAAATAATGGTTTAAGACTACATCTTTGCATATTGTTTAATTTCGCAATAAGAAAGAAAGCATGGAACTACCTTAATGGGACTTAAAAAAGTAATTTTTAAATTCGACTTTCGAACACAAATCCTAGATTTCTGATACTTACTAACTTATCGAGCTCTCGATACATGCAGGGTCGCTGTCTAAACCACGGTATTCCATTCTCTCAGATCTCGAACACGTTGTTTTCAGTCATCGAGACCGAGCGCTGTGGCAAATGCGATGACTTGGTCACTAAACTTTAGGTTCGGACTTCCCTGTCGTCTCGATCCTGGGGGCTGGTATTCGAAGACTTTCGACACTTAATCTTTGTTATCTTTGTTATCCATTCATTCGATTAGACCGAGTCAATTTAGTATATGTATTTGAACTCTCGCGGTTGTATCAAATCACGAGATCAAATCTTCGTCAAAATGTTTATATTCTTTCGAAAGAGCCTCATCCTTTCTACTTATGGTCTAGTTTTCGGGGATAGTAATGGATGACTCATAGCATGAGCGCTTTGTAAAGCATGCACCACATCGGCTAACGTTTGAAGAGTTTTTAACCTATTTATTTATATTAGCATTGGTACCTCCACAAAAGTGGTTTAGTTAATATTTACAAATTTTAGCTTACATGACCTTCTCAACCTTAATGCTGTTATATCTCTATTGTTACGTCTTATTCAAGTCGGTGGAGAGAGGTTTGTTAAAAGCATGTACTTAGTCTTGTCCTAATTTACTTCAAGCCCAACATGTTCTGTACATTCTTCAATCGAATTACTGAGCGAGTTTCAATCCGGCTTGAGGAAAGATTATTCTACAGTTGATAATATTTTCTCACTCACTTGTATTGCTAGATCATATCTTGACAGGGGCAAAAAGTTATATGGATTCTTTGTTGATTTCAAAGCAGCATTTGACTCAATAGATAGAAGAGCCCTCTTTTACAAGTTATAAGCTGCCTCTGAATGTCCACAAAAATGATATCGGTAATACAAGGCCTTTATGAAAATAATGCAACGGAAGTTTGGGATGGAAATGAGAGATCCGCTTGGTTTCACACGAATACTGGAGTTAAACAAGGCTGCTTGCTAAGTCCACTTCTGTTTATTTTAAGAACAGTTCGAAGGAGCTATTCCTTAGTTGTACATTAAAACACATATTTTCCACAGTTGGATTAGTTTTCCCGGTATCCCGAGTTCAGCCAACGCCATATAGAGTTTTTGACGATTAATGCTTTAATACGCGGTTTTGAAGCAAATGAAAATTTTAAATCCTTTGCCCTTTTCCAAGTTTTTCGTCAGTTTGAAAAATTTGGTCAATGGTCGATCTTCCGGGCCAAATGCAGCACTGGTGCTTGCCGAATAATATGTTACATAATAGCTTAATATCCGCAAACTGCGCGTTCGTTAGGATATTTGATACAAAGCTTAGCAAGGATATGGTTCAATACTTCTAGCTAAACATAGAATAAGAATTGCCTTTTTTTTATATGGGGCACATGAAGCTGCATCCAGTCATGGGGCATGCTTCCGTTAACGCACACTTAGTTTGATGATTTTATATATGTACATTAGGGTGTGTCACTTTTGTATGGCTGCAAAAAAGTGCTCTTATTTTTTAATGTAATAGTGCTCAAAAGGTGTATTAGGGTCTGAGGTTTAAGAACATGTAAAAAAAATAAGATATCGTTCGTCTTTGGCTCGCTCAAATCGGTTGAAGTTGAAAAAAAAAAAATTTAATTTACAGTAATTTTTTTTTTTTTTTACGTAGGTATACTAAAAAAAAAAACTCAACAAAATACAGAAAGAATTTTTGTCTTTACAAAAAGATATACCACGATAAGCCATCATATCCTGCGGTCTTGTTGTTTTTAAGGTTTTTTTTTTATATGTGTACTGCAACTGGCTCTTGCTTAATTTCTCGGTCTACATGATGCCTATTTAGCAACTAATAGAAATGCTGCTTGAAAACATCTCATATTCTCTGTGGTTCGAAGACTAGGTTACCTTCACTGTTTCAAAGAGCTATTTTCCTTACCTGACAATCAGCATCCAGCTGATTGACTTCTGTTGTTAAGATCTTCTTTTTCTCTATTTTCCATACTCGATACTCTTCTCTTGCCTTGCGCTGGCACATATTCAAATAAACATCTTCTGTCATTTGATGAACGCATCCACCATCATGCCGTGGGGGTTAATGCTGGCACTTTGATGATATTGCAATACTGAAACCACTGATTGTTGCTTTCTGTAAACTATTAGATCTGCAGATATGTTAAGGTATGCAACTTCGAAATTTCTATTCGGTTTCTGAATTTTACAAAAACCATATTGGACACATGCCTAAGATGTCTCAATCGTGCCTAGCTTCTATTAGCGCTTAGGCAAATTGGTTGATGATATTCGATAACGTAAAAAGCTTCAGGTTGTGTAGAAATCTGTTTTCGTTTCTTGAAATTTATTTTTACCACGTAATTTGCAGAAGAAATGTTTCTTTGCGGTCTTAGCATTGAATTCCCCCAGCACCAGTTTTACATCCATCTCGGGACAAAGCTGTAGGCTCATTATCAAGTCATAACAATCCTTCTTGATAAGGTCCATAAAGTTAGCAATACCACTTCAAGTTCTTAAGGATTTAATAATTTGTTGAATTTGCTTAAATTTGTCGCTAACATGTCATAAGACCAAAAAAATTGTGTTTAAAAAAAAAAAAAAAAACTCCTGGTAATACTATAACTTGACAGTGTCAGTCAACTTAGCATTTCCTCAAAATCTATTATTTTCGAACATGCTAGCATATTTAAAACAAAATTAAATGCACGACTGGATCGAACAAACTTGCTCTTATGTAAAAGACTAAAAGATTTTAACATTAATGTTAATAGAGAAAAAAGTTCGTAACCATGAAATTAATTTATTAAATAACTAAGGCCGGTTTTTTTCACTCGGAGTTGAACATTACTTGAGGATTTTTATTTTCAACTCGTGATTTTGTTTTTATTCACTCAAAGTTGATGTTTTCAACTCTCGATTTTCGAGTCTAGAGTTGGTCAACTTTAGATTTCTTCAACTCCCGGAATAAGTAGAAGTTGATTGAGCAAACTATAGATAGTTGACATGAAACATTGTTTTTTTTTTCAAATAAAATACATACAACATTTTGTTTCGAAAGTTTGTTTGCTTCAATTTTCACGACAAAAAATTAAAGAAACATTGGTATAATGTTCCGCAGCAATTATTTTTGGGAAAAGTGTCCATCAACTTCGTCAAGCAGCAGTAAAAGTGAAGATAATGTAACTGTGCCATTGGTATTTGAAAGGAGACAATACAAGTTGTTGCCGCTCATTGGAGTTGAAAAATAGGACGACCGTGACTTCATCTACCGCTTTCGTGTTTTGAAACCAGACAGCAATTATGTTGCTAGACTTGATAAAGGATTCACTTCCTTCCGACAAGAGAAGGTAATAGTCTTAAACTTGCCGTGACTTTAAAACTTAAGTTCCCTTTTAAATATATGAGTATCTTGTGAATTGTGTACAATCACAAAGTTATAATATTAATCTAGCACCACGGTTAATTCGAATGCCGGAAACGCATGAGGAAAAGCTTGAAGCATCCCGAGGCTTTTTCGCCAAAGCCAAGTTTCGTAGGACAAGTTTCCGAATGCAATCACCAGGCGGAAGTGATGTAGAAACCTTAAGAAATCGCAAGGGATGGTTTTCTCTAAATGTGCTTTCGTGAATTTAAAAATAAATTATACTGTAGCTAGCTGGCAGGTTTTATTAGTTTTTATTTATACAAATAATTATATGAAACATTAAGTTTTAGCAAGCGCATTAATATGTTTATTACATCGGGTACTTGACCAAAACATTTTTAACTTGTCATCATTGAACAGTAGATTTCAAATAGGTGAATTTACTCACTTGGGGACTCAGGCTATTCAAATACAAGTTATCCAGAAATACCGATTTTTCACAACTTATTTTCATCCACGGTAGATCGAGGAAAACATATTTCATTACAATAATCACACACAAACCGAAACTTATTGTCCGAATAAATTCAAATTTAATTTTGAAAATGATAGTTTGTATTTTATTTTAACAAATATCCCAGGGATATTTTTCAAATCACTTTAGATTTTCAACTCGGGAGTTGAGAAAACAATTATTAGTGAAAAAAAAAAATAAATTTCAACTTGCGTTTCAACTTTCGAGTTGAAGTCAACTGTCAAAAATTTTGGAAAGCCAACTTTAAATTTGTGTTATTGTTAGAGTAAAAATTGAATTTATAAAAAAAATATTGATTCGTTTTTTGAGTTTTAAGTTTTGAAATGTAATGTTCTTCAAACTTTTTAGAAGCTCCTCTATAACAAATTTCATCAAAATCCGTTATGCCGATAATGAGAAATTCAATATTGGAACAAATGATTCTATTATAGGTACAGTCGAAAATATCTCAATATAAATTTTTTACTTGCGAGTAAGTAAGGCAAGTTAAGTCGTATAAAATCGAACTCGAAATTTTGAACAAAGTTGGAATTACTCGTACGATGAAAGCGAAGACAGAAAAACTGGGTCTCGCAATACTGTCTGTCTGTCTGTTCGACTACACCCTAAACAGCTCGACAGATTTAAACTTAAACTTGGTAGATATGCTTCTTAAATTTCCCCCCCCACACGTTTTTATTTTTTTTTAATACCAAAAATAACGGTACCTGCCATACGAATTTTTTTTTTAGAAATTTTCTATATACCTATTCGTTTTTTCTAAAAAGCTATTCGACAGCCTTAAAAAAAATTCATAGTATTCCATTTAGTTTGAATTCTATTGTGTATTAAAATTTTCCAAACAAATTGTTTTGGATTTTTTAAAAATATTTAATTTTTTTTTAAACTCAATGTGTATTTCGAAAACTCTAAGCTCGATTTTCATTATACATGAAAGTTAAAAGTTCTTTAATAAATCTACAAGATCTGAGAAAAAAAATTATTTTGAAAATTCGATATCTCAAAAATGGGTCAATGTTTTTTTTTTTTAAATGTGTGGAACAGTTTTTGAGAATAAAAAATATTTTCTAAAAGTTCAAATTAAAAATTGTATAGGTATAGAAGATACCGTTATTTTAGATTTGGAAAAGGAAAAAAAATTGAAAAATGTTTTCAAGCAAGTTTATGCTGTAGTTTAATAGACACACAGTAAGGTTGCGCGTAGAGTAGTGCGACAAAGCGATGCGATGCGAAAAGCTTTTGCGTGTGAGAAAAATATTTTCATTAATTCTTATATGCGTGCGCACAGTGAAGCGATATTTGATGCGAGTGTTGCAAGTTTCTCGCATGCCTATCGCAAGTATCTCGCACACAAACTGTTCTGACCACTTTTTCAAGCGAGTTTATGCGAGAAGGCTCATATTGTTTGTTTTGATGTTTTAAAAAGAAAAATCAAACTAGTAAAATTATATTATTTCAGTGCTTGCGTTGTGTGGTGCAACTTTCTGATAATTTTGATGCCAATAATTATCAAGGAATTAACAACACCGCCGCACAAAATAGTTTTTACTGGGCGAACTAATTCTCGCATCTCGAATCGCTTCTCGCTTCGCATCGCTTTGTCGCACTATTGTACGCGTAGCTTAAGGTATAGACAGAATTTCGAGACCCACATTTTCGTCTTGCCTAGCAACGAAATGACAAGTCTGATGAAACTCTCGAGATCGTTTTTTGTTCGAATGCATAAATTGGCTTATAGTACCTTCGTATGTACATACTCGTTTATGAATATCGCAAGTAAAAAGGAAAAAACGTTGAAATTTCAAGTGAAAACAAACTTTTTAATTCATCAATATTATTTCTGCACAATTAAACTAATGTTTATCAGTTCATCGCTTAAAATTTAATGTTTATCAAACTTAAAGTCATATCCAAAAACATGTTGTCATAATCTAGAAACATTAAACAAATCCTGGAACCAACACCTAGGGACCACCATCGTCCTGTTGATTCCTTAACAAGATGCAAGCAATTTCGTCTGAATTTACTATCTGATGGGAAAATCGTTTAAATCAATTTTTCTTTGAATCCCTTTAATGGAGCGGTCCCACATGTTTACTGAAGAGAAGCTTTCAACTGGTGCGAATATTCACCGGAAAGTGTGCAGAACAGAACACACCCTGGGGCACACACACATAGACATGTATCCACTTTGAATTTAAATTCTACTTTATGTCTGAATTCTGATGCTTCCTCCTCTGTGCCGTCTCCTAAGGAGCATTCGAAAAAAAGGAAATACAAAAGTACGTATCGAACCCTATGAAGACCCACAATAACAACAACAACAACAACACGCAGGAGCTGGAGCAGCAAGTCGAAGTCAATAGTTTAGCGATGTCTACACGCCATCCAGTGAAGGCTGTCGCTGCAGTAAATCTGCAGTAAATTGTGAATGTGGCAGATGTATTAAAGATGCAGGACGAAAAAAAGAAAAACAAAAATCTTTGACTATTTTCCACTGACACTCTCTGCCAATGTAACTGCGGGGAGGCACATTATATGCATATATGTACAGAACTACTGCATCCTGATAGCTCATGCAGTTCCTTTTGCATATTGAAGACATCCAAGGGAAAAGGGTTTTGAAAAATCGATTGCAATCGAGAGCTAAGTGTGCGAAAACGATGGTGCGGCGAATGGAGCGTGTATATTGGATCACTAAATAATAATTGTGCTGCAAGGGTGGTGAAGTGAAGTTGTAGGTGACGCCAATGGAATTAATTGCCTGTTGGATTCAGGATGTGATGAGATGGAGTGTTAAATCAATAAATTGCAAGGAATTGACGTTAATCTAATGAAAAGTGCAATCTTGTAATTACTTGCTGATCATGTTTTGGTAATCTTGAAAACACCATAGCCATTTTGGAATTTCTAGAAAAGTTCAGTTGTGATCTAGTGTGATCGACTTGTACTGAGATTTTCCAAAACTCACAAATTTTCTTTGAATGAAAAATTGAAAAAGCGGTTCATTTGGATAACATTGACTATTTGTATTTCTAAGGCTTATTTCAATCTTCATAAATCTTCTTTTCTTCGATATTCTGGTCAGATAACACCCGAAACAAGCTATGTAGTGCTCTTGTAAGTTAAAACATTTAGCACACTTTTTGAACGAATAAAATTGCATACCTGAAGGTAAGCCGGTCAATACGATTTATTTTATTCTTACATCTGATCCACTACTACGTTTCTACCGAACCGAAATCTGAAATCAGCTGAAAAAAATGTTGAACCCAGAGACTTTATTGAAACTTCTGTAAAATCTCCATGAAATCTTGTTCCATCAATTTGAAATATCAAAAGGTTTGAGCCGAAATCTCGTGTTTAGTTTTTATGGAAACATAGTATTGATACCTTTAGGCTATTGAGCTTTGATCGCTGAGCACCGTACAACGGCGGGGATTATGAGTGTTGTCCGTTAGCATACCAGTCTTAACGAACTTTTTGCACAAACTTGCGTACAGCAGGTGCGGTGGGTGCTTCATTTCGGGGAAAACTTCTTTTCAAAAACGCACTGTTTGGGCTATATAGCACTCATTTTGGAAATAAGATTCCAATATTTCCCAACGTTGTTCAAGCGTTAATCGAGTCATTTTGTTTCGCGGATACTGACTTTTTGTAGAGATTTCGAGCGGGAAACAGCTGTCAGTGTCAAAGTTTTTTTTAAAGTAAAGTACTTTTAAAGGTGATTTTAAAAGTAACCACTAGATGGCCCACCCAGTATGTATGTCTGTAGAATGCTACTCCCGATTAGGTAAGTTGGAAGTGGCTGTGTGCGGAGAACCAACATATTTAAGCTAAATTTTGACCTTTTCTCGTTTAAGACTACTCATTTCAGTATTTTCCAGCTCACTCGGGTCTTTGAAGAAGAAGTCGCCCAAATAGACTCTACGTCTTTGGGATGGACCAGGACATGAACAAAGAAATTGAGGAATTGTTTCCTCATATAGCTTCTGCAAAAATGGTTGGAGCAGATGACAAGTCTTGTAGCGTGCCTATCTACTAGACATAAAAAGTGCAATATTCTCAAAGATATCAAGCGTTTACAGCGCTTCAGATCCAGATTTGATAAGATTTAGTCTTTGTAGCATCCTTAGCTTAAGCTTACATTAAGCGATGGGTGCTTATTACAATATCTCTCCTACCTATGGATATTGATGATATTAATGGAATATCCCTGTGGCCCGGCACCCGGCGGCGTTGGTCTGTGCACGCATTTTTATATTTTGTTGGATACAGGGCAAGATTAGATTTGTCAGAATTATCACCCAATCAACACCATTAGCAACCAGTGCATTTTGTAAGAGTGCTTTCAAGATGTAAGCGGTTTTTTAATTTCCTAAAAAAGTTTAGTTGTGCTCTAATGTAATCAATTTGTACTGATATTTGCCAAAATTCACCTTAAGGGTACGTTTTTAAAAGAATTAAAAAATGAGCAGTTCGGGAAAATTTGACAAGTTTGTTTTATTTGTTTCTTAAATTTCCCGAAACTAGGGCACCATAACTTGTCCGTACAACTAAAATCGAAAAACTTGTTAGTTTCTTAGAATTTGCATTGGTTTCTTAAATTTCGACCGGTTTTTCAATCTTCATAATTCTTTTTGGTTTCGAAATTCTTGTCAGACAATACCCAAAAGAAGGTATGTAGAGATCTTTGTTGATTTAAACCATTTAATTACCTCTGCTTGTTGTTCCAACTGGAATACCTGACTTTGAAAGTCATTCCGCCAATAGGCTTGATTTTGTTCCATACAGCTCATCTTGAAAAATACCCTATTAGTCTTTAAGCACCTTTATAGGTACCAACACAGTTAAAGAAAAATCTTAAAAGAGTACTATATTGAGCAATACGAAAAATCAAATTGGAACAGTCTCAGGTACTTCTTTCTGAAATTTAACTGGTCACTATGCTTCCTCCAAAATAAAATAATGTGGTTTGCGTATCCATAATAGAGCTTAAAGTCTAAGTTTTAAAGAGAATTATGGCTATAAAGAGGTTATCAAAATGAGAAAGTTAAACTTTGAATCAAAACAAATCACGTAGAGAAAAAATTCCAGCGAGAAATAATTGCAATTCTCATATCCGACGTATTTTCATATGTCCCATAGGTAGTGAAGCCAAGAAGTACAAGAAGTAGTGCACGCCACCCAACTGGCCCAACAAGGAAACCGCTACTCGAAGAAGATCGTTTTGCTAGCAACGCGCGACTACGAAATTCCTTCAACTCGGCCAGATGGAGCGATATACTGGATGCGCTCGAACAGAGATTCCTCATTGCAGACTATCTCCTGCGGATGGTGAAGGACTATCTCAGGGATCGAGAGCTGCCTTACGAAACCAGAGAAGACCCGCGAAGCAAGGAATTCACATCTGGCGCAGCGCAGGGATCGATCTTAAGATCAGACTTCTGGAACATCTCCTACGACGATATCCTTCGCATGTATGTAGATGCCTGATGATGCCTTTTTGGTCGGGTACGCTGACGACATCGCCGCGGTAATTACGGCACGAGACACCGTTAACGCGCAAAGAAAGTTGAATTTTTAGTATTTAGTATTTATTTGTTTATTTAGCATACTAAAGTATTAAGCTATTATATTACATAATTTAATATCTTAAAAACTATTTTTTACAAATTCTTTAACATGAAGCTTATAATTATTAAAATTTGTTTCTAATTTAACATGTTCTGGCATTGAATTAAAAATTTTAAAGCCTTTATATATGATACTATTTTGTGTTATTGTATTTCTATAATTTGGGAGTCGCAAATCATTTACATTTCTTAATTGATATGGTTGAACTTCACCTACATACATAATAAGATTACTTAAATAACAAGGCACTTCACCCATTCTCATTTTTTGAATTAACAAAAGAACATCTGTTACCAATTGTTGTTTAACACTTAACCATTTAAGACGATTTAACATATTCAATATACTAGTATAACGACTACATTTTAAAATAATTCTCATAACTTTGTTTTGTAATTTTTGCATCCTATATATGTTACTATCACTTAACAGGAAAAGTACAGATGAACAATATTCAAAATGCGGTTTGATTATAACATTGTATACTCTAACAGATGCATTAAAATCTAGCTTGCTTTTAATTCTTCGAAAAAAATTCACTTTTTTAGATATTTTCTTAACTATATATGTAGTTTACATGTTTATCAAATTTTAAATTTTGGTCAATTATCACACCTAAATACTTTGTTTGATCTACTTGCTCTATGTTTTCATTGTCTATTATTAAGTTTATATTGCACTGCGTTTTAAATTTCATCGACTTTGTTTTTTGAACATTCGTCTTTAGTTTATTCGCTTTTAACCAGATGCTTAGGTCTTCGAAATCTTCTTGTAGTTGCTGAGTTATCATTGAAACATCCTTCCCCACAATGTATATTAGGGCATCATCGGCAAACAATACTATTTTGCAATATTTTAAACTTTTGCATACGTCGTTTATATACAGTAGAAATAACACGGGCCCTAGTATCGAGCCTTGAGGTACTCCCAAGAATGTTGATGTTTTCTCCGAACGTATTCCATTTACTGCTGTTTTTTGAGTTCTCTGATCAAGATATGATGTGAACCACTTCAACTCTTTGTCACGAATGCCATATTGCTTCAATTTTTGTATTAATATTCCTCTGTCTATAGTTTCAAATGCTCGCTTAAGGTCCAAGAATACAGCAATAATGGTAGACCCATCTGCTAGATCTTCTTTCCAATTCAACAGGACATAATTTAAAGCAGTCTCACAGGAATGTTGACTTCGAAACCCGAACTGATTATCGATGATGATATTACAACTGTCTATATAACTTTGTAGTTGTATTTTAACTATCTTTTCAATTATTTTTTCGTACACTGGCAACGCGTTTATTGGTCGATAGTCTTCACATCGTCTTGAACCTTTAACTTTTTGTATTGGTGTTACCAACGATTCTTTCCATGAACTTGGAAAACATCCCGAAAATAATGATTTATTTACAATCTCAGTAAGAACGTTCCCTATTTCTTCAAACGCATCTAAAAACATCTTTGGGCACATATAATTAAAATCTTTCTTTTTTTTCATTGTTCGCAACACTTCATATATATCAGAGGGAGTTACATGACTGAATTTAAAATGTCCCGGGCGTTCATCGATTTGGTTAACATACTGAATAAAGTCAATTGATTGATTTATTTCATTCACACTACCGACAAAAAAATTGTTGAATTCATCCGCAATAACTTTTGAGTTATTAGTTGTTACCCCATTAAATATAATGTTCTCATCGATGGTTATTTTTTTTGAACCTATCACATACCTTTTTAAAGTTCTCCACATACTTTTTTGGTCAGGTTGCCTAAGAATTTTGTTTTGCACGAAAAGACCCTTGCTTCTGACTAGTTCTTTTTTATACCGATTTCGCGACCGCTTATAATTCTGCCAATCACTTAATTCATCAGTTTGTAAAGCTTTATGGTAATAAAACAATTTTTCTGATTTAAGATCTCTTAATGTATTATTAAACCACTCTACTGACTTTTCGTTTACATTTTTGGTCTTAACGTAACAATTCACGATTCTTAAAAGCTCATTTGAAAAAACACTGCTCAAAAAGTTTAGATCAACAAACGGAAAATTAATGTTTCTAAATTTATAAAAGTATCTTTATCGTACTTTATGTACTGTCGTGTTTTTTTTGTTAATGTATCAACCACGTTATCTTTTGATTTTAATTTCACTATTATTGTTTCATGATCAGTTATTTTTAAGTTAGTGTTTCTTTCTGTGGAAACTAGACATGAGTTTGTGACTACGTAATCTATAAGGGTTTTAGAGTCTGCGGTTATTCGAGTAGGTTTGTCAACGATTTGTTCCGATGTATTTTCTGTAATAATTCTTTGCATTTCTCTCTGGTAAGTAAAGTTTTTATTGAGCCAATCTATATTAACATCACCGACAATTATAAAGTCTTTCGCGTTTTCATTTAGTTCCTCAAGAAGTTCTGCAAATCTATCACAAAACACTCGACATGATGCACTCGGTGAGTTGTATAAAACTACAAAAGTTATTGGGTAGCCCTTCGACGTTAAATTTGTAATCAGCCACCAATGTTCGTAGTCATACTGTATAAGTTTTGGAGGGTCAAATCTTATCCCTTCTTTAATATAGATGCTAACTCCACCTGTGTACCTAGAATTGCTATCACATCTTATTAGTTCATAATTATTAATATCTAATTCGCTTGTTTCAATCTCATCAGTAAGGTGCGTTTCCGAAAGTGCCACTAAATCAAAGTTGTTTTCACGTAAAATAGTTTCAAGTTCACAAAAGTTACCTGTTAATCCTTGAATATTTAAGTAAGCACAGTTCAAATACTTTGGTTGCTAATTAGGTCATGCGACGAGCAAACTCGTGGATGGAAGAGCACGGGCTCAGCCTAGCCACGGTAAAAACTGAGATAATCCTTCTGACGAGGAAGAGGATTCCCACACAAATCGACTTCCAAATTGGGTCCGAATCCGAAGTGATGAGAAGCAGCGTGGCGGTGAAGTACTTGGGATTGAGACTCGACACAAAGCTTATCTACTGGCAACAAATAAAGGCAGCAACGGAAAGAGCCTCAAAAACAACCACATCGCTGAGCAGACTGATGGCGAACGTAGGGGGGGGGGGGTGCAATGGCTAGTAAGCGAATGTTACTAATGGCTACAACACATTCTATCCTTCTGTACGGTAGCGAAATCTGAGCGCACTTAAGCAGGAGAAGTACTCTGGAAACGGATGGCGGCAGTGCAAAGACGCGGAGCTCTACGTGTGGCCAGCTCTTACGGAATGGTGTCAGAATCAGCCATCCTAGTAGTCGCTGGAGTGACCCCTATCGATCTCTTAGCGATGAAAAGGAAGTACGTGTACGACAAAAAGGCGGAAATGGGAGTGGAAGCGGCGTCCGAGGAGACTAAGCAGCTGACGAAACAGAAGTGGCAAAGGCGTTGGATCTCGGAAAGCAGAGAACGATGGACGGCGAGGCTGATCAGGAACGTGGCTGAGTGGAAGGACCGGAAACACGGTGAGGTTAACTATTACGTCAGGCAGTTACTCACCGGACACCGATACTTCAACGCCTTTCTCAACCTTCCAGTACGGGGACTCTCAAGAAGATGACGTGCAACATACCTTCTTTGCCTGCAGCAGGTGGGAATCCGAAAGAGAAGAGCTGGAGGGAAACATATCGGCACCAACACTCCAGACAACATTGTCTAAAAGATGCTGGCCAGCGAACAGAACTGGAACAAGATCTGTATTTACGCCAGGCACCTTCTCAGAAGGAAGAAAAGAGATGAAGAACAGTTCCGCGAGACAGCGTGAGCCCACAATGGGTACTACAACAATACCCCCCCCCCCCCCCCCCCCCCGAAGTAATACGAAAGTGGTCCTGAGGGGGTGATCGTCGACACACTTTTGGAGGTTTAGCTGGTATGCCGTTATAGGGTTGAGATCCTTTGGAGAGTCCGGTCGACGGGAAGGCGATTCCAAAACTTTTTCTCTAACACACACCTCTTCTCAGTTCCTAAAAAAAGCACACATGCTTGCAGCGCAGTTTGGTCCGAATTCGACTTTATATTAAAGTGGCCTGCCATGACTTACCCTGTACTTGACAGGTTAGCGTAAATGGTTCTATGGAATAAATCCTCTGTCAGTTGCAAGATTCCTTAAAGATTTCGTAGTACACAAATGTGCTGATCCAGATTGTGTAAGCACTTTGATTCTGAAGATTATACCTTGAATGAGCTTTCCATCTTGTTCTGCTCAGTGTAACTCTTTCTGATTAGGAAGAAAACGGTATTTGTCCACCGAGTCCCTAGAAAACGCGAATCCCCCTTTCTATTATCGAAAAATTGTATTATCATTCCTTCTTTCGTAGAAAATGTAAATGCTGATCGACATTAAGCTTAACCAATATTTTGAAGAACGAAACATCTTATATGGCAGATTGTACGGCTGTCAAAGCAATAGGTCCACTGATGAACTGATGACATATCTCAACAAAAAGAGGATCCAATCCTTACATTATTTTGACAAAGTAAAGTTAATTGCCCTTGATTTTTCAAAAGCTAGTGACATAGAGCTCTTCTATCAAAACAACGTGTATTTGTTATAGAGTCTTCCTTCGTTGAAATAGAAATTACTTTTCTGGCCCTTCAGTTCCAGATGGTCTTAAGTCCGATGTTTGGAAAATAATTGCTGGTGTGCCCCAGGGCTCTGTTTTGTCTCCGACTCTCTTTCACATATTAATCAATAATATTTTGTCTGAACCTCATAATCCATTAAATTGTCTTTTATTCGTCGAAAGCTCGAGAACAATTCCCATATTTGAACAAGTGCTCCAATAACCCCCTTGAATATTTTAGAGAGACTTAAAAAAAGAGCTTTAAAAATGATAGGCGATAAGAATACAACAAAAACAATTGAATCCCTCGTACACCGCCGCAATGCTTCATGTCTTTCATAATTTGTTTATTGGCCAATTCTAGATCTGAAGCGCTTCAAAGGTTAAATATCTTTTAGCAATTCGTAAATAGGCTCCGTAATAAGTGTTATAATAGGACACTATTTGATAGGCAAGCACGCAAAATGTTTTCTTACGAAATGTTTTCTTACGATTTCTGCAGAAGCTGCATGGACGAAGAAGAGGAGGATCGATCGCTCATCTTATTTGTACATGTCCTGCTTTATCCCAAAGACATAGAGTCCATCTGAGACATATCTACTACAAAGATCTTAGTGATCTGGCAATCTCGCTCGCTTCATTAGGAGCTTCTGCAATTGATTTAACGATTAGGGAGAAGGACTCCAAGATTAAATGTTGTATCACAATGGACCAACTCATGGTCTTAGGGTGTCGGCTCTCCTGCAAAATGCCACGTGAACTTAACCTAATCTTCATTATTTCATCACTATTTTGTTCTTGTAGAAAAACCAGTCGCATTCCTCTTCTTAAAAAATTAAAAAGTAATACTCACGCTTTTAGGAATGCTCATCAGTTTAACCTTAAACTCTACCTCGGACGTACTGTGAAGTAGAGGGATATATTTTTCTACCATACTACACGAATGTGGAATGCTCTAACTAGCTCCAATTTTCCTTCCCACTGTAGCATTCAGAAGCTCAAATGTGATGTGCATCTGTATCTCCTTTCAAAACCTTCCCTGTTTTCCTAACGTTCGCATTGTGATAACCTCTTGGGAATGCGCATATTATAAAAAAAATCAAAAGGACAAAATATAAACTACATATAGAAATTTGAAAATAAATAGAAGTTTTTGAAAGTAGGCTCCAGGCCTCCTGGCCTTAAAACAAAAACTCCTATTTGTTTATGTAAATTGGACAAGTCACGAATAAATTATTATAACTTTAGAAATTAAGGCATGACCGTTACAAAAAAAAAATATTTGATGAAAACTTTGTTTCTAGTTTGAAGGGTGGACTTTTTGAAATAAGTTGTATACCCTAGAAACAAATTGTATCAACGAATTAATACAGTTTAGCTCATTGTTAATTGTATTTTTTGTTGTTAACTTTAATTGTATTAATGTAATTATTACTTAAGCGAAAACTTATTTTAATTTATTCAAAAAATCGCCATTCCTCCCCCTCCGTCACATAGCTGAATAGTAATGCTCAAAGTATGTTAAACAAAAGTTTTTGAACTTCATACATGCAAGGGACAAGTATTTTAGCAAATTCTCCCTAATATTCCCTTTAGGATCTATTTTAAGGGATTGAGGAAGTGAAGAACTTTTTTTATATTCTTAATTATTATTTTTAAAACCTACTTAGCCGTTCACGAAAGAGCGGACATTTACAACGTAGAAGATTAAATAGGAAAAAAAATCCATTTATTTTTTTAAATTTCTATGCAAGAAACCAAGCATATACAGAAGCCCTCATACGCAGAGGGATGAATAAATAGAAAGAATTAAGATACAAACTTTTTCGTTTCATCTCAACGTCATGGTTGATTAAAATTTAGAATATTTTTTATGAATCCATGACTTTGTATAGTTTCGGTTATGATTTAGTTACAAAATTGTAGTCGCTTGCCAAGAATATATTAAGTTAACATTGTTTTGAAAAATCCAAACAAAAGAGTTTTCCAATAAGCGTTTGATATTTTATTTACTTTTACAAATCTTTAACCATAGACTGTATCAATCTTAACTTAGTATAAGTTAATATAAGATAAAAATTTTAGAATGAAACAATTAAAATTTTGGAGTAGCAAAAAGTATTAGTTTACTTTCAAAGCTTAATATTTTTCAGAATTAATAAATAATTATTAGGCAAACAATTGAATAAAATCTCACTAAAATGTGCAATAAGGGCGGGTAGATGTTGAAATGCACTAAAACAAGCTGTGTATGCGGTATTACTTTATTTGAAAGACCCATGTATGGAATATGACATCGTTCAAATGTCGCATCAGCTTCTTACGATTGTACGGATCCGAGTGGTCTAATTTCCAATGACTCTTCTGCTAAATCTAGCTGAAATTGACCGATACCCTGTGTTATGTTCACTTGAAGGATATTGGTCGATTGTGGCTTATTCACACGAGCCTGTGACTTCAGAAAATCCCACAAGAAAGACATTGGTGGCCATTATACGTCACATCTGTTAATCGTGGCGTCTGCTGTATGTCACGTAACGCCATCCTGCTGGAAGCACATCTTGTCTGAGTAGAATAAGATCAATCTGGGCCACATGAAAATGGTTATCATCCTTCTGTAGCGCTCGCCATTGACGGTTACCGCCTCACCAACGTGTCGTTTTGAAAAAAATATTCCAAAATCCATATCAAATGATTACTTTTTGAGGATGAATCTTCATCTAGTGAACCCTCATGGGGATTGGTCCTATAAACAGAAATTTTGCAATTCATCCAAAACTGCGCCTCGTCGATAGAGATGATTTTTCGTCCAAAATTAAGGTCCTCTTCCAAACGCTCCGAAACCTAGTCAGCAAACAAACGGCGGCGTTGTCAATGGTTGTAAACTTTTAGCTTCTTGGTCCGTTGGATATTGTAGGGGTTTTGTAACGAAAGTTCCATGCTATACTCATCTTCATTTAATAGTAATTGCCTTGAGTACCACAGCCGGAGCCGAAGTCGCTAGCTTTCCGCATACTATCAGGCTTAGCAAGAAAGGTCATTATTTTTTTTTTTTTTTTTTATAATCTACACGCGCTCAAGGGATTATGATTACCCTTTAAATGTTTGAACACAGCGCGGGCGTGAAGTTAAGGAAGAGAAAGAAGGATAGGAAAGATGTGTGGCACGATGTTCTGAGACTGAAGGTTGTTGTCTCAGATATTTTATCTCCAGGGATGGCGGCTGAACTAAAGCGGAGAATGCCGTGTCTTATTTCTATGTCGCTTATAATTCACATTATTTTATTCATGTTCATCCTTGTTGGGCATACTAGTTTAATTTAATTATTACATGTTGTTAGTGTTATGCCTGAGCAATATGTAATGAGTAAGCCAGCAACCCATTGATGACAATTTTAGAAGGTTTTTAATGGAATTAAAACGACATAGACGACGGCAGGGATCGAACCTGTGATCATGAGGTTCACAGGCGAGCACACATCCATCGCGCCACGGCCACCCCCAATACAATTCACAATCAACATGTCATACATATGTAAAAATTACAATTTATATTCCATACCATGTTCACACCCACTTTCTACTTGAAATATCCATAAGGCGATCCATTCTTAGGTTATAACAAGACTACGTATTTAGTCAACTTGATTTCATCATTTGATAGCTCAAACAGTTCTATCTTCAGACTTCCTTTCTCCCGTGGTAAGGGGGTAATTGTAGAGCGTACAAGGCACTTTGTTACCTGGTAATCTATTAATCCTTAATTACAATTTACCACTAGGGTCTTTGCTACCTGCTGATCTAATGCCATCAGGGGCATTAGTCCTGCTGATCTTCCAGTGCGGAAGCCTGCTGTTCCGAAAGCCACCATGGGCGTAGTACCTACTGATCGGACACTCTACAATAATATATTTATAGCTGATAATAGTCGACTGCCGACCGTTATAAAACTAGAAAACTAAATACCAACAACAAATATTGAGCCAGACGACCCATAATCTAAATGTTTATCTAACCGTTTCCGCCAGTAAACCGCCAAATATTGATTCGAGAATCGAAATTTTTCATTTTTAACTTGCAACTTATAGGTACAACAATAGGTCAAGTTTCAGATTTTGATCAAAGTTGACATTACGATGATAGCGAAGACCAAAAAAGTGGTTCTCGCAATCCTGTCTGTCTGTTCGACTACAGCTAAGCGGCTCGACTGATTTTCTTGAAACTTGGTAGATATGGGTTTTAATTTTTTCCCACCGGACGTTTTTTTCTTTGTTTTTTTAAGACCAAAAATAACGGTAACTGCCATAAGAATTTTTTTCGAAATTTTATAAATATTTTTTTGACTCAAAAACTGTCCCACAGATTTTTTTAAAAAAAATTCAAAAAATTTCATTTAGTTAAACCTTGGTAATAGTTGAATACAAAATTCCAAAAAACTAGTATTTTTGGTACCCCCCATTAAACCATTTTTTTGTTTTTGATTTTCTCAAAAACAGTACAACCGATTTTGATCATTCGTTTTATGTTAAGTCTCTCCAGCAGCTTCAATATTATTGTGTATTCAAATTTTCAAAATTTTCTTTTTTGGATTTTTAAAAAATTTACAAATTTTTTTTTTGAAAACTCAATATTTCGAAAACCCCGTGCTAGATTTTTTTTAAACTTGATAAATAAAAGTTTCTTTATATAATCTACAAGATATGAGAAAAAAAATTATTTTCCTAAAAATAACGGTTGTCTCCATACAAGTCTTAAAAAATGGTTTTCGAAAATCGTATTTTTCTCGAAAACGGTTCCGAGAATTTTGCTTAAATTTTTTTCTTTCGATTAATTTTTAGAAAGCTATAATTTAATAAATATTTTTTGAAAACAAGATATTACTGACTGTACCTACCATAGAACGATTTTTTAAAATTTTGATTTTCTCATTATCGGCATAACGGATTTTAATGACATTTTTTAGAGAGAAGCTTCTAAAAAGTTTGAAAAACATTGCATTTCAATACTTTAGGAAAAATATTTTTTTGGATTTTGAAAAAAAAAAAAATCAATTTTTTTTGGAAAATTCAGTATCTCGAAAACGGCTCAATAGTTTTTTTTTGTAAATTTAATTTTTATTCGAGCAATAATAAAAACTTTAAATTGGCGTACCAAAATTTTTTCTTAAAAATGTTTTAAAAATTTTTTATATAAAAGCTTATTTCTTTAAGAAACCACTACAAAGACTTACAATTTTTGTTCTTGTATGAACCTACCACATGTCATCCTATTTTTACTTCCAACTACTAAAGAAGTTGTTTTGGTCATTTAAAAAAATTAATTTTATACTTATGAACAGTTTTTCTCTAATAACATTCATTTTTGAAATTCTTAGTCTATTACATAAGAGCAAGTTCGTGCGACCCAGTCATGCATTTTAGTAAATACTAGCGGCTCGGTACGTGCTACGTATAAAGTGAAATAATAAAAAAAAATTAATTGCAACATCAAATTCATTTATTCAAACAAAAAATATTTTATTGATTGCTAGCTATTTTAAAACTTAATCCAAAACATTTGGATAAACAATATTTTTTGTTTTTCCATTTTAAGCATGAATAAACAAACGGCTGGGGGTACCGACTCTGGAACAGGCAACATAAAGTTGGCCATGTGAAAAACATGATTCCTCCAAATTCGCACCACAAAAGTGTTTGCCCTTGATCCTCGTTTGAACTCAAATGGCATATCAGTTGGAATCATAGGGATACGTGGTATCAAACAAACTTCTCCTTTTGATTTAGCAGTTAAGATCGTAGTTTTAATCCAATTTGGCAATAACTTTTTCACCGCCAATCTGGTGCCATTACACAGTTTTGGTGGATTGATATTTCGCAATAACATAATCAAAGAACCAACTTTCAGATTCAAGCAATGCGGTGGCATACCAGCTAGTTCCAATGAATTTTAAAATTCAATTGGATAATTCATTGCCTCATCTTGATTCATAACACTGTTGATTACCACGTAAATCTTGCATTGTTCTATTAAATGCTTCTAGTGATTTTTTATTCGCCGTTGTACACTCATCCCATAAAATAATTGACGTTAATCGCTGAACTTTTGCCATAGCAGAATTTCTCGAAATATTGCAATGTGGAGTTTCAATCACCTGTACATTCAATGGCAATTTTAGTGCAGAGTGTGCAGTCCGGCCACCTTCTAATAATGTAGCAGCAATTCCCGAAGATGCTAGTGCCAATACAATTTTCTGTTCCGATCGAATAGTTAGAATAGCTAAAATCAATGACATAACGAACGTTTTGCCTGTACCACCAGGCGCATCCAAGAAATATAATCCACCTGCATTATTGGAAACGGCTTGCATGATTGTGTCATATACGATGAAGTTCCGAAACATGTTGCAATTGCTCATTTCTGCGATGAAGTACAATATCACGGGATTGAAACTGATCACCAAGAATTACAATTGCAACCTCATCAATTGTCGATGTTCTATCAGCCCTTATTACGATTTTGTGATTATCAGATAGCATACGATCGAAAGCAATTTTGAACAATTGAACTAATGCGTTATGCTGATGGAAAAACCTTTGTAGCTCACGATAATTTCTCGTCTTGTATTCGAGACAATTACACAACGTTGATCCAATTTACGATTTTCATCACCAATAAAATAAATTTGCTAAAATTGATGATCAGCGTCGGGGTATGGCAATAACGAACCAGCTTGATGATAAATCTGGCCCTAAATCTAGATGTTTGATCAGAATTTTTAAAACTATCGAATACTTTATGATCAGATTGATATAAACAAGGGACAATCATGTTGAAGTATTTACCTTAAACGTCGGCATAATTAGGTTTGTTCGTTGAGCCCTGAAGTCACCCTGGGGTCGCCCTACTAAATCGTTTTTTGAAAAACCTGAAGTCACAATGGTGAGCAAATTCTGTGTTTTTTGAGACCTGGGGTCGCCCTGAACTCGCCATGAAGTTGATCTAGGTATTTTGCTGGGGCGAGTTCAGGTAACGATCAAACTGTCAAAAGTCATATGAGATCTCATATGTATTTCTTTTGCTGTCGTTTGGCGACTCGCATGTTGCATGTTATTGCTTGTATTTGCAATTAAATGTTTGTTGTACTCATCGGATGAAACATTCAGTAACAACGCGAAATTGTTTTCGTTCATTTTTAAAACTAATTTATAACAAATTTAAAGTTTTATCAGAACACAAAATTATTTTGTCTTGCTTTTAGCTGTCAACAAAACAGTTGAAAGCCCTTGGGTGTTTTTTGAAAACCGAAAACCCCAGTTTTTGTTGACAACTCTGAGGGTTGTCAAGAAAACCTGGGTCAACCCTGGGTAAAGTTCAACGAACGAACCTATTATCTCTAATAATTTTAGTAGCACTAAAAGAAGTCATTTGAAATGCCTAATTTTGCTGTTGAATATGGATCAAAAAGTGCTTCGACGTTTGAGATGTCCCAAAAATAAATGAATACAATGGTTCGGGTGGAGTTTCTATTGCTGGAAATCTCACTTTGTCATTAGCACAACACATGCCGGGCATTTCACCTGGAAAGTTAACGGCATCACAATGTGGACATAATGTAATGCGTCCGTACATACTATAATCAATTTGACTGTTTTAATTAAAAGCAGCACGCATCATTTTAGCCAAAAGAGCAGCACGACGTATTCGTGATCGGCCGGCTTGCAAGGTTCATTACAGGTACAGGGTCAACAGATCTATTTCGTGCATTACGTTCACTGCGATGCATTAGCTTGTGCGCGTTCATCTGCAGTCTGTGATCGACTTAGTAATGCCACATCATTTGCATTACGCGTTCGCCGACCTACATATATTTGCTCGCCCGGCTTGTGGCATTATTCCTTCATAGAAAAAAGAATAAATCAAATTAAAAATATAAGTTTCAATTTGACAGCAAAATCCCCACTAACAAAATGATCCGACATTTATTGAATTCATTTGTTACAAAAAATGTGATAAATGAAGAACCGCTTGACCAATTATGTGCAAACTTCACATAAACCATCTACTAAATAGTCCAAACAAAGCCTTAACATTTGCTTTGGATAGGTGATCCCGTTCTTGAGTTATAGACTTTCAACGAAAAGTGGCATTGAATTTTATATATATAGATAGTTTAAGATTAGGTTTATATAACTACTTTGTTGTAAAGATCCAAGACCTTTTCAACTGAAGTTTCGTGTTTTTCATCAACACTTCAGCTGAAACCCAAAAACCACATCACAGAGTATGTACAAGTCCCGGCGCAAAATTCGACAAGTTGAATTCTGCCAAAGGCCGAGTTCTTGTGCACGGTGAGGAATCGACTACCTCGGATTCTGCTCTACACTTTCACGGAACTCCTCCTTAATTGAAAAATCTATTGCTTCAAGTTTTCTTCTGGATTCGGTGTTGCATGGTATACAAAATTTTGAACCTTATTTTAGAAGAGGTAAGTTATGGTGCTTTCCTATCAATTTTGTAGCTAAAGTTGTAAACAGCGTTTTCATTGAGATTTTTCTTCAGCAGACGTATATCTTGCCAATGACCGATTGAATGCGTCCGTTCCATATAAGTGTTCTGTTGAACATAAATCCAAGATTCTTGCTCTTTTCGATATACTTAAGACCCGATTCTCCAATGTATACTAGAGAAAAACCATTTTGGTCAAGCTCTGATTCCTACATCACTTAAAAGTTGTATTTTGTTGGATTGAGTCGTACATAAATTTTTCTCAGCCCAAAGATAGATCGATTTTGAATACTCGTTTAATCGGTATACAGCAGCTTTACGCATTCAAATATCGCTACTTAAATAAAGTGTTCAGTTTTCCCATAATACTGGCGCATTTATCAGTCTGAATTTCACCAATGACATTGATTATGTTGGCTTTCAAAACATTGGTGTAAATCTATGACTGAAGAAAACTGCACGAGAAGAAGTCTAACGTGTCGTAAGCCAATTTACATTGCCTCCGCGTTATATTTCCATGTTTGCAAATCGATCGTGTAAAATGTCCATTGCGGCACAGGCTATATTCCACGTAGCGCCATCCTGTTGATGGTGTATCTATCAACCAATTCGAGCGAAAAGATATTGTTTATCATCAACCGATGGCACTGGTCGTTGACAGTGATGGCCTTGCCAACTTCGAGTACAAAGAAGTATCGACCGATGATTCCGCCAGCCAAACAATGACGTTTTCTGATGCATTGCAATTTGGCGAATCTCGTGTGGATAGTGATTTGACAAATTCGCTTGCTGACGAACCCATTCATCCATAAATGGATCTCGTTGTTGAATATGATTTTTCGCCCGAAATTGAGGTCAACTGTCAGCTGTAGTGTTTTTGTTTACGGGCTTACGCTTTAGTCGTGACGCAAAATTCACTAAGGTGTGGTCTGTAAAATGCCGAGTTCTTTTGCGCGTCGTAGAATTGATTGCCTCGGATTCCACTGCACACTCTCACGGATATCTGCGATATTTTCAGTAGATCTTGCGTTTCGTTTACAAACGGATATTGAAGGATTGTTCCGTGAACTATTCGACTTCAATTTATCCAAAACGTTGCGAATAGTCCTTTTCAAAAGAGGATTATGGCTACCGTAAATTGGGCGAACCGCGTGAAATTTTGCTCGAACAGAAGACCCACTTTCATAAAACAACTAAGCCATTCGCACACGTATTGAACTTTATACACCTCTCGATGTTGCCAAAATGGCCGTAATCACCTGTCAAATTTCGAAAATTTCTATTCCAAAATTCATTACGAGTATCTATAATACTTTCCCAACTTCTAAATTAATGATGAAGTTATTTTCCTAATGCAACTCTACAAAAATACTAAATAACAAATTTTATATTTCAATTGATAAATAAATGAGAGAATTTCAATTTGAATTGGTTGTATTGAGTGTGACATTTCTATTTGATTTGAAAATTAATGTAAAAGCCATTTAAATGACACCAATCGAATTGATAGATCCGGACTTCTGAAATAATTCAGAATTTTCATTTAGTTTCGCCTTTTGTGATTTAATTCTATTAAATCGATTATATCGTATATTGGATAGCATGATTGGAATAATAAAAAAGTATTATTTAGTGATACCTATTTCATATCGTTGAATGTATTCTCTGTATGATTGCGGATAAAATATTTAATTTTTTATCATATAATGGACGTTTAGTTTTTAGAAGTACTTTATTGAAATCAAACAAAGCGAATGATTGAATTTTAATGAATAGAGTTTATTTTGGCTTTATATGGACTTCTACTAAGTTTTGCAATTGGATTTTAAAATAATAAATCGCTCTAAATCTAAATGAAAATTGAGGTAAAAAATTATTTTAAATTACTTGTAAGTATGGGTAATTTAAAAATAAAATAAAGTCGTACCTCCTTTATTGTTCTAGAGCTTTTGCCTTGTAGTTGTAGTTCTTTATAAACACAATTTGAAGAATGGAAAATAATGCTTATATTAATATGTATTTCAAAATTAAAAAAAATAAATATCGACGAATGCGTGTCTGAATGTCTGTTCCTCGACCTACGGCTTTAACCGCTGAATTTTGTTCAACCTTGGTTCTCAAGGATCTTCGGTAATACCTTGAGAAGCAATTGAATTTTTTGGTTAGCTAGAAAATTAAGGGTATCTAAAGCAGCCTTTGTCTTTCCGATTCGACTGCTGATGCCCTGTTCGATGCCACCCTTGATAGAGATGATACTTCCAAGTTATTGGAAGCTCTGTACTTTTTCTACCGGTGTTGAGAAATATTTATGAGAGAAGATGACTGGGTTCCGAGGTGGAAATCCATGATCCTATGAGAGAGCAAGCATACGTCGTCCGCATAGTCAAGATGTTTCATGTGAGACCTCAGAGTCCATCGAATTCCTCCGTTTCCCGTTAAGGCCGCTCGCAGGACATCGCCTGTCATTAACAAAAACAATATTGGTTACAGAATGCATCCCTGTCTGACTCCACTTTGGACTTCAAACTTTTCTGACAGCCTCTCTTCATGCAAAACGTGACATTTGGATCCATCATAAGTTGCCTTAATAATAGCTATTAATTTATCTGGGATACCCCTCCTGCGTAAAGCACGCCAAATAAATTCTCTATTGACGCTATCGAAAGCCTTCTCAAAGTCAATGAATAGCAGGTGAAGATGTGATCGATATTCGACGCACTGCTCAATTATGGTCCTTACAGTATTGATATGATCAATACATGAGGATCCAGCACCAGAACCTGCTTGTTCGGCATTGAGTGTGGCTTCTAGATGTTTCCTGATGCGTTCCAGTACTATTTTCGCTAATATTTTGGCAACGGCAGGCAGGATGTATATCCCCCTCTAGTTTTCGCACTGTGTTAGGACTCCTTTTTTAAGGAGCTTGACTATCATTCCCTTTTTCCACTCATTCGTAAATCCTTGGGAGACCCAAGCTTTTTTTATGAGTGGATGCAGGAGTTCGCTCGATATCGTTGGCCCCGCTTGTAGAAGCTCTGCAGGAATGCCATCAAGTCCTACTGCTTTGTTGGTCTTCAGTGCTTTGATTGCGTCGCGGATCTCATCTCTACTGGGGGGCGCAGTGCGGATTCGGAAAATTTTTGTTCCTATCAGCTAAGCCGGTATCAGTTGCGCATTGTTGTCAGTAACTCTTAAACCGAGTAAGAATGGTCCTTCCACCTTCTCAGCTGATGACGATCCGAACTAAGTAGAAAGCCGTCTGAGTCTTTTACGAGGTTTTGTTTGAAACTGCGAGTACCAACCAGTTCCTTAGTAATGCTGTAGACGATTCTACTGTCGCATCTGTTAGCAGAATTTTCTGCTTGTTGGGCCAAAGCGTTGATGTTATTACGCTTGTCACGTCTTACCCTACGGTAAACCTCTCTCTTTTTCGTGCGGTACAGGGATTCCAGCTCTCTTTTTTCTACTCTAGTGGCAGCTGCAATACGGGCCTTGAGTTTTTGCCGTTCGTCAATCCGTATCCAGGTTCCTTCAGAAAGCCAAGCTTTATTGTTTCCCCTTGCTCGGCCGACTATTCTTTCAGCACCTGATATAAGAACATTTTTCACAGCACTCCAGTAGTTTTCGATGGATTCAGGTTCCGTGCTGCTGATTATCATCATTCCGTGTGAAAGGTGGTCTCTCAATTGTTGGCGTGTTGAGGGATCCTTAAGTCTGTCGACGTTGAACCTGATGGGTAAGCGGGTTATGCCATTGGATCTCCGAGCTGCAGATGTACGAAGTCTTACAGTAGCTACCATAAGGTGGTGGTCTCGAGCAAGTCCCATATCGGCTCCTCTTTTATTTCAAACAACCAGGAGACGGCTTCTAAAGCGCCCGCTAATCGCGAAGTGATCAACTTGATTCGAAGATACTTGCCTGTCTGTCGACACGCAACTTATTTTATGGCACGTATTGTGCTCAAACACAGTGCCGCCAATGACGAGTCCGTTAGTATTGAACTGCTCACCGTTATCATTGCAATTCCCAACTCCATGGTTTCCCATCAGATGTTTGAGTCCATCGTTATTGCTACCAACTTTAGCATTCAAATCTCCTATAACCATTTTAATATCTCCGCGCGGTGTGTTGTTATAAGCGGCTCCTAGCCCACTGTACACTGTAGAAGCATTCTTTCTTCCCATCGGATGCGAGTTTCGTTGGGGCGTAACGCTGTATAATGGTGACGTGACGTACTCTTATCCGGAATCGTGTCTTTATTATTCTTTCTCTAAAGGGCTCCCATCTCCCATGAAATCAGACTGCTGACAGCTGTGTTTGTTAGCAGCAGCCCAACCCCAGCTTCAGATGTGCTTTTGGAGCTTTTCCCGAGTAAAGTAGTACAGTGTTACGCGATGGTGACTTGAACATGCCCGAGCCTATCCAACATGTTTCGCTAAAGCCTAAGATGTTCAGCCTGTACCGCATGAATTCCTTCTCTAGTTGGAGGAATCTCGCATTATGGAGACCTTCACTGCCATCATCCAGGAGTGTTCGTACATTCCGGAAACCAGTCCTTGTCCTTATTCGATAGCTAAAAGTCGTCAACATGTTGTTACCGTTTCGGAAGCAAGATGGTTTTCAGTTACGGAGAGTTCTAGCCTCCGTAACCTATCCTAACGAGTAGGGAGAGATTTTGCGCGCTTTACAATTTTAGCTAATTTGTCTGGATACACGAATCATTGCCCGAGGAGGTAAAGGAAGCTAGACTTTGGTTTTGCACAATCATCCGGAAATTACATCACTCACTCAGCCGAACAACCACACTCATCCGACACCATTAATCGTGCTGATCAAACCCTGAACAAAAGTCTAGCCTCAAATAATTTATTGATTTTTAGGTGGCATTTTCCTATGTTGACCTTGTTGGTTCCAAATTGCTCTTGTTCTTAATTAATGTATAAAAGTTCTTTTTCCAAATCTTAATACGAGTATTATAAATTAATTTAACCTTCCCTTTCATCGATGTGTCATGGTCATGGTAGTACAATTTCAGACAACTTGATGCTTTATAGGTCATTCCCAACAAAGACGCATGAAGCTTATCATCTTCATTGAAATATTGTTACCGTCGCAAAATATAAGTAATAGAAACACACTCATAATATTTTCTATAGCCATTTCTTTGATACTGAGATATAAAGAGCAATCTTATATATTGATCGTAGGTATTTCATCCTTCTTTTATTGGAATTTTCTATGACATTTCATGATTTCCAATAGACTATAATAACAATGAGCATAGCAAAAATCTCTGAGAAATGTTTGCCTTGCGAACCTTTCAGACAATTCAATTCAATTTGCTGCCATAATTTCTTGTTTGTCGTAATAACTTTATTACGGTCCTTCGTTACCCTTTAATTGGATAGCTCAACAAAGAAAAAAAACAGGATTTTCTTTTCAAAAGTTCTACTCAGAAATGTAGCTATACTCTTGACATGTATGAACTTACTATAAAGGATAAGCATGATGAGAAACTCACAACAATAGCATCGATTTCAAATTAAAACGTCAAAACCGGAGAAAGAAAATTATATAAAATGACAAGGCCGTAGTCACATAAGGTCAAGAGAGGTTTAATTAATTTGATCTTATCACGTTTCGCCCCAGAACCCTTTAATATCTCAAGTTAAATTTCTTTAAGGTCGTAGTATTTGTAAGATTTTTCAAATAGGTTTAAATTATTGAAATTCAGGTGGAATAATCTCCTACATTCAAAGGCCAAAAATAAAATCGAAAGCACTGTCACTCAAGACTCCAATTAATCTCGGTACAATATGAAAAAAAAAAACTTTAAAAGTAAAACAAACTGCGAAATTATTACCAACTGAAGTTTAATTGCAAAATTTGGACTTATGATATTTTGCTTTCCATGTGAAATTACATCAAGGGCCGTGTTTATATTTTTTTTGGAAAAGTGAATGGCCAGTTGAGCAAAATTTGACAGCCAAACAAAAATAAAACTTCAAGTGAACACAATTCAGATCAGCAATTCGAGATAACATAAAGGTAATTTAAATTGATGAAATGTTGAGAGCGAGATAACACTCAATTCAATTGCAGACAAATGGAAAATATGACATAAGACATGCAACTAGTTTTGACATCGAATGTCATTGAATTAATTATGGTTACCAACTTTGAAATCTATAAAATTATATAAAAGTGTTCTTTTGTTTTTTGTCAGTTTGGCTGTATATTACAGCGAAACTAATAAACAAATAAAGTGCACGAATGGGTCGCACGAACTTGCTCCTATGTAATAGACTAGGAATTTAAAAATGAGTAATAGTAAGAGATATAAACAGAATGTTGTGCAAATATGAATTTATGCAAGAACAAAAATTATAAATCGTTGTAGTGGTTTCTTAAAAAATTAAGATTTTATATAAAAATTTTGTAAAAGATTTTTAAGAAAAAATTTGGTACGCCAATATAAAGTTTTATTTTTGTTCGAATAAAAATTAAATTTACAGAAAAATATTAAGCCGTTTTTGAAATATTGAATTTTCCAAAAAAAGAAAAAAATAGTTTTTTTTTTTTTTAAATTCAAAAAAATATTTTTCGTAAAGTTTTGAAATGCAATAATTTTTAAACTTTTTGGAAGCATCTCTGTAAAAAAATTCATTAAGATCCGCCATGTCATTAATGAGAAATTCAAAAGTCGAAAAATGGTTCTATGGTAGCTACAAGCTGTAATATCTTAATTTCAAATTTTTTTTATTAAATTAAAGATCGTAAAAATTAATTGAAAGAATAAAAATTTTATCCAAATTCTAGGTGCCGTTTTCCAAAAATTTTTTTTGAAAATTTGAATACACAATTCTATTAATGTTTTTGGGGAGCTTTAGCAAAAAAAAATTATCAAAATCGGTTGTACCGTTTTTGAGAAAATCAAAAACAAAAAAAAGTTTCCATGGGGGGGTACCCTCAATAACCATTTTTCGGAACATTTTTTTCAACTAGTGCTTAGCTTTAACTAAATAAATTTTTTTGGTATCTTTTTTTGTTAAATCTGTCGAACAGTTTTGAGAAAAAAAATATTTACAAAATTTCGAAAAAATTCGTATGGCAGGTACCGTTATTTTGCTCTTATGTATGTATGTAAAGGTACTTTGGAATTTAAAATACATTTTAAAAATATAAAACATGTATTTAATGAGATAAAAATGTTCAAATACTTGGAATTGCCATCTGATTTCCGGAAAAGTACGAATTTATGCAAACAAAGTTTAAAAATCGTTTTATTATTAAAGTAATTTTTTATATAACAAATTTCTTTAAAATTTTTCGAGAACAAAATTTTGGATGCCAATTTTAAGTACATATTTAGTAGTATAGATTTTAGGAAATAATTTCAAAAAATAATCGTTCACACATTTTAAAGATATTGATTTTTCGAAAAAAAAACTTGGAATTTTCTTTTTTAAATCCCAAAATATATTTCTTCGAATATTTTTATATACAATATCATTTTAAACTTAAGGGGGCTCCTGCTGAAATTTGTTGGTGAAAATCGTTAGAGCCGTTGATGAGAAAGTCAAAAAATAAAAAAAACGGTACCAATAATAACATTTTGACCCAAATTTTTGTTTGACCAAAATGTAGTCCATGTCCATAATATCACACCTATTTTTTGTATCAAAATCGTTATAGCCGTTTTCGAGATAAATAGTATTTTGCATTGAGGGTGTATAGGGGGTACCGTTAGTCTTGGAGCTAAAAAAATTTCAATTTCCCCTCTAGAGAATCACCGAAGACCCTTAACTACTGATATTGAAGAAAATGGGTTCAGTTGCTAAGGCTGTATAGGGAGAGGTACAGACATGCAGACAAACAGATATATAGGCATACAGACAGACAGATGGAATTGTCGGACCGACTTTATTCGTCTTCGGTATTATCGTAATGTCAATTTCGATCAAAATCTAAAGTTCGATTTTTTTCCAAATGCAGAACTTGCCCTATAGTACCTATATCGTAAGTAAAAATGAAGTGGAAAGAAGTTTAAACAAACAAAAAAGTGTCATGCGTCCATTACTTAAATTTGAAAATTTTTCGAAACATGATTTTAAATAATTTTTTGCTTGATTTTAGTATTCAGCTTGAGGATCGCAGATTGCAGTCAAAAAAGACATGGGCAACGCCGGGTATTATTGGCTAGTTTAAAATAAAAGAGTGAATAAAAAATTGAGCATTAGAGACTTATTTACTTTACATTGCTGCCTTAATCCCCACTTTTTATTTTTATTTTTTGTTGTTCAAGTGCAAAATTTTGCTGAGCTGGATTTACATCTCTATTATCAAAATCACTACCAACAACTCACTATAGCAAATAGGTAATTGTTAAGTTTTTTAATCCTCTTTCGTTAATCGTCTTCTTCATTTCAATCTTATTCCTTATGATTGAAGTTAAAGTTAAATTAACAATTCAAAAACAAACATTCGAAAACTATTCTTAATTTATATATTTACAAAAATTATAACAAAAATAAAAACGTCCAGAAAATAAAACTTTCTTATGGCTACGGCCTTGGTAAAGAGAGAGATATCATTTGCAGATAAAAATATAGCTCTGTAGCAATTTTTTGATTACATACATTTCACAAAGATTTACGGATATGATGTATCTACTCAAAAAAAAAAAAAATTAAGATAGACTCAATTGATTGACAAAATTGAAAAAGCTCACAAAAATTTAAATGTCCATCTGTAAGCCTGAATTGGATTGGATAAATGCGAAATGTTTTTGAAAGACTTAACTATTATAGGATACAAGAATGCTGAAGTGTACATTACTTATGAAAAATGTATTTTGAAGTTCAGAAAATTCAACTGGTTGTTATATTTTCGAATTGTATCTAAATTTAAAAGTCAACACTTGAATTAGATAGACGCATTTAAAGCTTTAATTTTCTTGTACATAATGTATTCTGGCTGTACTATACAAAAACCAAAAACAAAATAAACCCACACAGCATATGCCTTTGAGAAGTTTGTCCTATATTTTAAAAGCATTCTGGAAAAAAATAATTCTCTAAAATAAAAGCCTCCTCAGGTATATAAATCCACACAACATATGGTCTTTGTATCCTTTGAAAACTGCAATAAATAGACACGCATGGTGCATATGACAACGCATATCTACGGGTAGAAATCAAAGGTCTTCCTGGATTCATTGTCTTGAAATAAATGTATGGCACTTAATTTCACAAAGCAAGAGTGTATGAGATCAAACAGATGTTGGAATATAGCATTATTGTTGAGAGTAAATTGGACACAATAAGTTAATATTCTTTCTTTTATCTCAGAACATTGGAGAAGAGATAAGTTTACATATACGACCAATGACGATATAAAACAAAACACAATTTCTAAAGAATACACTTTTATTTCGCTTAAAACTAATTTAAAGCTATAAACAAATTAATGGCGTAAGATATTTAAGTTTTCAATATACCGCACATTTTCACAAGAGCATCATTACTAAAAGGTCCCTGTGCCCAGATAAATGCGTTAAAATTTGCCAGAAAAAGCTAAGAGAACCGACAGTGGGGCTTCAAAATATATTCTGTCCTGTGAATCTGAGAAGATAATATCGAAGTATGATGATCCACAAAAGTAAAGACCAAACAATTTTATGAACATTTACCGATTCAAAATAGATTTTTTGGCCTTTAGTCCACAAAAATTGGCGTATCGTCTCCGCGATTTCACAAGGACTCATCAGTTGACTGCGAGGACCTTGTCAATACGCAATTATTGTTAAATTCAGTTCATTTTACATCTACTTATTTGAGTAGTATATAGAGTTTGTATTATAAAAACCTTCATATAGGTAAATTTTACCACAAAAAATTTCACCTTCCTATTCGTTTTTTCCTTTTTCCATTTTCAACCTTCATTTTCCGTTTCATCTTTGAAATGCTTGAAGAGTTCAGTAGAAACCTGGTATCTGCTCTACAAATACAAGTATTAGAGCGATGTTAAAAATCGTGAATAGGTGACTCCAAAAATCCACAATCCAATTGATTATGAAGAAGGGCGGTCTCATATTGATTATCCATCAGGGGATGACCTAAAAAAGCAATTGAGTAAATCGGACTCTTAGCACTCTTGCACCTAAACATCTTAAATTGTTAAATTTACTTAACTTAATATTTTTGCAACTAAAATTGGTCGTTAATGCTGTCGTAAATTCATAGAACTTAAACTTCTTTAATATTTAGAAAATAGGTCTATTGGAATCAACAAAAAAACATAAGCAAATAATGGGGGATTTTTTTTTGTTATTTTCTTTTTGCCAACACTGGTTTTGACAGCTTACGCACGTTTCGTGTTTCGTGTCACTGTCAAACATCTTCAGTTTGGTCTATAATTTAACCTAGAATCGTCTTACAAACGCTTTTATGGTTAGTTTAATCTATCTATACTGAGGCGGCTAGTCCGGCTATTGTGACTAAATTTCGCACCAAATTTACATGATTGGATATTTAACTACGAGTACCAACACGCTTACGTAGAGTGTGAACTGAGGGAAATATCGCAGCTGTATCGACCAGTAGTAATGACCGTGAATTATCGATTCGGAGCCGTTGGCAGCAATCGGGCCTCTGTTACTCCACCACGTGTAAAATTTTGCGGAAGGATTTAGGCGTGAAGCCTTTCAAAATACAGCTGGTGCAAGAATTAAAGCCTAACGACCTACAACAACGCCGAATTTTTGGCGAATGGGCTCTTGAAAATTTGGCCCAAGATCCACTTTTTTTTACGAAAAATTGTGTTCAGCGACGAAACTCATTTCTAGTTGAATGGATACGTGAACAACTAAAACTGCCGTATTTGGAGTGAAGAGCAGCCAGAAGAATTGCAAGAGCTACCAATGCATCCAGAAAAAGTCACTGTTCGGTTCGGATTATGGGCTGGCGGAATCATTGGGCCGTATTTCTTTAAAGATGATGCTAATCGTAACGTTACTGTGAATGGTGAGCGCTACCGTGCGATGATAACAAACTTTTTTTTGCGCAAATTGGAAGAGCTTGACTTGCGTGATATGTGGTTTCAACAAGACGGTGCCACATGCCACACAGCACGTGTAATAATGGACCAATTGAGAGGCGAGTTCGTTGAACAGCTTACTTCACGTTTGGGGCCTGTCAATTAGCCGCCTAGATCGTGCGATTTAGCGCCTCTAGACTATTTTTGTTAAGGCTCATGTCTATAGCGAAAAGGTCGCTTCGATTGATCCACTGAAAGTCAACCTTGAAGCATTTATTCGTGAGATACCGGCCGAAATGTTAGAAAGAGTATGCCAAAATTGGACTAAGTGGATGGACCATTTGAGGCGCATGAAATAAATATTTCATGTATTTTTCTGAATTTTATGTGTTTTTTTTTTAATTTCCGATAGTTCTTAAAAAATCACTCGTTAAAACTAAGTAGATTTCAGAATTTAACGATGTACCTTCCTCTCGATAGATTTGTTTTTTGAAGATTGCTTCACACTTCGAATCACTCTTGAATGAAAGATTTATAGTAACTTCAAGAATGCCTAAAAAGAAATTTTTTCTCCGTTTTGTTTCTTTTAGATTTTCTTCAAAACTTTAGTTGAAAGGAATTTGAACTCGGTCATTTGAATTGTCCAAGTTTATAAAAGGCATCCAACAGCTTGATAAATTATTTAATGCGTGCGTCAGAGTAAAGCTTCGATGAGATCTAACAACGGAAGTTTTTGAGGAGAGCATGTAGCTTTCCAGGAAGCCGTGAATTTGGAATAGTCTACCCGCTCAATTTAAAAATATTTCAAATTTAAATGAATTCATTTCCTCTTTCAAAGATCATCTCCAGAACCCAGACGTAGCTTTGCATCTCCACTCTATTTTCATTTCTTAATAAGTTCGTTAAACAAAAAAAAAAAAAAAAGTAATACTATCACTACTTTGCATATATATTTCCTTTTGAACTAGCTAAATTTGAAATGTATACCTCACATAATGTAATTGCAAATTTTTGAGCCATTAAAAAGATCTAATCTTAAGGCTGTTTAATATAAATAAATAAATAAAATAAATAAATCCCCCGAAGTGAATGAAATGGCCGCTTCAGAGTATGGTATTAGCTGGAAATGTTCACTCTTTGGAGAACATTTCAAGTGACAAGTTGTTTTTTATAAATATCGACGAAAACAATTGGAAGAAAAATAAGGAAATTGAGAAAAAGCAATTAGGAAGTCAAGGTGAGGTTTGTGGGCTAAGAAAAAAGCGAAATATATACATATGCCCAAAGGACCGGCTTATGAAGCACAAAATTGTAAAGAAAATTTTGGAACACGATATTTATTTTCAATTTATAATTTATTAAAACATTGATGCTAAGCAACCATGCGATTAAAATTGATTGAAGAAAAATAAATAATTTTTTTTACAAATTATTTGATGAAAGCATCGCTTCCTTGGATGGAAGACCGTTCAATACCAACCGTGTGCTGTTGACATTTCGCCGCCTGAGTATACTTAAATGCCCCATATCCAAAAAAATTATTCCCCTGAAAACGAATTTTAAGGTTTGAAAAATAATTTCTTTACTTTCTCCTTGAGAAATATGATGTTTGATTTTTTATATAAATTTTTTGAAAATATCTTTGTTTTAATTTGAAGACAAGAAGTCAAATTCTGTAACGGTTATTTAAAAAAAATAAAAGTACGAGAAAAGTCAGAAATGGATATAGGACCGATCGATCGATCGATGAATACCACATTGAAAATTTCCTATGGATATAGGACTTTTATGCACTGGAAATTCGATAATCAACGAAAGCAAAAATAGTAAAAAAATCAAAGTTTCTAGCTAACTGTGTTTTATTTTCCCCCAGATCTGACCCAGATTGGATCTTCATTCAAAATTACATGTATAACAAGAACAACACAAGGCCCAGTTTTGTTTGTATTTGTTGTTTAACATGTTATTTTGAAAACAAAATCCAATCCGGATCGGATCTGGGGGAAAATAAAACACAGCTATTATCAATTTTTATAATTTTATTTTGAGTAATAAAACATAAAACAAAAAGTAATATTAATTTAGTGGCTATGCCTTCCTCTATACCACATTGGATTATTTTTAAGTCTACAAGAAACGTATGAAAATGATTAGGTATTTTAATACTTAATTATGAAAAATACCGAACATGAACTTTGGTCCATAAAATTTCCTAGAAAAATACATTCGATTTTATTCGGAATTGGTTTAAAAAATACTTCAACATTCGTAAGAGTAAGTTTTGGTATTTTTTTCACACTTTTTTATTAATTAGTTTTTTTTTGAATTTTTTGTTTTATCCATTTTAGTAAAAATAAAATGCACGACTGGATCGCACGAACTTGCTTTTATGTAAAAGTACTTTGGAATTTAAGATACATTAAGATACATAAATATAAAACATGAATTTAAAATGAAATTGCCGTCTGATTTCTAGGAAAGTATGAATTTATGCAAACAAACTTTAAAAAATCGTTTTATTATTAAATAAATAAATTTTTTATATAAGAAATGTCTTTAAAATTTTTCAAGAAAAAAATGTGGCGAATTTTAAGTATTTAATAATATTGATTTTAGGAAATAATTTAAAAAAATAATCGTTTATAAGTTTTGAAGATATTTATTTTTCAAAAAAAAAAATTTTTTTTTCAAAAAAACCCAACAAATAATTTTTCTAATATTTTTATATACAATATTATTTTAAACTAAGGGGGACTCCTGCTGAAAATTTTTGGTTAAAATCGTTAGAGCCGTTAATGAGAAAGTCGAAAATCAAAAAAAGGGTTCTATGACAGGTACCGTTAATAACATTTTGCCCCAAAATTTTTTTTGCCAAAACGTAGTCCATGCCCATAATATCACACCAATTTTTTTTTATCAAAATCGTTAGAGCCGTTTTCGAGATAAATACGATTTTGCATTACGGGTGTATGGGGGGTACCGTTAGTTTTAGAGCTAAAAAAAAAATTTCAATTTCCCCTCTAGGGAATCACCGAAGACCCATAACTACCGAGTTTGAAGAAAATAGGTCCAGTGGCTTAGGCTCTAGATCGAGGTACAGACATACAGACAGACAGACAGACAGACAGACAGACGGAATTGCCGGACCCACTTTATTCGTCTTCGCTATCATCGTAATG
Organism: Chrysotoxum bicinctum; assembly: GCA_911387755.1. Classification (NCBI taxonomy): domain Eukaryota; kingdom Metazoa; phylum Arthropoda; class Insecta; order Diptera; family Syrphidae; genus Chrysotoxum; species Chrysotoxum bicinctum. Next base: position 52,451,997 of record OU426987.1, read on the forward strand.
TCAACTTTGATCAAAATCTCGAGTTCGATTTTTTTTCCAAATGCAGAACTTGCCCTATAGTACCTATATCGCAAGTAAAAAAATGCAATGGGGCATTTAAGCACTAAGCGTTTGTTTTTCAAACTTGTACCAATTGTGGATATACGAGTACGCCAAATAAGTAAGAAAAGAACACAAAAATGTGTGGTCTATAGAGCAAAAGTGCTCTAATGAAGCTAGAGCAACGGGGATAGCGCCAAACGATAGAGAATATTCGAATTAGTATAACTGCATCTTTAACTCAGTTTCCCGAAAAAGTGGTATGTTGGGCATTTAAGTGCTCAGGCGGCGATTTGTTTCTTCTGATATTCTTTCTTTCTGTATGTCTCTATCTGTTGTTATGTCTAAGCCGATGGTCTCAGTTGCCAGTGCTTTCAGTGTATCTACTTCGTAGACTTATCTACGGAGTAGTGTAATATGTAATGTAATGTAATACCCAGTTTAACTAAGTTATTCTTAAACACACCTATTCTGTTAAATATAGAAAAGAATTTTTGGCACTAAGTGTAAGATAGGTTGATGGAAATACTGATCTTTCTGAATTACGCTTACATGCTTAATTGCATGTAAGAGACTTCCTCAATACCTACGGACATTGTTCTAATACGAACTTTAACTTCATTTGGCTAAAATGTACTATCCTCAAGCATGTAATTCACTATTGTTCCATTTATAGGAGTATGTCTTGATAGCAATTGAACTCTTTATGAGATTCATGAGCTGTCAAATTCAATTTTGCGAATTGATTCCTTGTACCCACACATTAAAAGCGTTATTGCGGGTGACTTCAATATACACAATTTAAGTTGGCTCCGCTTTTCAGGACAAACAACATCCGAAAGAAGATATATTGAGATCTTTGTCAAGCTTGTAGATGAGCCCATTCGAATACCTGATGTTTATGGGAAAAAATGCCCACACTCTCGACTTCTTTCTTTCTTCTCACCCTGATCAGTGTACCACAAAGGTATATAAGCTCTCCATTCGGTACTTCTAACCATTGTGTAATATCGGCCAATTTCTTGTGTCCCATTCGGACCGTCTGGCAATACGAAAATGCCAACTGGGAAGGTCTTAATAAATTTGTTCAAATCTTTATCTGGTCACTATGTTTCCTCGATAGCTAAAATGATGTCAATGAGATACATAATTAAATTCCTAACTGAATTAAGAGTGTAAAATCTTAAGTTCGATACAAGTTGTAGACAATCTACAAGGTTTAGAGAAGTAAGTGTCCGCTCTTACAAAGCCAACCTGAGGAAAATCAGAAAAAGAATACAAAATCAGAAACTATTCCAACGCTTTTTAAAAAAAGAACTATTACTCTAAAATCAAGCCATTCCTGCAACCTGCAATGTCCTAAAGACAGTAGAAATTTCTGGGCACTTGCGAAGAACATACAAAATCCAAGTTCATCCTCCATCGAAGATGAAAAGCAGCCTGTTCCTTAAAAAGGAGACCTATCCTACCTCTCTTCTTAAAGACCAACTGCACTTACGTCCCTTCTTGCCAAGGTCATGCAATTGCTGATAAATCATCAGATCAAGAAATATCTTGAAGATGGAATAATTAGCAATACGCCTTTTTTCAGTAATATTTCCACTGGTGATCTGATGACATAATATCACCGAAGAGTAGAACAGATCTTTACATTGTCTTGGATTTCTAAGGCATTTGATAGAGTTTGGTACCAGGCTGTCTTATCAAAAATGCGTGCGTTTGGTATTCTTATTCTTTGGATTAGGAATTACCTGCTGGATCGTTCAATACATGTTGCATTGAACGGTTCCAAGCATCATCTTCACAAAATAAATATTATACTGGTGTTCCATAGGGCTCTATTTTCTCTTCGAATCTCTTCCTCATTTCTATTAAGGATCTCTTGTCTGAAACTTCTAATCCACTTCATTGTTTTGCCTACGACTCTACCCTCAAGTTTTCATACCTCATTCTCAAATTCACGTCTATCTCCTACAGAAGTGGAATTGCAATGGTCCCGAATTATAAGCTCATTTAACTCCGATCTATACAGGATTGCTAAACTGTACTACAAAATCTTGTAGAGTTTAATGCTTCGAGAACGCAGTAGAATGAAAACACTCTTGAGACCACTAAAAATGCTGCAAAATGCTTAGGATTTTTCTATCTTAAATTTATAACTCGTATACGCGTACAAGTCTCAAGTATAACTGACATTTTTGGGCAGGTGCAGCCCAAAATTCTCTTCATTTATTGGAAAGAATCCAGAAAAGAGCATTAAAACAGAAACAGATTTATCATTGAATCATTTCCATATTTTGAGCATGTCTTTCCTTGATTCATTGCTTATTTCTTTTTCTAAGTATCGAGGTCCATTCCTCCTCTCAATTAGTTCACTGTTTTGCTATAGGAATGCCCATCGGATCACCTTTGAGCCTAATTGTCCATACAAAAAATCACAATTATTAGGTAAATTGAATTTTTTCATTGTAGAATATTAGAAAATGGTCAGTACCAAATTTAAAGCAAATTCTTTCACCCAATAAGGCTCTGTCTCGATTTGAAGTTCACATAAATTCGTCCAGATAAACCCACCGAAAGACGATATGTCCAAAACCACTTTGTTACACCCTACTATCATCGTAGTGTCAATTTCGATTAATTTTTGATAGAATTTTTCTCAAACAAAACACATTCTATCCCTACATACCAATTAAAAATACATTTAGCTTTTTTCCAATCATTTTCCTTTAAATGATTTTCAAGACATCCTGTCTGTTTCTTTTTTTCATTATTTTTTTTGTGCACATAAACATGTTCTATCATCGATCTGTGTCGAGAGCACTTGACATATCTAATTACATTAAATGCACACGACCAGCTGCTGTTGTTGAAACGCGTCGGAGCCACGAAATGCAAGCGAAAGTGGCAACTACCTCACTGCATCATTTTAATACTCTCCATCGCATCCTTCAAGCACGAATATACACTTCGCCACTCCTTAAATAGCTATTCATTCAGTTTTTCACTTGGCGTGGCGTGGGATAAGCACTGGAAATTTTCTTCAACACATTCGCTAATTGCTTCCGATGTACCTATACACATTAAAAGAAGCATAACATCCCATCTTGAACACATAAACCAATTGGATGATTTTTTTTTTTTTCTGTACACAAGTCTAACAGAACTTCAGTTGACATAGAACGCTCCGCTCTACGCTAAGGAGCTTTAATGTAGCGTCGGGTACTCATGGACTCGTCTGTGCTGCCATTTTATTTGTTGTAAAACCAGTGTCAATGCAAGCTGAGATAGGTAGAGAAGCACAAGAAGCAGAATAAAATTACAAAAAGAAATTGAAATGATTCTGGCAATGCAACGTTCCGTATAAGAGGATCCTTTATCCTTGTATGTATTCATGTATTCATGAGATGTGAGTTTCATATGAATCAGGGCTGTATTTTATGAAATCTTAAAACTTTTTAATGGAACAAAATTTTTCGATTATTTGGTAGGTAGGTATTCCTTCGGAAGACTGTGGTAACATTTTAAACACAAGTTCTTATGTTGACGTTGAGAACCTAAATTTATCTGTAAACGACGTTTTGCAAGTATTGTCATCTCTTGAAAATAACTATTCGGTTTCACGAGATAATATTCCACCGATTCTTTTAAAAACTTTTTGTAACAACCTCGCAGCTTCACTTTATTTTCTATTCAACCTATCTTTAAGTCAAGGTGTTTTTTTAGATACCTGGAAATACTCCATAATCACTCCACTCCATAAAATGTAATGTGCTTTTTGCTTTTCAGTCGAGTTTCTGCTCGCCGGTCTCGCCAGGGTCGTCCTGAAGAAAACACGAAACTTCAGAGTAAAAGGTCTTCAAAACTTATTACAAAATCTTTATTGAAAATAACTCTTAAATCTATAACACACAATATTCTGCTACTAGTAGTTCACTTGATTCGGGTAATTGAATGATTCACGGGCATTATCACTTCCGGTCTTTCTGTCTCGTATCGGTTGTACTTGTTGCTGATGGTTCGGATCTGGTACTTGGTTACGGCTATTCTGGTTTTTGGTAATTCGGCTCCAAACTGGTCCTATTATTCGGCTGTCGGGCTTATGACGGGATCTGATGGTACAACGTCCCTCTAGGCCCTAATCAGCAGGTACGAAACGCCCCTGGTGGCACTAATCGGCAGGTACAAAACGCCCCTGGTGGTACTAATCAGCAGGTACAAAACGCCCCTGGTGGCACTAATCAGCAGGTACAAAACGCCCCTGGTGGCACTAATCAGCAGGTACAAAACGCCCCTGGTGGCACTAATCGGTAGGTACAAAACGCCCCTGGTGGCACTAATCAGCAGGTACAAAACGCCCCTGGTGGCACTAATCGGCAGATACAAAACGCCCTTGGTGGCACTTATCAGCAGGTACAAAACGCCCCTGGCGGCACCAATCAGCACGTTCGAAACACCCCTGGTGGCACTAATCAGCAGGTACAAAACTTCCCTGGTGGCACTAAGCAGCAACCTAAACGCTCTGGTAGTTCAGATTCAGAAGGTACAAAACTCCCCTGGTGGCACTAATCAGCCCCTGTGTGGCAATTAGGACGTTAAACTTCGAAATAAGACCCCTTTTCACTGGTGGGGAAGCCATAATAAAAAATAGCTGGAAAATTTCACCTATCTAACCACTGGTGAGGGGAAGCTCCGCAAAAGCAAGGAAATTTAAAATGACAAATTCACCTGCACTTGTCTACGAAAGGATTTCAAATGATTGATACAACTATTTTACTTTGCCGCCTGACTGTGTGTATGATCGAAAGAGCACTTTTCGTTCACTCAAGTAGGTCTTCATGATGACTCTTCAGTAAAAACTGAATTGTAAGTGGTGAACGAAAAGTATTAATGTGGTTGATTTTCCTGTGACGTCATGTTTCTATGGTGCGTGTGAATCGAATTTGGCGAAGTACAATTCTTGGTATTAATACAAAAGTAATATAGAGTGGAGTAGCAGGGAACGCTTCGTTACAAAATCTGGATCAAAAGGATCTGTTGAAAACTATAGACCCATTGCAAAGTTGCTATTAAACCCTAAGGTTTTCGAAGCTGTTGTGAAAAATTAATTATACGGCATTATTCATAATCATATTTCTGAACACCAACATGTTTTTTTTTGCGAGAAAGATCTACAACTACTAATTTAGCAATATTTACTAACTACTGTTTAACCCATATGGATACAAATTCACAAGTAGACACTGATTTTCCAAAGGCATTTAAGCGTGTTCAACACTGTGTCTATTTGATAAAAAATTTCAAGTGTCCATCCCTTCCAGGTCTTCTTGGGAAAATGAGTCGCTTTTGATAGACGAAGCAATTCATTTCTATACAGATGGATCTAAAACCGATGACGGGGTCGGTGGAGGCGTATACTCCGAAAGATTAAATCTTTGTCTATCTTTTCGTCTACCTAATCATTGTAGCGTGTTCCAGGCAGAGATTTTAGCAATAAACTGATATACGTATCTTCTCAGACAGTCAAGCTGCCTTAAAGTCACTGGACTCTGTCTCCATTAACTCACAAACAGCCCAAAATTGTCGATCATCTCTGGTGGAGATGTCAAAACAGTTTAACATTCACCTTACATGGGTGCCGGGGCATAGATACATTCCAGGAAATTGTAAAGCTGACGAACTTGCAAAAAACGGAACAATCTTACTTTTGTTGCATAGCAAATCTAACACCGGTATACCCCTAGCTTCTTGTAAACTTATGCTAAAGCATGATACCATAAAGAAAGCTAACCACAGTTGGACCAGCACCCCAACTTGCCGGTCTACTAAACTGATTTGGCCATTGTTTGATGCTAAACGCTCAAAACAACTAATTTCTATTGGTAGATTGCATATTAGCTCCGTTATAGGTGTCGTTACTGGACACTGCCTAATAGGAAGGCATCCTCTTCGTCTTGGAGTTCCTGCAAATGATTTTTGCAGAAGCTACATGGATAAAGAAGAAGAGGAGTCAGTTCCTCACCTTCTATGTTCTTGTCCTGCCCTAGCGCAAAGACGTAGACTCTACTTGGGAGACTACTACTCGTATTATTACGATCCTAGTGATCTAAATAATTCCGACATTCACTGTCTCAAACGCTTCATTATTAGCTCAAAATGGTTTAACGCGTAAGGGGTGATTTTTGACCCCAAATATTGGTCTAAGTGTGCTGACCTTTTCCGGTCAGCAGCCACTTATAACCTAACCTAACCTAACACTGTGTCCTTTTGAAGAAACATGAGTTGTTTGGCTTTCATTCTTCTCTCCTTAAGTGGATAAAAAGTTATTTAGTAAACAGAAAGCAAATTGTCAAAATTGGTAGTGTGTTTTCTAAAGAAATGTTTAACTTTTCAAGTGTTCCTCAAGGAAGTCATCTTAGAGCGCTACTCTTTATTATTCTAACTTGCGACTTATAGGTACTACTATACTCGTATAAGGCAATTTATGCATTAGGAAAAACTCGGAACTAGAGATTTTGATTAAAGTTGACATTACGATGATAGCGAAGACTAACAAAGTGGGTCTCGCAATTCCGTCTGTCTGTCTTTTAGACTACAGCCTAAGCGGCTGGGCCGATTTTCTTTAAACTTGGTAGATATCATTTTTATTTTTTCCTCCCACACGTTTTTTCCTTTATTTTTTAAGACCAAAAATAACGGCACCTGCCATACGACTTTTTTTTCGAAATTTAAAAAATCTCAAAAACTGTTCGACAGATTTTTTTTGCTAAAGCTCCCCAAGAACATTAATAGAATTGTGTATTCAAATTTCCAAAAACATTTTTTTGGATTTTTAAGAAAAACTTCAATTTTTTTTTCAAAACTCAATATTTCGAAAACTCCATGCTAGATTTTTTTAAACTTGATAAATAAAAGTTTCTCAATATAATCTACAAGATGTGAGAAAAAAGAATTTATTTTACCTAAAAATTAAGGTACCTACCAAACAAATGCTAAAAAATTAAAAAAAAATGGTTTTCAAAAATCGTATTTTTCTCGAAAACGGCGCGCGCCTAGAATTTTGATAACATTTTTTTTCTTCCAATTAATTTTAACGATCTTTAATTTTATAAAAAAAAAATTGAAATTAAGTTATTACAGCTTGTACCTAACATAGAACCATTTTTTCGAATTTTGAATTTCTCAATAATGACATGACGAATCTTAATGAAATTTTTTTACAGAGATGCTTCCAAAAAGTTTAAAAAACATTGCATTTCAAAAGTTTAAGAAAAATATTTTTTTGAATATTGAAAAAAAAAATCAATTTTTTTTTTTTGGAAAATTCAATATTTCAAAAACGGTTTAATATTTTTTTTTTGTAAATTTAATTTTTATTCGATCAATAATACAACTTTAAATTGGCGTACCAAAATTTTTTCCTAAAAATGTTTAAAAATTTTTTATATAAAATCTTATTTTTTTAAGAAACCTCTGCAACGACTTATAATTTATAAATTTTGATATTTGCATAACATTCGGTTTCTATCTTTTACTACTCAAAGAGTTTAAAAAATAAAATTTATCCTTATGAACAGTTTTCTCTAGTAACATTCATTTTTAAATTCCTAGTCTATAACGAGTACATAAGAGCAAGTTCGTGCGACCCAGTCGTGCATTTCATTTTTTGTGTTAACGCTCCAAAAAAAAGTTTGAACATACGTATTACGTAATGTAATAATTTAAATTTTCAATTTTTTTTTTTATTTTAAACTCAAACATGTCGATTACAGAATTCGAAGAATTTTACTCCCAGTGAGTCAACTCGATCCATTGACCTTTTGCATTGAACTACATTGTCGATTCCTAAAATTACATACCTTATCATTTATGAACTTTCCTACCGACACTGTCAATTATAGACATTTAAGAGTCATATAAGTCAATAGAATGTGTGAAGTGATAAAGTGAAATAATTCAATTTATAGCTGTATTTAATGAATTTAAAAATAAACAAAAGATGGATTCGATTGCTTTTTACCTCAGTTTTCGAAACCAGTCTGCTAAAAGGACTAGATTTGAGATGCGTACTATGGCTCAAAATATCTAAGTACATATCTATAAATCCTAGATGCGCAGTTAGTCAGTTTTTCTGGTTTCTGTTCTTTTCTAGTGATTATAACTTTGCCTCTTGTCGGGTCATTGAGGTACCTTTTTCAAGGATCGAAAGAAGAGATTTATGGTCTTTCCAAACCTGCATATAAATGCAAAATAAAATTGGTGTCATATACATATAGATCATAAATTTTTTTTAGTTTACTTTTTTTCCATTCGGAAATCTTGAATGGTGAACTCACTTTAAGCGCATATTGAAAGCGCCCCCAAAGCTCTTGTTGCTGCTCAGGAGACTTTTCTTTTGTTAGATTTCTGGCTGTGTTCGGTTGCGTCTTCATCATTTACATTAGTATTAGTTGTCCGTTTTCTATAAAAAATTGTTAAATAAACACTTAAACATTGGGCCTTGTGAATCAAAAAAAGGTAAAGCTAAAACTTGGATTTTTAAGTAAAAGCTGGATTTTTAGTGAATAAAACTAAGCTTAAACTAACTAAAAAAAAAAACAAAAACAAACAACGGAAAGCACAAAAATATAAGTCAAAAGTTTATCATAATAAATGGGTCTTGTGAATAAAAAAAAAGTTAAACCTTTTTTGGGAGGAAGCTAAAGCCAACTAGTCATAGCTTTTACTAGCAGCTAAAGCTGTTCTAGCTTAAGCCTTATTTTATGTGAATAATGAATGTGGAAAGTAATAACGCTAAATAGCTTGTGCTAGAAAATCCTAGCTTAAGCTTCGTAATTTAAGCTGCTCGTTTTTTATTCACATGTTTCGACTAGGTACCTTTAACTAGAACTGTACGTGTATGACCGAAAGTAAGGTTGTTTTGCACAATTTGTTATCTGTTCTATAGGGCAAGTGTTGGTTTCGCGTAAAAAATTGTTTTTATCATATCGTTCCTCAGTCTTTGCGTCTATACGTTCGCTGTCCTATATTTAAGCTATTCCTTATATTTGACTAACATCTCGCACAAGTTTTTAGTACCTGCTTCATAGAATACTGAAAATAAGAAATCTTTCTAAACAGGTCGGAAAAATCTTGAAATTTTTGTAGCTTTAACTAAAATATTCAAGTTTGAGCTATTTTTATTCACATAAGTTGAAGCTTAAGCTTAAAAATCAAGCTCAAACTAAATGAATTTAGCGTTGGTTATTTTAAAATAGCTATTACTAGAAAACATCTTTAACTAACTAGCTTAAGCTTATTTTTATTGACTAAAAATCCAGCTTTTACTTAAAAATCTAAGTTTTAGCTTTACCTTTTCTTTATTCACAAGGCCCAGTAAATCAGTACCTACCATACAAACATTGTTTTGACATTCTCAATGTAGACTTAACAAATTAAAAAAAAAAATTCTTATGCAGAAGCCTCTAATTAATGTAAAAGACCTTGGACTTTACCAACAATTAAATTAAGAGATGAGTTAAATATTTAAGTGGGCTCTAAACAATAATTAACCATAGCAATAATCAATTTAATAGTCAGCTCAATGCTAAGCATCCACTTAAATTTTAAACTCGTCTTTAACTTTGCGGTTAAGTAAAATCGCCACGATTCATTCTGACAGCTTAAAGCAAAAGAAAGAGAAAAAACAATTCTACTTTTTAGTCTGTTTCTGTGTTGAAATATTTTTTTGTGAATTTTGTGCGGGTTCAATAAAATAGTAATCAAGTAAACCAAACAATTTGGTATTTGATTATTTCCATTTGTTTAATTTATTTATAAATTTCAATTTCGTCTTTTATGTCCTGATCGTTGGAACTCATTATTATTATTAAATCAAAATAGAATTTAAGCAAAACGTTTTTCTTTGCTTTTCAAAATAACAGAAATGTCTTTTTGGCAGCGAATGTAGAAGATTTTGTAATGGAGCGCTGTTTAATAAAACGCGTGTTTAACTTGATTACTCGTAAACACGAAAATTAACTCGTCTTTAAAGATTAACCTGATGTCTATATAAACGCGTGTTTCACAATTAATTAATAGTTAAGCCCATTGCATACCAAAAACTATAATTGATTTCTTACTTACTTTACTTTAGATGGCGCTCACAGTCCAGGGTGGACTGAGGCCTCAACCAACAAGCCCCTCTAGCTAGCTCGGTCCCTAGCTAGTTGCCTCCAGTTACGCACTCCAAGTTGTTTGAGGTCGCTCTCCACTTGTGCGCGCCACCTAAGGTGGGGTCTTCCTCTGCTGCGCAGACCATCAGGGGTGGATTCGAATATTCGACGGGCTGGTGCGTCGGTGTCCATACGCTCAAAGTGTCCCAGCCATTTCAGCCGTGGTATTTTCAGCTTCTTGACTAGGTCAACGTCGCTGTAAAGCCCGTACAGCTCGTTGTTGAACCTTCTCCTCCATACTCCATCGATACAGACTGGACCGAAGATCAAACGAAGAACTTTTCTTTCAAAGCACCCAAGCAGATTTTCATCCATTTTAGACAGTGTCCATGCTTCTGCCCCATACAGCAGGACCGGGATGATGAGGGTGTCTTATACAAGGTCTCCTTGGTTCTTTGAGATAGGGCTTTATTACTCAAATGCCTTCTTAGCCCGAAGAAACAGCGGTTGGCAAGAGTAATTTCTCGCTTGATCTCTGCACTGATGTCGTTTTGCGATGTAATAGTGGAGCCCCTGTAGACAAAGTCTTTGACGACTTCGAAGTTATACCTATCCATCGTGACGTTTTGCCCGAGTCGACGATGTTGAGATTCCTTTCTCGATGATAGCATATACTTCGTCTTGTCCTCATTAACAGCCAAACCCATTTTTGCCGCCTCCAGTTCAATACTTGCAAACGCACCGGTAACAGCTCGCTTCGTCCTCCCAATAGCGCATCGCCTTGCCTCAGACCTTTCTCGACATCAAAAGGTTCGGTGGTGTTCTTACCGACCTTGACGGAGCAGCGAGATTTCTCCATCGTCATCCTGCACAAGAGGACGAGCTTGGCAGGGATTCCGAGATGATACATGGCTCTATATAGTTGTTCTCTGTCCACGCTATCATACGCGACTTTGAAATCGATAAAAAGGTGGTGTGTATCGATTTGAAACTCCTGGGTTTTTTCCAAAATCTGTCGAAGTGTGAACATCTGATCCAGGGTGGATTTGCCGGGCCTAAAACCACACTGATAGGGGCCGATCAGCTCGTTGACAAACGGTTTTAGGCGCTCACACAGTACAGACGGCAGGATTTTGTATGCGACGTTGAGGAGACTTATACCTCTGTAATTGGCACATGTCAGGGCATCTCCTTTCTTGTCGATGAGCCACACTATGCCAAGGTTCCATTCATTGGGCATACTTTCATCCGACCAAATTTGTGAGATGAGTTGTGAGATGTGCATGCTCCCTACCAAGTCATCCCCACCTGCTTTAAATAGCTCAGCTGGCAAGCCATCCGCGCCAGCAGCTTTGTACGCTTTCAGCTTGGCTATCGCTGACCGCACTTCATTTAGGTCGGGTGGACGGAAATTTTGACCATCATCGTCCAGGTTGAATGGAATGTTCCGCCTAGTTTCGGGTAGTTTGCGGGAAGTCGGGTTTCTTCCCTTCGTCTTTACCCGTAGAGCTCCCGGGCAGCTCTCTCAGCAGCTCTGGTTCTTGCCTGCAGCATTAATTGGTAGGCCTCGTTCTTTGCTACATGCGCCAACCTGCATTCTTCGTCAAACCAGGGGTTTCGTTGTGGTGGCCTTGTGAAACCCAGCTCATCAGTGCCTAATTCTTCCCTTTACCACAAATCCACATCCAAAAAGCCGCTGACCCTGCTCCTTGTAGCACTCGCCGAAATAGATGTCACACGTTTTCATCCTTCGTATGCCCTCTCCATCCCATCGCACTTCCTGGATGGCTGTAATGTCAGCCTTTAGCCTATCCAGGCTCTCCACTATTTGTTCTGCAGCACGTGGCCTGTTTAAGGTCCGGACATTCCACGTGCAGAACCGAAAATCGTTGTCCTTGTTTCGTTTGCTGGGGTCGTCGACATTAAAATCATCCATATCCGAAGCTTGTTCTTGTTTCGGAACCAATAATTTTTTTTATGTGGTAGGGAAGTTACCCCGACGCACAACCCCCGACCTGGAGGACCAGACCCTTAGTATAACTCCAAGGGTAGGGAGCCGGACGAATCCGCTCCTTATAGGCCTGAGCTACGAATATGTCGTAGTAGCCCATATAAGGTGTTCACCAAGTAGTTCATCCTAACTGGAACTGTAGACGCCACCGTTGATTCCATCTGGGGAATTCTTCCGCTGCCGCCTGGGTGAAAGGAGAGGTGCCTTAGTGGGAACACCTCTCCCCCCTCTCTCGTTTGCTACCCCCAACAACTTTCCACTGGGGTTGAGACCCAATCTCCAGTTGAGGTACTAGGTACCCGATGTTCACCACGAGGAGGTGAGAGTAGGAGTTGGTAGACAGAGGTGGGTTTTGAAAAAAAACCTGTGGACGCTTGTGTCCTCTTGTGTGCACGTGTCCACCATTTGAACATTTGATTTCTTAGATTTAAAAAAAAAAAATATTAAATTTTTTTTTGAAAATTTGATATCTCAAAAACAGATCATTTATTATTTTTTTAAATTTTATTTTTGTTTGCGCAATCATAAAATTGGCTTACCAAACTGTTTTCTTAAAAACATTTATAATTTTCTGGCGTAAATTCATATTTCCTTGAGAAATCACATGTCTTTTGTTTTTAGCTCCAATGACTCGCTTATTAACATTTCATAAGTCTTTTGCACATAGGAGCGAGTTCGTGTGACCATTTTAGTTTTGCACAATAATACATAATTTTGGTAATGAAATGGCTACTGGGGTAAGGCCCTTTAGTTCAAATTACAGCCCTGATAGGGATCTTGATTACTTCTTAGAGCTTTCTTTATTTTCACCGCCCACATTTCTGTCCCTATTTTATTTATTTATTTGAACTTTAATTCAATTTTTCGCAATTGACTGCGCTGCTTCTCAATCAACCATATTATTTCCTTATATAAATGCAGAGAAAATGATAATAGATACTATGTTGACTGGCGAAAGCAAAAAAGTGAGTAGGTACATACAATGTATAAGATACTGTGTGTTGAATGCAAATGCGATACTCACATTACACTCTTCGTCACTTGATTGAGGTCTCAATTTTAATTTTTTAATTTTGTTTTGCTTTTTGAATTCAATAAAATGTTATTTTTAGTTTTTAATTTCTACCAATATACATATTTCGAGGTATTTAATTTTATCTTAATTTTTTACACTCTGATTGTAAAGATTTAAATACCTAGAAATATATTGGTAGCAATTAAAAACTAAAAATAGCCTTTTAATGGACACAAGAAGCAACACAAAAATTAAATATAAAAGTAAAAATGCATGACTGGGTCGAACGAACTTGCTCTTATGTAAAGACTAAGAACTTCAATTAATGTTATTAGAGAAAAACTGTTCATAAGCATAAAATTCATTTTTTAAATGACTAAAACAACTCTTTTATTATTTATTAACAAATGTGATTCAAGCAAATATTAGCTTATTCAAAAATAAAAATTAAGAGACGTTGTAGTGGTTTCTTAAAAAATAAGTTTTTATATAAGAATTTGTTTAAATATTTTTAATAATTTTTTTCCTAGGTGCCATTTTTGATCAAAATGCGATTTTCGAAAACCATTGTTTAACAGTGGTATGGTGTGTACCGTTATTTTTTGTACAGTAATACATTTTGTTTCTACCATCTTATAGATTGCATTTAGAAATGTTTACAAGTTTGAACAAAATCGTGCTTGGAGTTTAGGAATTTTTTTTTAAATCCAAAAACTAATTTCTGAAAATTTAAATACCCAATAAACTTTTAGGGAGATTTAGCATAAAAAAATGATCGAAATCGGTTGAACCGTTTTTAAGAAAATCAAAAAAAAAAAAAAAATGTTTCCAAGGGTGGTGTCATTAATAACCACTTAAAAAAATTTTTTTTTCTGCAAATTTTGTATAGGTAAAAGTTTTGTTTAGGAAAAAATTTTTCTACAAACTTATAACTGCGGAAATTTCATATAAAATTTTCAGATTTCGTTCGTGGCATTTTCGGTTAAAAAGTTGCAACAATACAAAGAAACGGTAGTACCGCAAAATTAAATGCATTGTAGACTTTCTTCCACACCACCTAAGAGTTCAAGTGCCACGTGTTTTTTTTAATCTGGTATCCTCTATTCCGCTTAGATTAGCAAAAAACTTATAGATGGTATGTAGATATTGCAAGCACGGGGCGTTAGCTCTGTGGCCGAAGTACGGCAATTTGATACGTACCATAACTTCTTTGAACCTCTGAATAGAATTCATATAGGGATTTGTGGACATACTCACAGAGTCAACCAGTTTGGATAGAGTTAAAAAGAAAGAAAGAATTAGGTGTTTATGCATCTTATTGTTGTTAAATGACGTATGTTTGCTTTTGCACAGTTATCAAAAATTGGATCACCCGGCCAACCGAACCACAACGCGCATCTGAATGCCAAAATAGACACGCAGCTTGTTGATTGGCGCTGGAGCACCATCGTTCGAGTAATCACCCGAGCACTGAGCACCATAAACCTCTGTCAAAGACCTCGGGGCGCTAGCTCGCGGTCTAAGAAATCAGCTAGTATGTGACTTCGGGCACGATACAAACCTAACCGAAGTTCGTCCTAGAGCTATTTGAAAAGTGATAAAATCTTTGATAATTATTTCCGATTGTTCATCAATGTACTCAAAAGTGTTTCCCAATAATTGTGATCTTATCTTGACTAGAGCAGGGTATTTGTTGAGGAAATGAATGATTGTTTGCTTTTCCTGCTGGTTCGTTCAGCTACGAAAGTGAGTCTTCTGAGCAATAGCTAACATTCTTCTATTGGGTAGTGTTCGCTACAGGTGCCAATGATCTTCGCTATGTGTTTTGTGCATATCAGATCAAGCTTTCAGGGCTTATTAAAGGTGGGCTAAATCTTCCTAAATGTGATGCAGTAAATTATACTGTACCACCTGCGGTTTGATTCTTTATAAAAAATTGATGAAATATTCCCTATCCTATCTCCGCGATTGGAATGTTGACTCTTTCCTCAAAATAGCTATGAAAGGTTTATCCTTGCTTGCCCATTAATACCACTATACCACACTACCGAAACGCAGATAAAAGTGAAACTGAGGTTAATATTTAGGCTCACAAGCTCATTGAAAAATGATGAATTATGAATTATTGGTTGTTGTTTGAGTTACTTTCATGCTTCCCTGATGGACAATAATTCAGCCATAATTTGTATTTCAAATTCGGAAAGCCGAAAAGACCTTAATATATTCAAAGTCTCAGAAAATATTCCTAAACCAACACCAAACGCCATCCTTGGGCCGTAAAGACAATCCCATGGCTTTCTGTCAAAAATAAATCTATTGACATCAAATCAGTAATATTGCTGTGACTGTAAATTTTAGCAGACCAAGAGTTTGTTTCCTTTAGTCT
This sequence comes from Chrysotoxum bicinctum, assembly GCA_911387755.1. Lineage (NCBI taxonomy): Eukaryota > Metazoa > Arthropoda > Insecta > Diptera > Syrphidae > Chrysotoxum > Chrysotoxum bicinctum. The sequence continues at coordinate 52,467,602 of OU426987.1, forward strand.
TAACGCACTGGAAGATACTAGATGCTTAATGTGTAAGTAGAGTGGTAAAACGCTTAATGCAACAGTTGGAGCCTCTGGGGTACCAAGGTTAGCCGTTACTTGTTTCTTCTTGAGTTTATCGATCGTATTATGTTTTGGTAAGCGCAGGCCACCACACAATTGGACTGTATGATGTTAGGTTCGGTCGTACCACCGCTGTGTACGTTCACAAGATCCTATTCTCTTGAAAAAATGGATAATTAAGATAACAAATCAGCTCCTGAAAAGTTATATTAAAATTCTTAATTTTCCACGTTTGATTGTTTCTTTTTGTATTTTAGTATTTACAATTTACTGGAGGCTTTCGCCAACCACAATCTTAATTTTTATAAAATATTGATCATTTTATCAGAGTGGTTAAATGTTCTAAAGTATTATTACTTACTGCTCATCCCTTGCCTTCAGGAGCAGTAATATCGTTTACAAGCAAAATTTGAACTTGGTAGTACGCTCTATAACGGAGTTGTTGAGCAGCAGTAGATATTGGAAGAAGAGAAGATAGATATCCATCATCCTTGCTCTCCTCTCTTGCGCTCTTTCTTTTAAGAATTTAAACTTGGTTCTTCGATCAGTTTGTATACTTACACGTTTCATAAGGAACTCAAATATGTTGGGGAAAATATCCTTCTTGAATTCATGGTATATCGCTACAGGCCAATATTTTGTATAAGAGTGTCAGTTTTGTGCTGAGAGGCGCTGTTACCTTACTAAAAATAAGATGGAAATCTCTTAATAAATTTTAAATTAAAATGAGATACATCTTTTTTGATTATAAAGTGTCGAATTGTATTGTGGCGGGGTGTACCTATACATGTTATGTCCTGAATGATTTACAAGAAAAAACTGATTTAAAATGACATCTATCTCACCTTCCGATTCACATAATGTACTTACCAGCCAACCTCCTATTATGTCACTCAAATTCATCGTTTTACAATCCTGTTAGAGTTGCCAATCCGAGGGGTTTTGCCAAACCTTGCGAATTTATTTTCCATAAAGCCAATCCCGAGAGCTTATTTTCAAAATCACAAGACACTTTTCACAATTGCTGTACTTCTTGTATTCATTACTCAGACTCTTTACAAACACATAATTTCCACAAGACACGAACTGAAATAAGTACGTTGGTATCTTGGTGGTTCATGGTTCGCTCCTTACTGATGGCACAAAGTTTTTCAATTAAGAAAGAGCATACTAGACAACTAAGTACCACTGAAAAAGCGTCTGATGATTGGGTTGGCACTCGGAAAATAGCTCTAACTTCAGCCCATAAGATACTTGCACGCTCAAGTTGTTGTTATTTCATTAAAAAATTGTTCAAATGCTACTCGATGTATACTTCGCAGCCCCCTTTTTAAAAATGACACAAGAAGTCCCACTAAATGAAAATAATATATGAGTCTAAGTGTTTTTACGGCATATTTCTTGAGGATCTGGCAACACTCACATCCACCTGCACATATCTCCAATTTCACAACAAAAAATGGTAAAATTGACAGACATTCAAAAACGTAGGTAGGTTCAATTTGTATTGAAGTACGAGTAATGGTTTGAAGTGCTTTGCCGTAGCGTAATATAAATGTATTCAACTGTGACTTGTATGGCATTTTGAATAACTGGAAGTTTTCAATTATCGAAATTAATGAAAGAAAATTTTGTCATATTTCCATAAAGATAGGTAGGTATGAAGTATGTAGACATTATGAGTGACGAACGTTCATTTGTATCTACAGCTCTTTTACTGAATGAAACTGAAGGGTTATCAAATATCCATATTGTGACATATACCTACCTGCCATTAAGGACTGCAATTCGTTGTGATTTCAATCCATGTGTGTTTCCCATATGCAGCAATGCGAAGGCATTATAAAGGATGAAAAAGGCTTTACTTACAAAGTGAAGAACGTAAGCATCGCTCATCAAAGTCTGTCGCATTTAAAATTATTATTAATATTTGAGATACTTATTTGCGAGCTCACTTTAGAAATCTGTATTTCCTCCTTCAGTCAGGACTACACTTAAGGCATATGGAGAGAAATGAGAAAATTGCTCCTGAAGGGTATTTTACGAAATGAAATATAATATATATGTAACTCATAAATTTCTTCGATACATATGTATGTGCATTTCTGTAGAGATAAAGGTAAAGTATTGAGCTCTTATTAACTGTTACAAATGAGTCTACTCGTATGCAAGCTCTAGTCCTTTTCTAATTAAGGAATTTTTAAACATGTTCACGTTCACCCATTCTAAAATATTCGCTCTTCATTTAACAAATTTTATAAGTTGAAAGAGAAATATTGTTTTTATCACGTTTTCCAATAAATAATAGTTTATGCTATGTATCTTCTTTCGAAGAACATCAAATTGGTTCGAATTTGGGGCCATACTTCGAGCATTTACTGTTATTATTACTGACGATCAATGTGTTTTAAAAAACATTTTATCCATCTGCTGGTAGCTTGCGGCACTATAACTCGAGTACCTTACAAACAGATATGAACAAAATAAGAACTTTGGATTCATTCAGCGTAAAGATTGGACTAAAGTCTCATACACTAATGAAAACTAATATGGAGTTTTTGAAGAAGCGGTCAAAGTACAAGAGGTCCTTAGTCTAAAGCTACAAGTACTTAAATATACTTCATCATTAATTATTCTGTTTCCGATTCTTTTTTAAAAAATACATACAAATATTGGCAAAAGGAAGAGGTTGACAACTAAGAGATTTATGATATTAGTTTTAATTTCTTAGTAACTTAAACAATTTAGTGTGGACCAGCTTTATACTTTGGTTGCTGCATCAGTTTATTGTGCCAATATAGTTGAGTTCCTCTTCTACTTGCGGCGGACCACTAGATTTGTGGTACCACGTTGGCGAATCAATGGGATACACCGAAAGATTGTTTAATATGAAGGCTGTTCATCTGATCACGAATTTTCCTCTCGAAACATCCTAAAGCGCTCTCATACACTTTCGACAAAGTCCATGTCTCTGCACCATAGACAAGGACCGGAATGATGAGGGTTTTATATAGGGACACTTTAGTTGCTCGAAAGAGGACTTTGCTACTCAATTGCCTTCTTAATCCAAAGAAACAGCGATTGGCAAGAGTTATTCTCCGTTTGATTTCAGCGCTGGTGTTATTTTCTGAATTTATTGCGGTCCTTAACTACCTCAAAGTTATAACTGTCTATAATGACGTTTTGTCCAAGACGTCAGTGTTGTGTGTCCTTTCTTGATGACAGCATATACTTGGTCTTGCCCTCATTTACCGCTAAACCCATCTTCTTCGCTTCCGTCTCAATGGTCACAAATGCGCCGCTAACATCACGCTTTGTTCTTCCAATAATGTCAATATCATCGGCGTATCCGAGTAACTGGACAGACTTTTGAAAGATTGTATCTCTTGTGTTGGCGAGTGAGTTTTACACTATTATTTTAAGAACTATGTTGAAGAAGTCGCACGATAGAGCATAGCCTTGTCTAAAACCTTTTTTGACATCAAATGCATCGGTGAGATCTTTTCCGACCTTGATGGAGCAGCGTGCATTCTCCATCTTCATCCTGCACAAGCGGGAAAGTTTGTCAGGGATGCCAAAACTAGACATTGCTCTATATAGGTCGCTGCTATAGATGCTATCGTATGCGGCTTTGAAATCGATGAAAAGGTGGTAGGTGTCGATTTGAAGCTCCTGGGTTTTTTTCCAAGATCTGCCGTAATGTGAATATCTGATCGATGGTGGACTTCCCAGGTCTAAAACCGCTTTGATATGGACCTATCAGGTTGTTGACGAAAGGCTTCGGACGTTCACATAATACGGCAGAAAGAATCTTATACGCGATGTTCAGGAGACTTATGCCTCTGTAGTTGGCGCAGTTCAGAGGGTCTCCTTTCTTGAGGATCTAACAAACAATGCTGAGTTTCCATTTATCGGGCATGCTTTCTTTCGACTATATTTTGCAGATGAGTTGGTGCAAGCTCCCAACCAAGTCATCGCCTGCCGCTTTGAATAGTTCGGCAGCAAGGCCGTCAGCTCCAGCGGCTTTGTTGGACTTGAGCTTCGATATAGCTGTCTTCACTTCGTCCAGGTCGGGTGGGCGGTATTGTTGGTCTACGTCGCCTAAGTCGAATGGTACTATCTCTAAATACTTTTTTTCTCAAAAACTGTCCCACAGATTAAAAAAAAAATTCAAAAAATTTCATTTAGTTAACGCTAGGTAATAGTTGGAAAAAAATTAACCAAAAATGATTATTTTTGGTACCCCCTTTGGAACCATTTTTTTTTTTTTGAATTTCTCAAAAACGGTACACCGAATTTTGATCATTTTTTTTAATGTTGAAGCTCCCCATCAGTTTCAATATTATTGTGCATCGAAATTTTCAAAAAAAAAATTTGGATTAAAAAAAAAAAATTCAAATTATTTTTTTTGAAAACTCAATATTTCCAAAACCACATGCTCGATTTTTTTTTAAAACTTGACAAATAAAAGTTTTTTAATATAATCTCCAAGATATGAGAAAAAAAAATATTTTAACTAAAAATAACGGTACCTATCTTTCATATAAATTTTAAAAAATGGTTTTCGAAAATCGTATTTTTCTCGAAAACGGTTTCGAGAATTTTGCTAAATTCTTTTGTCTTTCAATTACTTTTTATGATCTATAATTTAATAAAATAAATTTTGAAAACAAGATATTAAGATAAGAATTTTGAATTTCTCATCATCGGCATAACGGATTTTAATGAAATTTTTTGTAGAGAAGCTTATAAAAAGTTTAAAAAACATTGCATTTCAAAACTTAAAAAAAAATATTGTTTTGAATTTTGAAAAAAAAAATCTATTTTTTTTTTGAAAATTCAATATCTCAAAAACAACTGATTATTTTTTTTTTGTAAATTTAATTTTTATTCGAACAAGAATAACAACTTTAAATTGGCGTAACAATTTTTTTTTTAAATGTTTTAAAAATTTTGTATATAAAAACTTATTTTTTAAGAAACACTACAACGACTTATAATTTTTGCTCTTGCTTAAACTACTTTAATCAAATGGCGTCCTGTTCTTAGCTCCAGCTACTAAAGGAGTTAGTCTCTTACATAAGAGCAAGTTCCTGCGACCCAGTCGTGCATTTTATTTTTATGGTCGCTATCTTGGTATAGTCCGTACAGTTATGTGCTTTGTTCTGTGACACAAACCTTTCCTGCTGATCATCCGAACAATGTGTTTCTCAAAACAGTCTTCATGCATCTTGCACACGAAGCGAGCTTCTGCACAATACATGAGGTCTACTATGACAAAATACCGGGACCGTATAGGAATCCCGTTTTTCAAAAATCCCGAAAAAAAAGTTTCAAAATCCCGACTTCTAAAATACCGATTTTTAAAAGTTCCGAGTTTTAAAATCCCGCTTATTCAAAATCCTGATCAGTTATAATCCCGCTTTTTAAAATCCCAACTTATCCCGTTTAATCCCGCCAAGTTCGTTTTTACTTGCGATATATGTAGGTACTATAGGGCAAAATCTGCATTTGGATAAAAAACCGAACTCGAGATTTAGATCAAAGTTGACATTACGATGATAGCCAAGACGAATAAAGTTGTTCCGACAATTCCGTCTGTCTGTCTGTATGTCTGTTCCTCGATCTTCAGCCTAATCCACTGGAGCTATTTTCTTCAAACTCGGTACTTAAGGGTGTTCAGTGAATCCCTAGAGGGGAAATCGATTTTTTTTTTAGCTCCAAGACTAACGGTACCCCCCATACACCCATATTGCAAAATCTTATTTATCTCGAAAACGGCTTTAACGATTTTGATTAACAAATTAGTTATGATATTATGGACATGGCCTACATTTTGGTCAACAAATTTTTTGGGGCAAATTGTTATCAACGGTATCTGTCATAGAACAGTTTTTTTTTATTTTCGACTTTCTCATTAACGGCTCTAACGATTTTAACCAAAAATTTTCAGCGGGAGCCCTTTAAATTTAAAATAATATTGTAAACAAAAATATTCGAAAAAATATTTCTTGGGTTTTTTGAAAAATCAATATCTTTAAAACCTGTGAACGATTATTTTTTGAAATTATTTCCTAAGATCTATACTTCTAAAAACTTAAAATTTGCATCCCACATTTTGTTCTCGAAAAATTTTAAAGAAATTTCTTATATAAAAAATTACTTTAATAATAAAACGATTTTTAAACTTTATTTGCATAAATTCATACTTTTCCGGAAATCAGATGGTAATTCCATTCAGATGCAAAATTAAAGACGACTAAAAGCATCGCCCTAGAAGATTTCACATTTGATGGGTACAGCTTGGCTAGTGTTTCGTCCATGGTTATTTTCATTAAATTTATTAACCATTGTATCCATGTTGTGCATTGATTCCTTTTAACCTATATGTATTCTATACTGAGGGTGCGTTTGCCTTGCATTACTCGATGAACTAACACGGATCCAACTGTTGAATTTTTGCAAAATCCTTTTTGATCTTGCATTGAGATGTAATATTTGAAGCAGTGGTCAATATAAATAATATTCGTTTGTATATTTAAGTTTGTATGTCGTGGATAGGCATGTATGTATTTGGTCGGTGGTTTGCGGGGTGCGAAGTGTTGTTTCCTTTTGAAAAAAGATATATGTTCCCATCAAGAAAAATAAAGGTGTTTAATGTGGATCTCTCAAAAGCTTCACGAAAAATACTGCAAGTATTGACTACGTTCCAGTTAACTTTTATTATTATTATGAGATTCTATCATTATTATTATTATTATTACCAAAATTGATTTATATTCTGATTGCATCTACTTACACCATTCTTACCATCCCGACTATATTCACGGTTTTACAATTTATCAAAATGAAAAAGGGTTTCTTCTCCCAAAGAACTAATTCATCCGAAAATAATTTTTTTTTTTGCGTCGGAATTGGTTTGCTTCCAAATTGCCCCATTAATTCTATTTTCATCTGAATGCCATGTTTTATAGAAAATAGCCCATAACGACGCGTTTTGAATATTAGAAAGCTATTATCAATCGCGCCCTAGTCAGTCCTGGTCCCCAGCCACTTTTTTCTCAAACCATCATCGTACGCATCGTGCGAGGTTATACTTCAGCGAAGCAATCATATTTCACTGAATATGAATAGCTATTTAGGATGGGAAATTTCAGCAGCAGCGTTTCAGGGTAATAAATATTTCCGAACCTGAAATACACAATCGACAGGCTGAGTAATTTTTATATTTTTTTTCTAACTGCCTGCATAAGGCTATAAATATGTATGAAGTACAAAGAATTGTCGTACGCAAAACTGTAACTCCCCATTACTCTTATGGCTTAAGTATTCATATACATAGTACAAAATAGGAAGGAAATAAAAATGTATATAATAAAAGGGTCAACGGTTACTCGATTTTATAGTCTTATTTATTGCGCGATAGCCACACGGTAAGAGGGGATGAGTAACTGAATGATACATGGTCTTATCTAAATTTTTAGTTTTATTAAGATTGATTTTAGAATACAAATTAGTCCTTTGTAATACATACAAAAACAAATTCCTTAATCTAGGATCGGAATTAATTTGTGTAGCAAGCCAATTGTGTCCTACCAACAAAGGAAGATTTATTTTTGGGAAATTGTCAAAAACCTCACTCTTGCAAATTATAATTTCAAATATATTTTAATTCTGAACTGAATATTTAAGAGTGTGTCAAAGTTTCAAAGCAGAGTATTTTTCCTGCTATCAATGAAATTCAACGAATAAAGAATAAATGTCTTGGATGTGATGGATGTAGATACTTTCGGCCAAACATACCCCAATCGGCAGTTTCCGTATTGCCGTGTTCTTTTTTACAAGTAACTGTATCAGAGAGGCTTCGGGGTCTCCAGAGTTCGTGTTTGGAAGTAGTTAGCCGAAATTCAATAAAACATTATCTTTGGTTTATTGTTTAATGGCCATTTTCAAACACTCCGTATCTAATTAAAATAATCTTCATTTTTACTTGCGACTTATAGGTACTATAAGGCAAGTTATGCATTCCTAAAAAAAATCGAACTCGAGATTTTGATCAAAGTTAACATTACGATGATAGCGAAGACGAAAAAAGTGGGTATGGCAATTCTGTCTGTCTGCCTGTCTGTTCGATTACAGCTAAACGGCTCGGCCGATTTTCTTCAAACTTGGTAGATATGGGTTTTGATTTTTTATCCCCGGATGTTTTTTGATTTGATTTTTTAAGACCAAAAATAACGGCACCTGCCATACGATATTTTTTCGAAATTTTATAATTTTTTTTTTCTCAAAAACTGTCCCAACGATTTTTTTAAAATTCAAAAAATTTAATTTAGTTAAACCTAGGTAGTGGTTGAAAAAATTTTTCCAAGCAATTAGTAGTTTTGGTACCCCATTGGGACAATTTTTTTTGTTTTTGATTTTCTCAAAAACGGTACCAACGATTTTAATAATTTTTTTTATGCTAAAGCTTCCCAGTAGTTTGAATACTATTTTGTATTCAAATTTTCCAAAACAATTTTTTTGGATTTTTAAAAAAACTTTCAATTTTTTTTTTGAAAACTCAATATTTCGAAAACCCCATGCTAGATTTTTCAAAACTTGATACATAAAAGTTTGGAAAAATAGTCTACAATAAATGAGAAAAATAAATTAATTTTACCTAAAAATAACGGTACCCTCCATACAAATGTTAAAAAATGGTTTTCGAAAATCGTATTTTTCTCGAAAATGGTTCCGAGAATTTCGCCTAAAATTTTGTTTTTTCTATTATTTTTTAATATCTGTAATTTAATAAAAAATAATTTGAAAACAAGATATTACTGACTGTACCTACCATAGAAAGATTTTTTAAAATTTTGAATTTCGCATTATAAGCACAACGGATTTTAATGAAATTTCGTAGAGAGAAGCTTCTAAAAAGTTTAAAAAACATTGCATTTCAAAACTTTAAGAAAAATATTTTTTTCAATTTTGAAAAAAAAAACCATTTTTTGTTTTTTGAAAATTCAATATCTCGAAAACGGCTCAATACTTTTTTTTTAAATTTAATTTTTATTCATACAATAATAAAAACTTTAAATTGGCGTACCAACATTTTTTCTTAAAATTTTTTTAAAATTTTCTTTAAAATTTTCTTATATTTTCTTATATTTTTTAAGAAACCACTACAAAGACTTATTATTTTTGTTCTTGCATAAATCTATATTTGTTGAATCAAATGGCATCCTATTCTTACCTTTAACTACTAAAGAAGTTTTTTTTAGTCATTTAAAAAATGAATTTTATGCTTATGAACAGTTTCTCTAATAACATTCATTTTTTGACATCCTTAGTCTTACATAGGAGCAAGTTTGTGCAACCCAGTCGTGCATTTTATTTGAATTGCTATCGCCCTCCTTGCACCAAAGAATCTATTTGATTATCATCAGTCATTTTTCTTGTAAACGGATTTGACGTTACAAACACTTTTTCGAGCATATCAATATGATCTTTTCGGTCACCGCGTGGTCCTCTTTTGCCGAAGTGTATATAAAGTCAACTTAAATTAACCTCAAGCTGGGAAAATCACCTAATGATTGATCAGTGAGAAATTTATCAGTTTGGTTGGATGTGGTGAATTTCGAAGTTGCATAAGTTTTATTTGTCCGAAATATCCAAACAAAATATTTCTTTTTTAAATTTTGATATGTTGTTTTTGTTTTTTAAAGCTTTAAAGCATTTAAGATGCTTCTGTATAAAAAATTTCATTAAAATCCATGCCAATAATGAGAAATTAAGAAATCGAAAAAATGGTTCTGTAGTAGGTTTTATACGTGGTGTCTTAAATTCAATTTTTACTTGCGACATATAGCTATACATAGTGACAAGTGATGTATTCGTAAAAAATCGAACTCAAGATTTTGATCAAAGTTGACAATACGATGACAGAGAAAACAAAAGAAGTAAGTCTCGCAGTTCTTTCTCCGTTTGCCCGTTCGACTACAGACTAAAACTGTGTCAATCGCGATTTGGTCTTTGTGAACCGTTAACCAAAAAAAATTGATTGATTGCAATCACAATACACGAAACCAATTAATCCTAATGTCAATCTCTTTCCACTGAACCCGGTGAACGAAACGAACGAAAAAAAGTTTTGTTTCGTTCATTCAACTTGTTCTCAGTTATTTCGCAATAACTAATAGGAATGTAAATGAAACGGAATGTATATTCTTCATTTTATATAATATATCTTGAGTCAAAAAAAAAAAATAAAAACAAAAAAATTACAAAAAAAAAATTCCAAAAAAATTTCAAAAAATCATTTGATACATCACTAATACATCAAGAATATGCAATTTTTAACTCGCTAAGATGACTAGTTTAGCCAGCAATCACGTTTGAAAATGTCAACTTTGATAGGTCTACAGCACTTAGTTTGTCAGAAAATCGACTTTAGAGATATAAACATATATTTTTCTTAAATATATGTATGATGTAAATAATTGGTGTGCTTGCCGTTTATGTTTAATAAGCAAACAGTACTTTGGGTGGCCCACTCCGCGAGAATTAAGGACTTTAACCCTCTTTTTCGGGAACACACCCGCTCGCGCGACTCCATCGCTCCGCGTAGGGTATGTTAAGTCGCCTGGCAGGCGCCGCGCCGGTGTAAACAGTTTTTTTGATTAAAAGTACCTTGGGTGGACCGCTTGACCAAAATATTTGTGGCCAAAGTTCAAATATATTTTGGTCAAATGTCCAAAAATAATTGGCCAAACCATTGAAAATCACCTTATCTCTCTAAAGATGGTGGAGGTCTTACCTCCTCGGAGTTCTAACAAGAACTGAATTTTTCCCGAACCAACAGTTCCTTAAATACTTTCCCTTTGTTTCAAAATAAAATATTTTATTAATAGTACGAGTACTAAAATAGTATTGAAAATCCCGCCAAATATTTCCAAAAATATCTGTCGGCGGGATTTTTATTTTTATTTTTGGCGGGATTTTGTGATTCGGGATTTTGTGCGGCGAGATTTCGTTACTCTCCCAGTCAAAAGAAAGACAGACAGAATTGCGAGACCCACGTTTTTAGTCTTCACTATCATCGTAATGTCAACTTTGATCAAAATCTCGAGTCCGATTTCTTTTCCGAATGCATAACTTGCCTTATAGTAAATGTAAGTCGCAAGTAAAAAAATATTTTAATTGAATTAACTATTGAAAATATTTGGTATCGGTCTTGGTCGCGTTCGGAACGAAACGGCTGAATAAAAAATGACTTTGATTGAGTGAACGATTGATTGAAAAGATCGAATCCTTGAACCAAAAAATCATTGAATGATTCGATCACAGCTCTACAGCAGCCTAAAGGGCTCGGCCGATTTTCTTAAAGCTTGGTAGATAGAATTTTTGAAATTTTCCCCCATAATTTTGTTCGAAATTTTATTAATATTTTTTTTTTTTTCTAAAAAGTCTTTCATAAATTTAAAATTCTATTCAGTTACAGCTAGGTAATGCTTGAGAAAAAACTCCGATTATTGTAAAAGTAAGAGGCCAAAGAAAATGACAAAAAGAACCACGATGCCACCGAACCACAAGTAGTTAACCGAAAATGAAAATACAAGCGATGATGAACTGTCAAACTACAATCAGACGAGTTCAGCGAATTAAAAGAAAATTAGAACTGGTGGGTTCACGAATTATTATTATTGATGATGATTATTAATTGAAAAAAAAAAAAGGTTGAAATGATCAACTGAATTAATGAATCTTCATGGGCGCCAGTAATTTTTTTTATAAGGAAATCACAAACCTTTACAGCGAAACCGACGGTGAAAGATATTTTAAAATCAAAGAATTAAATTTATAATTCCGAATGGGAATTTGAAAGTTTTATTAAATTGCTTGGGAAACCTTACAATTAGGCAGCGCTAAAACCCAAGAGCTTTTAAACAATCAGAACACAGAAGATAGTATTTTCAAGATGGACCGTTAACACTCGTCCCGAAAGCACAAACGGTGTTAAGAAACCGGTCACACGTTCCGCAATATCGGAAACTTCAACCGTCGGGGACCAAACGTCGAAAGCGTTACTTTTTGTGCAAGTTTTACACAGACCACCCGCCTGCCTCTGTGACCAGCTGTCACTAGCAGTTAGGAGTTGAACAGGGCGGTCTGTCGTCCATTAATTTTAAATTTCCAAATTGAAAACGCTGATATTTTTGTTTCTTTAAGTTACTGAGCGAGTGAACCGATAGCTGATGGATCATGGCTGTCCTTCTCTCTCTCAGTAAGTTGAAACAAACATCTGTGAAAAGAAAATAATTAAGAAAGGAGCTAGATAGGGAACCGAAAGGATGATTCTTGTTACGCCAAATTTTACCGTAACAAAATATGTCTTTGTTTTTTATCAAAATTAGTATAACCAATTTTTATCACTTTTTTTAAGCTTAGGCTCTCCAAAACCTTGGATAGTATTGTGTATTCGAATCTTGAAAACATTTTTTCTTGAAATAAGAAAAAAAAATTCAAAACATGACATAACATTTTTTTTGTATTTAAAAAAATTCAAAATTTCAAAACTCAAAATTTTCATTACCCGTTTCTTAGTAGAATCTACAAGATGTAAGAAAAAAAATATTTTGTCTAAAAATTACGGTACCCACAATACAAATTTAAAAAAAAATGGTTTTCGAAATCGTATTTTTCTCGAAAATGGCCTCTAGAATTTTGATAAATGCTATTGTTTCTTTCGATTAATTATTATTTTTTTTTTTTTTTTTATATAATCTACCCGCGCTCAAGGGATTATGATTACCCTTTAAATGTTTCAACACAGCGCGGGCGTGAAGTTAATGAAGAGAAAGAAGGATAGGAAAGATGTGTGGCACGATGTTCTGAGACTGTTGGTGGTTGTCTCAGATATTTTTTTTATCTCCAGGGATGGCGGCTGAGCTAAAGCGGAGAAATGCCGTGTCTTATTTCTATGTCGCTTATAATTCACATTATTTTATTCGTGTTCATCCTTGTTGGGCATACTATTTAACTCAATTACATGTTGTTAGTGTTATGGCTGAACAACATGTAGTGTAAACCAGCAGCCCATTGATGTCTATTTTAGAAGGTTTTTTTTTAATGGAATTAAAGAATTAAAGCGACATAGACGACGGCAGGGATCGAACCTGTCATCATGAGGACAGGCGAGCACACATCCATCGCGCCACGGCCACCCCTCAAACGGCTTGCTGCTGACTAAATTCGTGAACTTTCTGACAAGTGGTGATTTTTGTTCATCTAATAAATTAATTTAACTATTTAATTGCTTTTTTTAAAATAAGTGTATTTCAATTATTGACATTCTCCATTTCTTCTTAAGATATAACTCTGTTATTTATACATTACTTTCCCAAGACTGTAAGCAATCAGTAGCCAAAAGAATTTTAATAGATTTGCTTCAGGGTAAGATAAATTATACCTTCTATTGTTTCGGTTGACTTTTCAACAACGAAATAGCTGTAGATGGCTGCCAGCCAAACCACAGTGAAATTCAAATTAATCATTTAATGTTTCAAGCAAAGATTTTTTTCAACGCCTTAAATCAAACCATTTTTGTTCAAACTCGGTCAACAACAACTCATAAAGTATTTCAATTCACAATTTTCACTTCAATTGAAATCAATTAAAATTATTCATGGTTGAAGAAATAAATAAATTAATTCAACCATAATTTGTGTAAACGATTAATGACCAAGGAGCAAGGATGCCGTTTATTTCTTTAAAGTAAACACAAATAGACACATACACAACACATACATCCTTAGGTTAAACTTTAATTGAAAAATTTATAAGCTGATTTCCTCTACTCCTCGTTTAAGTCTTTTATGTTCTCTGATGTTAAATGAAATTTAAAATAAACATAAAAATCCACCAGTCCCTTAGGTCAGTATTCTGCTTCCGAAAAAGAAAAATAGAGCCTCGAATGATTTGCAACTATTCGGGTTCTATCTCATTTCCTATTGGATGTTTATGGGGATGCGAATAACTCCGGGAAATTGTATTGTTCTCCAAATTTAACGATGGGATTTGTTCCCTCTCTCAGAACAAAACTAAAACAAGCATAAATTTAAGCAGTTTTTGTTGTTATTGTTGTGTATGGAGTATTGATTATAATTTCATATACGAGTATCTGTCTGTTTTTTTTTTTATGTATTCTAGCCACTAAAACTTCGTCCAGTTTATTTGCTGAGAGTTTTGTCTACTTCCGGTTGGAAATCGATTTAATTAAATTATCCAATCTGACCCTTATTCGGAAGAAGTTTGATGATTGATGGTTTGATTTGAATGAAAACGAAAGTACAATCATTTTGTTTCATTTCATGATTGATAGGCAGAGAAGAAATAAAATAAAGGGCACTTCAATATCTGATTGCTTTTTCACATTAATCTGATTGTTTTCGATTTATTGGTTCAATTTGAAAATTGCATTCATTTTCACTTATACTATATTCAAGTGAATTTGATCATAAATCAATATGGGAGGAAAAATCAATTAGAGAAGGGGAATATTTATTGCTAAGCTTAACAGATGAATATTTTTTTAGGAAAATGAATAAATTGATTCAGGTAAATTTGGGCTTATTTTTTTGACGAAATTAATGGGATAAGAAAAAAGTGTTTTACTGCAAGTTGTTTGTCTTTTTGAATTAAATATTTAATACACTTTTCAGGAATAATTATATATACGTAATATGGTTTCATCGATAAAACAAACACCTCTTAGATGAAATAGGAGGTTAGAAAAAAATGTTTGTTTGCACTGAAAATTAAGATTTTCCCGAAAATGTTCACTTAAAAAAAAAACAACTTATGGGTTAATAAAACAAAGAACCGCTGAGAAGAAAAAGGAAAACATTCCACAAGAATGGGAAATTGAAGTAATAATGCAAAAGCGTAACTATTTCTATAGCGCACATTATAAGTCTAAAAACGAAAACATTCCATGTAAACCTATTTTTCAAATGCGATTATAAAATTTCATTGAGTGGAAAGAGGAACAGATTCCAGGAATATTTTCCTTTTTCCACTCAACTTTTGAAATTTTCCGTTGAAATAATTTTTTTTATTTTGTTGGCCGTTATTTAAGTTATTAAGTTTGTTAGTAGCCTATGCTCTTTGATGAGAAGTCCAATCAAACTTTGACAGACTCTTGATGGCACTGACTATGTGTGGGAGATTCAAAGTCATTCAACAATATTACCCAGTCCGAAGACATAGTTTCCTCCCCTGTGACAGGAACTTTTCTGTCATAAAGCGAGTTGTTCGCAGATACTCGTATGATCGTTTTTGCCTTAAAAAAGTGGATTTGGTCGAGCTCCCTCCTACAGAGGTTTATGATAGAAAAGTTCAAATCAACAAAAAAAAAGTTGAACGATATTTCGAAAAGGAGGAAATTAAACCTTTTTCGATGAAATTCTTCAATGGCCTACATCGGACACTGCGAATAGCGATGAAGACGATGGCTAATTTTTTTTTCGTTTATAATGATCTTCTTCTTACTTGCGATTAGGTACTATAGGGCAAGTTCTGCATTTGGAAAAAAAAATCGAACTTGAGATTTTGATCAAAGTTGATATTACGATGATAGCGAAGACGAATAAAGTGGTCCCGGCAATTCCGTGTGTCTGTCTGTATGTCTGAATGTCTGTATGTCCGTATGTCTGTATGTCTGTACCTCTCCTTACAGCCTTAACCACTAGACCTATGTTCTTCAATCCCGGTAGTTAAGGGTCTTTGGTGATTCCCTAGTACCACCATATCAACGGCTCTAACGATTTTAACCAAAAATTTTCAACAGGAGGCCCCTTAAGTTTAAAATAATATTGTATATAAAAATATTCGAAATATTTTTTTTGGAATTTTTGAAAAAAAAAATTCAAGTTTTTTTTTTAAAAACCAATATCTTTAAAACGTGTGAACGATTATTTTTTTGAAACTATTTCTAAAATCTATACTGCTAAATACTTAAAATTTGGCATCCCAAATTTTGTTCTCGAAAAATTTTAAGAAAATTTGTTATATAAAAAATTACTTTAATATTAAAAGGATTAATCAGACGGCAATTCCATACATTTGTACATTTTTATCTCATTAAATCCATGTTTTATATTTAAAATCCAAAGTACTTTTACATAAGAGCAAGTTCGTGCGATCCGGTCGTGCATTTTATTTCTGTTTATTTTTATCTTCTTGAATTATTATTAAAATATTGTTTAGAATTTTGCAGAATTCTTTAATATTAAATAAATAAAATGTTTTGTAACCATTATTTATATTATTTGAATGAAAAAACTTAATTTAAAATAATTTATTTGATATTTTTTTTTCAATTAGTGGAAAAAGGAAAACATTCCACTCACTTTAACAGGAATTATTAAGCCAGACCTTAAAGTTTTTAATTTCAATTGTTTGGTATGTCACTCTTCTTTACTAGCTTTACATTTGTCTTTCAGAATGTTTTGAAGAATAACTTTCAATTTCAGAAATAAACAGTTTTCTTTGATTTCCCAAAATCTATGATTTGTGGAATGTTTTCCTTTTTCTTCTCAGCGGTTCAATTATTTGTTTAAAATGTAACACTTTATTTTAGGTCTTCAGATAATTTATCGCTGACCCAATTTTTTAATATTGTCAATTTTAAGGTGTCATCAAATTTGACAGTATGTATAAGAAAAAAAAAAGAAACGAAAATAATAAATCTAATTTATTTGCCTGAAATTTTAGTCCAAATTAAAATAAACTGGTCGTTTTTGGTTAAATCTAAAAAAAAGTGTCTCATTTTCCACTGCAAAAGTCGTGTTCGATACCAAGAGAATGAACATATATATTCTTTTCTAAAAAAATATGTAAAAATGTTCTAAAGCAAATCAATTTACCCAAATCTAGTTCTTTAAAAATTCTATACAACCAAATATTAAAAATTGTAATCACGTTTTGAAGTGATTTCTATTGAAAGGATTTTTTTTTTATAAAATTGTGTGCTATAGAAATAGTTCCGAGCACTATCAATCGAATCTTTGTCTTTTTATTCAATATTCTGTACTTTACAGATACTGTTCTTTCTTCGTTTATTGTATTTATAGTGACAAAAATTTAAATAAATAACTACAGATCTCCTCACCATAATTAATTTTTAAGAGATAGGAAATGTGCTCGGTTAAACTTTACATAAGATCGGCAAAAGCCTACAGAGTAATTATTAATTTCTTGGCCTCATCTTTATATCTTCAAAACT
Organism: Chrysotoxum bicinctum; assembly: GCA_911387755.1. NCBI lineage: Eukaryota > Metazoa > Arthropoda > Insecta > Diptera > Syrphidae > Chrysotoxum > Chrysotoxum bicinctum. The sequence continues at coordinate 52,484,934 of OU426987.1, forward strand.
GAAAAATTAAAAGCAAAAAGAGCATAAAATTTCAATGACATGATTTTTATTGACATTGAATAATTCGATTTTATAATTTTAAAATGCATTTTTCAATTAATTTTTCCTTATGCCGGGTATATCGATTTACGATCTCCCTCGGCAAACAGATCAAGATATTTTAATAACATGCAAACAGTCTTATACTAAATAACCCCCAAAATGGTATTAAATATATTGAAGTATGTATTTAAAAATGTATTTAATACACATATTTATTTCTACATACGAGTATATGTATACATAACATAGATATAAGCCATAGAATATTCAGATCAATATTTTCAGATACATCTAATTCCTATTGTATAATAAATTACTGATTTTCCTTCTATCTTAGAAAAAACGATTTCTGTCATCTTATAAACTAAACCTATTTAAGAGGACACATTCATGTATTTGCTTATAAGACTAAAAGATACATTTACCACCTCATTGAACAAGAAAATGGAATTTGATAAATAAATTCGAACGAATAAGAAAAACCATTTCAGATGTAGCTATTCTCGTAAAAATTGTGTTTATTTTTTGTCTGTGTCATTTGGACTAGAAATAATTGTGAGAGAGCATTAAAGCCATTTCAAAGTAAAATTACTTAACTTCAGTATCAGATGTCTTAATATTATTTTATTGGAAATGTTTTTCTATCTTTAACAAGAACTAAAAGATACATATTCATGTCGAAAGGAATGAATTTTTGTTTCTCTTAGCTTTAGATAAATAATAGGAAAGCAAATCCAATAAATAAAATAAATAAATTTGTGATTTATTATAATTGAATATTTATTTATTTCCAATTTCAGTTCACCGAAATATCGTTTATTTTAAGCGTGAATCAATAAAACATAAATCTATGAAAATGTCAAATTAATTCGTTGAACTGCACAGCACAGAAGTTCCATTTCTATTGACACTTTTCTTGGTCTTGCTCTCCCAAATTATATATTTTATAATTCGACTCACAATATAAAAATAAGAAATATTAAAAGCAAATAAAAGCAAAGAACTAAATAATAATGAAAGATTTGAACATTACCCAAGCAATACAATTATCTCTTACAGATATCTTGAAAAGGTATTTTCCAAGTGCTTTCAACTCTTTGAATAATCTTTAAGAGATTTTTAATACCCAAAAAGGCCTAAAGGGCAGGAGCCTATTGTATTGAACAAAGAGTTCTAAATAAAGTGTTTGTAAGACTTCATAAAGATCATTCTTTTGATTAATCTATAAAGATACTTTAAAGTGGTTTTCAAGATATTTTCGTTTTTGAAATGAAATAAATAATGTCTTTCTCTTTCACGCAAATACAAGTTTAATGCAATTTTAATAAAAATGGATTGAGTGAAAATAAAATGCCAAGTCATGACGAATTTCTTACTTTTATATTATGACTGTATTTTCAATATTTATATTATTACCTTTTGCTATTGTGTGTTTTGATATGCGAGAAAAGATTTAATTTGAAACTGCATACTCTACCCTACTTGAAATTAACGCGCTTTCAAATAGAAAAGTATTTTCAAAGAAATATATTTAGAAAAATAATTTTAAAATTCTATCACAACAAAAAAAAAGAGACGTTTAATTATGCCGAAGTATGGCCGACGCCGATTCATTCTTTTGTATTTATGTGTATGTAATGTGCCAGGTATTCCTACCTACAGGGTGCTTTATGTTTTTAAATGATTTTTTTTTGTTCGACCTGAATAGCTTTAAAATGTAAACGATTTCAGCAGGTAAATACGAGTAAAACTTAACAGATTTATAAACTGAGCGACTGATTAGCACTTACGTTTTAACAATTTTGTATGAAATAAATATCTACTTTTAAAACAACTTTTTTGTTGCTACATAATAATTTATTGAAGAATGATTCAGGATTTTTTAGAATTTTTTCAAAAAAAAGTTGACAGGTTTTACATATCTTACAGAGAACAGATATAAAAAGCATTACTTTATGAAAATAAGTGAACAATATTTCATTGCTTGATTTGTATTCCACAAAGTGTTAAAATCCCTGGATTAAAAATCTGTTGAAAAGAAATGATAACTTGATATTTAATTGTTGCGTCAACATTCTATCAAGATACAACATATTGAATTTAATTGTCAACCGATTAAAAAATCTCCGAAATTTCAGAAAATTTGACATTATCCAGAATTAAAATAATACCCATTACCAATTTGATAGTATGGTGTAATACTTTAAGATTTTCATATTCTGCCAAAATACTGCCAAAGCTTATCAAAAAACAACATTTACCTTTCTCGTTTACTTACACCCGTAGAAACTGGAACTCTTCGCATAGTTAAACGATAAAACATACAAATCTAGTACATATATATAATTTTATCTTCAACATACGTTTAACAATGTCACCCTTTACAAAAATACATGTATTTTATATAGATTCACTACGCATTTTTTAAAAACTCTTTAATACATCTTCAACACTTCACGATAAGATATCGAAACTGAAATTCAAAGCAAAGTGTGAACAAAGTGTAAAGGGTGAATATAGGTGTCAGTCAAATTCAAATAAAAAAGAGCAAACAAAGTGTAAGCAAAGAGTAAAAGAAAATGATAACAAATTCACAACAATCAGTTTTTGTCTATTTTCTGTTATAATCATATGCAACTGCGCGCACATTCAACTAAATATTTGAATTGTTTTTTAGTTTTCTCTTTCATATGTTCTTGAATACATGGGAAGTGTTGCACAATTCACAAATGTCGGGTGAAACAAAACATTTTTTTCAACCAAAGAGGAAAATAGTACTACTTGAAGATACCATGTTAATACTACGTTTTAACCAAAAGATAGTCTGAGATTTAAGGCAAGAGATTTATGTGGTGTTTTCACCGCACTGAAAGATTAATAAGAAGATTAACTTTGACAGCATTTATCAATGTGCTAATGTTGTTTTAATTTTTCTTATAAAGTAGAAGCGAGAGAAAGAAAGTTTCATTTGTGCCAAACGATAAAAATCATCGAGATAGCTTAGACTGCTTTTACACGAAAGCGATTTTTAATCTTAGTTTCTCTTTTGGAGTCATCTTCCGCCTTGTGCAACCCCGCCACCACACACGTCTCCCTCCAACGGGCTTAAAAATCGCAAGGTAATATTGCTTCGTTTAAAAGCAGTATTAGCACAGTATGGATGTTAGGTCAGTTCGAACTTCGACCGATCGATCCTACGAAGATTTAGTAGAGATTTATTTCTAATCTACTAGATTTACGAAATAAATTTATATGGTAAATCTTCGAGATTTAAAGAAGATTTATGGTTAATCCACTTAAATCTCGGATTTACTCTTGGTGAAAACGTAGTATAAGATATCATAAAGACGTTTTAATGAAAACGTCCACAGAATATCTTCAAGATGTATTCGAAAGATTAAAATGAAAAACTCTTTCAGCATTTTAAAACTACTCCTTTTTAACCTTCCTACTCGCGTATTGGTCTCTCAGACCGACAAATCATTAATTCTTTGTTTTCTTGAAAAATATAATCCTTGCCTCTTGAAGTTTTCAGTAGCTTCCTAAATATGTGTTCTCCATCGTTTAGCTGGGCGCAAGCGCATATGCCGAATAGACGTGTTCCTTTTTTGTGAGTTTTCGGTCCCTCAGACCGACGCGTGTATAAGTCCAGATTGCTTCGATTTACGAAAATATGAAGATTGAATCTTTTTTTATACTTTTTTATATAATTATTAAGTTTTTTTTTTTTTTTCTTAAAGAAAATATTTTTTTTATTATTTTAGTTAAGGTCCAAAAAAAAATTGAATTTTTTGAGAGGTTAGTTTGAAAGGGTATTGCTTCCAAATAAAGTAATAATTCCTATACTTTTTTATTTGTTTCATTCAATTATATTATTTTCTTAAAAATAAATGGCAGAACTACTTATACAGAATAGATATTCAAGAAAATACAGACGAAATAAAGTCTCGGTCTGAGAGACCGTGCGCGAGTATATGTGTGTTGTCAAAACGCGCGAGTATGGGAAGGTTAAAAGGTTTTAAAGAGGGTACATAGAGCGTTAATATAATGACATTTTTCATAAATATCTTTAAGGTGTTTTAAAGATGTTTTATCAATAGTATAAGAGAAAGAACACTTTTAAATAGCGAATTAGGAGATTATAAAGTGAAATGGTATTAAAAACATTGAACTAATAGCTTTCTAAGAGCTGATTCATTTATTGAAGTACTCTCCAAGAGTTTATGTGTTGCTTGGGTAAGTTCTTATAAATAAAAAATGTTCCATTTTTTTGTTTTCTGGAAAGAAAGTGATTCGTGCTGAAACTGCAAATTCAGTACACCTGGTGAATTGTTTTTCTTCCCAAAATGAGGTTTAATAAACCACAATCGACTTCAAAGTGAACATAACACAAATCATCGCTTAATTCAGTCGGATCTACGTGGAACAGTTATTGAAAATTGCACCACTCGGATCCGTGCCAACGTGTAAAGCAGCGAAAAACAGTCTCAATACCCATCAATTTATTTAGCGGTGGCTTACCTATCTAAATTTTGCCTCGCTATCTTTATTGCAAATAAGTCTTCATTGTTCCGAAAGTAAAATAAAGATTCCCTTAGAATTTTCATTGAATAAAGAAAACAAGTAAAAACATTTTAAAGAAGCCCAAGCAAATAAAATAAAAAAAAAAGAAAAACCAAACCAATTCTATAAGAAAAAGCTTTTGTCACACTTTTCTATGACATTTCAATTAAAACTTCCTTTTTGTCCAAAAGGCATTGTTGTTTCAATAAACAGAGAGATGAGGTAAAACCTTAGATCCTTACTTAAATAATGTTAACTAATTAATTTTATCACCTGCCAAAGTTAAAAAGTTTCGATACTTCTTCCATTTTTAAAATAACTTAAGCAGATAGACATTTTCATTGATGTTGACGTTAAATTAATTGACAACGAATTTAAATGACATCGTGAAGGAATAGGTACTGCAGCATAGTGGGGCCAATCGTTAATGTGGAAGCTAAAACATTAACATTTTTTCAAGCAAATGGATAACGATTGAAATCAGACTGTATGAGATATCGATCTTCTATACCAGTAAAAGAAGACACTGTGAATGTTTTATTACAGATGTGATATCATTTGTAAAAATACTGAAAAGAAGGGGACCCAAATGGCTTCCCTAAGGTACAACCGAGCTAAATTTAATAGATCTCGAAAAAGAATTAATAATTATAATTAAATTTAAATTTAAGACCTACCAATGAGTTGTAATCCAAATAGTTCTAGTTTACGCAATAGAATGGAGTGGTTCATAAATTCGAAAGCCTTGCTAAGGTCTGTGTAAATTGAATCAACTTGACAATTTTTCTCAATGGATCTTATGATAAAAGCCGAAAATAAAGCCATGTTTCTTGAGGTAGAACGCCGAAACATATGTATAACCATGCTGCAATTCTGATATAGATTTTCTAGTTAAGAATTTTCTATAAGATTCTTAGACCCAGACTTATGAAAAAGTACAAGCTAAGATATTTTGCATTCCTTAAGAAAGTTTCCTTCCGAAAAGGATTAATTGAATAAACAAAAAAGAATAAAGCAAAAAGATGTGGAACAATCAGCCCCGGATTTAGCTTTTTTGGGCCCTAGGCCTGAAGAGTAAATGGTGCCCCCTTTGCATATATTCTCTTATATTGTATGGTTTACTTCATACAAAATTAAATACCTACTTAAGAAAACAAATTACAACGAATTCCATAAAACTAAAATTAATTTTATTTATAATGGTAGTTACAAGACTATGTACATATGTATACAACTTTTTTTTACAGATTTTTACTTAATTTTTGAAATATTGTTTTCTCGTTTTTTTAGCAGGGAAGTCTTTTATAAGTTCATCGAAATCTATTTTATGAAGCAAATCACTCTCAATACAGAGCAGAGATAGTGCATCAAGTCTTTCCTGCGTTATCATTGTTCGACAAGGACTTTTTAAGCGTTTTAATTGACTAAATGATCTTTCCGCAGGACAATTTGTCACCATCAGACTTAAAAATAAACGTAATTCCGTGTCTACGTTCGGAAACGCTGATGTAATTTTATCTTCAAACATAATCTTATATAAATTAGCTTGATTGAAAAATTTAAAATTATTCCCATTTTTATGCATTATAATACAATAACTCGTCAGCAAGTTCTGAATTTTAATCTTCCGGATAATTTGACACCAAACTCTGGGCACAGGCTAAAACGTTGACTTTTTCATTGCTTGTGCAAAGAAAATCAAATCTATCAGAAATTTCTTTATATATTTGACCTCTGGAATCCATTTGTATTTTTAAGTTATCGATAATAATATAAAATGCGTTTATTCGAAACTTATTCTTCGGGCTTAAATCTACATCGGGAGTATTAGGCTAGCCGCGCACTAGCAATTTTTAGTTGCGAAACTGCTTGGTTCGAGCAACTAAAAAGTTTGTGTGTTTGACACAAACTAAACGATTGCCTAAAATAAGTTCGCCATTTTATTGAACATATAATTATCTGCAAATTCACGGACATTCAACCAAACAGTTCATCTGTTTTCTATAAGTAACCAAACAGTTTCGCAACTAAAAATTGCTAGTGCGCGGCTAGCCTTACCATCGTTAGCCATTTTTTTGCGAATTCGTTTTCGTGTAATCATGTAGCTGCCATCAGGTAGGAGTTCCTTAGAGCGCATTTCAATAGTGTCGAAATTATCACGCATTTTCTCCAGTTGATCGGACAATGATCTATACAAATTCGCGCATGTCAGTAGTGGTACGTCTTCGCTTTGCAAAACCTTACTGACTTTTTGAAAACTTTGTAAAATATCGTTCCAAATCACAAGCATTAAGGCAAATTTTAGTTTATTCATTTTGTTTAGTAGATCACCAGCTTCCCTCCTAGCATCTCCTTTTAATGTATGATCTTCAGAAATGTCGTTTAAAGTATCTAATAATTTATTATATGATTTAATGATGGCAAAAGTAGCTGCAGCATGAGCTTCCCACCTTGTATCTGAGAGTGATTTTATCACATTATCATTTTGAAGAGCAGATTTTAACGTTTGCCAACTACTAGTTGATGCAGAAAAAAAATTGTAAAGCGATTGTACGACAGAAAAAAAAATCAACTGCGATAGCACAGCAATCCACAGCACAGCGACCAACAAGATTTAAAGAGTGTGATGCACAAGGTACATAGACTGCATATGGATTTGTCAGAAGAATTTGCTGTTGCATACCTTTATACTGACCGGACATATTTGGAGCATTGTCGTATGTTTGCCCTCTGCATTTCAAAATTGATATGTTATGTTCACTCAGATACTTTAATGCTTGATTAGCAATGCCGGATCCAGTATGAGAATGCATCTCCAAAAACGTTAAGAAGCGTTCAATAGGCTGGCCATCTTTAACATACCGCATGCATAACAATATTCAATTGATCCACATGAGACAAATCTGGCGTAGAATCTACAGACAAGCTAATATAGCCATTATTTCAATCAATTCTTCATATATAGTTTTAGATAGATATGAAGTTGCTCCTGAACCAGGATGTCCGAATTTTGAAATATGAGTGGACAAGAAAGGATCAAACTTTGCTTTTAATTCAAGAAGATCCATAAAATTGCCATTATTTGATGAACCAAATAATTAGTGAACACAAAAAGTATCGTAAACGCCAAAAACGTTAAAAGTAACGTAAATTTGGCAACATCAGTGTTCAGTTTATAGTCACTTAATTATTGCATTTGCAAAAATATAACTGAATACTTAAAATAAGCTCGTTCGGATTTGTAACTCAGGAAGAAAACAAAAAAATGTATTTCCTGTAAAATTTATATTTTGTCGCCGATAATTTGGCGGTTAGGGCTCGATATGCGTGTTGTACTTGTATAGTAAGACAACCAAAAGAGAAACAACGAAAACTGCAAGCAAGTAATGAAAAGTAAAAACAGATTATGTTATTTAAGAAAACAAATACATGTGGTGCTATGTATATTGTTTGCTTGAAAATGAAATAATGTATTTATTTGTAGTTACATACATATATGAAAATAATTGAGCGTTGCCGTATGCCGAATTTGAAGATTTGTGAAAATTTATTATCCATTTTGCTCGTATGAGCAATAAAGATTCAGTTGCTTCTACTTACTTTTGTGGCCCCTTTTTTCGTGATGCCCCAGGCCTGGGCCTGGTTGGCCTAAGGGTAAATCCTGGGCTGGGAACAATTCTTTAGAAATATAACCGATATACCATCAGCTGCAGGAATTGGATTTTTAATGATTGAAGCTCCAGCAGCACTTCATTACTACTTAATACGTCAATATCAACCTGACATGGTTATACTTGGGCATACTTGTTATAAGGAATTGAGTATACAGACTGGAAGAAATCAGCGAATAATTGAAGTATCGATGTAATGTTCCAAGATTCTGTATTCCTAAACGACATGTTTTTTTTGGATAACCCGTAGATTTTGTCTTCGTATTGGCAAATCAACAAAGTAAGTAAGTCATGACAAGAAATCTTGATATAAATAAATCCGCTGGTCTTGATAGTATACGCCCATTCTTCTAAAGAGGTGTTCTTCATCGCTGGCAAAAATATTACGTACGCTTTTCTGTCGCTCCTACTGTTCTGGAATCTTCCCTAGAAGACTTAAAACTATATTTGTTCAAGCTGTTCCTAAAAAAGGTGACTCTTGCTCCCCCTCCTCCTATCGACCAATTGCTCTTATACCCCCTTTCTTTTCAAGGTTTTGGAAACTGATCTTCACAAAATAAATGCTGGTGTTCTCAAAGGCTCTGTTTTGTCTCGGACTATCTTCTTAATTTTTATAATTGATCTCTTGTCTGAAACTTCTAATCCACTACATTGTTTTGCCGATGACTCTACTCTCCGATCTTTACAATATTGTTGAATTTGGTGTTAGAAATTGTGTGGAGTTTAATGCTGCGAAAAGTCAATGCCGTTAAAGTAAAATGAACCTCTTATGCCATTTTCCTTGAATGCCGCCTGCAACAAAGAAACCGGAAAGCTTCCAGTACTCGGTATGTGCGTCAACGACGATCTTCTTTGGAATAACCACATTCTCGAAACGCCAAAAATGCTGCTAATTGCTTAGGATTTCGATATCGATGTAAGAAATTTGTCACCCTTCTGATCTGGCTACCATTTATAAGACGTTTATATGTCTATAACTCGAGTATAACGTACATCTTTGGACAGGTGCAGCACAAACTTATCTCCACTTATTGAATTGAATTCAGAACAGAGCATTAAAACTGATAGGAAACATAGCTACGAGTATCATCCAACCATTCCCATCTCTTGACATCGTCGGAATGTTTTGTGTATTTCCTTAATTTATACCTTCTTTTACCAGTAATACACAATCGAGGTTGAAATTTACCAATCAAAAGGAACTGCTCGAAAAGCCACTCTATTGAAGAAACTAATTTTACATAAAATGGTAGGAAGTACTCTAAAGTGTGTGCAAAAGATGACGATAACTTGGAAACAACAACTGAATTCGCCTTGAAGCACTCTGACGGAAACTATGACCGCAGCTGTGCGTTGACTGGTGCCTCGATAGTGGGTGCACTTCTCACATGACCTCTCAGAAGTTTAAATTTGTTCAGCTGAGGTATATTAAAAAAAATTGAGTTTGGCAAATGGTGGGAAAATGTCAATTCAAGGTAAAGGTTCAGTCAGAAATTCAAAGCCAGATGGTGTTATTCCACAATGTTTGAGGTTAGATGAAGTAAGAACAGATTTGATTTTTGAAGTCGGTGGCAAAAGAAATAGACAAGAGGTTTGCTGTTAATTTCGGAGCCAAGGTGGCAGTTGTTATAGCACCAGATAGTAAAGTTGTTTTGGTGGCTGAGAGTAGGCGAGTTGACATATACTTTTTAAAAAGGGGACAAGAGGCAGCTAATTGAATTCAATTGCAAGGAAAATCTAGCATAATGGAATGGTATCAAAAATTAGGTTATATTGATTTCCTATTGAAAATGGAGAAAATTTCTTCAAGTCAAATGTAAGAAAAATGATTTTACTTGTGAGGCATGTGTAAAAGGCTTTGCAGTCTTATTGATTATAAATCCCGTTGGTGCGAAATATTTTCACTGCTTTTAAAGAATTTATATCATTTGCAGAAACACATACGGGAAAGAAAACTAAATATCTGCAGACGAAAAACAAACTGGAATACTGCAAAACTCAATTTGACACTTTTTGGAAAGACATGGTGTAACGGTCCGAGGTGTTGTCGGCGCAAGAACTTTCGATAGACTGTTCCATTTCTCCTAAACCAGAGGTGCTACAACCCCTAGAACACAAAATCACGTCAGCACCTTTGGAAACTAGTCCATCAAGAAATCCTTATAACCTTTCCCTCCATTACCACCATTACGACCCCCTGCTTACAGGTACAGTGGGCCGACCCTGGCAGCAGAAAGAAAAGGGTGTTCAGGTTACGAAACGGCGTGGCATGCTAGCTTTGTGCTTATCCTAGCTCGTCGGACGGGGGAGGTTCTTGCCATCGCAACGCTGAACGGTCGTTACGTAAATTTACATGCCGGATAATGTTTAAAAATTAAAGTTCGAGTTCAAATCAAAGGAGCCCGAATTCGTCCTGTCAGTATACCATCACAAAAACATCCAAACTTCCAAGTGAGGAGAGCGCGAGGTGAAATTGCTCTCTGAGGGGTAGCCCACCCACGTATCGCAAAGGATACTACCATGACTGTTATGCCCTCGATTTATATAACAGTCCCAAATCTGGATAAAAATGCTTTCAAAATATCACTGTTACATAATTAACCCAATCAAATTATAACTAAAATCAAAATGAAAAATATATATCAAGGCGTAAACTTCATTCCCTTCTCATAATTGTCTTCGCTTATCCTCAGATTACCTTCTCCTTCCTTTGACACATCCACCTATGACGTCACTTAAACCGACTGCATCCTAAGAAATTTCAAAAAAATACAGAAAGAAAAAAACTTCCCCAAGAATATTTCCATCTGCGGTAAAAATAAAAAAGGTTTATTTCTTTTAAAACAATGTTTGGCCACTTTTATTCAACTAATTAGACTAATCCTAACAAAAATCGATAAGAAAGGAGTAACTTAAGCTAAGCACTAGGTAAATTTAATATTGATGCATACGAAGATAAACTCAAAAGAAAACAAAAAAAAGGTATAAAATGTATAACCAACAATCGATCGTTGTAATCAATCAAAATCGATTCAATTCATTATTGCAGTATTTCTTTTCTATGTAATTCTAACTATCATATTACATTTTTTTTCTGTCTTATTCATTAAATATTTTATGTTAATATTTCATTTTTTGTTCATATAAAAAAATTAAAAGAATTTTGAATTTCTCGCAGAGAACAAAAAAAAACTTTTCTCGCCAGCTATACAGATGTCAATAAAGATAATTTGTATGTATCGATCGTGTATAGATATAGCTAATGAGAGTGAGAGAGATGATTACACACATATAATGCGTGGTCTGCAAATGTAAATATTACTTTAATTTCACAATTTATTATTTTTCCAATACCTATATAGATTTAATTTTAATGCCTATTTACTATTAAGTTTCCTTTTGATTATTTTATAAAATTGAAAAGTAAAATAAGTGTTGTGTTTTAAATAAATATTAGAAAGAGATAATAGGATAGCTTCAAAATTCGCCACATTACATTTACATTTGTTCTCTCTTTGAGATTTATATCATAACTCGTCTGTAGGTACGATATTGACTTACATACAATTTTCTTCTGTTATCTGTTTAATTTGTAGGTGGTGAAGCGCAATGATTTATCTGTTCAATCGTTCAATAAAGATTAGGAAAAAAAACTTACCACAGCTTTCAAATATTTCCCCTTGAGGTGGTGCACCGCTTCATAGGTTTGTGGTCTCGTACTTAACTGTAAATATAAACTTGAACAGCATCAAATGAGATCACTACACCTTGCCTTTCGATAACACAAGTGAACAAAACTAGGTCTTTTAATTGTAATAATTTTTTTTTGTAATATTCTTTTTTTTTATGTACCACTAAACACTTTATCAAATGTGGTGAACTGAGAAGAAGATTGGTGAAATAAAGTTAATGAAGGTAGGAATAAAAAAAAACTATTTTAATGTTCAAGGTCTATTATATAAATGATGGTATCGGAGATCTGATGAGGTTAAAGATGCAGGAACGATGATGGGGCTAGGGATGCTGGGTACAGATGTTAAGTTGGGAGCTTTGACTGTAGATTTTTGGTTAAAGGTGCTCCTTTTTATATAGCTCGTGACGTAGGAGTTCAAAGGTTTAGGATAGTGGCCTTTTTTTGTGTATACGGTGTTTGTCGATGAATTTTTTTTTTTTTTTTGGGTACAGTCTGTCTGTAACTCTTCCCAGTATACATGAATGCCCACTGCGATACCACTTTGGGGGCTTTTTGGATCCGCTGGGGCCAACTTGGTGTTGGGTGACCAGAATTTCGGTTTGCGATTTTAGGGGACTCGCTTTTAGTAGTTCGTCTCAGATTTTTCTCCTTTAGAAGGTTCTTTTGGGCTCAATTAATGGGACAAAATGCACACATAAAATTTTCTTGGGCTTAGGTCGGATTTTTTTTTTTTTTTTTTTTTTTAAATATTATTTAATCAATTTAAGATTACGCGCCAAATGATGTACATATGTAAGTTAGATTTGTGGGCAGGCGGATGGATTTTTGATGGCTTTTTTTTTGTACACATAGGCAATAGGTTAATTTTTTTTTTTACGTATTTTAAGTAATAAAATATTCGCGGCCGAATATAAAGTCATTAAAATGTAAAACTATATTTAAATTTTAATTTTGAATAAACTTAAATAAGGTCTGATGTCGAAGGATTTAATATTTGTTTTTTTTTCTTTTTCAAACTGCCCGACGAACGAAGCGGACCACACAAAATCTTTAACACCAAAGAAGAGCGAGATTTGGCAATCCTGGCTTATAATTATAGCCTGTCGGCAACCCACATCAAAGCCGACATTTCGTGCGAGAGAGAGTTCCCAATATGGCGATGGAAATGATTCCGGAAGGCACTTTTCCTGGCGGCATTTTTAACCAAGGGATTAAACTTTTTATTTTAAAAATCATTATTGATTTTTTTAAGAATAGGTGTGATAAACATTCCATTCACTGGTCAAAATCGGCGTAGAAAAACTCTCCGGAAACACTTCCATGACAGAAAACGCCACGAACTTACATATATATGTGTTCTCTTTATTTATGCATTTTGTCGTCATAATCTATTTACGATTTCTCTTAAAAGAGATCTCATTCAAAATCCACTTCATGAAATGGATGTTGTCAGCCATTTGACGATATAGTGAGCTCTTTAATATGTTTAAACTCACCACCTTATGTCGAATTTTCCCCACCATCATCATCGCTGCAATACATTAACTTTTCTATCAATATTGAATTGAATCGAATGTCATTGATTGAACCGAAGGTTCAGATTTTTGCTAACTGATTACAGATATCATCAAACTTTATCGACTGTTGGTTTTAAAATATATGGGTAGATGAATAAACTCGAATGAACTTGATCGTTTCCCACAATGGTATACAAAGAAAGCTGACAGACTACTACTTGAAGAAACATAATATGGGATTCATTCTGATACCTTAAGCATGGTTTTCTATTCTTATATGGCGGGGACAAATATATGATGGGAAACATAAGGCTTGCTTGTTGAAGAAGCTCTCTATGGTCTTCGCCAATTAGGATGTGCATCGTATAATAAATGAGATGTAGAACTAACCAATTTAAAATAACAGAGAAACAAATAAAATCCGTGTGCGTACTGAGAAGACAACAAGCCACAAGCCAAGAAGACAAATAGCCATCTATGTAGATGACTTGATAATTGTATTAAACAATCATCAACAAATCAACGAGATAAAGAAGAAACTAATGCAACTTTTTGAAATGAAGGACCTCGAGCAGATACACTACTGTCTGCTATTGATATTTAAACAAAGCGATTACATAACACAAATTTCAATATCACAGCCAAGATATGCACTGAAAATTTTAAAACGTTTCAGGATAGAGAACTGCAAGTCCCTTGCAACACCTCTTGACTCAAATATGAAGCTACAGCGTTCATTAGATAAAACTAATCATGACGGTAACGTACCCTACCAAAATCTAATAGGTTCTCTTTTGTACTTGACAGTTTCTACCCGCTCGGACCTCGCATATACCTGCGGTCAGCAAAGTTAAGTCAATTTAATACGAGTACCTGTTATTGAACCGAAAATTGGAAAAACGAATGCTCTGTCAAACAGGGAGGCGGAGTTTTGTGCACTGGCAGGACCAACTAAAGAAGCTTTACATTTTCAACGACTTATATCGGAGATTCTGCCACCTTTAAATCCAATAACAGTTTACAACTTGGTTAACCAAGGAGCTCAAAAACTAGCCACGAATCCAGTTTTCAAAAAAGCACATTGACATTCGACAGATTAGTGTTAAGGCCCCACTGTTCACCGGCAGATTGGCGGCCTGTGCTGTTCTCCTCGAATCGTTTCACTTCGTTTCAATTGACTTAAAAGGAAACTAGTAAAAACGGAATCTTAATTTTCGAAAATTCTTAGTGGAAAAATTCGAATATTACAACTGAAACTGAAAAAGAACAAAAAAAAGATAAGAAAGAGCATTCAGGAAGCTTACACAAAAATTATGAAGAACGAAAGAAAATTCTCCTTTCTCCTGTGATGTCCTTGACTATGAGGAAGAGTTTTTTTTTTCTTATTTTTTGTTAAAACTTTAATTACTTTCCATGCTTTTTGATGATTATGTTTATGATGCTTGTTGAAAGGGGGAGGCGTGAAGTTGAGTGTTTGAGTAGAATGGAGGCCTTGGAAGTAGTAAGGTGGGTGAAGCGATGCGCGTAGCAGTACGAATGTTTTATGACAAAGTGATTAAAATACAAACTAAGAAATTAACACCGAGTAAGCTACGAAGTTAGTAAAGAGTATGATTTTCAGAAGTACTCGTTACAAATTTTTAGTAAGAAATATTTAAGTAGATTTTAATGAGAAAATGAAATTTAAAAAATAAAAATCAATCATTAGATGGATGGATTCTTAGAACGATTCATGAATTTAAGATAATCTCCATATAAAGAAGGGCACAAAGTACGATAGGAAGATAAGAAGATCGAAGTAGAAAATAATACCATTTTGAGTCTTTTATTTTTGAGTGAGAATATAGGTAAAGTGCAGAAAGGAGATAGATCTATATCTATCAATTTATCTACAGAAAATGTGAAAACAGAGGAATAAGTTTTTTGTAAAGAATATTAATAAAATGAAGACACTAATAACAGAGAATGAAAAAATTGTGTAGGTAGACAGAAGAAGAAAAAAACAACAGTTGCGTGTTATGTTTTCTTACGACTTTGGAATTAATATTTTTCTAGGAATTTTCGTGAGAGCAGGCAAGTGCTTAAAATAACCTGATATAAAAATTAATTTTAGTTCCTATAACTGACGATCTCCCTTACTCATTCATCCCACCTAGCAATCCTTTTATTAGAGGTCGAGATTAACTATTTCCAATAGCTCTAGCTGTCTCCAGTTTTGCACGTCAAGTTGGTTGAGGTCCTATCCCAATTGTTTTGGGCCACCTGAATCGTGGTCTTCTAATACTGTGCCGTAGCTTGTTGTTGGATTAGAAGACTTTCCGGGCCAGAGCATTTGGGTTATTCGCTCTACATGACCTAGCCATCTCAGTCTTTTGACTTAAACTTCTTTGACTAGGTCGGATGCGCTCTACAGCTCGTACAGCTCAGTTTCTCCTCCACACCACCAATTTGGCTATCGGAACATCTTAAAGCCTTCTCATACACTTTTGACAAGGTCCATGCCTTTGCATCATAGATAAATGGAAGACTTTGAAAGATGCTATCATACGTGGTAATTGTCGTTTTGAAGTTCCTGGGTTTTTTCCAAGATCTGACGTAATGTAAATATCGATGGTCGATGACCGATGCTGGACTTTCCGGGTCTAAAGCAGCACTGATATAGACATATTAGGTTGGTGACGAAAGGCTTCAGCCGTTCACATAATACGGAAGAAATGATCTTGTAAACGATATTCAGCAGACTAATGCATGCCTCTGTAGTTGGATCAGTTCAAAAGAGTCTCCTTTCTAGAGGATCGGACAGACCATGACATTGTTCCATTCACAGGGAATGCTTTCTTCCGACTATATTTTGCAGATAAGATAATGCATACCACCAACTAAGTCATCGCCTACGCGTTAAAGCCACCTCCCTGACGGGTTTCACCATGTCGTGGTGGGGAGGCTTACTTCTATTCTCCAGCTGCTCTCCCAGCTGGGGATTTAGACAACTAAGAAAACCCAAGAGAGTAGAAGGTTTGAAACGGGTGTGTTCGTTGAATCTCCGGCTACTTACGTGGCTGGAGATTTTAAGGTATTCTCCAGGTTTTAAGGGGTGTCTAGTGTCTTAAGAGAGAAATTGGTAAGGTCTCCGGCTACTTGCGTGGCTGGAGATCTTAAAGGTTTCTTACAAGGATGGTGAAGGGTGAAATTGTTGAAGTTTTCGACTACTTGCGTAGCTGGAGATTTCTAAGGTTTTACTGGGTCATGAAGGGTGAAATTGGTAAGGTCTCCGACTACTCGCGTGGCTAGAGACTTTTAAGGTTTTACTGGTTTATGACAGGAATTAACTGGTAAGGTCTCCGGCTGCTTGCGTGGCTAGAGACTTTTAAAGTTATAAAAAAGGGTTTAATAAGGGTAAGTCTCCGGTTACTTGTGTAACTGGAGATCGTATTTGCAGTAGCAAATAATAGTAGGACCGTCGTCCTAGTTCTTAGAACAAAGACTAGGAGTGTCTTTCCTAGTTTGCCGTAAGGTGAGCAAAAGACTAGGAGTGTCTTTCCTAGTTTGCCTTAAGGTCTTAAGGTAAGCAAAAGACTAGGAGTGTCTTACTTAGTTCGTCACATGGCGAATGAAGACCAAAAGGAACCATACTAAGTTGTTGGTTACTACCCCGGCCGACTTCTTGGTGTGTGTATCCTAAGGGTTGACAGGCCCAGGGTTTTGCAGGAGCTCATCTGTAAGTGACCTCGGTTGCGACGCTCCATCGGAAGCTATATTCTGGAACCGTGTCTCCCATTTGAGTTGGGAGTTGAGTTTTACCCTCGGCTCAAACCCTATCTATGAGGTAGGCCCCCTAGTGGGAACATCATGGTCATCATCATCATCATCGGCTCGACAACCGGGTTCCGGTCCTGGCCTCTTTCAACAAGTCTCTCTACCTATCCCGGTCTCTAGCCGACACCATCCAGTTGCGCACCCCAAGGCTTCGGGTTTCCTGGTCTACGCCATCTCTCCGGCGCAAGCATGGTCTACCACGCTGTCGTCTACCATAGAATGTACCACAAAGAACTTTCCGAGCAGGTTCCTCTTCGTTCATGCGAGCTAGGTGCCCTGCTCACCGGAGTCTACCGAGCTTAATTTTTGTCACGATATCTGCTTCAAGGTAGATTGCGTACAGTTCATGATTGTACCGTCTCCGGAATCGCACCTCCTTACATACGGGGCCAACAATTCTCCTTAAGACTTTTCTCGCGAACCCAGCTAAGAGGTCGGAGGGGGGGGAACATCATGGTGGCTTGGTTTATTCCGAATGCGGAGACACATGGTTTTCAAGATTCTTTTCTTGAATTCAAGAGGTGTTAGATAGACCTCGCCTCCAAAGCAAGAGGTGTGCATATGCTGCAACATATCACAACTTTGCGACCGAGATAGCTTGCTATGTCGGGGTTAATGGTCAGGTCCCAATCTGACTCCAAATGGAGGTAGGCCTCCCGTGGGATTGAGCGATAAAAGGCAGGTGCTCACGTTAAACCAAAAGACGATCTTGCGTTAAAGCCATTAGAAAATCTCTCCTGACTGCGTTATCGGAGGTGGTGTCGTGCGGGCTGTATCTTCCAACCGTGTCATCAAAGATGTCTTCTCTTGCTAGGAAAATAAAAACAAATCCGCATCCAAATAAAAGCTCTTTTTGTTCTTGTTAGCATTCTTGGTAGCAGATATCACAGTCTTTTTATTTTCGTCTCGCCGGTCCATCCCACTGCATTCCTTGGATGGCGGTAGTATCTACTTTGTAGTAGGCTTCAGCTAATTGTTTGGCTGCACGTGGTCTAGTAAAGAACCTAACATTCCACGTACTTGCATGCTTCGTCATCAGTGAATCTGTCCGTATCCGACGCTTACTTTTGTTTCGCAACTAGTCGGGAAGTCACCCCGAAAGGTGTTTTCGTATTGAATAATATTTAGAAGAAGCCTAATCTTTCAAAGGTTAAAACTTTAACTTGAAATGAAAGGGGCTTGAGAACCTGTGTCACCAATGTCAACTTGATTTTTTAAAAAACAGTAGATGTATTCAAGTGGCAGTCTTTTTGAAATATTCTATTTTAGAATAGTAGTTGTGTAGATACTTAAAAAAATGAAAGTTCAAAAGTCTACCCTAACATGATTTCAGTTTTTTTCACCTAATTATATTTTTTATTGAAAAAAATCATCTCAAAAGGACTACTGTTCAAGTAGAAATAATTAAAAACATCAACAAAAAAATCGTCTTTGGTGTTGTTGGCCATTTAAATAAATAAACAGCTTTAAATATAAAATGCATTTCATATTTATTTATAGACTCTGGCAGCCAGAGAGTACCACAATGAATACTCAACTTTTTCATATAATTTACCTATAAACAAGTCATCCAAAAGGACCATATCCTTTAGTCCTCCATATCTATACAGTGAGAGAGAACTAAACCTTAAAAATTTCCTCCATTGCACAATCATGTAAAAATTGTTTTTCATTTTTCTGTTTTCTTTTATTTATAGATCAGCAACAGAATACCTTAAAAGGATTACGACCAGGAGCATAGTTTTGATAGAAAGTGTACTTAATACACAACACACACACAGTGTTATTGTATCTGCAATTGCTACAGTCCTGCAGAAGCGCAGCATTGAGAGGCATCCCAAAACAGAAGGTATAAAACAAACCGGCAGTTCTTATGATTCAACGGTAACACACAGTTTGCTCGCTGTACAAAATACATATATAACATCGAACTCGAAGCAACAGCAGTTAAAGGTAGCGTGGACGGAATTTGTTAAAAGGCTCGAAGGTAAATGGTATTTTCGAAATATCCTGTTTGCGAAATGAAATTTTTTTCCTTCATTGGGAAATATGGACTTGTATGTATGTGTAAAGGATGAAGAGTAAATCGGGATTAGTTTATCAAAAAAAAAAAAAGAATTTCAATCGATTTGCCTGATCTTAGTACTAATCAACTATTTTCCGTGATAGCGGGGGTTTTTCTTTAACAAAAAAGCATATCCCGAAAAAAAAGACAGTGTGATATTATTTTGTAGTCTCCTCGTAAGATTTTTTTGAACAATGTTCCTAACCGATTATAGAATTTATTTTCCCGTAGCATACCAACCGGCAATTTGAATTCAAAATAGGAATAGGAATTCTGAAAAGTTGTGTAGGTTATATGAAATATTTCGGGATTTCATCTTTTCAGGATAATGGGATACCTGATGAATTTAGCTTTCTGAACTTTAGGTAGGTATGAAGCTTTTGTTTACGGAAGTTTGTATTTTATGGATCCTGGTTTTTCGTATTTCTAGGACCAACCAAATAACAATGGATTGGACTTGGCTCCTATTTTTGTGCAGTTCGCCTGAAAATCATTAAAAATTTAACTACCCTTGAAGTCTTTGAGCACAGTGTGGGCGTTTAGTTAAAAGTTGAAAAGAATTGCAAATGTGATACCGATGCCCATTGGTTTTAATTACACATTCGTGTAGTGCGGCTAAAGAAAGAATCTCTGAATTTAACAGTTCGTTTTGAAATTCAACTATCAAGCTCCATTTTGGATTCTATCCAAGATACTGAAGTGATTTATTTAATCGTATGCCCAAATATCGCAATTATATTCGAGGTTTGGATGAATATAGGTCTTATATAGATTACAGAAGATCGGAAGGGGTGAAATATTTCTTGCAATGTTGCAGGAAACCTAAACACTTAGCAGAGTTCTTGGCAACTTCGAGTATATTTTCATTTCACACAAGGTGGACTGTGGTACACATAAATCTACTGAGAACTGAAAGCTGCTTGGTTTTTCAATACAAGTGCTGTTTATGGATAGTAGCATGGAGGGTGTATTCGGTTTTAACGACAGAAAACAGCATTCAATTTTTGAAGCAATGAATTCTACGCGTGTTGTTGTTCCACGTTTGACAATGCTATCGAGATCAGAATTTAATGAGATTGGCTTACGCTGCCATTCTAAGTCCACACTCAAATGACAAGTACTTGAATCTGGAAACGAAGCTGAGAGTACTGTCGTGATAAATGGATTAGTTGTTCAAGACAAAAGATTATATTCATAAGTCGGTTTTGTTCGAACACTTATAACTCGAGAATGGCTGGACCGATTCTCATGGTTTTTGATTTGCTGTATTTATCTCCATCCCGAATAGCAGAATAACTATTAAAAACATTAGAAAGTTGAGGAACAAATTAACTAACAGAAAAATCATTTTCCCAAACAAAATGTTCATGGGTTTCGTAAGAGTCAAACATTTAATGTTAATCTCAAATTAAAGAACGTATTTAAATAAAGCTTTCGAATCAACAAGATCCACAATATTCAGATAGGGGCGTATTTAAGATTTTAAGAATTTAGAATTATGTCAGTAATGAAAAAGGATTGACATATCTATTGGTTGTCAAATATTTATGCGTGCGAGCAGAAATTTATTTTATGTAAACTAAGGAAAATACATAAATATCAAGCTACTAAAATATAAAAAAAATGACAAATGAACAAATGACTTAATTAAAAAAAAAAACGTCAAATCAATTGGTTTCACTGAATAATTCTAGATTATTCTGTCAATCCAGTCAGAGTCAGTATATTATATAAGGGAGAGTATGATAACTTGGGCGCCGAAAATTGATAACGGATTTTTGTAGAGGGGTCAAAAACAAGCATTTTTTACTATGGGAGGGGTCTAGCTCGCCCCGTTAAGGAAAAAAATTACTTAAATTAAAGTACTATACCGGTTTTGAAAGCCAGAAGTCTGTTCTATACTCCTAAATTTAATTTAAATTATGTATGTCAATAGTTTTAGAAAAACTCAAAACTTTATTAAAAAAAAGTTTAGACCATTTTTTTCCAAAATTGTGAAATGAAGTATTAAATTGGCTTTTTGTGGTCAATGTTATTCTGAAAAGAACACAAAAAACCGAATGATTTTATGTCTTCTAGTTTTTGAGAAAATTGAAAATTACCAAAACTCCATTTTTATGAGATTTTTGATTTTTGGTAAGTACGGTGATTTCATTTTGAGGATTAATGTTAATGTGGTTCATCTTTGTATGTAAAGTACAAAATTAATTTAGCTTTACCCAGAATGCACCACGAGGTAGAATTGCATGGCATTCCGCGTCTTAGTCACTCAGTGAGTAAGTCAAGAGTTAATTTTAATTAAAAATAGTCAAGTCAATTTTTCAATGTTCAATGTATTAAAAAGTTTATGTAAGTCTCGTAAATGAAGTCATCGTCCGTACGTCGAGTTCGTTGATTTCGTTGTTGATTAGGGTTGCCAGATTTTTCTAACACCTCGGGCTCGGTGGGAAAAATGGCTAAAATAATGAAAAATCCCGGGATTTCAACATATTGCCCGGGACAAAATAAATAAAATGCACGACTGGGTCGCACGAACTTGCTCCTATGTAATAGACTAGGAATTTTAAAAACGAATGTTATTAGAGAAAATTGTTCATCAGGATAAAATTATCATAATTTTTTAAATTCGTTTAGTAGTAAGAGAAAAAAACAGAATGTTATGCAAATATGAATTTATGCAAGAACAAAAATTACTCGTATAATTCGTTGTAGTGGTTTCTTAAAAAAAAAGTTTTTATATACAAACTTTTTAAAAAATTTTGGTACGCCAAGTCAGTTTTTATTATTGTTCGAATAAAAATTAAATATACAAAAAAAAATAAGTATCCGTTTCTGAGATATTGAATTTTCTAAAAAAGAAAAAAAAATAGATTTTTTTTCAAAACTTCAAAAAAAATATTTATTTTAAAGATTTGAAATGCAATGTATTTTAGACTTTTGAGAAGCTTCTCTATAAAAAATTTCATTTTGATCCGTTATGTTCATAATGAGAATTTCAAAATTCGAAAAAATGGTTCTATGGTAGGTACAAGCTGTAGATAATATCTTAATTCTAAAATTTTTTTATTAAATTAAAGATCATAAAAATGAATTGAAAGAAAAAAATTTTATCACAATTCTAGGTGCCATTTTCGAGAAAAATACGATTTTTGAAAACCATTTTTTAGCATTTGTATTGTAGGTACCTTCATTTTAAGGTAAATAAAATTTTTTTTCCCACATTTTGTAGATTATATTGAGAAACTTTTATTTATCAAGTTTGAAAAAATCTAGCATGGGGTTTTCGAAATATTGAGTTTTGAAAAAAAAATTTGAAGTTTTTTTTTAAATCCAAAAAGTTTTTTTTTGAAAATTTGGGTACACAATTCTATTTATGTTTTTGGAGAGCTTTAACAAAAAAAATAAAAAAATGGTTCCATGGGGGGTACCCTCAATAACCATTTCTTGGAAAATTTTTTTCAACCATTACCGAGCTTTAACTAAATATAATTTTTTGTATTTTTATTTTTAAGATCTATCGAACAGAGAAAAAAAAATATTTATAAAATTTCGAAAAAAAAATTCGTATGGGGGGTACCGTTATTTTTGGTCTTAAAAAAAAAAGATAAAAAACGTGTGGGGGGGAAAAATTAAAAATGTTATCTACCAAATTTAAAGAAAATCGGCCGAGCCGTTTGGGCTGTAGTCGAACAGACAAACAGACAGACAGAATTGCGAGACCCACTTTTTTGGGCTTCGCTATCATCGTAATGTCAACTTTGATCAAAATCTCGAGTTCGATTTTTTTTACAAATGCATAACTTGCCTTATAGTACCTAAAAGTCGCAAGTAAAAATTATAATATACGTGATGTACATAGATCAAAATAAATAAATTCTTTTATTTCATTAATTAAATGACTTTTTTTGTCATTTGAAAATATTTTTCTTTTGTTAATTTTTATGACAGATGTCAGTTTACAAAAATATATTCTTCGTTACGTTAGGTTTGTTTGATTGAAATTTTAAAAGCAATTTTTTTTATGTACGAATATGTTTGTTTCCTATGAACTCCAAAACATAGTGACCGATTTCGATGAAATTTGTAGGAAATCTTAAAATTAGCCCAGTCATCGGATCAACTAATTTTTTTTTGTTGTTTTTTTTGCACAAAACAAATACAATTTCGAATTTGGCTTGAATAAATGTATTTTTTTTTAGATGGCTAAGGCATAACAAGACACTGTACCTTTGATTATTCCGCCAAAAGCTACCTGGCTATAGATAATAAGTGCTTCCCGTGCAAAGCCGGACCGCCTCGCTAGTTGATTTATATAAGAAAGTAAATCAGAGACAAAAGGAAACCTTATGGTACACCAGCATTTATTTTATGCCTATCAGACTTAAAACCGTCCAAAAAAAAAAAGACTTGTATTGAACGGTTCGAAAGGAACTTTTTAATCCAACGAATAAGAGTTTCATCAACCCAAATGCACACATTTTCAATAAAAGACCTTCATGCCTTCATGCTTTTTCAAATATCAAGTACAGTAACTTTTCTTTCTTCGAAGCGATGTAAGCCATGTTTCCGGTCATTGAGAAGCTTTCGTTCTTCAAGATATTTAATGAGCTGATAGTTTGTCAGCGTTTTCTTGACTTTGGAAATAATGGACACGTAAGTTCAATTGGACAATAGTTTTAGGGAGAATAATCTTCGCCTTTTTTAGAGGCTATACTGTTTTCTAAATACTGTTTTCCATCCAATCGGAAATATACCAGTAAAGCAATATAGATGGAAAAGCGTACACAATGGTTTTGCCAGCGTTGAAGAATACCTCTTAAGAACAGGGGAAGGGATACTATCTGAGCCAGCAGCCGCGGACTTGGATATCGATATCTTTAAGTGCTCTTGCAACTGTACACAAGCAAAAGACGATCTACCCCATCAAATCATTTACGTTCTAAAGTACAGGAGGAGCCATTACACTTTGTGAGAGCGTCGTATTAACAGCAAACAGCTGCAAGCAAATTCGAGTTTTCTTGTGAGCTGTCATAAGGAGTGTCTTTGAAGACGAGTGTTGGAACCAAAGTCGAAGTAGTATTTGGTCCATTTTTTACAGTTGACCAAACATTTTTACTGTCCTTGGGGCATTGTTGTATTTTTTGCCTTAAATGTAAGTCATGCAAATCTTTGGTCGGTCGAATATTATCATTACATGCCTTTCTAGATTGCTTCAACTTATTCCAGTTTTCCGGAAACTTACTTATCTGTCCCTATAATAACCTTCTTACAACTCGAATAAAACTAAGAAGTGCAGCATCAGGAATTTGACAAGGCTCGTCAACGAGCGGAGTCAAGTTGTTCAACTCAAATAAACTCTCGACATATTTTTCTTCGGATGTTGGCTGACTAGAATAACGCAGCAACTAAGAATTGTGTATATTGACAAACCCGTAACAACGAATTAACTATTCGGTTAATGAAAAACAACTCTCTGGATAAAGTCCGACAGCGCATAGGATACGTAAGAAGTCGAGTTATTATCCAAAGTTGGGCTGCTCTGGGCTCATCTTCTGTGCTCTTCTATTCTGACCATTTTTAGGATATAGTCCAGCTGCATTTTCAACATTGAGATGAATATGGTAGGGAGGTTAGTCTCGAACGGAAGTTAGTGGTACTCGTGGAAGTTGCAGCCATCTCTTCAGGAAATGGGTTGGTGACGTTTTCCCCATGACAATATCCCCAAACCCAAAATCCCCAAACCCAAAATCCCCAAACTGAAATCCAGCAGCGAAATATCCAAAGAGAGAATCCCGTGGCAAAAATCTCTATGCCAAAATCTCCAAGAAAAAAAAAAAATTTATTCAAGTAGTGAAAAATGCGATTAAATCGCGCGATTTACAAAAGAGTTTAGTGATGTGCTATTCCTTTCAAATTGTTGTTAAAAAACACAATTGTTATCATGTCATAACGGTAACAGAATCTCATGCACGTGCCGAAAATGAAACGGTGTTAGTAGACGTACCTGGACATTGGGGATTTGGAGATTTCGTGGAGATTTTGGCAAAAAAAATTGTTTTTTTTTTTTTGGGGATTTTTTCCATGGAGATTTTCTGTTGAAGATATTAGGAAGTTGGATTATTTTTTTTTTGAGAATTTGTCCAGTGGTGATTTTTTTTGGGGGGATTTCATACGACTCCCTCAGGAAATATCTCGAAATAATTCTACCCCGTTGTATTCCTTGTGACCACATAACTGAGCAATGAAACACATGATATCCTTCGCTGGCGTTTCAAAGATTTGAAATGGATATCCCTGTTTTGTATAACTTTCTTCCATGGAGAATTGAGTTAGTTTTGTAACCGTGTGGTTTTTAAGTTCCAGATTTCTTGAAATGTTTTCACAAAGATTATTGTAGTTATTCACAATTTCAATATTTCAATCCACAAATTCCGATCTCTAGTTACGATAACGTTATTTTTCATTCGGTCAGTATTTAGGATATATATACCTATTTCATTTTTTAAAAGGCTAAATGAACTCCAATATTGCTTAGCAAGTTTAGATATATGCACGACCAAAAACTATAAATCTATCTAGCGTTTTTTTTAAATATACCTAAGGCACGACATTTTTGGAAGCCAAAACTCGTAAGAATTGTTCTAGTTGATCATTAGAAAGTCTCTTTGCGTTGTTGAAAGCGGCCAGTAAAAAAAATTAAAAATGACGATTTTAAGGACATACATATTTTGAAAAAAGATGTTCAGGGGGCTTAGTTTTTTTTAAGGGACTAAATAAATCTTTAGTTTTTTTGTATTTTCTCTTCGGTACACATTGAAATATAGAAATTAAATTTAATGAGTCTTCATAAACATACAAATTCATGGTTAATACATAATAACTTAGCATTTTATTAAAAGAAAATAATATATTATAATAAATTCTTGTTTTTACTTAGAATCAATTTAAAATAAATTATATTCTTTTTAAAAATTTTAAAAATATTTCGCAATGAAGTTCGAGGTTCAACTTAACTTAAAAAATCTCAGGTTTCTGAATAAAATATCATATGTTCATTTTTTAGCCAGGGGACTGAGACCAGGGGACTGAGGTTTTTCATGGTTTTTGCGCAAAAAAGATATTAAGGTTTTACTTAAAGAGTCAAACAAATATACATATTTAATATTACAGTTTTATCAAACCTATACTATACTGCTAAAAAAAGATGCCTACTAACATATTAATTTGTTTCGTAAAAACTCACCAGAGGACTGATAAACTAAACGAACAATCCACGACTTCTTGCACAAATGTCATTTTCACAATACTAACATAAGAAACAGAATCGAGTTGCACCTCTATTTTATTGTAAGGAGACTTGGTACTTCAAATTGCTAGTACTGGAAATTCGAACGATATCCTAGTTATTGATTTTTTCGGCTGTTTCAATATTCCAGGGGACTGATATGAAATGCGGGGGACAAAGTTTAATTAAGTTTTTTTTGCAATAAAATAAATTACTAAAAAATATTTATCTATTTCGTAGCAAAGATGTATTATTTGGTGTAACTTCGGTGGAATTTATCTTAGTGTGAGACCTGAAATAAGACACTGGGGACACGTCAGAGGACTGAGAATCGGACACTTTGAAGAATTTTTTGAGAAAAATAAAATAAGGTCACCCTAATAATATTGTTAGGCCAGTTAGATATCAATCAGATTGTTGCACTTTTTCTTCGCGGCGCAATAATGGGTATCCGACCTCTTTTTATTAAGATTATTATAATTATTAATTTTATTAATAATAACAAATAACTACGCGAACTCGAATTAAAACGAAAGGAAAACAAAACACGACTCGACACGCTTTTGACAGATAAGCCAAAAAAAGAAAACTGAGATAAAACAACAAAAAGTGCAACTCGCGTAGCTCGTTGATGTAAGCTACCACCGCGGCTGCTCAGCTGGGCTGGGTTCAGTGGAGGTGGAAGAATTCGCGATGGGGAGATTTAAATTGATTATCAATATAATCAATTTAATGAAGCGAAAGAATATTTTTATTACAAGCACAGTGGGGTACTGTAATAAAAAGTGGGCGCCAGGAATTTTTGTTCGCAAGACAATTAGTAAAATTCCAAAACTAATGAATAAGTGGAAGCAAATAATTTTGTGAATTGAAAGACCGTTTTTATGATTTCGACTGGGGAATTGAAAAATAAATTTTATTTGGGAAACCTTGGTAGGAACCCTGGATAAAAACCCAAAATTTTTTCAAAGAAATAAAAATAGGTACAATTGGAATGGAAATGCAAATGAATACGCGATAAGGCCTCTAACGATTGAAACTTAAAACTCGAAATTTAAATGAAATTTATAGCGAATAAATAAAGAAACAAATGTCCACACGAATTTTTAAATAAACGAACAGTAAAATTTTAGGTTTGGACAAGATGTCCGATTTACTTATCTTTTTTTTCTCCTCGATTAATGTCCCTCTAACTTCTCGATTCTCCTATTTCTCCTGTCCTCGCTCCTCGAATCACTATTTATTTTTCTTTCCAAATTCTCGTCCTCGATCTCCTTACTTTCTCAATTATATCCTCTTTTCCTCGATTTTTCTTTTTAAATTTTCTCGAATCCTTTTTCTAATTTCCTTATTATTTTTTTTGTTACTTGTCGCTTAATGAGCTCCCGCAAGAATGAATTTTCCTAGCTTAAAATCCTTTTCTTTCCTCCCTCGACCATTCCAGTCACTCACACATACACACATCCAGCCAATCGTTTTCGCGATCATCGGTCACGGACACCGGCTTCTTGGAAACCTTTTTCGTTTCGCAGAAAACCACCGTTGTTGAATCTCAAACGAAACTTTTCTCTCACGCACACATTCACGGATTCAGCAAGTTGTTGGGTGTCTTTCCAAAACTTGCCGAATCTAAATAGTCGAGTTCAGACTATTATTAACTAAATTTCTCGAGAAAAATCAAAAAGAATAAAATCGAGAAAAAGCCTTTTCTAGGCATTCACCTAGTTACAATTAAATACACGCGAGTGATTCGAAAAGCGAAGCCATCTAAACACGAACACGAACTATATTCGAAGTGGACCATTTTGAAAAAGACGAATTAATATCTTTAGGAAATGAAATTAATAGTTACTCTTAATCGTTAGGGACCCGTTCGCTTACAAATAGAATTTACGTTAATTTAGGATGTTGAAATTTGTGGTGGTTTGTTGTTTACTTTTAAGGTAGGTAAGAGTCCGCCTGACTCGTTACCTCTTCAGCTCATCCGCTGGCATTCGTTTTGTTCCATGAGACAGCCCGTCTATATGTCAAGTATAATCTCGTAAATCTCGACACCCTTTCACTCGAAACCTGTATTTGTCACTTTTGCAAAATGCTGACTAAGTACACCAATGGTTGATGGTACCATGGTTGCCCTCAACCTCGCCAGAATTTTGCAGCCGCAACCAAAGAAAAGAAGGAAACGAAGGAAACGAAGGCCAGTCATTGTTGCGGTAAATTTTACCGTAACAAGATTTAATTTTATAAAAAGAAATCAGATTAAATAATTGAACGGATTTCAAAATATTTCTGGGGCCGCCAAAAATTCCATCGTTTATAGAATCACCCATATATAAATTTTTTTTTTAATTTCTAGGAATAAATTTAGGCACGCAATTCCGGATAGGGTCCATCCAGGAGGTCATGCAACTTCTGCTTGACAGGTTTTTCAGCTTCCTCAGTAGGGACGTGTGCACATTTTAGACTTATATTTTAGAAGATGGTTTCGATGCGGATCACAGCCAGGCCAACACCTATGCGCTTAAATTCAATAACTTTGCTTTCATCCGATTTCCCAGAACGAATACGCATGCTAGCATGTGCATTTTTTTATCGCAGCTGTATCTATTTAATGTCGCAATTTTTTGGTTTCAGTACCTACATATATCTGATCATATCCATCATAGGTATCTCCTGGATTGCGCTATTATTTGACAGAATCAAGCTTTTAAGTAACACCTCGAGTGTTAAGTGTTCTCGCGTTCCAGTTACATATTCTCAGATTATTGTTCTTCGAAGTTCCGGGTCTTGTTGCCATTTGAGGGCAATAAGAATCTGATTCTTCTCGTGTCTCTCTCATAACCGTTTAATTTTATGTGGTATTGAAATTAATCCGACGACACAACCCCCATACCCGGGAGACAGGGCTTCTGTTTTTCCTTATGACAGCAGGGCGGATAACCCTATGCCAATAACACACTAAGGGGATATGAGACCTGCCGTTGGCCATACTGGGTTAGGTTCATTCGCCACCATCTCTTTTTCAGCAACCTGGCTAGTACTAAAAATCCTTATTGATCTCTTCTATAAATATGTTAGAGTAACTCACGTAAGGTAGACAGCAAGTAGTTTGTCCTAACTGGAACTGAGTAAACCGCTACCATCTTTTCGATAGCGCCTAGGTGAATACAAACTTTCGTTGCAAGGTAATTAATTAGTAGTAACATCCTACTTCACTTCGACCTGTCGACCATGGAATACCCTACTGCGAAAGAGTATTCCGCGATTGCATAGCTCTAGATTTCATCGTATTAGTCATCGTAAGCCCCTCCGCTACGTCAAAGCTTACCTAATAGAGCGGAATATCGCTATTTAAAATGAATTTTATACTTTTTAACATTTTTCTCTAATAATATTAATAGCTATGTCGTGTACAGTATTAAAAATACTATATTTCTTGAAATTGAGGGCAAATGCATGGAACAGTCCTTCCACACAGATATACACAGAGCGAAAAAAGACTACATAAAATCAATAAGATTGCCTTATTGTGCTACTTTGCTCAGAAATCTTATTAAAAGTAAAGAATAATAAGATATTTCCATAGAGAAAACTTATTGATTTTATGAAGAAAATCATTTTGAAGTTCAGAAAAGATTTTAGTATATGCAAACCTTATTACCTATCAGTTTTAAGAAGTGAATCTTATTAACTTGTTACTTTTATATAGACTAATAAGGAAATCTTCTTAAATCAATAAGTATTTTCTTATAAAAATGTAAAAATCCCGTTGTTTTTCCATGGCGCGTCTGCAAGAGTGATAAACAATAAGAAAACCTTATCTCTTTTCGGTTCTAAAAAGATTAACTTATTAAAAATGTCTGTCCATTTACGTTAATAAGAAAATCTTCTATAATCAAAAAGAATTCCTTTTTAAATCATTCGAAGTAAAAAAGAATTCCTTTTTAAAAGTAAAAGTTATCTCATATTTTGTATACCTACGTGAAACGCAGCTTTGCTTTGCAAAACGCATTATTTTCTTCCAGTCTAGAGACGTCTACGTGCGGGAATTTTAAGAAAAAAATTAAAGTGTAGGTATAAAATTATTTAAAATGGGGGAAAATGTTGAACAAATTGAAAATGTGATCGCGAGTGCCAGTGAAAGTGGAATAGTCAGTGAAGCAATAAATGTTCCATGTTTAATATGGGACACTGAACAAATTGAGGAGACCCAGCAAATTTTTCTCGCCTGGGGGCTTAGTAGTTTGGTGTCCGCATTACTCAAAATGTATGGAGTAAACTCCATTGATGTCCTTGATAAAATGGAGTTGGAAGACTTCGACAAATTCTTTTGCAACTTCGACAGTTCCGGATATTTTGGCGATCGAATTAATTATTTCTGTTCATAGTTATGTTTATTATTATTTTTTATTTATTTACTTGAAAACGTCTTCCTTTTTTTTAAAACGAATCTTGAATTTAATTACCAAATATTATGCATATACGATGTTCGTATGTTACCTTTCGTAAAAAAAAAAAAAAAAAAAAAAAACAATAAATTGTTTGAAAAAAGTTATGTATTTCGTCTTTTCTTTAAATGAATTTAGCAGAAATTTTTTATAAAATTATTTTAAATTTTCATATTTTTCTAAATGATTTTCAAATGAACCCTTAATAAGTTCGTCTCATTTTTTCTAAGAGAATGTCACACTTTCTCATTGTTTCAAAAAGATTTTTACAGGCTTTTAATAAGTTCTTCTCTTTGATTCAAAGCGTTTTTCATTTTCTTCCAATAAGATCTTCTTATTGTTACTAAAAGATTTTCAAATACTTTCTATAAGTTCTTCATATTGATTCAAAGCGTATTCCACATTATTTCAATACGATCATCTTATTGTTTCTAAGAGATTTTCACATATTAACAATAAGGTCTTCTTATTGTTTCTAAAAGATTAACTTATACTTATCAATAAGATTTCTTATTGCTTTAAGAAGCACTCATATTGAAACACAATAAGATATCTTCTTAAAAATATGTGGATATCCTATAAAATGGGCATCAAGATTTTAATAAGATTTTCTCTATGGTTTTAATAAGACTTTCTTCTTGGATGAAAACCATAGAGAAATCTTATTGTTTTTCTTCTATTTTATGTGGTACTTTTTTCTCTGTGTAGGTTTGTGAGTTCTTCCTTTAAGAAACTTCCAATTTAACATTTAGCTGGACTCCAGACGTAAAGGCTTTAATACAAAAAAAAAAAACATGTTTGAGAAACTCATTGTACCTCAACAAAAGAACTTTGGATAAATTCATTTCCAAACACTACCAAAGGCGGTCCTGAACACAGAACGAGTGCACACAGGAGCTCTTAACAGTGTTAAATCGCCGCCAGGCATACATAGTTTTATAAGAGCCAAATTTTGTTCTGTTAATGGACACTATATCAGGCAAGACTGAGAGCAAAATGGATATTATATCTATGAACCTTAAATCATAAAGCCTTTGAGATGTAACAAGTGCCAAAGGTACATGCAAAAGTTTCAACATAAATGTCAAGTTGGACTCATATCTGAAGTTCGATTAAGAGTGATGAGATTTTCTGAGTGCTTAACTTTCTATACAGAAGGCACCTTCCACGCAAGTTAAAATTTTTATAACTCTACCATAATCCTTATGATCCTTAAGTGTGGAGTCAGGACCGCGATTTAATAGGATTATTAATATTTATATGCAATGAAGTAGAATATACATACATATCTAAATTTCTGTGCCTTTGCCTTGTTTTTTCTCATTTCTTTTTTGTTCTCTCTCATTCTCGACTTATATTTGTCCATGCCTGTCCTTGCTTAGATGTTATAAAAAAGGACTATTGTTAGGACAGATGTGCGAATCCAAGAAAAAAAATATAGGTAATAAGCTGTGGAATCAAAAGTAAACCTTCATGATGATAAAACGACCCGAGGCATTCGTTTACCCAAGAAGCAGGGTCACTCATGAGTGATGGAGGAAATTCGAGTGAACGAAAATACAAAAAAAAAAAAACAAAAAAACACTCGACTGTTTCAAATGGATTGAAACGTAGGATTATGCTTTTATTCGGGGGATTGAGGTTTTTTATGGTTTTCATTTAATTCTGAATGAGAATACAAACAAACAGATGCAAAGAAAAAGAAACTCAAGAAGGTTTGACTTAATTAGAATTCAGATGAATTACTGCCAGGGGTTGTGAACTTTACAGAAAATACAAAAACAAACCACGAAAAAAAGAAATACATTCAGAAGGCTACTATCTTTACTGCAAATTTGGGGCAATGAACCTTTTCTTGAAGTGCCTCATTATTTAACTTTTCACTATATTTTTAGCTGCAGGTGGAAATTGAGATACCAACCAAAAACAAACACAAAAATAAGATACCTGGAAGTAAAAGAAGCGGGAATGGGAAGGATGCAAAATTAATCACTAAATTCAAAAAGTTTTCCTTGTGCCATTGACTGTAAATTTTTGAAGTGTTGTAGGTATCTAAGAATTTAAAACGAAAATTCAAGTCAAGAAAAATTAATGAAAATAAAGGATCGTGCGCTTGTAGGAAATAAGAATATTTTAAGTGACTAATTGCAATCGCAATATATTTTTAGAATTTCTTAACAAAATTCTTAAAATGAATGGAACGCATTTGTCCCTCCTGAGCAACTGATATTAAAAGAATTAATTTACTGGCAATGTGTTTGGTTTTCTTTGTTTTTTAAATTAAATAATTTTCCAGTATTATTGAAGCTCTGAAAAAATTGGGAATTGTTTTGTGATTTCAATTTTTGGTCATTTCTGAAGATCTTATATAATTTCCTTGTAGACCGATAAAGATGAATTCTAAGGTCAGAAAAATTAAATCATAAAGTTTTAAGATTCGTTTTGATGCTGAATTCTATCCTGAACGTTACCTGAAATTCCCAGATTAGCTTTTTATGGCTTCAATTAAGGATCAAAGAAGCTAATTTTACATATAATCTGACAAATCTAGCCATAGTCCTTGAGAAATTATGAATTTATACAAGAGTTCTTATATACCTACTATTCGCAAATTTATTGAACCTTAACTGGAAAACTTTTATCCCAAACAGACTAAACCATTACTTTTAGTAAATTTTAGTACATGGCTAAAAACTTGAATCGATTGACGTTTTAGTTGAATTTATTTATTATTTGGGTGATAAGTTTGGGTTGTATGTCTTTTTTTCTGTACCTCGAACTACATCCTAAACTACTGGAATTTTTTTCTTCAAAGTTGGTACTTACGGGTCTTCTGTAATTCCCTAGAGAAGAAATTGAAAGTTTTTTATCTCCAAAACTAACGGTACCTGTCATAAAGCTGTTATGCAAAATCTTTTATATCAAAAACGCGTCTATCTACGAGTATTTTGATAAAAAATAAAATGCAGGACTGGGTCGCATGCCCTTGCTCTTATGTAATAGACTAAGAATTTTAAAAATGAATGTGACTAGAGAAAAGTGTTCATAAAACTCATTTGAAAAAAAAAAACAGAATCCCGTGTGATTTCTTAAGCAAAAAAATTTATGCAAGAACAAAAATTTAAATCGTTGTAGCGGTTTCTTAAAAAAAATACGCTTTTATACAAGGTGACAGGTAATTCGTGTGCCATACTTTGGGATGTGGTTCTTGGTCATATTCTAAGAAAAAAATTGGTTAACAGTAAAATCTGATTTTCAACTTTGACATCACTTTTTGACGATTTAAAAAAAGGCTAAGTGTGGTCTACCCTGACCCATGTTAAGGTCAATTTCTCTGTCAGTACTAATGGTAGGGACCTCATTTTGGACTTTCTTTTTAGTAAAAATACTAACCTTTAAAACTACGTTTAAATTGAGCTGATATGTTTTTAAGGCAAATTCTGCATTTGGAAAAAAAATCGAACTCAAGATTTTGATCAAAGTTGACATTACGATAAAAGCGAAGACGATCTAAGTGGGTCCGACAATTCTGTCTGTATGTTTGTACCTCGATCTAGAGCCTAAACCACTGGACCTATTTTCTTCAAACTCGGTACTTAAAAGTCTTCGGTGATTCCCTAGAGGCGAAATAGAAAATTTTTTTTAGCTGAAAAATTAACGGTACCCCCCATACACCCGTAATGCAAAATCTTATTTATCTCGAAAACGGCTCTAACGATTTTGCTAAGAAAAATTAAGTGTGGTTAAGTGGACATGCACTACATTTTTGTAAAAAAAAATTTGGGGCAAAATATTATTAATGGTACCTGTCATAGAACCGTTTTTTTTTTTTATTTTCGACTTTCTTATAAACGGCTCTAACGATTTTAACCAAAAATTTTTAGCAGTAGCCCCCTTAAGTTTAAGATAATATTGTATTTAAAAATATGTATTCGAAAAAAAATTCCAATTTATCTTTTGAAAAATCAACATCTTGAAAACGTATTAACGATTATTTTTTCAAATTATTTCCTTATATCTTTACTACTAAATACTTAAAATCAGCATGCTAAATTTTGTTCTTGAAAAATTTTAAAGAAATTTGTTATATCTAATAAAAACTTACTTTAATAATAAAACGATTTTTAAACTTTGTTTGCATAAATTTATACTTTTCCACAAATGACAATATTTATTTATTTATTTATTTATTTATTCATTTATTCGTCTATAACCATATCCATAAAATGTATTTTAAATTTCGAAGTATGTACTTTTACATCAGAGCAAGTTCGTGCGATCCAGTCATGCATTTTATTTATTATTGCACGAACAAAAATTAAATTTCCAAAAAAATGTTGATCCGTTTTTGAGATATAGAGATGTTTTCCAAAAATAAAATTGATTTTTTTTTTTTTTCAAAATTCAAAAACTATTTTTGTCTTGGAATGCAATGTTTTTTAAACTTTTTAGAAGCTGCTGTATGAAAAAATTTCATTAAAATCCGTTATGCCGATAGTGAGAACTTCAAAACTCGAAGAAATTTATCTATGGTAGGTAAAGTCAGTAATATCTTAATTTCAAAATATTTTATTAAATTATAGATCGTAAAAATTAATCGAAAGAATACAAATTTTATCAAAATTAAAGGTTCCGTTTTCGAAAAAATACGATTTTTTTGGATTTAAGAAAAAATTTCGATTTTTTTTTGCTAAATCTTCTTCTTCCTTTTCTTCGGCGCTGTTATGATCTCGATGTCGAGGGGATTATAACTCTCCCACGTATCTGCTTCATACTGGTGATCCGCCTGTGGGGTTCGCCGGGTTGACCTCAGAAATCGGCGGCAAGCCTCCCGGTTTTGTATTGTTCCATTTCTGAGGCCAACTGAATGCTGGTGTTTTTGCATTTGTTTGTACCCGGAGTGTTTAGGCCTACCTTTCTTTTTATTTTTTTGCTAAATCAATGTCTTCAAAACGTGTGAGCGATTTGAAATAATTTCATAAGATCTATATTACTAAATAATTAAAATTTGCATTCCAAATTAAAGATCTGTTTCTCACTTCGGTGAGATATGCCATCAGAACACCAGTAAAACAATTTCTGCGAGAGCCATACTGCCGGTCATTACGAAGCTTGGAAATGGGGGCGTAAATTCAATTGGCCGACAGCAGAAGGGGAAGGATAGTTCGCCTTTTTGAGAAGCCGGCTGTACAAATGGTATTTTCCACCCTAGAAAAGATTCTGCAGTAGGAGCGATGGAAAAGCTTAGGCAATGGTTTTGCCAACAATGAAGAACATCTCTTCAGAAGAATGGTATACCATCAGAATCATACGATTTGTGTATATCAAGATCTCGAAGGGCTGTTGCAACAGTACGATAACGAAATTGAATGATTAACATTCTCAATTAAATGATTAACGTTTTCAAGTACAGGAATGGCAATGTTGCTATCAAGCTAACAGCCAGGGGCGTATTTACCCTAGGGCTAAAAGGGCTACAACCCGGGGCGGCAAGACTGCCAGGGGCGGCTGGCGTCAATTTATAATATTTTTTTGAAGCGATTGAACTTTCAAAACATACAAGTAAAAGGGCTCAAGCCGCCCCCAGCAATTGGCTAATTTATAATATTTTTTTGAAGCGATTGGACTTTCAAAACATTCAAGCAGAAAGACGCAAGCCGCCTCTAGCAATCGGCCATTTTATAATATTTTTTTGAAGCGATTAAACTTTCAAAACATACAAGCAAAAGAGGGCAAGCCGCCCCTAATAATTGTCTAATTTACAATATTTTCGAAGGATAAACCAAAAATACAAAGATTTAAAAAAAGCGATTTTTTGAGTTTTCCAAGCATAAAAATTTTTTCAGTGTCGTGAGTGTCCGGCTGTGAGAGAGTTCACTGTAACATGCCACTCAGTTTTTTCACCATTGACTATTCTTATTTTTATAAACGATTTTTTAAACGACAAAGCGTAAAAAATTCTATCTCCATTTGTCAGTACACACACTGACTTCCAGGTGGTGTGGAAAGCAACTTACCAGGTGCCAATAGTGTAATGAAAAAAGACAAGACATAATTTAAAATTTACAAACCCAAGGATAAAAAGAGACGGGCTTATAACACTGCTGTCAGTAAGATCCGTATCGTTTTATTTTCAAGGAATGATCCAGATCCGGATCTAGATAGATTTGTGGATTATAAAACGCAACTATTAATGTCGTTTTCCATTGGAGCGTATGTTCTGTTCTAGACAGGCTGAATGATCAAAAAACGTTCCATTGGCTGTCTGAAATTGGTTTGGTGCACGCATTTGATTTAGACCAGTTTTTCTGTTCCAACATTTATCCGAATAATATCCAAGTTATCCTGAAATTATAAATTCTGCTTTTACATAAAGTGCAAAGATGCAAGGAGTGCTTTGGTATTGGTATTTAATATAAATGTTAACTCTTTTTACCGTAAGTTACTGAAGCGTGTAAATACTTAGGTACATATTTCTCAAAATCGATGCAAAAGAAAAAAATTAGCTATGGATGTTAAGAAATTATAGTTGTCAGCAAAGGAATTTCTGACCACTCCGATTTACATATACCTAAGTTGTGCAAACTAGAAGCGTTTACTATTTTTTTAAAAAAATCTACAATTTGTTTTCCATCGTGTTGTCCCAAATGCATCATTATATGTGTTGTTTAATTGATTCTTTTAGTTAAAAAAATTGATTTTTAATGTACATTATATATACACTATTTAGAAGAGACATTAGCTGAAAACTTGTGTCTTCTTTAAAGCGGTTCTGTACTTTTTTTTCTTGTGAATTATTGGTGTGTGTTAAAAACAAATATATGGCCTATCTTAAGCTTTAGCAGTTTAGAAGTGTAATAAATTTTATTTTTCAACACAGATTGTGCTTTATGCTCTTCTGATTTATTTGAATAATGGATCCAGTTAAAAAAAAAACTGAGCGGCAGCGCTTACATAAAGAAAGCCTCAGAAAAAAAGCGCGGCAAAATTTATCAGCCCGGGGCGCCAAATCCTTAAAGACGCCTCTGCTAACAGCAAAATGCGCTGCAAGAACATTTGCCTTATCTAAAGTGCTAGTTGTCGTGTTCTACTCCCTTTGGGATATTGCATGATTTTTTGACTTAATTTCTGGTCATGTAAGAATTATGTTCTTTTTATCCTTTTTCAGATTTTCCTCAGTTAGGTTGGCTTTATAAAAGCGGAAACTTACTTCTAACAACCTGAAAATTGAAGCTTGAACGTTTCTCGGTGCGATTTTCATAAATATTCTTATTTTGCTTCCATGGTATGCGCTAAAAAGCTTTTTTATCACTTACATAAATGTGGGGAGGGTAAAAAAGGGAACACATCAAATTAAGTTTTGATTCAATTTTAATGAAGTTAATTAGTTCACAATAAAAAAAATAATAATAATTAAAAAAACTAAAAAAACACTTCTATTTCAAATTCTATTTTTTAAGTTTAGCTTTAAGTTTAATTTTAATAGTAATAAGTTTAATTTTTCTAGGATTTAAGTTTTATTAACACAATTTTATCAGTTAATTTCGATTTTGTTTTTTCCTATTCCGTGACTTTACGTAGCTCTTAATCGTGGCGTGTTGTTCGTAGCGGGTTCAACCTCCGTATGTCCTCTTAAGCTGTTTTTCTCGTTTGTCTTCCCGTTTCTTGTTGTTTGTCTTGGTGTGTTAAAAATCATGCGATTGCGGTACATATTATGATGATGAAGAAGACGGACTTAGGGGCAAGTTAAAGCATTGTAAACCCACATAAATCTCATGTTTTTAGGTTATATCTGATAAGTATATTAATTTTTTTTTCATTCCAAGAGAATAATTTAGCAAATAAGAGAGTTTTAAAGGGAAATGTCGAAATGACCAGCATTTTTTTGTGATTTTTGAGAGAACTTAACTTAACTACTTAAAGTTTTGAAAGTGACCAAATGTAGCATTATTAAGTAGAAGTTTATTGTCTAGAAAACAAAACGCATAAGAAACTAATTTTTGATCTAAATTGATATAGTCTTAGAATGTTTCCTCACTAGTACCTGGCTATTTCCAAACTTAACAGCCCGATTCTCCCCAAAATCAGTGATGCCTCGCAAGTCACAAGAAGAGGTAAAATTGATTTTGTGACTTTTTCGAATTCTTCCGCTCAGTCACAACTTGTGAGAGTCACAAAAATAATCGAAACTGTGATCTCCTTCAGAGCAGGTCACAACTCATAAATTTTCAAAATTTCTTGGATTGGCATTCAGTAAGAACATTTTCTAGATTTGTGAATAATTGTGTGAACACAAAAATGGAAGTGGACTTTGTTCTAGTGAATATTATTGCTGATCTTTCCCACGGAAATGAAAAATTTGTTGAAGAAACTAATCGTATCAAGAAGTTTTTCAGCGCCGACGGCTTTTAAAAACTTTGAGAGATACAAATGATCCATTCGCTCTCCAAAACAATATATTTATTTATTTATTTATTGGAGTCGCGGCACCTGGCAGTCAGTGCGTGAACCTTCAATTGGAGATAGATTTTTTTTTCGATTTAACGTTCAATGTATTTCCCATAAAAAAAAGCAAAAAAGAGTCGGAAAAACATTGATTTAACTAATCAAATTTATTTTTTAAAGAATAGTAATATGTATTTATTTCTAAATCAGGTTGAAATTGAAATATAGTAAGAAACTTAATTAATCTTTCGTAATTTGTCTTCAAAACTCGTAAACGTATCGTATGTGAATGGCAGGAAACAGTTTTTTTAAGAAGCAACTTGTACTGTCTTATTTGAATAGCCGTATTTTAGTCTCAAGGTAGAATATTTGTCCTTAAATCAATAATTATCTATTTAATTAAAAATAAAACGAACAAAAACCCTATGTAATAAAAGAAAACAAATGTAACAAAAAAAAAAACACAATACTGTTTACTAATACTACTTCTATTAATTTTTCAATTCAATTCGGTCGGTGTACGTCGTTTAGTGTTTTCATGTTTTGTGAAAATTTTTATTTTTTATATTTAACAAGGTTCTATGATAACAAAGACAAATTAAAAAGCAGGAAAATGTAAAAAACTTTGTTACTTTTGTGACTTAATTCAAAAAATTCCTGTGTATCCATTTTTTTTAAGTATTTGTTGTTGTTTTCTTGCAATTTCTTTACTTTTTTTAGTACAGGATTAATTATGTTTTTGATATATTTTCCACCTGATTTAGAAATAAACACAAATGTATTATTATTCTGCTCAAATCATAATATTGAAACCCGTTCATATAAAATTAATTAGTAAAATTTTTCGAGTCCCTTTTTGCTTTTTTCTTATGGGAAATACATTCAACGACAAAGCGTAAAAAATTCTATCTCCATTTGTCAGTACACACACTGACTTCCAGGTGGTGTGGAAAGCAACTTACTAGGTGCCAACTGCCAATACATAAGGTAATTTCTTCGTTTTGAATAATCAGCTGTTCAAATAATGACACTTAAAAATCTCACCATGTTGTGGTGAGTTTCGTTGTGAATTTTCTTGTGACGATAGGTGGAGAATACCAAAATGTTATCGAATCACAAGGAATAGTCACAAGCTCACAAGACCCTTGTGACTTGTGTTGTGACTCCTCACAAGGGGGAGAATCGGGCTGTAAGAATGATGATGCTTAACGAGTCTTGCAGATGTTCTACTTTTGCTCTGATTGAAATGTTCATTGGACACATTTTATCTTAATCAATAGTCTTTATTCATTATTTGGATACGACTCGTAAAAAGTTAAAATACATGCTTTCGGTTAGTAATCTATTTTTTATTCCAAACATTTAAAAAAAAGACAAGAATCCTTAATCCAACATTTACTCTGCAGAACTTTAATAAGTGTGAAAGCAAGCATGATAATTCTCATTAGATCCAAGGCCTAATCATGGAATTAGAAGTTGGTCGGGACTTTTTTTGGAGAGATATAGTTTTACTTGGCGCTTCGAGATATCAATTTTGAATTTGATTCAATTGAAAGTTTAAGCGACCTCAACTCCAAAGTGCGTTTCGCCCAGGTACGACAGT
The DNA here is from genome assembly GCA_911387755.1 of Chrysotoxum bicinctum. Classification (NCBI taxonomy): domain Eukaryota; kingdom Metazoa; phylum Arthropoda; class Insecta; order Diptera; family Syrphidae; genus Chrysotoxum; species Chrysotoxum bicinctum. Next base: position 52,526,083 of record OU426987.1, read on the forward strand.
GGGCTCATCAGTTAGATGCTGTCGTACCCTTCTAAGACACAATTATTATTTATTGGTAGATGTTAACCAACTCTTATAAATTTTACAGTAGTAACACAGTCTAAATTTTATTTTTCCAGGGGAATTTTGTATTTGGATAAAAAACGATTCAATTCAAACGCAATTCCTAATTTAATAACCAAACTGCAGTTAAGACAATACATGGCGTTATCCATCTCCTTTTCGTTTTTTTTTCAATTTAATGGAGGAAAAATAAATTGTCTCCATTTGTAAAACGCCGTCGCGCCGTTAAAGCACTGTCATGTGTAAATTTTAATTACGATTTATGTGAAAAGGCTGCGCTTTTCCTCTGACTAAATATCAATTATACTTTCTGTCATATTAGTTCTCATTTGTGTTATATAAAAAAAAAATACTGCGAAGTTAATTCCTGATCATGATACCATTGTTCTTATAATCACACACTTTCGGTTAGTCATTCACATAATGTGAGTTTATTAAGCGGTATTATCGCAAACCTTATACTTGCATTACAAAAAAAACATACAAAAAACAAGCACTAATTAAAAATTCTTTACATTTTCAGATGCTCCTTAAATGGTTCGTCCTTTGCCTCTGGGCAATGCCTGTGCTAACCGGAACAAAAAAATGCCCTATGGAATGTTCGTGCTCGACGGACGAAAAAGATCGCTATCAAACGCTTTGTTTAAGAGGTATGTATCTTTTGCTCAAAAGAAAAATTGTTCTTACCCGGAAAACTGCATACATTTAAGTTCAGGTCCGTTCAAGCTGGAGGAGTGTTTTTAATTACCCCTTACTCCAAGTTGATCAAATATATTTATATTTTTGGAAAATATCGACATCGTTCAATGAAAACTCCCCGAATTCATTTTTTGCTTTTATTTCTTATAACTGTACATGCACTTAAGGGATTATGACTACCCTTAAAATCTTTGATCACAGTGCGAGCGCATAGGAAATTTGGAGAGAACAATGGAAAGGTTCGTTTTAAAGCTCTTTTTTAAATCCTATCCGAGCAACTCCAAGGAGGTTTTTAGAGCACCTGCCCAAATATGGGAATCATAATAAAGCTTTGGACGAATACAGGCTTTATAGCTTACAATACGATCCGAAGAAGGAAACATTTCTTGCATCGTCGAAGGGGTCGAAGGGAACCTGAGCACTTAGCAGTGTTTTTGCCTACATCGAATATGTGCTCATTCCACACAAAGTGGTCTGTGATGCACATACGAGTACCAAGAATTGAGAGCTGTTCGGTTTCCTATGCAAGTGTCGCTCATGGATAGCGACACGAGGGTTTGAGTATTAACGGCAGAAGCATTTTTGAAACATCAAATTCTACGCGGTTTATAGTTCACCATTTGAATATGCTGTCGAGATCAGATTTAAATGAGCTTATCATACGCCGCCACTATGGGACTAAATGATGAAATCCATCTCAAAATTCCATCTCTAATGATGGAATTATATACTAGAAATAGGGTTCTTCCAAACACAATAAATTTGTTGTATCTTACTTTTGTTCTAGGTACCTAAAATTACCGTTAAAAATTACATTTAGATATTTTTATTTTTAGAATTATTAGAAGTGAGAGTTGGAAGTCAATTATTTCGTATTTTTCTGGATAGAATGTATAAGTATTATACCTTTTTGAAAAGCCCAGGCTCTTTTCTTTACAAGACAGTTATATTTTTTTTAATTAAGTTCACCAGTAAATTAATAAAAAAAATGAATAATGTGCAGTACCATTTTCATTTTTTTGTTTTCAATTGAAGTTTTCTCTGTTGGCTCCGGCTGCCTCCGTTTTGTTGTTTTGTATTCATAAAATATTCTAAATTTGGAAGAAAAAATAAAAACTTTCGCATTTTCATGCATTTTTGTGTAAGAAGAAAAAACGTATGATGAGAAAGAAAAATAAGTCTTTAGAATAAAAATTCGTAGGTATTCTTATAACTTTCGTGTTAAGTGATAAAAAAAATTAAAATTTGGCAAAAATGTGGTACCTTTATTGACGCACACAAATGTGTATTTATTTTTTATTTTTTGTCAAAAGTTAAAAAAAAATAACTGTTAAACCATGTGCAACACATTTTCGTAAACATCATATAAGTGAATATGTTTCCACAAAATTTATAAGTTTTTATCAGTTATTTCCAATATTATTAAAATTCAAAATTTTAATTTATGCCTGCTTTTAATGAACTTTAAGCTGAAAATTAAAAAGTTTAAGTTTAAAAAACCTCAAATAAAAATTTTCGGCTTCCTGTTCACTAAAAATAAGAAAATAACAAAAATCAAAAAAATATGGGCGTGGTAGTGGGTGGATTTTACAAAAACTACTTTTAAATGTTTTCACCGTAAAAGAAAAAAACTGTACAAATTTCATCCAAATTCTTGCAATAATTCTTGCTCCAACAAATTTTTCCCATATAAATTAAATAAAATCTACAAATTTGTTATTTTATTTTATTTAAAAAAAAAAAGAAAATAATTTATTTCTATTTAAAACGTTTTAATTTTTTAAATTCTTGGTTTTACAAGTATAAGTGTGCAAAATTTCAAAAAATAATACTGAAAAACGAAAAAGTTATGGATTTTTGAGATAGTTTGCACCATTTGGTCCCATAGTGCGCCGCCGCCGCTGGCGCGGCGCTTGTTCTAAATCATTTAACTTCTGACGAATATGGGTTTGAATTAGTCTTTCTTGGGTTTTGAGAATGATGGAAGATAGGCTTATTTAATTGAAGTCTTTCGGTTCAGTATGAGTGGCCTTGCCAGCCCCCGGAATAAAGATGACATTGACTACTCTCGAGCGAGAAGGTAGTTGATGTTAAGACATCAACTAAATGTGTCCACTTAAATTGGAACAATTTATTCTTTAGAGGCTTGGAGCATATTTGGAATTTTTCCATCTGGCACTGCAGACTTGTATGCTGAGAAAGAGTGAATGCAATCTATGATTTGGTTGCATTTTAAATTGTATTTATTTTGAATCATTTGTCCTCAGGCTGAAAAGTGATTCTTATGTCCCGGGGGCCTTTGCTAGGTTTTAAGGAAGCCCTGGGGAGTGTAGACCTTTGATTTGATTTTCCTAAGAATACAAGCTTCTGCATGTATAGGTTGTCTTATTTTTATATTAATTTTTCTGATTTTGAAGAAACCCCAGTCAACAGTGTTTTGCTCTATTAAAAAGTCTTCCTGAGTTCTTCCGAGGAATAGGGAATTTTTGAACCACTATTGAGCTTGCTTTTTCCTTTGGTATTGGGCAAGAAATTTCATAGTGGCTGACTTTAGTTCACTTACATGTTTTTCAAAATCTTACCTTTATACTAAAGTTCGAAGTTTGTACTGACGCAAATATTTTTACGGGTCAGTCTTATACATATTTAAGAAGTCCCATTTTTTTTTGGGTCTTTATAGGGCTTTGAATTTAGTATTTCGTGCTCAATTTGGAATTTTATTACTGTATGATCTGAAAATGTTAAATTACTGAAGACTTTCCCGTCACTGAATGCGATCGAATTAGAGTTAGTGGAAAGCGTCACATCGAGCACTTCTTAAGGTTTTGATCAACTTCTTGGAATTAAGGCAGGCTCGTTGCTTCTATTTATAATCAGCATATTTGTCTTAAATTCACAAGGAGCAACAACTCTTTTTTTTGTGTCCGTGCTGACCCAGAACCATCTATAAGGTGCCAACTATTCTGAACTGCTATTGTGATCAAGTCATCAAAATAGCTGGCGGTGGAGGGCCAAGTGAATCACGTAGATTCGTACTGATCAGAGGCAGTGTGGGTCTGGTAGGTAGGTCACTTTTGGAGGCATATTTCAAGGTTACCCCTTCATGTAATGTCCCCCCATCATATGGATTATCTTAGATTTGATCCATACCAAGTTGGGTTCATCTCTGCAAGTAAGGATATTTAAGCCCATGATTCTTGACAAGGACCTGAATTTGGTCACAAGACCAGTGGAGGTAAGTATCACACACACATAATAATTTGAAAATTTTTTACATTTTCTTGAGCCCACTTCTTCTTGGTTAGCAGCCTTTCGGAGTTGCTGTCGTTGATATCCACCAATTACTGCTGGCATATATGCATTTTTGGCTATCTTAGGCTTTTTAGTGACAAACATTGGAGTCGATGTTGCGTTAATACGACTTGTTCCCTTTCTTTGAACTGTAGTTTTCTTGACCCTCGAGTTCCTATGACCTTCAATGGGTCGACCTCTATGCATACTGCCAGTTACTTTGGAAAAAGAGCTTTTTGGTATTGCCCTGGCCATGCCTTCGTACCCCCCTCTTGGTATTTCGTAACCTTTAGACCTCCTACCTTGTTCTCCTTTTTTTAATGTACCAGTTCCAGTTTTTCGTGATGGATGGCAGGTATCGTTAGTTTAAGAGCTACAACAAATTCAATTTCTCCTCACCAAAGACCCTTACGGATATAGTTAGAAGAAAATCGCTTTAGCAGCTTAGGCTGTAGGTTCAAGTACCAGACATAAAATAGACAAGCGGAATTACGGGACCCATTTTTTTCTTGTTCTCTATGATCGTAATGTCCAGTTTAATCCAAAACTCTAGTTTGATTTTTTTTCAAGTATTGCAAGTAAAATGTGTGTCACACTAAATGGCGGTTTTCTTTAAATTTGGGGCTTAAAATTTTTAGGTGATTTCCTGCAGATGAAGGGAAATTCAAATTGTGTCTAGCTCTAAGAGTTACGGAATCTCTCATATAACGGTTATGAAAAAGGTTATTTTCTATAATATCTGACTACGGGCCTGTGTCCTTTTTCACACAAAGCATCCTGTAAGTAAAAAGCGAGGTGTGTTAAGGACCCTGGAGAATGGAAATGGCTTTTTTTCCTCCAGTTAATTGTGTTTAAAGCCAGTCCTCTTTGAGAACAAAAGTACACCGTAATGTCCTCTGACACAGAGTATAGAGTATACCATTGTGACTGTGTGAAAGAGTGGCAAAGAAAACGCGTCCCCAGCCCCGAAGATGTTTCCGACTTGACTAGGTACATATTTACAGTGTAATGTTGTTTGCGGCCAGCGCGGCGCGACCCGAAAGCGACACGCTAGCTAGCTATAACAAAACGACAATGAACGAATAAACGTATAAAGTATGTAGGAGACTAAAGATATTTGAACTGATGCACTCCGCCCTGTACCAAAGTACAAACTATGTACAGTTGTACTTAAGAGTACTTAAGCATACATGAGTGAGATGGCTGTTGTAAAGGCTGATGGCAAACACTCTATATCCGGTACAAAGTGTGCATTGTGTGAACACAATGCAAGGGAGAATGTTGTGGGCTATTATTTTCATTGTGGTTTTCTTTGCTGTTGGACTCAACTTTGGATATTTAAATTCTTGTATGAGGAACAAATAATGTTGTCACAGTGTAGTTCTCCGCCAAACATAAGTCGAACATGAGCACCATGCTTATTGCTGGGGATATGAGTTTTTGTAGGATCCGCAGAAATGCTGTTCAAAAAAGAAGATTACAATTTTCGAACATATGTACTTTGTAAAATTTATTGCTTTTTAAATATAGTTAATTACATGTATTTTTGTACATAATATTTATTACTAGCTATTACCAGTCTGGTTCGCTGGGTGATGTTTAAACTATGTAATACAAAAATGCGAGAGATTCTTCTAAGAATACAATTTTCAATTTTAAAATTATTTTTTTATTTAGTAATTTTTATTTTTATTTTAAAGAGTCATCTGTAGTTTTATTTTTACCTCTCGAAATAGCAATATTATTAAGCTTTTGTGCTGGTTCCTCGACATCTTTAAATATATTTTGATACTTGTTCTTCTGCACTACATAATTCAGAAAACTCTTTTGACCCTCTTTTACCACCAGTAGTCAAAGTTACCCAGCTAACCGCAGATTCCAATGAATGTCGCTATGCTCTATCTAGGCTCAGAGACAAGAAGATATATGAAAATGTCCGCATTTTCCTGGCCTTTCTGCACGATAAGTCAGAATCTGTTTGTTACGAAGGGAAAACAAGAACAAACGTTTTGGTCTCCATCCAACAGGAAGGTCTCCCTTCAGAATTTTCTAAGCTCATGAAAATTTTCATCAATTATCATGACAATTTTAACTTATTACCACAAAAAGTAAAAGATGATCTGGATACTTTCCCTCAATACTTACAGGCTAAACGAATATCGCACCTGCAACGCAACCGAAGTGATCACAACCGCTTTTTTCGTTCCTAACTTAAACTCCATTCAAACAAGTCAACACCTCCCTCTAACTATCTATTACCAAAATGTAAGAAGTCCTCGATCCAAAATCAACTAAGTCTTAACACAATCGCACTCCCTCCCTTTCGATGTCTACGCTCTAACTGAAACTAACCTCACTCCAAGTATCAACAGCCAAGAGTTGTTTCCCTCATCTTTTAATGTCTATCGAGATGATGATCGGTCCTCCGTTGGCTCTCCCTGCAGAGGAGTCCTTATCGCGATCAAAAAATACACTTGACTCATTCCTTTTCTCAATCCCAAGCACGTCTGAAGTTGATTTTGTTTCGGTTAAAATAAAACTTCATAAAACATCTGTTTATCTTATGTGTTTCTACATACTGCCTTCTCAACCTCTACAAACATATGAAATTGCCGTTCGCGCGATCGATCATATAATAAAGCATTGCGATCCCCTAGATGAAGTTGTAATCTGTGGCGATTTCAACCTTAAATGGACTGTGTCCGACCACGGATCACATTACATTTGTAATCCCTCCTCGGCAAAAGAGTGTCTTTTTGTCGATCATTTAACTGATTCAAGCCTCTGTCAAATGAGTGGCATTGTAAATAATATGGACCGACAACTTGACCTTATTTTCTCAACGGACCCAGATAACTCATTGGTCACTCTCTGGCCCCAAATTCTTACAGCTATTGATAATTATCATCCTCCCTTATTACTTACGTTCTACCATAACTCGTACGTAGAAAGCTTACCCACTTCACATCCTGTTTTGTATGATTTTCATAAAGCCCAATTCTCTAAAATCAACGATTATGTTAACCGAATTTCTTTTAATTTTGAAAATATGTCTGTTCAAGAAGCCACTAACATTTTTTATAATGAATTACATTATTCAATTTCGTTATTTATCCCTTCGTACCGATCGATGTAGAGTTTCTCCTTCATCACCGCCTTGGTATAATCATAGACTACGTACGCTGCGTAATCAAAGGAACAAGCTCTGGGAAATTTTCCTACGCTCTCAGTGCCCAACTGACTACTCAAAGTACCTTGGTGCTTATCGTCAATTCAATGAACTGACAGTTTTCTCTACCAACAATATTTACATAAAACCCAATCTAACCTTATAAACGATCCCAAATCCTTCTATCAGTTCGTTAATTACAAAAGAAAGTCAGATGGTTACCCATCCTCTTTGTCCTTTTGTACTGATCATCCCTATTTATATTTTAGAAGAACAGGAACTTGCGCGGTTATTATGAGGGAAACACCGATGTTCATGTCCCTTGAACCTATACTACCCCTCCCTATCGTATGGTTTCCATTCGGTTCTAGATTTTCAGAAACCCCGTAAATGAGAGACACAGCTGTTGACGTGCTCTCTTGGTCAACTTCACCCATCCCTATGAAACAAAAAGCCGAAACTCATTGCTTTCCTATATGGTTTTCAGTGGACCTATATATTTTATTTGAAAACCCCCTTATTGTAAAAGAGAAGTTTACAACTAAACTTCCCTTAAATTTGTTTAACCAACTTCTCTCGACCTCTCACAACACTTAACTCACTCAAACATAACTGGGATTTAACCTCTCAGCCATTCTTGAATTACTAAAATTTCCGATAATTACTTTTGAATTTCATTAATCTTTATTTAAAAATAAACTTTTCAACCTAATTAACTCAGTTTCTTACTCCGAATTACTGGGTTTTATTCTTGTAAACTTTATACTTAACTATATCTATAACATTCGTTCTTAGCTATAACTATAACATTCGTTTTATATCTAACTATGCCTCCGCTCGCTCGAAAAGCTTATCTGCATCGTAATCTTTTTCGTATTTACTCTAAATAATGATATTTCTCGTAATAATTGTACGACGTACTGAAAGAATCTTACTTTAAATCACGTCTCGCAAAAATCTCTTATTACCGTTTAAATACAAAAAAAAAACTCTCACAAAACATACGAAAATATGGGACGTCAAAAAAAAATCAAGAAAATTGTAAAGTTCTTTTTACCAAAATCATTACTAAATATGGATTTCAAAAAAAAAAAATTGCTTCTTCCCAATATTCTAAATATGTTTCAATTAGGTAAATCAAGATGTCTTTAATCAAAGTTTAAAAATAAAAAAGTAATAAATTTTTCATAAAAATCACTAACCAAACTTTCCTTGTAGAAGTGCACTTGTACTCAGATGATTGATGTTCAGCATTCTCTGTAGTTTAATTTGTTATAAGATGATATACTCAAATTGACTATACTTGTTCCACGATTAAAATTATTCTTACTCACGATTGATTTTCTTTCTCTTCTTTTGACCGAAAATTTATCAACTCGGAAACTTCAGAGGAGCGGAAGAATTTACATAATTATTCTTCTAAAGAGTGACCTACCCTACTAAATTCTTCAATCATACTTTCATCATACTGGAACTTAACTGTACATAGGCTTCTATTCCAAAAAGGTTATTATTTTTGTATCATATTTTCAGATACTTTCCTTAGTTTGTGGCTCTAAAGATATTTATCGTGATTTCCAAATTTACTCTTACTATAACTTTCTTTTCTATTGGATTTACTTTAATTTACTTTATATTACAGATATACGTTAACGATTACTCTTTCGTTTTCTCAAAACAAAATTCTTTACGTGTATCGACATCAAAATTCAAGACTTTAAAAGATTTCTTATAGAACTCGATTAAACTTTACTTAGCCTTTCCATATTAGGCGTTCTGAAACAAATCTGACGGTCGAGTCGACTATCTATGATAGACGATTCTCGTTAAGATTACTCGTATCAAAAAAATAAACCTTTTTCACTATGTTCACTCTTCAGAATATTAATTCCTAAATACCAATAATATAAAATTCAATATACTTATTTTTGCTTGTTGTGTTTTAGTAACTTATTTCTCTGTATTTTTATTTATCCTTGAAGTTTTAAACACATGTGGAAATTTATCATATCCTTGAACGACATGTGGTTCTTAACTAATTTTCGATGCTCTTTCAGCAGCTATATTCTGCTTGACGATCGTAATGTGATTCTGGACTTGATTGTAGTTTCTTGAATGTGAGCTAGACTGGCTTGATTCTTAACTGATTTATTAGGTGACTTGCTTTGATGGTACTGCACGAGAAAATTTATAGACTGCGTGACTATGCTTTCGTATGAATAGATTTCCATACGAAATGCATTATCTGCTGTATCTTGAATTTTCGTTCTGGAATTTCGTTGTATCTGAGAACCAACGTAAGTATATACATATGTATATCTATTAAATGTTCCTGGGAACAATGTTTATCCTGGGAACTGCGTAACGTTTTTCGAATGTTCTGTTCGCAAGACAGAACATGATCTTGATATAGATGTATGTATATCGATGATTTTGTACTTTGATGTAAATTTTGACTTTAAAATAAATGCACGGCGGAGTTGCTTTGAACAAATTGAATTTTTGAGAAAAAATGTGCCTTGCTGATATACATATCTAGGTTTATTACGTTTTTGAAATAAATCGAACTAATTCGAAATGGTAATTGAAGATGAGATCTAAAATGATCTGGAGATTGTAATATTGTAATAATATCGTCTGACCGCCACGTGTATCTTTAAATTTTTCTTTATATAGTACTGTCGCGTCATATTTTTTTTTTCGCAGCGACTGTAGACATAAAAAAAAACTTAGTTTTAAGAATTCACATTTAGCTACCTAATTTTCTACTTTTTTTCTTAATTTTCTTGTCTGATTTTAGTTCTTTTGTTCACTTTATGATAATAAACTATAATTTACCTTATTCGTTTAGGATTAGTATCCATTTTTCAACGCCGACATTTTCCGTCGTAGTAAAATTTTCTTCGCCAACAAAAAGGTTTTTAGCCTAAATTGTTCGATGTTCTAATAAATTGTTCACTTTACTATATCTGTTTTATGTAATATTTCTTTGTAATAAACTCACCACTAACAATAGTTTCTATTGATTATATTTTCTTTTGCGATGTGATGTGTTTGACGGCCAGACTAAAAAGAACGATGTCTGCCGCCTATTTCCCTATCGAAACCTAACTAAAATGGACGCCGGCTACTTGCAACTAATTGGAATTGAATCATATCCAATTGGACTGAAGTTAGTTTTGATTCGAGTTGGACTTTTAGTTCTGTTCTAACATGTAGTTTTGCTGTGTTTTGTAGTTTCGGGAGACTTTGCCTCTCCTTACTACATTTGTATGACAGTTTCGATTTTCTTATTATTTATTTTGATTCTTTCGTGTAATAGAGTAAACAAAATAAAGGAGTGAGCGGAAATTATAATTCGACATTACAATTCCTATACAGACTTTCATTTTTATTGTTTGCTGTTGACATGACTTTGTGTTCGTCTTTTTCTTTATTTCACGTAAAATTTAATTCTTTCGCTCCGTAACCTATTTATTATTACTTGTATGCGTTTTTACCATGAAAAGTAGAACTAAAATACGTTATTACTGAACCTTATTTTAATTGAATTGATAGGTTTGTTCGCTTGACTAATTCGCAGAGCTGATATGGGTTCTCTCATCCGCTGGTTTCCTACAACATTTCACGCAATAGCATCAGGAGAATTCTGAACAAAGATCTCGTATTATTCGCCTGCAAGGCCCAATTGGCTCAGCAATTCAAGGCGCAAGACTATCCGCTTCGTTATCGCTTCGCAGTTTGGCCCTTAGAGCAGCTTGAAATGGACAACGATTTTGGGCGAAAAATCATATTTTCTGACGAGGCAGATTTTCATCTCGGCGGCTACGTTAACATACAAAATTGTGGCATCTGAGGCTCGGAAAACCGGCACGTTAGTTTCCAGAAGTCAATGCATCCACAGAGAGTGACAGTTTGGTGCGGATTGTGGAGTGGTGGCATCATTGGACCATTTATCTTCGAAAATGCGGCTTGGAACAAGGTTCCGCTCAACAGTAAACCGACGCCGACGTTTTTTTTTTTACTGAAATTGAAGTCATGAATTTGAACGACCTCGATCTTTTGTGCACCACATTCCAAAATCGGGTTATCAGCCGTCTTGGCGATGTCAATTGGCCGCCTCGGATCTGCGATTTGACCCCTTTGGACTATTTTTGTGAGGAACCGTGAAAGAACGATTTTGTGTTAACAGTCTGGAAATGATTAAAGCACTTAAGGCCAATATCATCCAAGAAATCCATGTGTAGCTAAGTTTACGGTGCCTAGTGAGAATACCTGTTCTTATTCTCAGGTTTTCCTACTTAAGCTTATGCAGTTTGTGAAATGTCCTTGGTTGTAATTGCTCAGTAGTAGTATCTCCTTAGATTTGGGAGTTCTTTCCAGTTTTTGAATTTGCTTGCCTCCTCTGCTTATTTAATTTTTTTTTTCATACAGAATACAGGAAAAGAACGGAGATACTGCCATCACCGGCCAGCAAAAAAACTATCACGGTTTGTTCTGCATTTTCTCTATGGTAAAAACAAAATAGCGATCGTTTCAAGAATTTCGAGGAGCAAGCCTTTTTAATTCGTCGTACCGCATTGAAAAAATAAACGCTAAGTTAAAATTCAAAATATTTCTATTCAAACAATGTTATTCAAATGATAACAAACATCTAGTCCAACGGTCAGCAACAGGCGGACCGCGGTCCGCTTGCGGACCTCGGAAGGTCGAACCTTGGACCGCTAATTTTTTTAGATATACATAATGTAATGTACCTACAAAACTATTCATTTAATTTGATGATGAACAACTGTCTCTTTTGTGAGATTTTTTAACGATGAAAGGTAAAACTCAATGCTTTTGATGAATTCGTAACGAAAACCAATATTAATCATGACAAAATGGTATCGCTTTCATCTGACGGGGCACCAGCGATGATTGGCAAAGAAAAAGGATTAGTAAAGAGAATCAAAGATAAGAATGCAGTCTAATTGCTTATCAGTGCATAATTCACCAGGCAGCCCTTTGTGGAAAACTTAGTGGTACATTGAAAGAAGTAATGGACAGCTTGGTCAGATTAATTGATTTTATAAGATCTCGTTCTGCTCTTCAGCACCGACAGTTCAAGGAGTTTCTTTTTAAATGTGATCCCGCTTATTCTTACCTACTACAACACAACAATGTTCGTTGGCTAAGTAAAGGTCAAGTTATTGAACGTTTAACGAGGGAAATGTGCTAGCTGTGGCTTTTGTCAAAGATATTTTGAAATATTTGAATGGGCTTAACACCGAGTTACAGGGAAATGGAAAATTAATATGTGATCTCATACAAAGCCTGTCTGCTTTTCATCGCAAGCTGGATATTTTTGAAAAAGACATCTCAAAAAAAGAATTCATTCATTTTCCAACAATTCTTGAATGTAAGAAGAAAGGCTCTGAAAAAGATCTTGCATTGTTTTTAAGGTTTTTATCCGATCTTAGGAACGAATTTGCTGCAAGATTTCAAGACTTTGTAGAGATGGGTAAGCTCTCTCAATTCCTTAAATCGCCTTTGTTAGTTGACGTAGCTACAGATTGGACTAGCTTGGCTGCGAAGTTATTTAGTCTTTCAAAGCCTTTGCTGCAAATGGAAATAGAGTTGCAAGAAGATATTTCCCTGCAAATGTTTAAAATTGCATCCACTGAAGAATTTTGGGGTAAACATGTTTCAGAAAAGTATGAAAATTGCAAAAAACTAGCTATCAACCTAGTTTCTATGTTTTGCTTGACATAATATATGCGAATAATATTTCTCAAAAATGAATTTCTTGAAAAACAAATATCATTCGAGACTATCGGACACCCACCTGGAAGATATTTATTTATTTATTTATTTAGCTTAATACAAGAGATCTAAAATTAAGATCTTTATCACAAAGAATACCTAAATCACATAGTGAGTCAACTACTGTGACTGTCTCATAGTTAATAAAGTATGTTCGAGGAGGGAGAGGTGAGCGTTTACGGGAGTATGTTATAGCTTGACACATACTAACATTAAGTTCAAGAAAGTTCTTCTGGCACCAGATAGAAAATCTATTTAAATCTTGCTGAAGATGAATGGAATCGGAAGGTGAGGAAATTTTTCTGTAAATTTTTTTATCATCAGCATAAACAGAAATCATAGAATCATTGATGACGCAGTCTACATCGTTAATGGTCAAAATGAAAATCAGAGGGCCGAGATGGCTTCCCTGCGGAACGCCAGAGGTTGCAAGGATGGGATTTGATTCGATACCTCTAAAAAGGATTGTATACTGTCTATCGCTCAGATATGATTGGGTCCATGCAATGAAGGATGGAGGGAAGCCAAGTGCCTTGAGTTTGAAGAGAATAAGGGAATGAGAGATTTTATCAAAGGCTTTGCTGAGATCAGTAGCGATGACGTCAACTTCATTCCCAGCCTCCATGGTGCATATAGTACCAGAGACAAAATCAACTAGGTTTGTAGTACCTATACTACCGATAAGAAAACCATGTTGATGGGGGGAAAAAATTTGTTTACAGTGGAAAAGCAAAGTGTCATAGACTATGCTTTCAAAAAGCTTAGGAATACACGACAGCTTAGCTATGGGGCGGTAGTTACATATTTCTTTTTTAGGGCCTTTTTTATGGATCGGGATAATATAGGAATTTTTCCAACGAGAAGGAAATATTCCTTGTGAGATTGAGAGCTGAAAAAGAGTGGTCAATGGCTCAATTAAAGTTGACGGGCAATTTTTTAATATTATTGAAGGCAAGCCATCAGGACCACCAGTAAATTTAACCTTGAGTTTATTAATCTTATCTTCAAAGATAGAAGGGGAAATGACGATTGAAGACAGTGAAGTTTGGGAGCAGGTGTCTAAGAAGGAAAAGTAATCCGAGTCTGGTAGGGAAGTGTTATCAGAAAATGATTGACTGAAAAATTGGGCATAAAGGTTAGCGATAATTGAAGGATGATCTGAACTGGTATTCAAATAAGTAAGCGTAGAAGGGTAGTTATCCGACTTTCTTTTGATGTCGTGACTTTCAAAGATAATATCAAAATCGACGATACTCTTCGTATTTGCTGCTCTACGCGTGAACCAAACTATAAAAAACTGCTTCAAGACGGTCGTTGTAATTTCTCACATTAATTTTATCTATTGTGTTTTGTAAAATTACTTATGTAAATGAAGTCAAATAAAATTATAAAATATTTTCCTGGACCTCGACAAAATGTTTCAACCAATCCTGGACCCTTCAAAAAATTACTTGCCGACCCCTGATCTAGTCTATCCTTATATTCACGATACTTCCTTTTTATTTTCAATTAAAGTTGATTCAAAAGAGTTAACCTGCCTTGAGAACGTAGATAATTCCCTAGTCTCATAAAGATAATCGGTTTCGATTTCGACTTGGATTTGTTCGATTTGATATGAAAATACTCAACTAGAACCTACAAAACTTTAGCAATCGTAAAAATGATCAAATAGAATCAGCTTTCTACATTTTTTACGACCTACCAGAATATGTTTTATTTTTCATTGTACCTACGCTCCTAAGCACACACATCAACCCTTTTAAGACAAAAATAGAATAAATGTCATCCGGAAAAAGACACAATGTCATCCCGAACCAAATTTATTATCCCATCCAATATTTGAGTAAAATCCCTCTTAGCCCAATCAAATTAAAAGTCAATACCCTCGTCGACCTTCTGATTTGTCATCCTAAAAACGAACCCTTTCGTTTATCATCATAATATACATAAGAGGAGAACTTATTTATACATCAAGGACTGTCTGCGCTGCTCTACTACCGAAACATGGCTTATTATAAATCAGTTGGCTAAGTAACGAAAATGCTAAATATCCGCAGAATCACATCCATCATTATTAGTTCTTCTTCATCTGGTTCGCTTGTTCCCTTTTATCGCCGGAAGCTGTCTGCTGCTGACATTGCTTCTATGCCAGAAGGAATATCTTTTATCTTATTCTGTTAGACATTTCTAATTCCATTAGCATCACTCACCAATATTTGTGACTTAACAACGAATGTCCTTTGATTTGTTCATTTTATTTTCTTGTTTTCTTTTATATCCTTTCGTTCGCTATAGGCGGCTTATCAGCATTTCCTGCCAGTCAATTGGATCCCGATGTCAGAGTTGTTATCATCAAAGGACCAAAAAACTCAATAACAATTGGACCGATTTTTAAATCATTTGTTAAGTTGGAAATCCTGAAGATAACTGAATCCAATGTTCCTGCAATTGGACATGAGACATTCTGGGGAAATGTTCATTTAAGGATATTGGGTAAGTTGTTCGTTTTATTTTGCCTCTTATTCTTTTATCTTCATAAAGATGGTTTTCGTGTTGGAAAATGAGTACATCCTGGTATAGTTCATGATGAATAGCAGGAATCGTCAAAGGAAAGGAAGTTTTTTAATGGGACCGAGTTTCAATAATTCTATTGAATTGAAAAAATATAAGGCAATAAGAAAAATGTTCATATAAATAAATATTTTCAATTCAATGAAAAATAAATACGTTCCAAACTACACGCGAAGAATAAAAATGAAAATAGAATAAACTTTCCCACGTGAATTTTTGATACTCACTTTGAATGAAAAAAAAAAATGACAATTATTTTTAAACTGATCCTTTCTTTCTGTTTATAAATTTTCAATTTTTTGTTTTGAAACAAAATTTTCAAATCAACTGACAAATGTCACAGTTTTCCACGCTGCCTTAAACTTTTTCCTGGTGGTTGTACATTGAGAAATGAATATTTGGCGTGGAAAAAGTTGTGGAACATAATTGTTTTTCCAATCCACATTTTGGTACTCACCTCTCGTTGGGGATTTCATGCGAGTGAACCAGCTGCCACATTTATATGAAATTTTCATTTTCACTTGAACTGAGTACTAGGCTTTAATGAAAGTTAAAGAACTTTTAAGTGGACTTTGGATTGAACGGAACTAGGAAGTTTTGCTTGTTTTCATTGAAAACTTTTTTGAGATTTAATTTCAAGAAATATAGACTCTAGCGTCTTGAAACCCGCTATATGGGATATTCACGAAATAAATATGCCTTTTCATTAGTGAAAAGACTCAACTTGTTATAGAAATTGAAGAGCCATACAAAATTTACAACCAAGGCTTGAAGTTTTTAAAGATCACACAAGGTCAAGGACAATTTTTAGCATATCATTTGTGGAATATTCGCCATAAATATATGGCATCCCGAATGTCACAAGATCGTGATAAAAGGTCAGCTAGTATCAGTAATTTGCCAGAATTTTGTTTAGTTATTTCATGGTCATACCGATTTTTGGTACCTTATTTTTGGGATATTCGCAATAAATGTACATATGGTTTATCATCTCAAAAATGAATAGACCGTGATAAAAGGTCAGATATTTTCGGTAATTGGTCAGCCACAGATTTATTTAAGAATTTTTAAAGCCTCTTTCAAGATCAATGCACACAATTTTTGGCACCTTATTTGGGTCATACAAAAAGAATGCCATGGTCATAAAGATATCAGTAATTGGCTAGTTAGAAACTTTTTTCTATTTTTTTTTATTTTAAAATGTTTCAAGATGATACCCAGTTTTGCTCATATCATTTGTGGGATATTCGCAAAAATGTATGCCTTTTGAAAGACCCTTATGACCCCTATGAAAGGTCAGATAGTTTAATAATTCTTATTATTACTTTTCTGTGAACTTAAGAAAAACATTCAAACATTGTGAACTTAAGAAAAACAAAAAAGATCTTACTGGAACTAACTGACCTTTTATAACGATCTAGTAACTTTTTTTTGAAAAATTGTACAAATGAGATGCCAGAAAAACTTTAAGAATTCATTAAAAAAAAATTTAAAGCTAATAAATTAATTACATAAGCTAGCTGATAAGGAAGCCAGGTGGTATACAATATTAACGAAAATACCACAAATGAAGTGCCATAAATCCTTGTGACCTTGAAAAACTTTAAGCCTTGATTATAAATTCCTAAAACTAGTTGATCTTTTTTGACCAATTAGATTGCACATATTTTTTTCAGAATATCCCATATATGGGGTACTGATATCCTAGAGGCTAAAATATAGTATTTCATAATAGCAATGTCCAAGGAAGAAATTTTCAAATGTCATATCCCTTCAATCGATTAGCTTGCATTTTAAATTTTTACGAGATATGTAATTGTAATCCAAAAATATAGTTTTCGTCATTGAACAAGTAAACAGCTTGCGAGATTGGTTAATTTCGGCACTTGTTCTATGGAGATGTTCAAAAAAGAAACTTATTTATCTCAACATTGTAGTTTGTTCGAAGATACAGATGCACGAAGATAGAAACAACGGAATTTTTATATGAAACCCAAGTAAAAGGGATGACCATTACGTCATGAAGTTATCTTCTAGCTTCAAGAGATTTAATTTTTTTGCCAAGACGAACACCTAAATCTTTGCTATCATTAACTTTAATCAAAGGATCACAATTAATTTTGTATGGAAAATAATAAAAAGATCCTGATTATAACTGAACTGGTATTAAGCTTTAATATATTTAAGAAGCACCAATTTTTAATACGATCAAATTTGGATTGAACTTTTACACAGTTGACAAAGCATTTAATTGAAAAAATAATTTAAGCAGATAGTTAGAATTTTCTATGACATCTGTTATATAACATAAAGAGCCAAGATGACTTCCTTGTGGAACACCGTCCTAGCTAAAATCAGTGTAAATTACATCAACTCGATATCATTTTCAATTTTGTCGTGATACAAGCCCATGTTGTGACTCTGACAAGCATTTTTATGACTCAAAAACTCTATTTTATTTTTAACCAAACTTTAAAAAAGCTTAGGAATTTACAAATTTCTCTAAAGATTTCAAGTAGTATTTTATAACCGATGCTACTCAGATAAAAATATACCCTCAGATAATGATTTGTTAAATATTTTAAGAGAGGCCAACAAAAGGATAAACTACATTTTTCCCAGATACTCGTATTAGGCAGAATACCATCAACCATCTGCACCACAACTATCGTTAACCTTAAGGGTCTGAAGAGCTAATAAAAACCTCATAAAATTTTAACAGATTCACCATCAACTATATTTTATCCATATTTGTAAGAAAAGTGTTTGAAGAGGAGCAATAAACCGACTCAAACTAAAATGCACGACCGGGTCGCACGAACTTGCTGTTATGTAAAAGACTAAAAATTTCAAAAATTATTGTTATAGAAAAAAACTGTTTATAAGCATAAAATTCATTTTTAAATGACTAAAGCAACTCCATTTATAGTTTGTGCTAAAAACAGGGTGCCATATGATTCAAGCAAATATTGTTTATGCCAGAATAAAAAATTATAGGACGCTGTAGTTGTTTCTTAAAAAAATAAGCTTTTACATACAAAATTCTTAAAACATTTTTAAAAAGAAATTTTGGTACACAAATTTAAAGTTTTTATTAATGTTGGAATAAAAATTAAATTTACAAAAAAAAAATATTAAGCCGTTTTTGAGATATCGAATTTTTCAAAAAAAAAATATTTTTTTTTAATTAAAAAACCATTTTTTTAAAGTATTGAAACGCAATGTGTTTTAAACATCTTTAAGATCGTAAAAATTAATAAAAAGAAAAAAAAATTAGCAAAATTCTCGGAACCGTTTTCGAGAAAAATACGATTTTCGAAAACCATTTTTTAACATTTGTATGGAAGGCACCGGTAGTTTTAGGTAAAACATTTTTTTTTTCTCAAATCTTGTAGATTATGTTAAGAAACTTTTATTTATTAAGTTTGAAAAAAATCGAGCATGGGGTTTTCGAAATATTGAGTTTCCAAAAAAAAATTGAAATTTTTGTTTAAATCAAAAAAATAAAAAAATTAAAATTTGAATATCTAATAATATTTAAACTTTGGAGGAGCTTTAGCATTAAAACAAATATTTAGATCAGTTGTACCGTTTTCGAGAAAATCAAAAACAAAAAATGGTTCCAGGGGGGCTACCAAAAAATAACCATTGCTCGGAAAATTTTTTTCAACCATTTCCTAGCTTTAATTAAAACTAATATTTGATTTTTTTTTTTAAATCGTATGGCAGGTACCGTTATTTTTGGTCTTAAAAAAAAAAAAAGTGTGAGGGGGAAATATTAAAAATGATATCAACCAGGTTTAAAGAAAATCGGCCGAGCCGTTTAGGCTGTAGTCGAAAAGACAGACAAGCGGAATTGTCAGATCTACTTTTGTGGTCTTCGCTATCATCGTAATGTCGACAATGATCAAAATCTCGAGTTCGATTTTTTTACGAATGCATAACTTGCCTTATAATAACTATGGGCCGTACCAACAATCTATAAAGTTAACCATACATGTTATGAACTTAATATTTATGTGAACTCTAAACTATGAATCATTTATTGTACGGAGCCTTAAAAATAAAACGTAGCATATATGGTCAATTATATAGAGTCCATTAAATAATGCTTCATTTCGCTCAAATATTAATGTCGTCTCTTAATTTGATTGTTGGTAAGTCCCTATAAGTCGTAATTAAAAATTAGCAAACAGTTCTAAATAGGTGTCAATGAATGACGAATTAACCCCGTTTCAAACTCAGATTCTGAGGAATGCCAGTTGACTTACATCAGTTATTATTTTATATTGTTTTCAATACTCATAATGCTATGTCTGTGGAGGAATTTATCTATATTTTGCAAAGCTTTTAAGATGTTAAAGCCTTTTATGGTACCACAAAAGCTTGGAAGATTCCCTTTTTTGAACACGAGGATCAACTTTATTAAAACCCATGAATATTATTTCAATAATGCGTCTTCAAGCATGTACTAAATAATAAGGGTTATATAGTTTTTTATTACAATCAATACGAGATACAAAATTTACCAAGTTTCATGAGCCTTACACGCCGGCCGTTCACAGGAACCGAAAAACTCTCAGTCCGCAATGAAATGATCAAATCATCTGAAGAACTGATTGATTGTTGATCATTTGATGTTGATGAGCGACACTTTTACGGTTGAGCTTTGAAAAATTTGAAGAAAATCTTGTATTTCATCTAAAAACCATCTTTGGCGAGGAAAATAATGGCTTAGATAGTAAGGAAAATTTTCATTTTTGGACAGGATCAAACCCACACCTGTTTCAAGAAACTAACTATCATCCATAAAAATTGATCATTTGTCGTGCATTTCATGCCGGTGGTGTGAATGGACTATATTTTTTCGTCAATAAAAATTATCATCATATTACGGTTTATAGAGTCCGATATTATGCTTTGTTACATACTTACTTACTAATTCGGTCCTCGATCTATTTAGGGTATCTGCATGAGACATAATAGCTATCCGTCCTCAGCAATTCCAATCACAAATTACTTGAACTGATGGTCATGCACTTCCTCGATATTGATAGACTAAGAGCCCACAGAAAATTTTGGGTGTGATTGATAACGAAAAATAATCACCATAATTATGTAGATAGGCCTTTTATAGTTATTCACAAATGTGAATGTCTTACATACTCTAGTGGGAGCAAAAGTGCATACTAGTGCATCAAGTATGCTGTTCTTTCCAGGTCCAAATAATTGTGATAAAAACTTTGCCAAAATGTAGAGTTAAGCCCCCTGATATCGAGGTCCACGACGTTTTACAGACAGCCTTCTGCCTGCCAGACGCGATAAGAATAGGCTACTTCTTACACTAAGAAGGCCACCTTCAAAACGTCTTAAACCTCGATATTTGCAATCAGGGCACTTAAGCTCTTCATTTTGAAGTTATGGTAAATTTTGTATCCCAATTTCTTAGAATTAGAAAAGAACTGCATACTTTATGCACTATAATGCACTATTGCGCCCACTAGTGTATGCAAGACGCTCACATTTCTAAATAACTATAAAAGGCCTGTCTAATTATGCTAATTATTTTTTGTTACCAATCACACCCAAAAATTGTTGTGGGCTCTCGGTCTACGAAGTGGACTCCAGTGCTGATATGATATATATGATTTGGAATGAAAAAGCTTACCCTAAACAGAAAGAAAAACTATCAATAAAATTCATAATTTGAACCGAAAAGTGAAAGGCTTTTTAGGGTTAGAGAAGTATGTTTCCGATGTTATAAAGCCAAACTGACTGAGGAAAATTAGAATAAGCCCCAAAGGTAATAATCATTTTTGGTCATTTGGAAAAAACGAAGGAAATACTACTTTGTCTTCGGTTCGAACACTCTTCTCCAATGAAACTCTTAATGTCAGCTAATAAGAAAAGGCCAATTTGCTTAAAGCGTATTTTGCTGTTAATTCAAAGCTGCCAGATAATGCCGTGACTTCTCCTTTAATTGTGAGCATCAGCAATTTTATGGGACAAACCTTCTTTAGCACTAATACAGTTGAAAGAGTATAGAAAGATTTCGATGTACACAAATCTGCTCAGATATTATCCCTCCTGTTATGATGATGAGGTGTTTTCCAATCAAGGATGGCAAAACTATTGTGTACTCGTAAGTTTTTCCATCTAACCTTCTTTACTGTTCCCTTTCCGAGTGGATTGAAAACAGCATATATGTCCATTTTGTCCCTAAAAAAGGCGAATCTTCTTCCACTTCTAACTATATTGTCCAATTGCACTTACGTCCCTTCTCTCCAAGATCATGAAAACGCTGATGAACTATCAGCTCAAGAAATATCTTAGATAACGAAAGCTTCTAAATGACCAGGAGTATGGAGTTAATAGCACTGGTGACCTGATGATATATCTCACCGAACAATGGCACAGTCGTGCATTTTGTATTGAAAAATCTATTCTTCGGTGGGTTAGGAGTTACCCTGCGAACTGTTTAATACAAGTTGTGTTGAACGGTTTTAAGTCTGAAATTCATAACATAAATCCTGATGTGCCACGGGGCTCCGTCTTGTCTCCTACTCTCTCTCTCTCTCTCTCTCTCATATTCTTCAATGATCGTTTGCTTAAATCTACTAATCAATTAAATTGTTCTGGTGATGACAGTACTCTGAGCTTCTCATATTCTTTCCCGGACTCACTTCATTTTTCTTAGGATTTAGAACGGCAGTGTACGATAAGCTTATTCAATTCTGATCCTGATAGAATTGTCAAATGGAGGACGATAAAACGCGTAAAATGTAATGCTTCAAAAACCTAATGTCGTCTCCTGTCGTTAATGCTCTAACCATCGCCCATCTCAGTATGTACATCACAAACCATTTTTTGTACAATGACAATATGTTCGACGTGGTCAAAAAACGCTGCGAAGTGCTTAGGTTTTCTTCGCAGTGGAAGAAATATTTGACTCCTTTTGATCTGCTCTAATCTATAATCTATAATGCATGTATACGTCTATACCTCGAGTTTAAACCATTGTCATGAAAAGTGTTTCTCATTTAAGCCGCTCGAACTCTGTAGAAAATTGTAGGTACCCTTCATTTCTCGACAACACGCACACAGAAATTGTTGAGAGTTGCAAGTCAGCAGGTTCAAGTTCTCTATGCGTTGCTGTGTCTTGAATTTATTTGCCTTAATAAGATTAAAGTCATAAAATGGAACTAAACAGTGAAATGTTTTCTTTTTCATCTATACAAATTTGTAATAGGATTTCACCGAATTCAGAAACTACCAATAATTTTTCCAATTCCGAATTTGTTTTCAAAACTAACAATCGAAGAAGTGATACAATTTAATAGGGAAAACTTGAAAGAGAAAGTTTGCTTAAATCGTTATTAAATTTATCGTACCTAACCTACCCTATGTGTTCCCTCAAACTAAATGTATTAAACTTTTGTTCGAACTTCATCCGCACTTGTTGTATGTATGTACATACATATATGTGAAATTGAACAAACTTAAACAACTTCGACTGAATTAATGGGACTTTGATAATGATTTATGTAATTTTTTGTTTCAATTTATTTATTATTTCACGAACGTACTTTTGATGGAAAGCCATTTATAAAGATATGGGCTTCATGAGTTGTTAAGGTTGAAGGTCATAACACAGGTAGATGAACAAACATTTTAAGTGCATTTTACGATGAAAAATTATTTTTTTTAAGAAAAAAATCGAATCTAAAAGCATTTCGCAGTAAATTTATAATCGTGTTGACATTTTAAAAATATTGATAAGTATTGATATTTTTAATAATATTTTTTTTTTATATGAATCCTATTACATTACGCAATCATTAGCACGCCCATTGGAAGGGCACCATTGTAACAATTTTACACGAGAACATTTTGGAAATTGTTTAAAATTTTATTTTGATTTGCTGTGATTTTAATTTTTATAAAAATTAATTCACCGATTCATCCGAAAATTTTCCAATTATTTTCCCACTTATTAATTTAATTTTCAACTGAAAACGCTTAATTGGAAAATCAACGCAAGGAATAATAATTTGCTTTCTCTGGAAAATTTCCAAGTTCAAATTCTAGTAAATGTTCGTAAGTAAGCAGGGTGTGGCCAGGACTGCATAGATCATTCGCAGTTAACCAAAACCGGCACCGTCGTGTGGGGTCTCTTTTCGAGGCGTATTTTGAGGAGTTTTACTCTCATTAGTAGTGGAGGGGTCATGTTTCACAAGGGCTAATAAGCACTACTTTTCATAACAAGAAATCCTCTTGGCGGATGTCCCTCGCAAAATACTGAGAATGGTTCTTCTTATAGAAGGTTTCTATTTCGGAGTAAGCATAACTTCGCGATTGCTGACTGTGTAATACAGTGTGTGTTTAACCACTTCTATGATTATTTCTACATATTTGAAGGTCATAATACTGATCTCTATTTTTAACTTCCCATAGGGAGTTATTGTAATCGGTCCGATTTGTCAAATTGGAATTTTTGACATTTCTCGACGTTTCAAGGTCCCTGGAGGCTATATCAATCATTTTTAGAGAGATGTCTGTGTGTGTGTGTGTACGTACGTTCGTACGTCCGTACGTTCTTGTACCATTTTTCGTCGTCGATATCTCAAGAACGAGTAAAGATATCGACTTCAAATAAATTTTGTTTAATAGATAATAACTTCGAAAGAGGCTGAAAGGGCGTTTATTAAAATTTAGTGAGTAGTTTTTTCACTATAACGTTTTAAAAAAAAAGTAAAAATTTTGGTTAGTTTCAAATATCTCACGAAAAAATAATGCTATTGATTTCAAATAAAATATAATAAACTCATTATAAGGTCATACAGATTTGGTATGAATTTGGAAAAAAATGAACTTATCGTTATTTTTTTAAATAAAAAAAACTGAAAAAAAAAATTTCATAACCCACATATTCTAAGAACGGAAAACAATTTGAAACTCAAAATAATTTTATTTTACGAAAAATAATGTGTTTGACAACTGGTGAAAATTTCAAAAAAAATCAGTTTACAGTTTTTTTACAAAAAATAAAAAACTATATAAAATTCTATTGAAAATTGGTAAAAATTGTTTTTCGATTCAAATTTCTCGAGAACTAGTAGTGATATTGACTTCTAATTTAGTTTATTTTATACATAGTATAATTTTGTACAATTGGTAAAATGTTGACAAATATTGAATTAATAGTTTTTTTTTTAATAAAAAAACTATTAAAAATTCTAGTGAAAACTTGTTAAAATTGTATTTCAAGTCGAATTTCTTGGGAATGAACACCGATAGTGCCTTCTAAAGTATGTTGTTTTATGCATCGATACCTTCCCGTAAGAATGTATACTATGCGACATTTCTAAAATTGTTCAGGAAACGAAAAAAAACGAAGAAAGTTCTAGTTGAATCATAGTGTGCTAAGAGACAATTTTGGTTAAACTAAGTGACATCTAACAAAATTTTTTGTTGCTCACTATCAATATCAACTATCTCAATTTTAAATCTCTTTAAATAATTAAAATGCTTTTCAATCTTAAAATAATGTTTGTTTGAATTTTACAGCTAAAGTTTGTTTCGCTGAAAATTTGATTATTTGAAAAAAACTAAATATAAAGTTTTCAAGACTACAAATGGGAAGTTATCAGTGTGGGTCGCACCCAGCCTCTTTTTGATCTACCAATGAGCATTTATTATTTCACGAAGGACTTTGCTTTGGGAATTTTTGGATGGGTTCAGCATTTGTTTTTTATGTACAGCCCCTTAGGTAAATACCATACGTAGGAACGGGCTTCAGCGGATATATGTATCATTACATTATTCTGTTCTATATACACGTAAATAGGCTAGAGCTCTTTCCTATAGTAACCAGTAAATTTTTTTTATCTTCAAACTTATTTCTTTATCTACTTTTCTTGTTGTTGCACTCTTTCTAGTTAAGCTCTACACTCAAAGAAATTTCAAGGTTTTTGACCGCTTTGCTGTTGATTAAAAATTCGAAATGCTTTTTGTTTGTAAGATTTACATGCGTCCATTTTATTTCATTTAATTAGATACGCCATTATTGTGCTAAGCTCATGCTTCATCGATTGAATTTTTAAATTTTGCTGTGGCCTTCCTTACGAATATTTCAGTTTCATCACAAAAGGTGTCCATGAATAGGTTGATATCACCTGGAATATTCCTGGTTTATAAGAAATACAGGGGTTTGTCCTAGTACACTGCCTTGTGGTACGCCTGCTTCAATTATCTTTTGTTTCGAGTCAACTTTTTAGCTATCTTTTTTAAATATTGATCATTTTTTTATGCTAAAGCTCCTCAAAAGTTTGAATGTATTCAAATTTTCAAACAATTTTTCTTAGATTTTTAAGAATATTTCCAAATATTTTTTTCAAAACTCAATTTTTCGAAAACCCCATGCTCGAGTTTTTTTAATTTGACAAATAAAAGTTTCCTAATATATTCTTCAAGATGCGACAAAAAATTAATTTACGAGTCCCTAAAAATAACGTTACCCACAGTAAAAATGTTAAAAAATGATTTGCGAAAATCGTATTTTTCTCGAAAACGTTGCCTAGAATTTTGATAAAACATTTCTTCTTTCTAAGATCTAACTATAATTTATAAAAAAAAAATTTGGAATTAAGATATTATCTACTGATTGTACCCACCATATTTCCATTTTTTTTTTTCGAATTTGGAATTTCTCATTATTGGCATAACGGATTTTAATGAACTTTTTTTGAAAAGAAGCTTCCATAAAGTTTGAAAAACATTGCACTTCAAAACTTAAATACAAATTTTATATACCTACTATAAGGCAGGTTATGCTTTCGTAAAAAAAATCGAACTCGAGATTTTGATCAAAGTTGACATTACGATGATAGCGAAGACTAAAAAAGTGGGTCTCGCAATTCTGTCTGTCTGTCGGTCTGTCTTTTGGTTCGACTACGGCCTAAACGACTCGCCCGATTTTATTTAAACTTGGTAGATATCAGTTTGAATTTTTGCCCCAACACGTTTTTTAAGACCAAAAATAACGGTACCTTACGATTTTTTTTCGAAATTTTATAAATATTTTTTTTCTCCAAAACTGTTCGACAGATTTAAAAAACAAAAATACAAAAAAAATTATATAGTTAAAATTAGGTAATGGTTGAAAAAATTTTTCCGAAAAATGGTTATTGAGGGTACCCCGCAAAGAACATTTTTTTTTGTTTTCGATTTTCTCAAAAACAGTAAGACCGATTTTGATAATTTTTTTTTGCTGAAGCTCTCTTGAATAGAATTGTGTTTTCAAATTTTCAAAAAATTTTGTTTAGATTTTGAAAGAAAATTTCAAAATTTTTTTTTTCAAAACTCAATATTTCAAATCCCATGCAAGATTTTTTTTTAAACTTGATAAAAAATAATTTCTCAATATAATCTACAAGATGTGAGAAAAAAATCAATTTTACCTAAAAACTAAGGTACCCACCATACAAATGCTAAAAAATGGGTTTCAAAGATCGTATTTTTTTCGAAAACGGGGCCTAGAATTTGGATAAAACATTTTTTTTTTCAAATAATTTTAACGATCTTTAATTTAATAAAAAAAAATTAAAATTAAGATATTACAGCTTGTGCCTACCATATAGAACCATTTTTTCAAATTTTGAACTACTTATCGACATAACGGATTTTAATGAAATTTTTTATAGAGATGCTTCTGAAAAGTTTAAAAACATTGCATTTCAAAACTTAAAAAAAAAGTATTTTATGAATTATTGAAAACAAAATCATTTTTTTTTTTGAAAATTCGATATTTCAAAAACGGCTCGATATTTTTTTTGGAAAATCTAATTTTTATTCGAACCATAATAAAAACTTAAGGTTGGCGTACCAAAAAAGCTAATTTTTTTAAGAAACCACTACAACGACTTATAATTTTTGTTTTTACATAAACTAATATTTCCTTGAATCACATGACATCCTGTTTTTAGCTTCAACTACTAAAGGAGTTGTTTTAGTCATTAAAAAAATTAAAAAAATTAACCCCACTTTTGGTTTAAACTTCAGTTCAATAACAAATTTGGTTTCACAATTTCATTTAAACCTTGAACAGAGTTCATTCTGTAGTTTAAGTTAAACGACACTATTCTGCCGTTTAAACCTCACTTCAACAACCCCTTCAAATATTTTAAAATAGAATTTATTTTCATTTCCTGTTACACAGGGGCGTATTTACCCTAGGGCTAAAAGGGCTACAGCCCGGGGCGGTAATGCTGCTAGGGGCGGCGCAAGCATGACAATTTTTTCAGTGCCGTGAGTGTCCGGCTGTGAGAAAGATTACTGTAACATGTCTCTCACTTTTTTCACCATTTATTACTCTTATTTTTTATAAACGATTTTTTATAATTAAAATTCATAATAAAAATATTTACAGACATGTACCTATTCCTTGGAACAAATTCCAATGAAACAAAAACATTATCAAAAAAAAGCACTTGTTGCTATGTAGCTCTAAAAAAAATGGACTAGAAGAACTTTGGCTACGGAGTCGTCGTAGCTGTCAAATCCTTGGCAACCCGTGGTCTTTCTTTTCGTGGCAAGATAGATAAATTTGCATCTATACATAACGGGAAATTCATGATGATCTTTCATTATTTCATATACAAAGATTTGGCAATCTAAGAAAAGGAAACACATCCAGCCTTATTGTGAGTTTCACGCGAACAACATTCCACCCGGAAAATTTGACATTTCACTTTTCACCTATTGGGACTTTCACTCGAAAAATTATTCATGTTCGAAAAATTCCCCTTGTTGTAAACAATCATTTCGGGCGGAATGATACGCCATTGACAGCCATAATTTTCACTTATTTTTACGAACGAGAGCACAATAAGGCGGAAAATGTAAGTTGTTTGTTTATTTTAAGATAAGAAAATTTAAAATTCATATTTTTTGTTATAATGCAGGAGCAAAACAATAAAAAAAAAGACCAAAGTGATATGCTGCTTAATAAAATGCAGGACAATCCTGAAATTGCCAGGGGCTTCAATTAAAGCAAATCGGGAGAAAGTGGCGGAATTTTGAAAGAAAATGCCTGTAGTACTGATGAAATTTGGAAAAAAAAATAAAGATTTATTCCTTTTCACACTCGCGCATCTCCAAAGGATTAATATTGCTTATTAAGAAAGTTTCTATTTTGGGCTTCCTAATATATCACTTTTTCCTTTTAAGCTCTTCCTTTACGTCTTCGATCTCTTGCTTCAGATTGTTATTGAACGCCCTAACAAACTCCTTAAATTTCTCCGGTGTCATAGCAGTCAAACCACGCCGATTGGCTATGCACTTCGTCTTGTACATCATTGCAACAACTAGCTGGGCAGCCCTTCTCATTGGATAGCTTTCGGACATTTTCTGAATGAGCTGCTCATTGTTGGCCAGATATCGAAAGAGGATTCGGAAAACCATTTTCTAAAATTGTATATTCTTATATTTTCTAATCAACTGCTGTTTCAGTTGGAGTTGACTCTTGAGAAGCTCTAGCTTCTGAAGTTGTTCCTGTTTGTTATAATTTATGCCTGGCAATTGTTTGATTTGATTGCGAACACTTTCGAAACGTTTTTGTAGCTCTAAGATCTTTTGACTATAGGTACTCCTGAGATTCTCTTTGCTTGGCTGCGTTATCTAGAGGATCCTTTTCCACACAACAAATGATGTAGATAACAGCTAAAAGTTCGATATCGAGCTGGTCGACTGTCAAAGTCCCGGTGGATTCTGATGGGGTGTTGTTTGGATTAATTTGTTGGATTTTATCAATAGATTCTGAAGGCGAGAGGTCCATTATTGATTAAATTAACGCATTGTTTATTTGATTGCTTAAAACACAACGAAAATATTAAGCAAATTTTAATTATTTAGATAAAACTGAAAAGAGAAAATATTGTATTTTGTTGTTTTGTTGGGTTGCTTCTTTTTGTTCAGAATGATTAATCCCTCAAATTCCTTCGAAGTGTTCACTCTTCAAACATTTGTTCTTCCTCAGACAAGATATGTAGCGCTATGCGTTGCTATATTTATGATAATTATCCTTTATTTATTATAAAATAACAATTTAATTTTATATCCCGAAATTCGTATTTAACAATTGTCAAAACAAACATAAATGTTTGTTCAAACTCACAAGGTCTGTTCATTTTCCGAACGCTATAAGTCCGCTGTTTAAAAGTAGGTGTGCAAATTATTCGTTTGAGATAATCCAATTAAAAATTGGGAGCCACAATGAGTGGCACTGCTAGCGTAGTCACAATTTTATCTATATTGCAAGTAATTTCGATAAATAAGTGATGCCCCAAATTCAATTATATTACTATTTTAGTTAACAGAGAATTTGGAGGTTGCATTTCATTCTCCGTTTCCATCAAAGTGGAGTGAGAATTTATTGCGGGCCTCATTTTTCTGAACGTGTCTATTTTTCGAACTGTCACTCCTGATTTGAAGTGAAATTTTTATTCGGGCGAAACTCATAATAGCTTTTAAAATTTCGGGGGAACAAAAATGTTTCGGGGGAAATGTTTTCCGGGCGAAACTCACAATAAGGCTGATCATATTTGTCTTTTGCCACCTATGAAAAGATTATAAAAATTAAATCAGCTAGAGTCACAAAACCGATTATGGAACAGCTTCAAAGGTCTAAATACTTCTCGTTGAGCGTTGATTCGACTCCTGAGTCCTGACATAAGAAATATAGACCAGCTTTCATTAATTTTAAGGTATGTTCAAGAGAACGCAGAACCCGTTGAACGATTTCTCTGCTTTTTGCCAAATACAAGCCATAAAGCAGAAGAAATGTTACCAGCAATTATGGATACTTTTAAGTCATTAAACATTGACATAGAAAATTGCAGAGGTCAATCTTATGATAATGCAAGTAACATGTCAGGGCAATATAACGGCTTAAAAGCAAAAATTAAAGGAAAATATAAGCACATTCTTTAAATTTGATCGGATCATCGGCAGCTGATTCTTGCCCAGAAGCTGCTGACTTATTACAAAACATATGTTTTTTTTACGGCATCAACATAGCGAACAAAGTCTCTTAATTCATTTTTTAATGTTTCCGAAAATGTCACATTAAAAAATTTTTCATTTTCCCGTTGGTCAGCCCGAGACGATGTCTGTACGAGCTTAAACAGAGATTGGGACTAAATAATTTCGGCTCTCAATGCCATTAAAAATGATGCCCACCAGAAAGCTTTAGTGAAAACTGAAGCTAGCGGTTTATTGTCCCAATTGAAGTCCCTTGAGACAGCAATATTGTCTCACCTTCAGGGTTCCATACTCAAGCAATTCAATATTGTATAAAAAAAATTCAAGGTGTTGATACAGACGTTAAAACTGAATCCAGGCTCTACGAGGCACTCATATCGTTTGTGAGAGAAAAACGAGAATGTTTTAATGTTTTTGAAGAGAAGGTAAAAAGCAAAACCTCTGAAAATTACAAAATAGACCAAAAAAGAATCGTCAAGGCGAAAAAACGAGATGAAGATTTTCAAGAAGAGTGTGTCTTACTTAAACATTTTATAGAGCAAAACAACACTGAAAATATGAGTTTAAGGCAGCTTTACCTTCATATAAGAGAAAAAGAATTGAAGGAAGCATTTCCATATGTTGAGGTTGCTTTAAGAATATACTTGTGCACTGCAGTGACAAATTGTAGTGCGGAAAGATCGTTTTCCGTATTGAAACGAATAAAAACATATTTAAGGTCTCGCATTAGCGAAGAACGCCTTAACAGTTTAGCTTTATTAAATATAGAAGCTGAACTGACCAAAAATTTAGATAACGAATCTATTGTTAATGAATTTTGTAATCAATATACACACAAAAAAGAATTTGAAAACATCAAATATTATGCATTTTGTGTTTTTAATTATTATTTGTTATTACTTTATTTTTAAAGGGCGGCAAAATTTATCAGCCCGGGGCGCCAAATCTTTAAATACGCCTCTGCTGTTACAGGTCACAACTGAAACAAAGCGAACTTTCCTTGATTGTTTTTTTCTTTTATTGAAAATAGCTTTTATGGCCTTTAGTCCACAAAACTTGGCGTTTGGTCCCGGCGATCTCACATGGACTCATCAGTTGACTGTGAGGACCTTGTCAGTACGCAATTTTTGTTAAATTCAGTTCATCTTACATCGATTTTTTGACAAAAATCCAATGTGAACTATACCCAACCAAGATTAAAATTGTAATCATTAACGTTGGAAGATTTTGCCCGTGGCCGAGCATTGATTCTATATTAAGGTTTTTTTTATAATACAAACTCTATATACTACTGAAACAAATCAGCCAAGTAGTAGTAGTTTTTTCTTTGATTCCGATAGAAAGAGAAAACAATTTACTTAACTACGTTCAATTAACTGATGTTCAGATAAGACTGTCAAACCAGATGAGTTGAACTTCAAATTTAAACTTCAGTTAAGGTTCAGCTGAACTTAAGTTTAAACTCCCACTGTGAAAATGGGGGTTAGTCTCTTACATAAGAGCAACGATAAATCGGGTACTTCGATTTATCGATTTATGCATATGATTTCCTTTAATACGTACCTTTAACTTCGAAAAAGTCAAAAATGCGTGGTATTTTCTAAGGGTCAGATGGCGAGTATGATGGAGACCAGCAGAATGGAATTCGCGGTTATATGTGCGCCTTGCTCGAAACAGTCGTCGATTCCCCTCTGTAGACATGAGCTTTAATCCCAAATTGGCGTATTTAGTATTGAAGTCTCCACCAACAAGGTGGTTATGTTCTAACAATTTAATTAGCTGTGTAGTCTTCTTCAGTTATAGATCGTCTCGGTCGGTAGTAAATTCTTTCTTTTCAATATCCATACTAATTGTTCTTGGTCGCATGTTTTCATTGGCGAACTTTGGTTCTTTATAGTGTCGTAAGCACTTCTTTACAAGTGTTTCCGATCATACTGTAACTTTGTCGGTTGGATGCAGAACTTAGAAACATGCGATTTTAATTGTTATGTTCATTATTGATTTTTTAAAGCGATTTTTTTGCATAACTGTTTGTTCTTCAAATCTTGTTTGTTAATCTTTTTTAAATATAAAAACACAAGAGCTTTTGTAAACATGAAAACAAAATAAAACAATACGTTTACCTAGTTGGCTTAACTGGCGGTCGAGAGGCTATACAAATCGGGTCTCCCGTCTACAGATCCTCCTACATACATTACGCTTCTAGTTCAACACTCAGACTCACCCAGCCTGGGCTAAGACGTCACAGAAAAATATTTTATTTATGATTTCAAGCGGAAAAAAATAATATTCGGATAATAATTTCTTCCCTAATATTTTTGTAATTGTCTATAACCAGCACAGTCGAATTTCCTGAGTTAACTTCATAAATATGTACATATATGATAAAGTTTATCTGATTTTTGCTATGTAGTATATAAAGCCTGTCATAAATATTTAATTAAGGATTTCATGTGTGTCCTTGACTTTCGTTCGTTTTGTCTTTTGAAATATTATTTCCGGAAATAATGCAAATTAACAAAGTTTCGTTTCTTTTAAATTTAAATTGCTTTAGGGTGTCAGTATTTTTGAAATTAATTTTTTTTAAATTTTCTATAGTCATACATGCACAATAAAAAGTTTAATTAAAAAATAGGAGTTGTAACACGTAACTAGGCACTTACTCACAAGTTAAAAGTACGAATTTCAAATAGAGCACAACAAGGATTATTTCTCTTGCAGACACGAAGTAACTTTAAACAAGAATTTAAAATTAATTTGTAAAGTTTTCTAACTTATGATTTTGATTATGAACTATATTATAATGTAGGATTTATGAGAGTGCAAATGGATATAATTTCTTGCAAATGTGTAAAACAAAATTCATAAAATTATGAAAATTAATTATTTTTTACAATTCACACGCGCACAAGGGTTTATTGAGACCCTTATAATGTTACACAAAAACATAAAACGAGTAATGGGGAAATAATGAAAGAAGAGGAAGAAAGTGTTGATTAACATTGGTGTTATATGCATGCTTACAAATAGAAAACAGTAATTATGTTTAGCTACTAAAAGTCTAATCTCTCAATTTAACTGTACCTCTTAAACAAAGTTCGAGGAGGAACTAATAAGCATTCCTAGCGAAACGGATGTCGGTAAACTGATTGAGTTAAAAAATTCAACTGGCTATTTCGGATGTGCATTGCTTGTGAAAGAAGCGATAAAACAAGGAAACACTCCGATGGTGTCCAAGAGATGGGAATGAATCCATGATAGTTCTGTTTCCTATCAATTTTGAAGCTATGCTCTATATTATATCCACTAAAGTTTGGACTGCACCCGTTCAAGGATGTGAATTCTGCTCGAGTCTTGGACGTACTCGTATAAACGACTTATAAATTGAAGTCAGATTGACACACTTGCTAAGTAACATTCAATGATAATTGCATACGGGGCACATTTTGCTTTAAAGACAAAAGACAACATTTAGTTTTCAAAGCATTAAACCGCACACGATTCTGTATATCTCATTTAACAGTGCTGTAAATATTTAAAAATTTTATGAGGTTATCATTCGGCACTGTTACAATTTCACTTCTGACTGGTATGAAAAACTGAAGGTAGAGTAGTTGGCAAAATAATGAAGTGAATTAGAACTTTAGAAGTTTCAGCAAGAGAGTCGGAGACAGAACGGAGCCCTGTGGTACATCAGCATTTATTTTGTGAAGATGAGACTCAAAACCGTCCAATACAACATGTGTTGAACAATTTAGAAGGTAATTTCTAATCCAAGTAATAAGGGTTTCATTGATACGCAACGCATGCATTTTCGAAAAAAGAGCCTGGTGCCAAACTCTATCAAATGCCTTAGAAATATCAAGCGAAATAATCTTAAATTCTCAAAAACAATGTAGATATCTGTTCCACTCTTCTGTGAGATATGCCATGAGATCACTAGTGGAACGATTGCTGTGAAATCCTAATGGCCGCCGCCGGTCAATCAGAGGCTTTTGAACTTAGTTAGGAGTTATTTTTTGAGCTGATGATTGATCAGTGATTCCATGACCCAATAATGAACGGACATAAGTCTATAATTGGTCGGTAATTGGAGGGGAGAAAGGGACGAACACGCTAAGCAAATGCTGTTTTGAATTTTCTTGAGTCGTTCCAGAACAGTAGGAGCGATAGAAATGCCATCGCAAGGAAGTGTTGTGGAGTGCGGTGGAATTGTTCTTGTAACTGTACGAGTGTTGAAATATACCTGTCCCATTAAGTGATTTACGTTCTCAAATACAACACCACTCTATTTTTTCTACCTAACGTTGTTTCAAATTTTTAATATTCTACATATTTATCTTAAATAGATAAAGTTTTTCGGAACTAGCCGCATTTACTTTTTTGGAAATAATTATGATTTCTTTAACCCTACGTTTTGAATAAGTTTAATTATTCGTGGGTACGTGCTCTCATTCCATGACATTAATATTTTAGGTGTTTGAATTTATTCTAATTTCCCGCTAAAAATAGAATTCACAGTGTTTTAATACTGCCTTAAGATACTTGCTAGTAAATGCATTGATTAGAGTAGCATAAGATCTTAAAAATATAATTTTGACACTAAGACAAGTAAAAATAGAAGCAAATTCAAATATCTTTTAATATAATTAGGTACTATTTGGCAAAAAATATCAAATAAACTTACTTAAACATGATAACAAAAAAAAAACAAAAACAATAACATTCATTTGATGACTGATTTATTAAAAATATTAGAAACTATAGTAGTAAATGTCGGAGTTCCAAAAAAAACTATGGCTTCCAACAATTTAACGAATTTTGCCTAAGCCACTTAATATCATCAGAGTTGATAAGTATCTAGTCTACAGGAAAAACGTCATTGATATCAGCTATTAAAAGTCCTGCGCCAAGGTGGCCACCTTGAGGTACACAAGAGAATGAAATCAAAAGTAATTTTTTTATATAGGACTTTGTAAGTCCTTCGCTTTTATAACGATCTGATCCAAGAAATAAAAGTTTGAATAAAATAAGCCAGTACGACAATTAATCGAAGGCCTTACTAAAATCTGTATGACACTTGATCAACTTTATGACCATTCTTAAAAGATTTATTTGTAACAGTCTCTGTGGACCAATAGGACATTAAAAGTCATTTTACATCGATAATTATTAAGCATTAACTGGCTTACAATTTTATAATTTGAGCTATTTGAAAAACTTTCAATTTTGATAACTACATATTTTGCCATTATTATTATTATTAATTTAAACATTATCAAATTTATATAGGAATTATAACAACTCTTCTTATTATTTTATTTTCGTTGCATATGCTGTACAACTTGGATTTGAACATGAAGATCTTTCGAAGAATAACATAACTAATATTTCTGAAAATAATTTTCGAGGTCAAGACAACTTACACGAACTGGACTTATCGAAAAATAAAATCTACAGTATGGCAACTCTTACGTTTCGTCATTTAACGGTAAGTACAAAATTAATTGCATCAATTTCCCTATTTTTTCCGAGTAAGCTTAAGTTTTTTACCAAAATGAAATTTTCGTATCCCGAATTATTTAAATGTAAATATGTGGATCGCATGCAATATATAAAAATATTCAATCATCTAAGGACCTAAGTCACTTACAGTTTTGTTGGAATTATATAGCCTATATATATTGTGAGTATTCTCAAGTGCTCAGGTACGCTCTATCCATTATGTTCATTAAAATCTGAGCAGCTGGAAGAGTAAATCTAATACTCCTAATTCCGCTTTTCAATCTTGTGTCTAAAATTTTGGTATCACATTAACACGGAAAATGTGTGAATTATGTTTTTTTTTTTTTATTCTTTATTCAAAATAAACGCTGTTTTTTTTAGAGGCGGAGAACTTTAATTTGAAATAAAACACAGAAAAATGCAAATTTTTTGTCATTAATGTTTAAATATTATTTCGGACATGTATACACTCTGTGACTGGCTCGTATATAGCCCATTACGAGGTATTTCAACAAAAGAATTGCGAAAATGTCTTACAGGCATTGCTATAATAAATGGATTCCTTTAGTGAACTATTCTCATACTCATAAGAAATTAAAGAAAGTTCTTGGGAAGATTCATCTTTAGAAAGAATCTATTACCGTAAAATCTTCAAGAATTAAAATGATGCTGTTGAAACAAAACAAGTTTTACAAAACCTGCGTGCAAACTTTTAACGTTTCATTTTTATGTAAGATTATTCGTTTATTTAGATTTTTTTGTTAAGTTGGTTTTTACAATGGTATCTGTTTCTAGACTTGATTTTAGTGATGCTCTGTCTGACTCCACCCAAGTAATTATTTCCCATTATCCTCATACCGAAATCGTCGTTGCGGGCTATTTCAATGTACACAACTCTCTTTTCTAGTCAGACAACACCCGAAGGAATGTACATATATGTTGAGGTCTTTGTTTAGTTAAACCACTTTTGTATACCACAACTCGAGTTTCTGAATTTGCAGGTCAAACCGCAAACACTATAGACTTGTTTCTTACATCTTATCTTGATTAGTACACGATTATTGTATTTTCGCCTCTAGAGTCTAGACTTATCAGACCACTGTGTCACATCTGCGAATTTCATTTTCAGTTGAAGAGCAAACCCCTAAGAGCTTGGCAATGTGAGAAAGATAATTGGGATAGTCTCAATGTGTTTTTCGGCAACTTTAATTGATCACTATTTCTCCTCGATAGTGAAGTTGATTCCAATGCAAAAATGATCAAAAACTTAATTCATAACGGAATGAGAATAGGATGATTTCTATCAAACAGAAAGAAAATTCGTGGTTTATTTTGATCTGTAAGGAGGGTATCATTGTTAGAGTAGTAAGTCTCAGAAGATTCAAAGCCAACCCCACTGAGGAAAACCGGTGTAAGTTCAAACAAGATAGAAATACCTGTAATGGTCAAAATCGATAGACCAATTTTTACATGACCAAAAATTAACCCAAAAAGGTACTAATATGTCCCCAGAGTCATTTGTAAGAAAACATTCGAAATACCTACTACTCTTCGGTTCCAACGAATGTTTTTAATGACACTCGCTTGCAGCACAGTTTTGAAGTTCATTCGACGCTACCAGAGAGTGTTGTGACTCCTTCTGTATTTGTACTTTCCATGGATCTGATGCCTACACAATTTGAAAGAATTCGCAAAGATCTTGACATTTCCAACTGTCATACTCTACTGATCTCTTTCCGAGTGGATGGAAAACAGTATTTGTCCAGACGGTCCGTAAAAAAGGAGAATTTTGTTCCACCTTAAATTATCGTCAAATTGCAGTTGCATCCCATCTTTTCAAACTCTGATCAATTATCAGTTCAAGACATTTCTTGAAGAAGGAAACATTTTCAATGACCGGCAATACGGCTTTCGTAACAATAGGTCCACTATTGATCTGATCGTATATCTCACTGAACAGTGGAACCAGTCTTTATATCGTTAGGAGAGAGTAAGATTATTGCACTTAATATTTCAAAGGTATTTGACAGAGTTTGGCATTAAGCTCTCTTATTGAAAATGCATGCTTTTGGTATTGATGAATCTCTTCTTCATTGGAGTAGAAATTACCTTCCAGGCCGTTAAATACAAGTCGTTTTGAATGGTCTCAAGTCTGAAATTCACAAAATAAATGCTGGTGCACCCCAGGGCTCCGTTTTGTCTCCGACTCTCTTCCTCATGTTTATCAACGATCTTCTGTCTGAAACTTCTTATCCATTAAATTGTTTTCTTGATGACAGTACCCTCAGCTTTCAAGATTCATTTCCTTGATTATCGGATGTGGAACATGAAAAACTACTTATTCAGTCCTATCGAGGTATTCGTTCGGAGGAAGTTCCGAAACGATAGTCCGTACCGATCAGAACTTAAATTTCGTTCGAGGTATCCACTTCAGAACAAAGAAAAATGAAGCATACAATCGCATTCTTTCTATTCCATTTTTCTTAAAATAATCCGCAACTATTTTCTATCGGAGAATTTTTAAAGAAATTTAACGCACAACTGTCAAAAATTCTTTGCTATATGTACTCAACCGCAATGCGTTGATGAGCGTCATATTTTATCGGAAGATTTTCCGATATGTCAATCGGACAGGGTACCCCGGTAGAAAATTCTCCGATTTCGAACAAATCGGAAAATAATTTTATACGAACGGATACCTCGATAGGGCTGATTTAAGCTCAATAAATTCTGATCTCGACAGCATTGTCCATTGGGGAATAAGAAATGTAATGCTTAAAAAACTCAAGCTGTCTTCTGTCGTTAAAGCAAAATCCTCCCCTATTCATGAGTGGCACTTGCATTGAGGAAACCAAAGATCTTTCAGATCTTGGTATGTGCTTTTCAAACTAGCTTGTGCTGCTAACTATTTTGCATCCGACGATGCAAAAAAATTTTCAACCCTTCTGATGTGGCTAGAATCTTTAAAGCCTTTATCCGTTCGAAGCTTGACTACAAGTCTATCATATTTGGCGGGGCGGATATTCCAATAGCCCACTTGAGTATTTTAGACTGAATTAAAAAGAGAGCTTTAAAAATGATAGAGGTGTAGAACAGAAATATTTGAATCTCTCGAACACCGCAGCTATGTTTCATGTCCCTCATTATTGTATCCCTATATTTATAAACAGTGTTCTAGTGAAAAAGATAGTTGTGTTCCTCCCCTAAAACAATTCAACCGTAATGCTCGCGCTTTTAGGTTGCCCTTGAGCCTATCTTTGATTGCACAGTGCAGTAATTTTTTCAGCCGCACTTCACGAATGTGGTATGCCCTAGCTGGCTCTATTTTTACTTCCCATTGTAATAATCAGAAATTTGAAACTGATGTCCTTCGCTATCTCCTTTTAAAACCTTCCCTAATTTGCTGGTTTTACGGGTAGTGATATGTAACCCTTTGAATGCGCGCATATTATAAAAAAAGTACAATATCAGGTACAGACAAATATTTTATAATAAGGGATAAGACCGAAATTCGATCAACATACCACCTGCCACTTCTTTTAGTTTTTCGACATGAAGATCTTTTGTATAAACTTAGAACTCTAGCCATGTTAACCCTAAAGATCTAAGACCTATTAGCCTTTCATCTTTCCTTCTTAAAACATTTGAACGTCTGATTGAAATCCACTTGAGGGAAAGCATTGATAAGTCTTTGCTATCCAATGCTCAACATGCCTATAAATCTGTAGAAACCGCTCTACATACGCTGGTTCGTACTATCGAACATTCCCTTCATCACAAGGAGCTCACTTTAGTTGATTTCCTAGATATAGAAGGAGCTTTTAACAATGTCGACACATCCGCAATCACATCTGCGCTGTTATCTCTGAAGGTGGACAAATCGATCAGTAAATTGATAAATCATATGCTGATTAGCAGGATTATAAATTCAAATCAAAACTGGGCGATTTTACTACTCGAAGAACTGTAAGTAGAGGTACGCCGCAAGGCGGTGTCCTATCTCCTCTCCTCTGGAACCTACTATTTGCCAAGAAATATAAAATCCCGTAGACCCTCCCTATATCAAAGGTATACCGCTTAAATTTTCAGACATGGCAAAATATTTGGGTCTTATTTTGGACAAGAAATTAAGCTGGAAGCCCAATATTCAAGAGAGAAACAACAAAGCCAATATAGCTCTATTCTCTTGCAAACAGTCGCGGATACAGGGGGAGGGCAATGGGTGCAATTGCCCCCCCCCCCCTGGACAATTCCGGCAATTCTTCGTTTCACAATTATAAAGTAAATTTTTTTCAATCCTAGCCTTAACCTATAACAACCAACACGCAAACGCATCACTTTTCACTTTTCATGTTATTTATGTAGGTACCTTTATTTTCAATGAATTTTCCTTATATCAAAAAGATGATGATTTTGCTTAAGAAAAATCTAATTTTATATGATCTAAGATAGGAAAAACGCTTTATTAAATATATCTTGAGCTGTGCATCGTAGATATTAAAACAAAATGGTATTTATTTTTGAAAGTATTAAATGATATGCATAATAGACATCAGCTTCTATCAAATCCTTGGCATCCAAAAGAGGACTACAAGTTTCCATTTTCTTCGCACTTGCTCAAAGGTAACAGGTAAGGTGGTCAAAAGGTATTTTAGTCAGAAATAATCTCAGCAAATATTCTTGGCTTGTGTTTTCACCATCAAAACAGGGTTTATTTTTTAAATACCGCCCTTTCTTTGTCACTGGAAGTGTTGGAGGTGGTCAAAAAACCGTGCCTTTACAAAGCCTTGTGAAAAAAACCCTTAATAAACTTTAAAGTCATTTCTGGACAAAAGAGAGACTTGGAAAATCATGCTAATAACATTTACCACAAGTGAGCTGTTGAGGACGGAACTGAGTTTCTTCACACTTATAATAACCCAAACCTGGAAATAGTCAACCGTGTAAACCAACAGCGTCTTAAAAAGGTAGAAGAAAACAGGAAACGCCTTCGTCCCATTGTTGCGGTAAATTTTACCACAACAAGTTTCACCAGTCTATTCGTTATCCTTTTTCCCTTTTTAACCTTTCCTTTCCAATTTAATTCGCAATTTAATCGTGAATGATAGCCAGGCTTGTGGTCAGATTAATTAATTGAAAGTTTGTTAACACCTTATTGACCGCAAAAATCGTAATAAAAGAAGAAAAACCAAAAAACAAAAACGAAACGACTTTTTTAAATTTTCTTTTTTTTCTTTTATTTGACACGTATGCATTTCGGTTCTCAGCTGCGGAACCATCATCAGCGAGCGACAATTAAACAATTACAAGAGTTCAGGTACAAATACATATTAAGGTACATACATAATTTAGTTAGACTCTCTAAGAAAAATTAAACATTTAAACAAAGTAAGAGAGCAATGTAAACAGTTTTTTATTTTCTCTTCCTTATTGCGCTGAACAAAGGAGAGTCAATTGCTCCAGCTTCTAAGTTCATTAGGTTTTCGGTCAAGTGGATGAACATGGATTCATAAGCGTCTAGCTTGTGTGGGTTGTGTACTTTCTTTATGAGTCGGAAATTATTGTCAAATGAAGTAATGGTATGTGAGTTTACATTACATGGGTCAAATATGTGTGCTGGTATAGCTTTGTCGATCTCTTTCTTTTTCACTGATCGAAGGTGTTCATTGAATCTAATCTCAGCAGCTCTTCTTGTTTGTCCAATATATTTTTTATCAAAACATGAAATTGATTTTCATTATCATTGTTTAGATAAAGTACAACTCGACATATATGAATTACATTTGAAGATGACTAAAGACTTGGATTTTGTGCAATTCGATCATTTCAACCACCTTTGTTTCCCATTATTCAAAAGAAGTGAAGATGTTTTTGAAGAAAAAAGAAATAAACAAAATACAAAGTTCGAGAAGCTTGCCGCCACAAACTCGCCCAACACAGTGGAAAAGCCGTTCGTAAAACCAGTTAAAGACTTAGTCATTAATCTCTCAGATGAGACTTTCGAACAAGATGAAATGGATTTGTTAAACAGAGGTCTTAATTATACAGTCAAATCTCGTAAAGTTCCAATTATTGACATCATTGCTGACATCGAATCATCTATACAGTACAAGTCATTTGATATAAAAAAGTCAGTGAGAGACAAAGCTCTTCCCCTTATTAAAAATGCGTCAAAACAACAACAACACCTAAACTCTTCAGACACCAAACTGAACACAGCCCTCGATAAACTTAAAAACCATACTAATACCTATTTTATGAAATCCGATAAAGGCAATAAAGTTGTCATTATGAACAAAACTGATTATGACGACAAAATGTTGAAATCAATAGAAGAAGACAATTTCAAAGTAAATAAAAAATCACCTTTGAATTCTATGATTGGTGATGCAAAAATTGCGGTTGAAACCATACATCGTGTATTCAACGTCAATAAATACAAACTACGTGTACCAAATCCGGCTGTCCCTTTAATGTATGGTTAACCAAAAGTGCACAAAACTGGGGATAAAATGAGGAAAATAGTTTCAAACGTAAATTCACCACTCACGAACATAACAAAATGGCTAGTTAATGATTTGAGAAAATTTGGGAACTTCGATGGGTTTGCAGTCAAAAATACATTTGATTTTGTCGATAAAATAAAAGACATAGAAATTGAAGACGATGAAATCATGATTTCATTTGATGTTACAGCGCTGTTTCCATCAATTCCCATCAATGAAGCCGTTGAAGCAATCAAACTACATTTACTCAAATTCGATCTACCACCCGAACAAGTAAGTGCATATATTGATTGCATCACTATTTGCATGAAACACAATTGTTTTCAATTCCGTAATGTATTTTACACCAACAATTTTGGATGCAGTATGGGTAATGGACTATCGCCCTATGTAGCTGAAGCGTTTATGTGCAAATTTGAAACCGATCTAAATAAAATAGGTAAACTACCACGTATTTGGTATAGGTACATATGTTGATGATACTTTTGCCGTGGTGAAAAAATCAGAAGTGAACCAGGTACTCGAATTAATCAACAGCAGATTTCCAAGTATCCAATTCACTTTTGAGAAGGAAGATGAAACACGTCATACTATACCATTTCTTGATTTAGAAATAAGACGAAAGAACAAGAAAATCGAATTCAGTGTTTACCGAAAATCAACATCAACAGATCGCTACATAACAAATGACTCCTACTGCACATACCACCAAAAAATTGCCGCCTTCCATTCAATGGTGTACAGATTATGCCGTCTACCTTTATCGATTGAAAATTATATTAAAGAATACCAACAAATAATACATATAGCTGATGTCAATGGATATGAAAAATCCATCATTG
The DNA here is from genome assembly GCA_911387755.1 of Chrysotoxum bicinctum. Lineage (NCBI taxonomy): Eukaryota > Metazoa > Arthropoda > Insecta > Diptera > Syrphidae > Chrysotoxum > Chrysotoxum bicinctum. The sequence continues at coordinate 52,569,573 of OU426987.1, forward strand.
ACAATTTGATTAAAAAGCACTCGGTAAAGTTAAAACGAAACAACATCAGTACATTATTTGAGCAAAACATATCCACACCTAAACATCGTGTCACTTTGCCCTTCGCCCCGGACGTCACCAACAAGCTGATACATACATTTGCCAAATCTAATATGAGCATCGTTCAAACCAACAACAACAAACTCAAATTGTGCTTGGGATCCACAAAAGACCACACACCAACTCATCGATGCAGTGGCATTTATGAAATCTCTTATTCTAACTGTGATAAAAAATATATTGGACAAACAAGAAGAGCTGCTGAGATTAGATTCAATGAACACCTTCGATCAGTGAAAAAGAAAGAGATCGACAAAGCTATACCAGCACACATATTTGACCCATGTAATGTAAACTCACATACCATTACTTCATTTGACAATAATTTCCGACTCATAAAGAAAGTACACAACCCACACAAACTAGACGCTTATGAATCCATGTTCATCCACTTGACCGAAAACCTAATGAACTTAGAAGCTGGAGCAATTGACTCTCCTTTGTTCAGCGCAATAAGGAAGAGAAAATAAAAAACTGTTTACATTGCTCTCTTACTTTGTTTAAATGTTTAATTTTTCTTAGAGAGTCTAACTAAATTATGTATGTACCTTAATATGTATTTGTACCTGAACTCTTGTAATTGTTTAATTGTCGCTCGCTGATGATGGTTCCGCAGCTGAGAACCGAAATGCATACGTGTCAAATAAAAGAAAAAAAAGAAAATTTAAAAAAGTCGTTTCGTTTTTGTTTTTTGGTTTTTCTTCTTTTATTACGATTTTTGCGATCAATAAGGTGTTAACAAACTTTCAATTACTTTCCTTTCCGATTACGGCTCCAAAATGCTGGCAGAGTACAATGTGAACCTGGGCCATCAGCCAGAAGCATGCTCCAAAAGCATCGTGGAAAAGTAATAAAAGCAGGTGTTAAATTCGCATAAAAACAATGCCAGATGTGTGACAGATGGGCCACGCAATGCAAACACACGACTCGTGACAGATGGTCACGATCAGTCAAACTTACCAGCTGTTATAAAGTCATCGTCCAAAAACGGCTAAGAGCCCAACAATGGCCGAGAGCCCGACATTAAATCAGTGTCTTGTAAACGAAAAGAAGATGATTTTTGGAAGAAGAATCCCTTAGCCCCTAAAATCTGCACGAAGGTCTACGGTATTAGTTGATTTCAATGTTCGCGAGAAATTGAATTATTCCTAACCATTTAATAGTTAAAATGGCGAAGTGCATCCTTCCAAGATATTTCTCTCCATCTTAGTTTGGGTCGGTTCGGAACGGGGACTTAATCGCGTTAAATTGATTTTTCGTTTGTCTTTTAACTTAGGAGTATTGAATGGAGGTGTGCTGAATACGTTCATTATGCGAACTCCATTGTGAATGATCCCTTTCAGTAGGGATATTTGAAAATGAGAGAGTGGATTGGTGATCAACTACGGAGCGAGCTCCTAACCGAAAAAGGTGAAGAGCTGCGCATGATTACCGTGACCGAATACCGCCACTACATGTAATGTGAAAGAAAGAGAAGATCACAATGGAGCGAGCTAAGTTGAATGGAGGAGGCGACTAAGAAATCACTTTTTGAGAGATTCTGATATTAGACGGATCATAGTTAAAAAGTTAGAGAAACGAAAAATCATTTTTTCGAAAAAAAATTCCAAAAATCGTTAATTTGTGGTAGTAACAGATTCAGATAATAATTTTGAGGTAGTTTCCAGAAAAGGGAAACTAAGCGTTATTTTTGTCAAGGAGAGGAAATCGGCCAAAGGATTGACTTCAAAAGCTAGGGCCAGATGGGCCAGAAAAGCTTCAGAGGATTAATTCCATTTTGTGGAAAAAAAAACTTGATAAGTATCTTTGTGATAATTTTTGTGAGTACCGTTCTGTTCGCCAGTTTGGGCAAAAATTTGTGTTCCGCTAGGCCTTCGTTTTTTTTTTCAAAAAACAACCGCTTCCCGAAAATACGGGACTTCATAACCCTATCTTGTTAATTCTTTGTCTTTCGGGAATCTTTCCCAAAATCACCTTTGTTTCGTTTCGCTTGTGACATAAATTCAATTAGAAAAATAATTAATATTAAAATTCGTTACAATTAATATTTCATTTTAACATAAAATTCTTTTTATAAATTGTTCTGGCTTTAATGTTTTTTTTAACTTTCCTTTTACCAAAGTTACACATATTGTCACATTTTAATTATTGAAAAAATTTAGGGTTTTTCCCCTATACTTGAAAGGTTTCCCTAATAAAAACATTAACTTCCCTTTTGGAATTAATTCTGTGTGTTGTTATTTCAGTTTGGAAGAAGTATTTGGTTACATTTAGGTTTTGGTAAGTTTTCACCACGGATAAGAAAAAAGAAAAAAACTTCCTGGCGCCCATAGTAAGTAAAAGCACGCCCCTGTACTTTCAATCGTTTGATAATTTGTATTGATACGTTTTTTTAATTTTTTTATTAATCGAACGCAGATTGGGCGTTCAATCAATAAAATTCACCAATACACGAACCCACCCATCGCTGAACTAACCGAGGGGGCAGCACATTAAATTGCTACCGATTTGCAATTTCATTGAACGCGACCTCGATCTGACAGATCAACATAATTCTTCTCCCATTTCCATATTTCACTTTTCGTCGTAACCCTGTCGCGGCACACCGGTCTTGTGCAATCTTTCTAAAATTCGTTTTCCTCAATTGTTTTGTTTGTTTGTTGGATCCGAATATCCGAAGTCGCGATTTATATATTATAAATTCAACAATCGTTCATCATAAAGTTAAATTTATTACGCGAAATAAAATTGCAACACCATAGTAGAAACCATCATCTTCCTTGGACGGCAAAATTTAGCATTTCATGGTCATAGAGATGATGGAGCTATACTTAGAAACACAGTTGATTCAAACCAATCTGACGTGACCGTGAACGAAGGAAATTTTAGGGAACTCTTAAGGCTTCGAGTATATGCTGGAGACAGTAAAAATGGAACAACATTTGCAGTCAGCCTCTTCTAATAATACAAATGTACATAAGCAAAACAACACAGAACTCACTTATTTCATGCTGTGGGAATGAGGTTTTCGATCAAATTTTGAGTAACGTTCGGGCCTCCCGTTACTATTCCATACTTTTCGATGAGACAACGGATGTATCTCATCTTTCCCAGCTGACTGTAATCTTACGATAGGTATGTTCATGAAGATCATATTCGTGAGGATTTTGTAACTTTCGTAGATGTATTTGAGGAACTGACTTGTTCCAGAACTGACGAAGAATACGAGTCAGATGAGGAAAACTGGAGAGAAACCGGAAAAATATTATCTGCCGAAGAGAAGTTGGAGGGAAGTTCTACATCAAATGACTTGTCCTTAACTGGCAAAGCTGTAGGGCAAATTATCTTGTTCCAGCTAAAAAAGAAGCTCAAACTTCCTCTTGAATCATGTGTGGGAATAGGGACAGATGGTTGTGCTGTTATGCTTTCAGAAGTTCGAGGTGCTGTGACGGTGATTCAAAAGGAAGCGAAAAATGCTGTGAAGGCTCCATGCTACAGTCACGAGCTTAACAACTCTATTTCTCGAAGTTCAAAAGTACCTGCCATTCGAGACGCCGCTGTGACAATCATGAAAGAGGTAATAATGTTCTTTAAATCGCACCCAAAGCGAAAAACTGTCCTCATGAGCACCTTGGGGTGTGCACTCACATCACTTTGTGAGACTAGGTGGGTAGACCGGCATGAAGGTGTACTCCAGTTTTCCTAGACCTAGCAGAGATTGTGGAGACATTGGAAACGATTTCGCAGTGGCGTGACCCAAGTACAGCCAGCAAAGCTTCCTCGTATGTAACAAGCTTATGCAATACCCAGTTTATTCTCTCAGTATTGTGTTTAAGTGATGTGTTGTCTTTAACACAGTCTTTGAGCAAATTGCTACAAACGAAATCTCTTAACCATACCAGCAGCGCTATGCTGGTGAAAGACACAATTTCCTTTATTTCAAGTCACCGGTAGAACATAGATACTAATTTCAAAAATATCTGGCAGAGAGCAAAAAATTTAGGTGATCAATTGAATGTTGAGTTGAAGATTCCTCGTATCCCACGTCATGGTGGACGCCAAATCTACCGAACCAATTTTGACACAAATTCAGCTGAAGAATACTACAGAATATCTTTATATGCACCTGTACTCGACTTTGTGCTAACTGATTTGCGTGAAAGGTTTCAATCTGAAACATTAGATGTGTTTAAGCTCACGATTTTCATCCCGGAAAATATAATCAAATATAATACTGATTAGTTTGATACCACCGTTAGGTCCCTATTGGATCGCTTTGGAAAACTCCTAAGCTTAAATATAGATGTTGCCCTTTTTTTGCTTAAAGATGAGCTGGTGATGTGGCGCAAAAAATGGGTAAGAGAAAATGAGCAGAAGAACAAGCTTCCTGACACTGCCCTGGATTTAATTGATAAATGCAATAAGGATGTGTTTTGTATTATAACGGGTGATTTTTTTGAGGTTAGGATTTTCATGCATTAGTATTTGACAGATCACGCGGGATTTTAGACATGGTGTCAAAGAGAAAGATGCTCAGTATGCTTTGACATTTCATCATGAATAGACTTACTAACGAGCAACGCTTGCAATTTTCAGTGAATGGGCCCTAGAAAAGTTGGCAGAAAATCCGCTTTTTTATCGACAAATTTTGTTCAGCGATGAGGCTCATTTCTGGTTGAATGGCTACGTAAATAAGCAAAATTGCCGCATTTGGAGTGAAGAGCAACCAGAAGCCGTTCAAGAACTGCCCATGCATCCCGAAAAATGCACTGTTTGGTGTGGTTTGTACGCTGGTGGAATCATTCGACCGTATTTTTTCAAAGATGCTGTTGGACGCAACGTTACGGTGAATGGCGATCGCTATCGTTCAATGCTAACAAACTTTTTGTTGCCAAAAATGGAAGAACTGAACTTGGTTGACATGTGGTTTCAACAAGATGGCGCTACATGCCACACAGCTCGCGATTCTATGGCCATTTTGAGGGAAAACTTCGGAGAACAATTCATCTCAAGGAATGGACCGGTAAGTTGGCCACCAAGATCATGCGATTTGACGCCTTTAGACTATTTTTTGTGGGGCTACGTCAAGTCTAAAGTCTACACAAATAAGCCAGCAACTATTCCAGCTTTGGAAGACAACATTTCCGAAGAAATTCGGGCTATTCCGGCCGAAATGCTCGAAAAAGTTACCCAAAATTGGACTTTCCGAATGGACCACCTAAGACGCAGCCGCGGTCAACATTTAAATGAAATTATCTTCAAAAAGTAAATGTCATGGACCAATCTAACGTTTCAAATAAAGAATCGATGAGATTTTGCAAATTTTATGCGTTTTTTTTTTTTTAAAAGTTCTCAAGCTCTTAAAAAATCACCCGTTACATAGTTTCCTTCTTATTCTTGCAACGCAGAAAGGCAGAAAGCCAGAAAGGTCTTTTTCTTCGTTGCGGCGCCTTAAAACATATTTAAGATCAACAATGGCTGAAAACCGCCTCCGCGGTGTGGCACTCATACACATCCATAAGCAAATCCCGATCGATGTTGAGAAAGTTATTACTAGGTTTTCAAAAACCGGCCATACAAAAAGATTAGAATTAGGTTTTTAAGAACTATGTATATCATGTACAACACTATCATTCCTTCATTTAAATTAATTAATTAATTTATTTTTTTAATACGTACGAGTTCCTATTTAATACTTTAAGACATGCATACAGAGCATTATTGAAAGACGCTAAAGTAATGTAAACGAAGATGTTTGATTTACTATTTTATAGTTATTTATACACGAACTTTATTATGTACCTGCACAGAAATGCAGAGAATTATTAAAAAAGTTTAAGTATTCGATAGACCATTTTTACTTGCGATATAGGTACTATAGGGCAAGTTCTGCATTTGAAAAAAAAATCGAACTCGAGATTTTGATCAAAGTTGACATTACGATGATAGCGAAGACGAAAAAAGTGGGTCCGACAATTCCGTCTGTCTGTCTGTATGTCTGTATGTCTGTATGTCTGTATGTCTGTACCTCGAACTACAGCCTAAACTACCGGAGGTATTTTCTTCAAACTTGGTAGTTAAGAGTCTTCTGTGATTCCCTAGAGGAAAAATTGAAATTTTTTTTTTTAGCTCCAAAACTAAGGGTACCCCCCATACACCCCTAATGCAAAATCTTATTTATCTCGAAAACGGCTCTAACGATTTTGATAAAAAAAATTAAGTGTGATATTATGGACATGGACTATATTTTGGTGAAAAAAAAATTTGGGGGGAAATGTTATTAGGGGTACCTGTCATATAACGGTTTTTTTGATTTTAGAATTTCTCACCAACGGCTCTAACGATTTTAACCAAAATTTTTATGCAGGTGCTGCTTTGCATTTGAAAAAATATAAACTAAAATTTTTTTCGAAAAAATAGTTTTTGGATTTTTAAAAAAATAATACAATTTTTTTTTTGAAAATTCAATATCTTGAAAACCGATACACGATTAAATTTTTAAATTACGTTTTAAAATGTATTTTATTAAATACTAACAATTTGCATATCAATTTTTTTTATAAAAATTTTAAGGAAAATTTAGTACACAAAAAACATGTTTCAGTGTGTCTGTATGTCTGTACCTCTCACTACAGCCTAAACCCTTGGACCTATTTCTTTCAATCTCGGTAGTTAAGGGTCTTCGGTGATTCCCTAGAGGAAAAATTGAAATTTTTGTTTTAGCTCCAAAACTAAGGGTACCCCCCATACACCCGTAATGCAAAATCTTATTTATCTCGAAAACGGCTCTAACGATTTTGATAAAAAAAATTAAGTGTGATATTATGGACATGGACTACATTTTGGTCAAAAAAAATTTTGGGGCAAAATGTTATTAGGGGTACCTGCCATAGACCCGTTTTTTTGATTTTCGACTTTCTCATTAACGGCTCTAAGGATTTTAACCCAAAATTTTTAGCAGGAATCCCCTTAAGTTTAAAATAATATTGTATATAAAAATATTCGAAAAAATATTTATTGGGTTTTAAAAAAAAAAAAAAAATTTTAAATCAATATCTTCAAAACCTATGAACGATTATTTTTTGAAATTATTTCCTAAAACCAATATTATTAAATACTTAAAATTCGCATCCCACATTTTTGTCTTGAAAAATTTTAGAGAAATTTCTTATATAAAAAAATTTATTTAATACCTAATAAAACGATTTTTTAAGGTTTATTTGCATAAATTCATACTTTTCCGGAAACCAGACGGCAATTTTATGCATTTGAACATTATTATCTCATTAAATCCATGTTTTATATTTATAAGATGTATCTTAAATTCCAAAGTACTTTTACATAAGAGCAAGTTCGTGCGATCCAGTCGTGCATTTTATTTTTTTAAGTTAAGCAAAATATCAGAGAAAATGCCCCCCCTGAACGAAATCCTGGATCCGCGCCTGCTTGCAAAAAAGTCGTAAGTAACAAATGGGGTCTACAAACTCATATTACTCGTACATACTGGCTATGCATCTCAGTCATTAGACCGATACTAACATTATGTACTAATAGTATGGTGGATTGCGCTGGAAACAGCAACAAACCGCGACAAGCTCAGCAAAGTCCAATGAACAGCCTAGCCTGCTTAATCATGGGTGGAGTTCTCCGCTCAACTCCCTCCGCTGCACTTGATGTTCTGTTTCATCTCATACCGCTAGATATCTTTAGCAAACAATATTGGCCACTTCATTATACTGAACTCGTTCAGATCTCTACCTAGTTACGTCAATTACACCACCCCTCATCCAAAATTTAATAAAAGCTTTCAAGTGTCCATCCCTAGCAGGTCTACCTGGAAAATGAGTCACTTTTGGTAGACGAAGCGATTCATTACTACACAGATGGATCTAAAACCGATGACGGGGTCGTTGGAGGCGTATACTCCGAAAGATTAAATCTTTGTCTATCTTTTCGTCTTCCCAATCACTGTAGCATGTTCCAGGCAGAGCTTCTAGCAATAAAAGAAGTCCTCTCATGGCTCAAAGAAAACTTGATATCGACTACAAATATACGTATCTTTTGAGACAGTCAAGCTGCTATAAAGTCATTGGACGCTGTCTCCATTAACTCACTAACAGCCCAAAATTATCGATCATCTCTGGTGGAGATGTCAAAACAGTTAAACATTCACCTTATATGGGTGCCGGGGCATAGAGACATTCCAGGAAATTGTAAAGCCGACAAACTTGCAAAAAATGGAACAATCTTTCCTTTGTTGGATAGCAAATCTAACATCGGTATACCCCTAGCTACTTGTAAACTTATGCTAAAGCATGATACCATAAAGAAAGCTAACCATAGATGCACCAGTACCCCAACTTGCCGGTCTACGAAACTTTGTTTGATGCTAAACTCTCAAAAGAAAAACAAATAATTTCTATTGGTAGACTGCATAGTAGCTCCGTTATAGGTGTCCTTACTGGACACTGCCTAATAGGAAGACACGCTTTTCGTCTTGGAGTTCTTGCAAATGATTTTTGCAGAAGCTGCATGGATGGAGAAGAAGAGGTGTCAGTTCCTCACCTTCTATGTTCTTGACCTGCTAATAGGACAAATTCTAATACCTATAACTTTGTCTTTCTGGGTGCGGCAGCATCTAACTGATGAACCCACTGTCCTACCTGGACGAAACGCACCTCCGAGTTGAGATCACTTGAGCTTTTAATTGAATATAATATGATACAAATATATCACCAGTCTTACTCGAGAGCGGATATTATTATATTCAAAAGATCAGCCGGGTTAAATAATAATTCTTTTCTTGCTCTAAGCAAACCCAAATCAAAGTATTAAAAATTAAAAATAATTTGAAAAAAAACTTCAAAGAAAATACTTCAACCGATGTACTACTTCTCGTTCGTTGATTATAAAAGGATACCAAAATCCTTCCATCAGCAAAACTAAGAAAATCCTCGTTAAAAGGAAAACACTCCACAGGAAATAACAGAAATGACTTAGAGGATTAATGCTAAAATCTTAAAAATAATTACGGTTTTGTGAAGGCAGTTGAACAGAAATTAAGCATCCTTCAGAATTAATACTGAATATTTCATTTGCCATTTATAGAAAGAAAGAAAAAACTTAAAATGAAAATGAAAATTGCTCTTGGGTACTTGAAAAAAAACTCATCAGCCAGTCGAACGAACCGAAGAGGGCATGACGAATGACAGCTAATGTAATCACAACAGAATTGATTTATACAATCTTGTATTCTATATAAAAAAAGGATTTACGAGTATCTATAAGAAAAAAGATGAAAAAAAAACGGGGACAGACATTCTCCTTTTTGCCCTTTGACTGCCATTTTTTCTCACTTTGCATAAGATCTTGTACAAGTCTTGTTAGCAAGGAGCTTTCCTGAGAGCCCGTGTCCCAAGGACGAATGAAATTATTCATCATTGCTGTTTATTTTTCATTTATCTGCACATTCATCACTTTCGTAATAAATTTCATTACTTCGTTTTATTTATTGTGTCGTGACATGTTTTCATTTTTTTCTTCTGCTCTTTGGGTTGTATTACATTTTTTGATGGGCTTTCAGGACATCTCCTGGATTTTTTTATTCGCTGGTTGCTTCATAAGAAAATTATTAAATTTTATTTTATCCTTTTTTTCTTTCTTTATCAACTATCGGCCGGTAATTTGTTTTTCGAATTTTTCTTTCTTTAATTGTCCTTGAGAAAATAAGCATAATTTATCCTTTTTTCGATTATTATTTATTTTACAGGATTTGAGGCGACTCAATTTGGCAGACAACTCCATCGAGGAATTAGTTCATAGAAATTTTTTCATGCTTAATAAACTCAAGTACCTCGACCTGAGTGGAAATCCCTTGCAGGATCTTCAGCCGGATGTATTTCGTGATGTACCCGTAAGTCTCTCAAAATGCTAGTTGATTTTTATTATATTTATTTATTTATGTTTGGCTAATGGATGTTTAAGGAGATGGAATTCCTTCCGGTTCTGCAATAATATCAATTTAAATTGTTTCCTATTTCTTCATTGGATTTTTGACAGGAGCTCAAGGTACTCAAGTGTCGGAATTGCCAGTTGAAAAAGATAAATCCACATCTGTACGATTTCCTGCCACATTTAAGTGAATTGGACTTTGGACGAAACGAGGTAAGGAACAATGAGATTACTATGATGGGAAATTAACACCAGGAAATGAAAGGATTTGTAAACTTATAAAAGGCGTAGCACTCAAATTGATGGGGGTTGATTTCCTAACATCCATGGATTTGTTTTAAATTTTGTTTAAAGAAACAGGTTGAACAGAAAAGAGTCATCCACTTCTCTAAAATATTCGGGAGATCACTTTAGATAAATGGTTTGTTTATAGGAACTTAGTAATAAGGAAATAGCAATATATAATTTCATGGTTGGCATTTTGTACTTTGCAAAATCTAAGTCTGTTTTAAGTGCAAACAATATTTTAAAAGTTAAACAAAAACATTTTATTAAATACATTTTAAAATATTTTAGATGCAAGAATTCGGAGATTTAATATATTTATCGATATAAGACTTGAAGTTTTATGTTCTGAAAAAATACATACATAATTCTAAAATTATACGTTCATAGATAAATTATTTATTTCTAAAAACTTTTACTTTTAATTTCTTAATTTGTTAACAGTTTAAATTCATGGACAAGGACGAATTCAGGGATGTTAAACGATTGACGAAAGTTCTATTAGATGGTAATCAGCTGTCAGTGGTTGTGGATGAACTTTTTCGTATGCAAAAGAGTTTGGAACATTTAGGTGAGAATGTTAAAATTACAGAATTTTTTTTTAAAGTTGTAAATCCATTGCAAATAAGAAGCAATATTATTTTAGATAATATTGAATATTGAGTGAATAATATTAAAATTTTGTATTTTTTTTTACAGATCTTTCATACAATCGTTTGGCAAAAGTACCCAACGATGCATTTCAAAATTTGATGAATCTTACATATCTCGATCTATCGTATAACAAATTAGTGCGATTAGAACCGCAATCGGTTCGGCGGTTGACTAGCTTACAAACGCTTAATATAAGTGGAAATACTCAAATGGATCTGCACGAAATCCGAGATACATTTGAGGTAAGTACTTTTGATTTTCATTAACTAAGCTATGGATAAATTTGAGTCGATGGGTTCTGTTAATGATCTGCCAACACCCTTACGTCAACAGAAGCCAGGATCCACCGAAAATCCGGAAGAGTGTGCAATAGAATCCGAGGTACTCAAAAACTCAGACTTTCGCAGACCGCAACTCGCCGAATTTTGCTCTATGACTTGGTTCTACCGTCGCTAAAAATTCAACAAACCCCAGGACCTCAAAAAACTAGGCAGTTGGGTTTTGATCCCAATTTCGGTCGAAAAATGGTTTTGTTAACTTGGAACATTGTCGAATTTGGGACGATCACAATTAAAACGAAGTCCATCAAATAATTGCAATGCGTCCAGAGAAAGTCACTTTTCGGTGTTGATTTTGTGAAGCATCATTGATCCATATTTCTTTGAGACCCACGAGCGCTTTTACCCACCATTGCTGACCTTGTTAAGGATAATTTGCTAGACGAATGTTTTGCTGATTCCAAAGAAAAGCCTACTTTCATCGCATAATATGTATATGATTTGTTCGCGGTGATGGACAAACCTGCTCATCCTTAACGGATTCAATCCAACATTTCAGTTAACTGTCAAAAGAGAAGCTAATAATCCGTTAGCTTTTCTCGGCTTCCAACTTAACAAATAAAGTCAAAAAGTGACTAATATTCTAATTAATAATAATAGATATCTTGCTGTGGTAAGGCCAATTTTTTTTTTAAATACATCCAAAATAACCCCCTCCCCCCCTCAATAACGCAACCCAAATCCTGATGGCTTCTTCAAAAGTGTTGTATTCCTAGCTTAATTGAGAACTTTAAAGAAATTGTTAACAAAAAAGTTAAAGATATTAGGTTAGCGTTTAAATCCAACCAACCATTGGAACAACTTTTTGTCAAATTCAATGTGAAACTCGACAAAGATAAATGTACGCATGGTATGTATGGGATCAGCTGCAATAGTAAAACTGGCGAATCTTACAATTTATGATATATTGGTACGACGAAACAATTTCTGCCTCATTGTCAAATCATAGATCTGACATCAACACCAATAACCCTGTCAAAACAGCACTCGCTAATCATTCTATCGAATTTGGCCATTCGCCAGATTTTGAAGGTGTCAAAATTCTTCAAAGTGAAAAACATACTTCGAAGCGGTATACTTTCCAAACACTTCGTAAACAGGACACACAAAACATCTGTAACGGTATTGCTGTTCCTAACCCACTAAATTGCGATCTTATGCATCTTCATTGAACTCCTTTGAACCACAGGATTCTCAAAGATCCTCCAAGAAGGTGGATTAGGTTGTCCAGTCGGCAGAGTGCTGGTAGGCACGCTAGCGAAGGCCATTAGGCTTGCTCGGCGGTGGGGTGGGGTCTTGCAAACGCCACTGGACTGCCGTTTACTTTTAAACGTGCCTAAATGAATAAATTAATAAAAAGAAATACCAAAAGCTGCTAAAAAAAATCACTCTTCTATCAACAAACACTTCTTTTTCGGAACTATAAGATGGACTTAGTTCCTGAGTGTGACCCTCCCACTGTTTTCTACGCTAGGTAGAAACACCATGGTTATCGCACCACTCACAATTATCCACGATAACCCCTAAAGCGAAGTCAAATTTAGATTTAAATCTGACTCATCTCTTCACCGTCTAAACTATCCCTCTTCATTCCACTTTTCTAAGCCCACTTTCGAAACTTACTCACACGACATTACGTATGTCAATAACACGCAAAATTTCATAGAAAATCTAACATGGTAAATTTTATTCAAAAAGTAAATATAAAATGAAATCTAAGATTATAGTTTTTATGATCTAATTAAAATCATTTAAAGTTAAATTCATATTTCTTAGTAATAAATTATAATATTACTTGTTAACGTTAAATAAAAATTGCATAAAAAGGACAAAAAAAATAAATAAATGAATCAAGGTTAAATCATATTAAAGGGTTCATTGACCCCTATGTACGTCTCTCATGAATTTTCACTTAGATATTTATGTATAATACGATATTAACGATCGATATCACTCAATGTCTTCAGTGTTTATGTACGTAGCATTAAAAAAAATAAAAACTGCCTTTATCTTTTTGTCTGTTAAATGTATGTTAACAGTCTGTTAAAGTAATCAATTACTGTTACTGACCTCGCTCAATAATTTTCCTGAGTTCAATGAACTTCTGCTCGATTCATCCATATGATAACAGAGTTAAATAAAAGCTTAATTAATAGGACTCACCGCAATCTTTCCTCCAGCGAAGTGGTGCGCACGACTTGGTGGTGGGTAAGACGAAGATTTGAGTTTCTTCTTATTAAACTCTATAACGCTATTTGCTAAATTTAAAAAAACAAAGGTTTAACATATGAATGTATACAAGAGCTTCAGGAATGAGGTGAAATTTATACTTAACTTGAGTGACTACGATTTGAGAGTTTCGTACACATCATGTAAAATTATAAAAAAAAAATATCAAGATCATATCTCTTTTTCTCTAATGAGGTTAGTTGAACTCCGGATTTCGTTGATGCAAGATGTTTATGCGGATGCGGATGATGATGATGGTCTATGTTGGATGATACTTTTTTTTTCTGAGGTAGGTATCAGGTAGGTAGCTTAACGGGTACGACTATGCATTTATATATAACGGGTATGCACGGCGGATACGTAATCTTCCAAGCGTAATTTTGCAAAATGTAGCGGGATGATACGGTTATATCAGACGCTGGTGGGTATATGTGGAAAGCTACGCAAAATCGTGGTCGAGCTGCCACTCCTACAGTTCGCTTAGGGCTCTTATAAAGGAGATGCCTGCCCAACTTTGGTTTCCAAAATCTATCTGGGTCGTCCATCTGTGAGGGCTTAATAAAAGCTTCTTGTGGTTTTTAAGAGTCGCTGGCTGGTCTAACGTGTATCGACGACGATACACGAGGCCTCGGTGACACGATCGAAGGCACCAGCCAGCAGAAGTTCTATGACTTAGCGTATAAAATATTACCGGGTTCCTAAGACCATAATTAAAATTAAATTTCGCCACACAAAAAAAACATTTTCAATAAGTTACCTTTCGAGGTTTTGTTCAACTTTTGCCGGACTTCGACTAGACAAAAAGATCTCTACTCCACGTGTTGAAATTTCCTAGTGGGTAGGATAAATAAATTTATAACAAATTCCTGAATTTGGCTCAGATCTTAGGTCGGGTTTTATTAGCGGCGTTTATTAGAAAGGCACCTTTGTACAGTCGCAGGCGCAACCGGTGTGCGGTGGCCACATACCAATGAGCGGACGGACTTACTCAGTTTTATTTTTCGTCGCCCAAGAGCAAACGGACGAGGCTTTATATAAAAACAATTATATGCCTAAAGTAATAAAAAGATATTACATTACGTAAAAAAAAATCAAAAAAAAATTATATTTGCTTCTCAAAGCGCCTTACGATTTCTGGACTTTTCTCCCAAATCTCCTCGAGCTTACGAAGCTCGCGTTTTCACTCGCTTAATACGAAATAATCCGTGGATGCGAGTTACCGGAATTATATAAATTATTTAATTTTAATTAAAATTATTGAGAAAACCTCAATGAAATTTCCAAAAGAGTAGATTGAGTTTTTTCTTAGCGTTTGTAATCGATCTTGGCAGGTCTTCACAGGCTGACGGTCTTGGTGGAAAAAGGAAGTAGGATAGTCATGTCGAATCGAGCATGTGGAGTTGGTATGACGTGAGATTGAAACGATATTCTGACAACCCAAAATTGGAACGAAATTTAACGAAACTATTAAGTGGCAGAGTTCAGCATGTATACATAGTAAATAATAAAAACTAATTTGAAATTAAAAAAAAAAAAAATTCTGTGAGGTAGTGGCCCATACACAACTTTTCCATTTTTGGTATTCTTACACCAGAAATGGGAAAGAATATGCCACTCACGTATTTTTAAAATCGAAAATTATCTTTTAAATGGTCGACCTTAGTAAAGTTACTCACGAATGTCTTTGGCATGCACTACGCCAAAATTATTGCCACTTAGGTCGGTTAGCTCATATAAGCTGTTTCCTACTATGTTTTTGACTATAGCCGGCACAAATTTTGGGCATAGCTTGGCGTTCCTATTTTTCGTCTTATCGCTAAGGATAAAATTTCGCTTGAAAACTTTTTGGCCTATCTTGTAAAGTCGTCCCTTGCTTCTAAGGTTGTACGTTTTTTCATAATTTTTGTGTGATTGCGCTAAAGATTCTTTTACTCTTTTATGTATGATATTCATTTTTGCTGATTTAGGAATAATAGTAAATTCCGGATTGTTTAGGTTTTTCAGTTTTTTAAGCAACTCATACTCTGTGCCGTGTTCAATTTTTCTCTGGCCGAAGAGAGCTTCATGAGGCGACATGCTAATAGCCGAATGTATAGTTGAACGTAATGAGCTAACGATGGACAGTAAATGTTGGTCCCAATGAGATTGATTTGAACCTATGTACGACCGAATTGCCGCGAGGATAGAGCGATTTACTCGTTCACTGGCATTAGATTGTGGTGCATACACAGCCGTTTTTATGTGCTTTGTTCCATAGCTCATTAAAAATTTTGAAAAATCCTTACCTATAAATTGCTTTCCGTTGTCGGACAATAAAGACTCGGGTACGCCGAAGATTGAAAAAACTTCGTCTTCTAAAAACCTAATAGCCGCTTCACCAGTTGCTTTTCTTAAGGCTTTGACGAGCACGAATTTTGTCAGTTGGTCAAGACAAACTATGATGTGGGTATTACCCTTTTTTGATCTTGGGTATGGACCCAAAAAATCAACATATACATGTTGGAAAGGCCTATCGACTATGAAGGCTTGACCCATTGGTGGTCTAAGAATGGAGTTTGGGGCCTTGGAAGTCTTGCAAATCTCACACTCGCCGACGACAGTTTTCACTTGAGCCGCCATATTAGGCCAGTAAAAACGGTCGCGTAGACGATATAACGTCTTGGCTACCCCACCATGAGATGCTTTCGGAGGTTCGTGGGCTAATAGAATTAAGCTATGTGTTAGTGCAGAGGGAATCCAGAGTTTCCAAATGTGGTCGTCTTCTAAAGGATCACCTTTACAAGGTTTTACTTTTTTGTAAACAAAACCATCTGATATGTATAGGTCAGGTAGTTGGTTTTGATTTGCTTGAATGGTTTGAATTAATCCTTTATATTCGTCGGATTGAAACGCTGGATCTTTAAGATCAATGTGTAAAACATTTAAGTAATTTGGTTTATTTTTATCAGATGTCAACTCATCTACACTGTAGATACGCGAAAGTGCATCTGGAACTACATTTTGTGTTCCTTTTCTGTGTTCAATTTCAAATGAGAATCTTTGGAGGCGAAGGCTCCATCGTGCCAAACGTCCGTTTAAGTCTTTTTGACTCATAAGCCAACGCAAGCTGGCATGGTCGGTCACGATTGTAAATTCTTGACCCTCTACGTAGGATCTAAATTTTTCCACTCCAAGAACCGCTGCTAAGCATTCTAGCTCTGTGATGCTATAGTTCCGCTGTGCGGATGTAAGCTTGTGCGAAAAATAATAAATTGGTCTTTCGACTCCATTATCATCTTCTTGACACAAAACGCTTCCTACTCCTGTCGTAGACGCGTCACAAAGAATCTTGAAGGGTTTTTGAAAATCTGGGTTAACTAAAATAGGTGCCGAAGTTAAAGCCTGTTTGAGTTCTTCAAATGCTTTTAAAGCTTCTGGCGAAAAATTAAAAGTTTTACTTTTTTTGAGTGTATCTGTCAGGGGTGAGGCTATAGATGAATAATTGCTGACGAACCGCCTATACCACCCAGACAATCCCAAAAATCGTCTCACCTGTCTTGCTGTCTTCGGTATGGGAAAATCCTTAATGGCAGATACCTTATCGGGATCTGTCTGGATAACTCCTCCCCCTATAATGAATCCTAAGAATTTTAATTCTTTAAAACAAAATTTGGATTTTGATAGATTGATGGTTAAACCTGCGACTTTCAGAAGCTTTGCAAGCTTCGCTAAGATTGTCATGTGCTCTTCAAATGTCGACGAAACCACCAACAGATCGTCCAAATAAACATAAATGTGTTGTCTCAATTCGTGCGGCACCACTTTGTCCATGAGTCTACAAAGCCTTTGTGCAGCGTTGCAGAGACCAAAGGGCATGACCGTGAATTGATATAAGGGTCTGCCAGGCACGGTAAACGCGGTCTTTTCCCTTGAGGCTTTCTCTAGCGGTATCTGCCAGAATGCGTCCTTTAGATCCACAGTGGATATAAAGTGCGTGTCTGTCTGACGACTAAGCAAGCCATCAACATGATGGAGCGGATAGGCATCTTTCTTCGTAGCCTTATTTACTTTTCTGGAGTCGAGGCATAGCCGATTTTTCCCAGGCTTTTGCACCAGCACCATTGGAGAGCTCCAGGAACTTTGGCTTTCTTCGATGACACCTAGGGCTAGCATCCTGTCCAACTCCTCATATATCAGCGCCTGTACCGCCGGAGAAACCGGGTAGTGACGTTGTTTCACGGGCTCGGCATCACCTGTATTTATTATGTGTTCTTCAAGCATTGTTTTACCAAGCCCATATTTTGCTGCGGATGGAAACAAGCTTATAACATTTTGAAGGTTCTTAGATTGATCTGCCGATAGCTCGTGAGCATTTGAATCGCGAAAAATATCTAAATCTGTTGAAGAGATTTCTGAAACAATCTGAGGAGCAATTTCAAAAGATCTCCAGAAATTTACTCCTAGATACAAAGGTTGTTCCAATGAGGGAACTAAATACAAGGTTATCTGCTTCGAAACCCCTTTATAGGTCATTAAAGTTGAAAGTTCACCTATTATAGCTTGATTCTGACCACTAGCTGTTTTTACTTTTGAATTGAAATACTTAAAAGAAACGCCTTCTGATTTAACAAGGTCGAGACAACCAGCTCCTAAACAGCTAATGCTTGCCCCACTGTCTAAGAGTCCTAGCATATTTTTTCCGAAAATCTTAACGCTTGCGTAAGGTCTAGGGTCATCGGTACTACAAAGTTTCGTAGCACATATAGCTTGATATACTTTCCGTTTTTTTCTAAATCTATCTCTTAGTTTAACCACACGATTTGATGGCCTTTTAAAAATGCGATTACGCACCTCATAATAGTTCTTTAAACGCTCGTGTAATGTTGGTTGCTTATGGCCTATTTTCGGAGAAAATTCATTTTTCTTACAATGGGAATCGCTAGATGGTCTGTTAAAAATTTTTATATTTGAATTTGGTTTGAAGCTGTGGCCACCCTCTTTGGACAAATCTGGTGAATCTGAAAAATCTGAGTAGGAATTGACAAGTTGATTTGAAATATTTGGAGGTTTTAAGTTCTTTATAATGGTTTTTGATCCGGGTTCGATTGTGGAGGGCAAAACTCCCCGGTTGGATTGCCCCTGTTCCGGTTTCCCGTACACTTGGGACACTTTGGAGATGTGGTATTATCCAAGCCACACCGGAAACAAAATAAGTTCCTTTGTGCACTCGGACATTGCTTATAGGAATGTCCTTTCGTTTTACAGTTCCAGCAAATATATAAACTTACATTTCTCGGCTGCGAGATAGCTTCGAGAGCATCGACATCTTGAAATTCGTCAGTACGAGTACCAAATTCTATCTCATTAACTTTAGGCTTTGTGTTATAGTTTGTGCCCGGAAACATTTTACTACGCAGACTTTCATACTGACTAATACGTTTTTCTAGGTGCCGTGAAATAAGGCCAAGTGAAATAAGGCCAACTTTCAAAAATTGGCCTTATTGCACTTTTATAAAGTGAAATTAGGCCAATTTTCAGCAGTTGGTCTTATTGCACTTTTACAAAGTGAAGTAAGGCCAAATTGGTCTTATTTCACTTTCAACATAATTTATTGCTTATTGGGGCCGACGTTCTGGGTTTTTATATAATTGTTTATTGGGGGCCGTCGTTCTGGGTTCTCCTGAGCAACAGTACCCTGGGTGGCCCGCTTGGCTCACACCCGCTCACGCAACTCCGCCGCTCCGCCCAGGGTATGCCCAGTCGCCAGGCAGGCGCCTGTAGCAACAGTTTTGTATTTTACATTAATTGGAGTAAACAACTAACAGTTATGTACTGTTGCCCAAGAAAACTGTTGCTACAGGCGCCTGCCTGGCGACCGAACATACCCTAAGCGGAGCAACGGAGCTGCGTGAGCGGGCGTGAGCCCCGAAAAGGGAGTTAAAATCCCGAAAACCCGCGAAGCGGGCCACCCAAAGTACTGCCGCTCAAGAAAACCCAGAGCGACGGCCAATTTGGTCTTATTTCTCAAAATCATTTGGCCTTATTTCACATCTCAGCGGTATACTGCTCACTCGTCAAATAGACTATTACTCCCGATATTACTTCCCGATAACTATCTCTTTAAGTTTAAGACTAACTTCTTTATTTGAAGTGCTATAACCATTTGCTTCGCAAATAATGTAAAACATTTTTAATATTTTAAAAGTGTTTTATTGTTTCATTTTGTTGTATAACTTTGTATGTAATTAAAAGTTCCCTCTGAAGAAGGCAGCATACGATCAGAAGTGTTAATAAGTAGGCTATTCAATCAGCAACAACACGCATATTGGGCGGGCAGATCAACAAAGACCGCCCTGTTTGAACTAAAAAATAAGATACAAAAAGCCTTAGATGTAAAGGAGAGGACCTGCAGATACTGCATTTGAAAGCGGATACATCTTATGGCGCTAGGTCTAACGGTCTCGTATTTTGAAGCCGACGCACAAGGTTTGTCTCATCAATTGTTCGTCGAAGAATTCTATTACTATGATCATTTAAGTGAGTTCGTAACTTCCCGCAGCGAAAACTGCTTTTTCATCTTCAATAGTTGGTAATTGTAAGTCTGAGTAAATCACTGTTTCTAATGTACCACGGAGCATTAACGACTTCTCTGAGAACTTTGCTCTGAAAAGATTGTAATATTTGTCTATTGTTTGGTTTAGTACAACCCCAAAGTTGTATACCGTACGTCCATACTGGTTTTATCACTTGCTAATAGATAAGCAATTTATTGTAGATGCTGAGTTTGCAGTATCTTCCAATAAGCCAATTCATTTCAAGTTGATGCCGTTTCTTTTTAACGTGAGTTTTCCATTTAAGCTTAGCGTCTAGGGTCATTCCTAGATACTTTGCTTCATTGATTAGCATATGATATTTGCACCGAATTGATGTAAGTGGGCAGATTGGTAATTTTTTTGTAAGTAAAATTAACATGTGTTGATTTGGACTCATTAAGAACAATGCGCCATTTCTTAGTCCATACCGAAATTTTATCTAGAGCTCGTTGGAGCTTCTCAGACTCAACTGAATCGGATATTGCAAGTATAGTCGTATCGTCTGCAAAAGTACCTATTATGGTATCTTCTTCTTGAAATATCGCTAGTGTATAATACGAAAAGAATTGGACCGAGAACACTTCCTTGGGGAACACCAGCATTAATATCTTTAAAATCCGAATACTCCCTCCCTCGCTTAACTCGAAATAGCCTTTTTTCAACTCAAGGATGTAATATAGTTGATCCAGAAAGACCCGTCGCAGTTTAAACTTAAGGCCATCGTTCCAGATATTGTCGAAGGCTTGAGAGACGTCTAGAAATGCGCTTGAACATACATTTTTTCCCATTTTTACTTGCGACTTATAGGAACTATAAGGCGCAAGTTATGCATTCGTAAAAAAAATCGAACTCGAGATTTTGATCAAAGTTGACATAACGATCATAGCGAAGACTAAAAAAGTGGGTCTCGCAATTCTGTCTGTCTGTCTGTTCGAATACAGGCTAAATGACTCGACCGATTTTCTTTAAACTTGGTAGATATCATTTTTAATTTTTCCCCCCACACGTTTTTTTCTGTTTTTTTTAAGACCAAAAATAAGGGTACCTGCCATGCGAATTTTTTTTCGAAATTTTAGAAACATTTTTTTTTCTCAAAAACCGTTTCACAGATTTCAAAAATGAAAATACAAAAAAAATTGATTTAGTTAAAGCTAGGTAATGGTTGAAAAAAAATTTCCGAAAAATGGTTATTGGGGGTACCCCCAAGGAACCATTTTTTGTTTGTTTTTGATTTTCTCAAAAACGGTACAACCGATTTTGATCATTTTTTTTTTGCTAAAGCTCCCTAAAAACATAAATAAAATTGTGTACGCAAATCTTCAAACAAAATTTTTGGATTTTAAAAAAAAAATTCAAAATTTTTTTTTTCAAAACTCTATATTTCGAAAATCCCATGCTAGATTTTTTTTAACCTTGATAAATAAAAGTTTCTCAATGCAATCTACAAGATGTGAGAAAAAAAAATTTATTTTACCTAAAAATAGAGGTACCTACCATACAAATGCTAAAAAAGTTAAAAAAATGGTTTTCAAAAATCGTATTTTTCTCGAAAACGACGACTACAATTTTGATAAATTTTTTTTTTCTTTCAATTAATTTTTACGATCTTTAATTTAATAAAAATAATTTTTAAATTAAGGTATTACAGGTTGTGCCTACCATATAAAAGCATTTCTTATAGGGAAGCTTAAAAAAAGGCTAAAACACATTGCATTTCAAAACTTTAAAATTAATATTTTTTGAATTTTTGAATTTTTTTTTAAAAAGTTTGTATATAAAAGCTTTTTTTTAAGAAACCGCTATAACGACTTATAATTTTTGTTCTTGCATAAATTCATATTTGCATAACATTCTGTTTTTGTCTCTTACTACTAAAAGAATTTAAAAAAATTATTTTATCCTTATGAATAGATTTCTCTAATAACAATTGTTTTTAAAATTCCTAGTCTATTACATAGGATCAAGTTCGTGCGACCCAGTCGTGCATTTTATTTTTTATTCTGTACACCTGATCAATTGTTGAGTGGCTTTTCCGGAAACCAAGTTGATGGTCAGGAATAAACCGCTTTTCTTCGATAATAGGAAGCAGTCGATTTAATAAATACCTTGGTGATCAATGGCAAGAGGGAAATCGGGGTATAAGATTTCTTTTCGTTCGGACACTTTTCCGGTTTTGGAACCATTAAAACTTCTGCGACTTTCCATTGGAATGAAATGACCATTGTCAATATGGATAAAGTATGCTTTTAAAATATAAACCAGCTTTTTGCTACTGTTAAAGTTAGACAAGCTCTTTAACGTTAAAGTATATAGTTTATGATTTAGAAGGAATGTAACAAAATCCAAAGCGAAGAAATTTTAGTATAAAAATTAGCGAAAAAACTAATGTAGCACGAACTGTTTGGCACCAAAAAACAATCAATTTTTTTACAACGTTATAATCAATTTATTCCTCTGCTTTAACGAAGATGTTACCTTTTGTGTGGTCCAGATCCAAATGGACTAGAAATACATTAAGAATTCTTTACTTACATAATCAGTATAACACTTAGAACTAATTCAAAGAGAGAGAAACAGCTAGGCAATGATTATATTTAAGATCATTCGATATGAACAGCTATGCATATTTAACATATGGTACAAGATTCGATAATAATATAAAATTAAACTGTTACTAAAAGAATAGTAAGTTTGAGATAAGAGAGCGAATTTTGTAGGGTAAATTATGCAATGTTCAGAATAATTTAACAACTAAATATATGATAAGGTAATTTAAAAATGATTAATTACGCAAATTAATAAGAAGAAAATGAAATGATAAATGCACAAATATTATTATTATTATTATTATTCCTAAATAGTTTATGTCATTTAAAATTAACGAAAAGTCGGTTCTCGTTTTAAATATACTATTTAGAGTTGACTCCCATTCTAAAATTGATTTAGAGCATGTTTTAAATGTTTTAAATTTTGTGCCATTATGTTTTGGAAGTTTAAATTTTTCGCAAGCTAACTGTAAACTTTCTCCTGTAACATTTCTCTAAGTTGGCCTAGCGGTCTGATGAAAATTTAACTGAAACAAAAAATAATAATTGAAAAGTTTTTCCATTTCTAACCATATTTTTTTAAGGCCAGCAAAATCCGATTGAAATTTTGTATTTAAGTATTTTCTAAATGTAAAGTTATATACACTTAATTACACGAAATTTACAGTAAAATATGTCTTATTAATGGCACAAAGTTTGGCCAAAAATACTTACAAAAGCAGAATTCTTTTACTTTACTTGCTACCTATACAAATTCCGAAATTCAAAGTCATCAGTCAACGGAAAGGAAAAAGTTACATAAATAAATTACACTTTTAAAAACATTCTCCATGCTCGAATGCATTTCATTCAAAACTAAACAAAAAGCCAAACTTTCTGGTCTGCCAGCTTCCTTCGATGTATACAACCAACTATAAAATTAATGTTTAAAGATGAATAACCATCAGCCCACAAATCACACTCTAGCCATAGCCATAGCCATAACCAGTATTTGAAACTAAAACTTTTCCTCCTTTTGACCAAATTTTGTTTTTGCAGTTGATTCCACAACTGACGTCGTTAGCTATTGCCGACATGGGCATCCTGCCCATGGGACTGTTAGTGCCTTTCAAACAATTGCGCTATTTGAACATATCTGGAAATCATTTGGACAATATGTCCCTACAAGTCATCGATCCATGTCGGGAGCTTGAGGTATGTATGCGAATTGCGAATACTTTAAACACAACATTCCTTTATCATATATGTAGAGAGTAGTAATAAAAACAGGCACTCGGCCTGGCCGCAAGGCATTATATTTAACACTCCTACTATTAGACTCTTGCCTGAGCCGCATACTGCTTACGGAAGGCTCCCTCCTCATCCATGGATGGATGGATGGTTGGAGACGAGAACTTCGTAAGTACTCCAGTTGTAGTCGTCATTGTCGGTGTAGCTTTTGCTGCCTGTCTTAGCCATCTGGCTGGATAGTTGCCTAGCCACCCTATGAATGTAGCAAAAAGTATGGCCCAAGCAAGAGTCTAGATACGAACTTGTATCCGTAGGAAGGAGCAACATTTTTCACACCAAATAAATTTAATTTTAATTGTTTATCCCCTTCGCTCTCTTTGTTTCATTAATCCCTTACTCTATGGCACAACAAAACATGGCTCTACTCTACTTCTGGACGAAATGGATTGCAGTTTTTGGATTTGTCACGAAATCAATTGTACGGCATCAACGAGGACACTGCACTAAGGATACAGAGCATTCGCAATGTGCGGCTGGACAACAATCCTCTAATTTGTGACGAATGTCACATGGGAAAATTAATTAATATCGTTAGACATGTAAGTATTTTCTACCAAATACAAAGTCTTGTGAGAGAATGGTGTGTACACTGCGTGTCATGGAAATAGGTATTACTCTCACAG
The DNA here is from genome assembly GCA_911387755.1 of Chrysotoxum bicinctum. Taxonomy (NCBI): domain Eukaryota; kingdom Metazoa; phylum Arthropoda; class Insecta; order Diptera; family Syrphidae; genus Chrysotoxum; species Chrysotoxum bicinctum. Next base: position 52,594,160 of record OU426987.1, read on the forward strand.
ATTAAGGATTTTTTTTTTGGTTTACATAACAATATTTAGTTATATTTTTGTTTAATGTACTCGCACAGTGCTTAAACATTTTAGGGTCATTCAAAATTCTATGTTCCCTCAAAACTCAAAAAAAAAAAAAAAAAAACTCAAGGGTTTGACTACTCTTAGCATGTAAACACAATGTAAGCATACAAATAGAAGGAAATTCGAAGGGTCGTACCGATGGACAATACCTTAAATTTTGAAACATGAAAATGAAAAAAAAAAGAGTAGATTAAATTAGAAGATTTCACATTCCTGCAGTACGGGTAGATAAAAAAAATCTCCAGTCAACATTGGCTTAGTTAGACATTCCTGAATATTAAAACGAAAGGAAATAATGAATTAAATTGGAAGATATCACATTCGTGCTGTACAGTATTAACAAAATAATCTCAATTATATTTAGAATTTTCATGGAGATACTTTTTGCACATCATCGGTTTGATTTTCGAAACATCAAAATCAAGAAAGAACATTGTTTAAAAGCAGTACGACTAAAAGTTAATCCCTAGACAATCTAGAATTTATTGGAAAAAGATTTCACATTCGTGTAGTCCGGTTAAAGAAATAATTTCAGTCTTGAATTTAAATAAAAATAACATTCCGCATTGGCTTGTGTTTCAGAATATAAACATAGAGAAAAACAAATATTTTAAGGACAACCTTTTCACATTCGTGTTGTGCCGTTATGCAATTATCTCTAGTCAATATTGAATTTAAATGAAAATTTGTTAAATTGGACATTTCTTTGAATTTTAGAACATTAAAATGAGAGGAAAAAATAAATTAATTTAGAAAATTTCGCATTCGTGCAGTGTAGTCTTAAGAGAAACAATAAACACCAAAATTAGAGGAACAAAAATTTGAAGTAGAACATTTTACATTCGTGTTTTACGTCAAAAGAAGAACCCTCAAGTCAGTATTGAACTTTAATGGAGTTTCCATTACATATTGGTTTGAATGAGATAAAGAAATGATTAATTTATTAAAATTCGTGTTGTACGTCTGAGGAAGAAATCTCTAGTTAAATTTGAATTTTTATGTGTTTTCCATTCCATATTGCTTTAAATTTCTAAGCACCACAATGAGAAGACTAAACTGATTAATGTAGAATAATTTACATTCGTGTTGTGCGCCTATAGAAGTAATCTCTACTTTGTTTTGAATTTTAAAGGACACAACTTTTAAGACTGGTTTAAGTTTGAGAACACCGAAATGAGGGGAAAAACTTGATTAAAGTTGAACATTCATTTCACATTCGTGCAGTTCGTCTAAAGAAGAAATCTCTATTCAGTACTAGATCTTAATGGAGTTAACATTCCACATATTAGTTAAAGTTTCAGAACACCGAAATGAGAGGAAAAACTTTATTAAAGTTGAACATTCATTTCACATTCGTGCAGTACGTCTAAGAAAGAAATCTCTTGTCAGTCTTGAATTTGTATGTAGCTCCCATTCCATATTGGTTTGAATTCCTAAACACCACATTAATTTAAGTAGAACATAGGGAAAATTTGTTCAAGTAAAACATTTCACATTCGTGCAGTGCTGCTTAACAAAAAATCTCTCCTCAGGAATTTATAAAAATAACAATACCTTTGTATGTATTTTTATTTCAAAAGTATTTATTCTTCTTCATCCTTTCGAAATGGGTTAATCCTATATAGAAAAGATGGTATAACCTTTAAGCCCTTAACGCTCTTAAAAATCTATTTGCATCTATTCAAATGACGGTGTGCACAACATTATCCCTGAGGAAAACAGAATTTGCAATTGTCAGGTAATTTGTTTTCTAGGGAAGGAATCCTCTTTGTGTAGCACGGTCTCAGCTCTCCTCAGGTAGTAGATACTTGATGGTGGAATTAATTAAAGTGAATGGATTGTTTATATTCTGCGAAAGAAAACCATACCGGAAACCTTGTGCTACTTGTTCTCTCATTTTTTCCAAAGAAATTGCAGTTGTTCCATTTAGATAAATTGTTTTATTTTCTTTTACTTTCTTGTCTGACTCTGATTTTGTTTCCGGGTTATCTTATATTCTTTCTACTTTTATTCAGTTGCAATGGAAGTGGGACACATATCCGATTTGTTTTCTGCCGAAAAGCTTGCGAGGTGCTGAAATTACGGACCTTGATATTACTGGATTGGATACGTGTTTGGAATTTATTACGGACGAAGAAAAGGATGCTGCAAGCACATCGCATAATTTTCTTGAAAGGGGTAAGTGATGGAAAATTTTTATTTTTATGTTTTTTTTTGACAAGAATTGTGTTCGTGACGATATTCTGGATTGTGATTGCAATTGATTTTATAATCAGAGAGTATAATATAGAAAATCTAAATCAGCTGTACGTACACCATAATTTTTCAGCAATTGCCTGAGACTTTGTATACCCCTTTTCAATTTTTTTATATTTATATTATATTTTATTTTTAACTTGGGATATAACTTGTGTTGGAATTTTGGGCTACTTTGAAAAGGATTTGACTTTTGCTTGCTCTTAAGGGAATAAGGGCAAGTAATTGCTTCGAGTAAAGAAAAGTTAAAGTCTGAATCAAATTTTAAATTAACGAAGATAGAGAAGTTCCATAAAGTTGAATCTGTCAGATGGCTAATAGTTACACCCATTTTTTTCAGTTTTGTACTTCCTATTGATACAAAATATATTGCATACTAAGTATAACATACGAGGGTATGTATTAACAAAAAATATTGCTCGCGTAGGCCCATGAAGTTGTTTAAGAGACTTAGAATTTTGAAAACGTTCTATAATACACAGGGTAGCGAGTTAATAATGGATAACCTTTTTACTGGTACTTTTAAAAAATTGTTTACCATGTTTCTATGTTACGAAATGTTTAAAAACTACTTCTACTTTCCTCAAATGTCGGAACACTACGGATCCGATCACCAATAAATGATTCTTACTGTTTTTTTTATTTTTATAATAGATATTCTAGAATAATTGTATGACTAGAAACGTAATAAGTTTGTTGGCTAGTTGTTGTGGATTTTTTTAAATTTTGATATTAATTTCTTACTTGCGATATATAGGTACTAATGGCAAATTATGTATTCGCTTAAAAACTCGAACTACACGTTTTTTTTTTTTCACTTGTGAAAAAAGCTTTGCATTAAAAAAAAAAATCAAACTTGACGTTTTTAATCACACTACACTAAAAAGTAGGTCCCGCAATTATATTTGTTAACAGCTGAAGCGACTTTTGTCAAACATGATGCAGACAGATAGGGTAAACCGACCAATCATTGGCACCTTAAGGTTACTCACCACTTATTCGGCTTATATAACTTATGGGAATTAAGAAACGACAGTTTTTTTTATTTTTAATTATATTTTTGTTTAGTGAAAAACATTAAATACATTATTTTTTGTTAAAATTAATAAATAATTAATAAAAAGTAAAACAATGTCCTTTTACCAATGATTGGCACCATTTTCCAATCATTGGCACTGAACAAACCAATGACTGGCACATTGATTTTGTTTAATTTTTAAAGTTTATTAAAACCAATAAAAACAAAATAAACAAATAGTATAACTCAATTATATAATTTAATAAATAAAAGGTAATTTATTTTTATAATTATATTTAAGTCTTTTAAGTTACATTATGTTTAAATTAAGGCCGAGATTAGATAAGATTTTTATTGATTGATAAAAAAGTGTTATTATCAACCTAAGGAAAATTGACACAAAATTATGAAAATCTATAACTTTTTCATTTACCAATGATTGGCACAGTGCCAATAGCCAATGATTGGCATGGCATCCAAAGATGGGTATAGTGCCAATCAACCTAGTGATTGGCACCTCATCCAATGATTGGCATGTGCCAATAAATGGAAATTTGATGGATTTACATTCCTATAGTTGACAATCCTTATAAAAACTATATTTTTAATAAAATATTAAAATAAAAAGAACTAACCTCTTTGTTATAGTTAATTTTTTTATAATAACTGCAATTGACAATGGTTTTCTTCTTCCCCTGTGCAGGGACGGGTTAGCAAAGTAATGCCGCAGATTATACAAAATCTGAGAGTTGCGAGTTGGAACGTTTGCAATATGACAGGTCGAAGCTTCGAGCTGGAAGAGATGATGAAAAGAAGGCGAGTGGACATCTTATGTGTTCAAGAAACAAAATGGCGAAACACGGGAAACAGGGCCCGTTTCTTGGATACGAGGACAAAAAACTATAAGATGTTCTACTATGGAACGGAAAAGGGTAAAAACGGTATCGGAATCATCCTTGCAAAACATCTATTAGGCAGTGTATTGACCATTTCGAAATCCAGCGACCATTTGATGTCCCTTAAATTGGTGATTAAAGGAAAGTTGTGGAATATTGTCACTGCATATGCTCCCCAAATTGGATGTGAGCAGGTGCAAAAAGATGCATTTTGGCTAGACTTTCACAATCTACTTAAGGACATCCCAAAGGAAGAGTTTTTGTTCGTGGGCGGAGATTTGAACGGACATGTCGGGAAGACAAACGAAGACTATGAAGATTGCCATGGAGGCCTCGGATACGGCCCCAGGAACCCTCCTGGTGAAGACATCCTGAGCATGTGCAAAACATACGGTCTTATCGTACTAAATACCATGTTCGTCAAACAAAGCCGACACCTGGTCACTTACAGCAGTGGTGGAAATGAAGCCCAGATTGATTACCATTTGGTATCTAGTTTCATGAAACCCCGGGTAAAAGATTTCAAAGTGATACTAGGAGAAGCGATCGCCCACCAACACCGTCTCCTACTGACAGAATTTTTTATGGAGACAGTGAACGACAACAAACATACAAAAACTTTTGGGAAGATCAAATGGTATAATCTGGATAAGGAAAAAGGCGAAGCTTTTATTTCGAATATGCAAAACTTTCTGTATAACAACACCGATATAGTTCGAAATGAAGAGAGTACAGCACAAAGTATGTGGGATCTCCTACAGAGAACTTGCAAAGAAAAAGCCAAAACACTGTTAGGGGTTTCAAAAGGACACAACCAACAAGGCAAAGAAACATGGTGGTGGAATGATGAAGCTAAATCAGTTATAAGTAAAAAGAAAATGGCTTTCAAGGCTTGGTCGAAGTGCCCCTCTAATGATACAGAGCAAAAGTCACGCCTCGAAGTGGAATATAGAAACTGCAAGAAAGAAGCGAAGAAGAAGTGCGCCCAAATTCAAGCAAAGAATACAGAAAACCTGTATCGGGAGCTGGATGAAATTTCTACGCCGACAGCTGGTGCTATTCAAGAGCTACGGCAAAACACGAATAAGGGCGCAACTATCTTCAAAATAGCCGCTCAAAGAAGAAGAAATGCCCAGGAGATTTGTTCGCCAAAGTTCATTAACAATGCTCAAGGCCAACTACTTGTGGAAGACAACGAAATTCTTCACAGGTGGCGACAGTATTGTGACGGACTTCTAAACGAACAATTTCCGAGGCTATACTTTCCAATAGCTTCACCTAACTTAAATGAAGTATCCGACGTCACAGTCGAAGAAGTTAGTGAGGCGGTAAAATACTCCAAAAAGGGAAAAGCTGTTGGCCCAGACGAAATACCCTCAGAGTTTTGGAAAAAGATGGGAGACATCGGGTTTAGATGGCTCATGATTCTTGTCTCCAAACTTATACGAGGTGATCACATGCCTAATCAATGGAGGGAAAGTTACCTTCTTCCAATTTATAAAGGAAAGGGTGATACTCGAAGCTGTGATAATTACCGTTCGATTAATCTGATGTCACACACCATGAAGATCGTTGAGCGAGTCTTGGGTAGCCGACTGCGAAAAATAATTAGGCTATCTGATGACCAGTGCGGGTTTGTCGGGGGTAAGTCAACCACGGATGCAATCCAGAGTATAAGAATAATTATGGAAAAACATCGGGATTCTTTGGAGGATTTGCATGTCGTATTGGTTGATTTTGAAAAAGCATTCGATCGGCAACCACGGGATCTAATATGGGTGGCCCTCAGGCAACGAGGAGTTCCAGAAACCTATGTGTGGATAATTATGGACATGTATGATGGAGCAGTTACTAAAGTAAGATGCGCAGCTGGAGTCACCGAAGAATTCGAAATCACAGTAGGTGTACACCAGGGAAGTGTCTTGAGTCCCCTGCTCTTTATTACAGTTCTTGATTACCTGCTTGAAGGCAAAGTGACGGATCCAAAAGTACATCAGTTATTCTTTGCTGACGATGGAGCCATCATAAGTGAAGACCCGATATCCCTACCCGATATCCCTGTTTTAGTATGATACTAGGTTAAAACAACGAATTTGCTTAATTTAATCGAATATAGCATCATACTTTCTCTACCTTTTTATTAAAGTTAAAATCATCGAATACCTACTTTATTCTTTTTAATTCTTTTAGTACGATACTAGTAAGAAAATGTTTAAAATTAAGAATGAGTTAGTAAACTACTTTAAAGATAGCAAATTGTTAAGTAGTATCACACTAATACTACTAAATCTGTTCATAAGCATAAAATTAATTTTTTAAATGACTAAAACAACTTCTTTAGCAGTTGGATGTAAAAATAGGATGCCATGTGATTTAAGCAAATATAGGCTTATGCAAGAACGAAAATTATAAGTCTTTGTAGTGGTTTCTTAAAAAAATAAGCTTTTATATAAAAAATTTTTAAAACATTTTTAAGAAAAAATTTTGGTACGCCAATTTAAAGCTTTTATTATTGTTCGAATAAAAATTAAATTAAAAAAAAAATATTGAGCCGTTTTCGAAATATTGAATTTTCCAAAAAAAAGAAATACATTTTTCAAAATTCAAAAAAAATATTTTTCTTGAAGTTTTGAAATGCAATGATTTTTAAGATTTGTAGAAGCTTCTCTCTAAAAAAATTATTAAGATCCGTTATGCTGAATTTTAAAAATCGGTATATGGTAGGTACAGTTAGTAATATCTTGCTTTCAATTTTTTTTATTAAATTATAGATCTTAAAAATTAATGGAAAGAAAACAAATTGAAGTAAAATTCTCGGAACCGTTTTCGAGAAAAATACGAATTTCGAAAAACATTTTACCGTTATTTTTAGGTAAAATAATTTTTTTTTCTCATATGCTGTTGATTATTTTAAGAAACTTTTATTTATCGAGTTTTTAAAAAATCGAGCGTGGTGTTTTCAAAATAATGAGTTTTAAAAAAAAATTGTTTTCGAAAAATTTGTTTTCTTGAAAAAATTATCGAAATCGGTCGTGCCGTTTTTGAGAAAATCAAAAACAAAAAAAGGTTCCAAAGGTTTTCAACCATTACCTAGGTTTAACTAAATGAAATTTTATGATTTTTTTTTTACTCTGTGGGACAGTTTTTGAGAGAAAAAAATATTTATAAAATTTCGCAATAAATTCGTATGGCAGGTACCGTTATTTTTGGTCTTAAAAATAAAAAGAAAAAAACATCCGAGGAAAAAAAAAATTAAAAGCCATATCTAACAAATTTGAAGAAAATCGGCCGAGCCGTTTAGCTGTAGTCGAAAGACAGACAGGCTGACAGACAGAATTGCGAGACCCACTTTTTTGGTCTTCGCTATCATCGTAATGTCAACTTTTATCAAAATCTCGAGTTCGATTTTTTTTACGAATCCGTAATTTGTCATATAGTAGATACCTTACCTACATATGTGTGTGTATATCGTAAACTCGAACTCGAGATTTTGATCGAACTTGAAATAACTAAATAAAAAAAGCGGGTCTCAGAATTCTGTCTGTATGGCTTTTCGACAGCCTAAATTGCTCGTCTAGTTTTTTTAAACTTAAAATTTTTTATGTCCGAAAATTACGATACTTATAATTTTTTTTTATATATTTTTTCGTCCAACAGAACTTAGAAAAAAATTAAAAAAAAGATTCATTTAGCAAAAGCTAGATGATGGTTGAAAAATATGTCCGACAATAGGTTATTAATAGCGCCTCTCATAGAACCATTTTTTGTTTTTGGATTTTCTCAAAAACTGTTAGACGAAATTCGATTAATTTATACTAAAGCTCATAAGAAGTTTGAATAGTATTTGTTTTCAAGTTTTTTAAACATTTGTGTTGGATTTTTAAGAAAAATTAAAAACAATTGTTTGGAAAACTCAATAGTTACAAAACCACTTAATTGACTTTCTTAAAACTTTATATTTAATAGTTTCTTAACACTAGCTTGAAAACAAACGAAACAATTTTTAGTTTTATCAAAGAATTTCAATACCCAACGTACTAATGGTTTTCAAAAATCTTATTTTATTAGTTATTTTGTTACGATATATAATTCAATAATATGTATAATTTTTGAAACTAAGATATTTCTGACAGTACCTACCATAGAATCATTTTTTGATCTTTGGCTTTCTCATTGTCGGCATAACGGATTTTAATAAAAGTTTTTGTATCTAAGTTTCTAAAAATTTAAAAAAACATTTCATACTGAAACTTAAAAAAACATGTTTTTTTAATAAAAAAAAAAACGTGTGTCAAATTCGATATCCCAAAAAAGGGGCATTAATCAATTTTTTGAAATTTAATACTAAAATTTTTTCTTAACAATTTTATGTATATAAACTTATGTCAATGGTTTAAAACTGTTGTTGTGTCATAAATTAATATTTGCTTATTGCATTCTGTATTTAGCCCCAACTAACAAAAAAAAATTGTTTTAGGCTTAAGAACTAATTTCCTGTTTCATTTTCATTTTTCACTAATAACATCCATTTTTTTTAATTTTAAGTTTCTTAAAGATACGAGCAAGTACATAGATTTTATTTTGTTTATATTTACATTGGAAATTTAGCATAAATATTTCTAGGCCTATAAGTGTTCCCAAAGCTGAATGCTGTCCTATGCATACTAAATCAACTTTCATGCATCAATATTTCTTAGGTTCCAGTCAAGTCTCAATAGTGAACTGTTACTTTTTGTGGTGAAATGGAAAATCAAAACGTGTTTGTTAATTAATTCCGTTGCACCACACCTGAATGCACACTTGCAGAGTGTTCTCGAAATCTTGCTCCTTCACTTGACTAATGATGCCCATGCATATAAGATGACTGATCCTTCCATTCAACCACACCTAAAACCCATTTCTTACCATTTTCTTGTCCAAAGTGCTGACAAAAACTCACTCGTCCCGAGTTTCTCCAACTACAACTACAGAGTCCAAGTACAAAGTGAATGCTGTGGCCATTTATCGTTTTAATTGTCTTAAATGCTTGGATAGTCCTTTTCTGACTAAAGATTGGTAATTGCATTCGACTGTTACAAATTGTTTTGTATTTTCTTAAAATGCTGATTAATAGCCCAACATATTTTTTTCTTTGTTACAAATACACTTATCTTCTTGTCTATGCTGCAATTTTACAGATTTTCTATTTTTCTTTTTTATAACCAGGTGGCCTTAATACACTTGCAATTCTGGGCGGTATTATATTTGTTCTAATTGCCATCATTATCCTGGCGATGGCTGTTTGCTTCTCAAGACATCGTGCTCGTTATTACACGCGAGAAGACCGACGTGCTGGAGGTATGTATGCTGTAAATTAATTTGATTTTCTTTCTCATTTAACAGGATACAATGGTGTTGTGTGTTCCACAATATACAATAGTTTAGGTATGCCTCAGGGTGGGGGAGTACCTGAACATGAGGAAGACAATTAGGAGTGTCTTAATTTTGTTACAAGCTTTCAACTAATTATAATGTTTAGCTAAACTATGTTGAGATAGGAATAAAGTTTTTAAACGTATTACATCTCGTGCGAATTGAGGAGTGTTATTAGCTGTTTATTTAACAGTTTACTAATGTTTGTTCATAGGAGTACGTGTGTCTTATCTTTTAATGCTTTTTTCATCTTGTTGGTTATTTTTAGTAATGGAGGACATTAATTCTGTTAAGTAATTTATTTTAGTGACTTGATGACTTACTTAACCACACGATAAAACCTTGGAGTAAGGAGTTTATAGATGATAAGCAAAATAAGCGAGTCTTATGTGACAGTCCCTGGCCATATTATTAGATATGTTTTGGACAATTGCTTACTGTAAATTTGTTCTTTATGTAGAATAATTGTTATCAAATCTAAGACAACATATTTGAACAAAGATGTAAACTCATCATCATCATCGGCTCGACAACCGGGTTCCGGTCCTGGCCTCTTTCAACAAGTCTCTCCACCTATCCCGGTCTCTAGCCGACGCCATCCAGTTGCGCACCCCAAGGCTTCGGGCGTCCTGGTCTACGCCATCTCTCCAGCGCAAGCATGGTCTACCACTCTGTCGTCTACCATAGAATGTACCACAAAGAACTTTCTGAGCAGGTTCCTCTTCGCTCATGCGAGCTAGGTGCCCTGCCCACCGGAGTCTACCGAGCTTAATTTTTGTCACGATATCTGCTTCAAGGTAGATTGCGTACAGTTCATGATTGTACAGTCTCCGGAATCGTCCTTCCTCACATATGGGGCCAACAATTCTCCTTAAGACTTTTCTCTCGAACGCAGCTAAGAGGTCGGAGTGCCTTTTGCTAAGCACCCAAGTCTCGGATCCATATGTGAGTACTGGCAGGACCATGGTCCTGTACAGCAGCAGTTTTGAAGTTATGGTGAGATTTCTGGATTTGAAGACCTTTGACAGACTATAGTAGGCTCTGTTGGATTTGAGAAGCCGCCCGCGTATTTCTTCCTCTATATTGTTATCGGCTGCTACTATTGACCCAAGGTATTTAAAGGATTGCACCACTTCAAATTCGTGGTCCGCAACCTTGATTGTTTGACCAACTGTTCCTCTCGCATTCGACGCCACCATGTACTTTGTTTTACCTTCACTAATGTGCAGCCCCAGATTTTGTGCCGCCTGCTCGATCTGGATGAAGGAATCGTGTACAGCTTGTTCGGTTCTTCCGATGATGTCGATGTCGTCTGCGTAAGCCAGTAACTGGCTGGACCTGTTGACGATGGTCCCTCTTGTTGCCGTGCCAGAGTCACGGATTGCTTTCTCCAACGCCAGGTTGAAGAGGAGGCAGGCCAAACCGTCCCCTTGTCGAAGTCCATTAAAGATGTTGATTGGTCTGGATAGCAATCCGGCTATTTTTACTTGGCTTGTTACGTTGGTCATGGTCAACCTACATAGTCGTGTCAATTTATTTGGGATGCCGAATTCTCTCAGTGCTTTGTAAAGTTCTACCCTGGCTATGCTATCATAGGCGGCCTTAAAGTCTATAAACAGATGGTATGTTGGGATGTTAAATTCTAGACATTTTTCCATCGCCTGCCTAAGGGTAAATATCTGATCAGTTGTTGATTTGCCTGGAATGAAACCACACTGATATTGTCCGATAACGTTTTTAGCGTATGGGGTTATCCGGTCTTGTAGGATAGAGGAGAGTATCTTATAGGCGGTACTCAACAACGTGATACCTCTATAATTGCTGCACGTTGTGACATCTCCCTTCTTATGTAAACTACAAATTCTAATGTTTAGTTAAGCTTCCTCCTCCTGCTATGAGAGCTCGAATTTCGTGTGGCACCGCATTTTCGGATGATTATTGCACTATTGCACAGATGGATGATTTTTTCAAAGAGTTGAGGATGTGTTGTGATCATCTTTTTAGTAACTTCCCTCTTCAACAGTTTCTACAGATTTTAAATAGGGTTCATGTCAGTGATGTTGCTCGGTCAAGCTTAAGGTTTACCATTCGGAAATCTGACCTGGGACAACAACCGATTCCTGATGAGCTCTTTCTGACTGGTCCTGTTTTTCATTATCACTAAAACCACGTACAAGCTTCGGTTGAAAGTCAAAAATTAATGCATATAACCTAGTACAATCTATGAATTTCTTAAAAATCCATGGGGTGTCTAATGCTATGGCCAGCGACTGTATGTAGGTTAAATTGAAATGGATGTCCTTTTATGATACTTTGAGAAAGCTTTATTCACTCTCTAAATTTTAACTTTAAGCTCCTTATAAAACGTGGTAAAACTTATTTAACTATAGATCATTTGTATCGTTGTAAGATGTCTCTAAAGGGTCTTATCCTTTGATAGGACATATACATAGAAGGTGAATTGTTATCTCCTCCTCCTCATCTATACATCTTCTGCAGAAATCGACAGTAGACATTAGGTCGATGGGAGTTCATACCTATTAGACAGTTTCCGATTAACTCCCAGTTTCGCTGTGGAAGCTTAAGCTTAAGTTCAGCAGAACCTGAACTGGAGTTTGAATTTGAAGTTCAACTCATCCGGTTTCACAGTCTAATCTGAACTTCAATTCATTTAACCTAGTTTAAGTAAATTTTTCTCTTTCTATATCGAAAAAAAACACATTCAAGGAAAGTTTGCTTTGTTTCAGTTGTGACCTGTGACAGAAAAAAAAATTAAAAAAATAAACATAAATTCTATTTTCAAATGTTTGAAGAGGTTTTTGAACTGAGGTTTAAACGGCAGAATAGTGTCGTTTAACTTAAACAATACAGGGTTTCCGGTAATTCGTGTGCCATACTTTAAAATATGATGACTAGTCATATTCTAAGAAAAAAATTGTTATACAGTAAAGTCTGATTTTCAACTTTGACATCACTTTTTGACGATTTAAAAAAATGCTAACTTTGGTGTACCCTGACCCGTGTTAAGGTCAATTTCTCTGTCAGTACTAATGGGAAGGACCTCGCTTTGGACTTTTTTTAGTAGAAATACCATCCGCTAAAACTGCGTTTCAATTATGCGGATATGATCTCAGGGTTGCCAGATATTCAATTTCTCTTGCCCGAGAAAAATTTTGACTTTGATGTAAATTTTTTTCAAAAAATTCGTAATAAACATAAAGTTTTCTTATTTTTGCCTGATTAAAAAAACAATAATAAAAAAAAAAATCATTAATAAGTGCACCCGAAACCCATACATTTTATGATAATTGAGAAAATCTAAAACAGGTAAAATTTAAAAAAAAATATGATTTTTTGCCCTGAGTTGTAATGGGTTTGAATTAAACAATAATTTGTGTAGTTTTAAGTAATTTTTAATTTTATGTACTCACAAACACAGTCATAATAAGTGCTCAAAGTGCCCTGTTGCGTTTTGAATGCATGATAGATCCCGTTTTTTGGATTTCATTTTGAATGTTTTTTCTCGATAACTCTTGCCTTACTTTTAGTGATCCTTCGGAAATACGTTATAATTCAATTAAGGTTTTTATTTCAGATGAGTAAACGAATTCTTTCATTCGTCCTTATACAAAAACTCCAGTACAGTGAGATCGGGATATCTTGCAGGCCAGTGAATTGGTATATTTCTGCTTATCCATCGATCACCGTATTCTTTATGCAGCCAATCTTTAACTTCACGACCATAGTGGGCCGGAGCACCATCTTGTTGGAAATATGATGAAACTAGTTGAAGCTATAGAAAATCCTCCAATAGGTCTGTTAGATTATTTTGTAAAAACTCCAGAGTCCAGATAGTTAATAGAATTAAGTTGGGGTGGTAATTTGAAAGCCCGATTAATTTATTTCCAATTACACCTGCCCACAAATTAACACTGAACCTGTGCTGAAATGTTCTTTGCCGTCTTGAATGTGGATTGGCCAAAGCCCATGTGTGGAGATGATGGAAATTCGTAATACCAACTCTTGTGAATTGAGATTCGTCTGTCCAAAGAACTCTGTTTATAAGCTGATTTTCATCCATGTTCTCTCTATAAAGCAGTAACAAAATTCTAGTCTCTTTTCGAAATCATCGGGAAGCAGTTCTTGCACAGGTGTATGGTGATATGGATACATATTTTCTCCATGCAGTATACTGGAAATCTGTATTTGGAAACATTAAACTGTAGAGCCAAGCGTCTTAAGCTGATGGAAGGATCGATTTCAGCAGCTGTCATTCTTGTCTCGTAAATGAAAGCATTTCAAAAAGCGCTCTTATCCAAATCTTATCGTCACTTAACTTGATAATCTGATGAATGAATTTGTTTTTCTATCCTTGTATATCATTTATTTATGTAATTTACGAATTAAACATTCATACCGCAAAATTAACTCTCCCTGAGAAGAGGTAAGGTAATTAGGGTTTTGACAGCAAGTCAGGTAAAAATAAGAAAACTTTATGTTTATTACGCATTTTTTGAAAAAAATTTACTTCAAAGTCAAAATTTTGCTCGGGCAAGAAAAATTGAATACCATTTAAAATTGAATATCTGGTAAGCCTAAAAACATATCAGCTCAATTTAACCTTAGTTTTAAAGAAAAGTATTTCTTCTAAAAAAAAGTCCAAAGTGAGGTGAAGTGAAAACCTTCGAATGATACAACAAAGACCACTACACTTTCGTGGAGTAACTTTTTGGTATGCCATTCGGGCAGGCGGCAGCGTCAATGGGCCATATTTCCTTCAGGATGATATAAGCAATGATGTAACACTCACTAGCGGCTCCTATCGGAATATGTTAGAAAACGTTTTTGGGCTCGAATAAAATGATGGTATATTTCAAAAAACTAGTGCTATGATGCGAATCTAAGAGAAGGTTAATATAAAAAAAACTAACCACAACTCCCAGTGCTTAAGGTCAACTTTAGAATCGAAATTGCTGAAATAATAAAGTCTGTAAAACTGTTATCCAAAATGTGCTTAAAAGAGTTCGCCGTCACACCACAATATACATAATATTCCACACATAACATAACATATAAATTATTAAATTATATTGTATTTAAAAGTTATTGAAAAAAAATGGACCTGGATCATAAAACGCACCCTGTGTAATGAAATTAAAAATAAAAGATTTAATATTCTTAATTTGAAGCTTATTTATTAAATTTCTTGCAATTTTTTGATTCATATTTCTTTTAGCATGCATCTGATTTTGATGTAATAGTATTAACGAAAATTGTCTGTGCTATAAATGTCCATATTGCGAAAAAACAGTCCAGCAGTCTTGGATATCAGCGAAACCCAGGTGGGTGATAAATCTAATCACACGGAATTGAGCCTGCCTGGTTAAAGCTTAGTGCATCTTGTCTTCCCTCACCATGGCCTTTTGCCATATATGTACGTAATGGTTTTCTTATCAGCTTCAACCATAATACGGCCTTATAATTCATTACAAATATCAATTTTAATTCTCCGTAAATAAGCTCATCATTCATGCATGCTTTATTTAAACTTGTCCAAATTTGGACGGTAACTCGACTTCTAAGGAACTCGATGCGCTGCCTGACTCTGGTCAGTAAACACCCAAAGAAAGGGATTCCGAGATTTTTACTGGGATAAACAACCTGAATCAACTCGCAGACGAGCATACTCGGATTCATTACGTTGCAAGTCAATCAGCCAACAATCTAGACGATTTCGACGAACGTGGAATTGCAGGAGTGAAACCCTTCTTTTATTTTTATGGCGTTCTTCGAAATCGAAGTCTTTCTATGTCCCCTTCAACCTTCGTCTTATGCACTTTCTTTTTCGTTTTTAAAATCTGCTTTTTTTTTTTTGAGTTTATTTCTAGGTATCTTTCAGATTCGGTGAACAGTCTTGCGAATTGTCATAATCAATATCTAGTTGTAGAGTTAAAAAAAAATACTCATCAATTGTAAATAGGCTTTTCCTCGATGTCTACACATACGATTCTAGCCTCAAAAAATTGGTCGATACGTACTAATGAATCCTTTCTATATTTGCTCAACATACACCTCTAAACTAATAAGATAAAACTATTAGTTCATCCTCAACGAATAAGTAAACGGATAAAGCATTCAGATTTCCCACTTACCTAAATGGATCGTTTTTGGAGTCTCGCTGTTCAGCTCTTTTGTTTTACGTTAGTTAAGGCCACTGGTGGACCGTATGATTTGTGTACGTTGTATTGACAAATCAGTTTAGTCTTAAAATCCTTTTAACTTCTTATCTAGGAGAGAGTTAAATTAGCTTATAGGAATTGAACCGACTATAAAATTAGACATTTTATTAATTTAATATCTCAGAACAGAAATAAGTCGTAATATAATTTACCTTTTTGTAATAGAAGGAAAATCACTTTACCATATCGTTAGAAAATATGTTCTTTTGTGATTTAGGACAGCACAAAACGACGCACGGGGCGGGCGATTAAACATAGAGAGGAAGTTCGATCTTGGCTTCTTAGCTGAGGAGCCACCAGCCGATGATTTCCGAAGGTTCGCGAAGAACAAAATTTCGAAATTGGAACAGGTGGGCTGAAGAAACAATAGCGCTGAATTTGCTTTTCGTTCCGGACTCTTTGTTCAAAGTCTAAATGCGGTGAACATTTCAACAATGGCATAGGAACAAGGTGGCGTAAAATTAATCACCCTATTAGAAGATGTGTTAATTTTTGTACGTCAATCAAATTTGACATTTATGAACTAGTCAGCTGCAGGATACAAACAGACAAGCAATAGAGTGCAATATTCCGCAAGAGCGTGGAACACTTGTGTTGAGTTTTTTGACCATCAATCAGTCGGTGGTATTATCGCATCGTGAATTTCGACGTCGATTACCTAAACGTGTCGCACCAACTGGGCAAACATTCCGGCTCTTAGCTACTCAACTTGAACCGACTGCAACCACACGATACCCTGCGGGGCATAGCCACCACCGGACCGGTCATCCGGCCGAGAATATCGTGGCTATGAGTGCCGATGTCGCAAAGAACGAAGAAACATTAACCAGACTACGTACAGTGGCCCGTTTTGACTATTTTGGTTTCAAGAATCCTATCTTAACGAATGAAGATATCGTCTTAATTCGTTTTTTATCTTGAAGGTAATTTCTAAAGTTATGAAAGTGATGAGTTTAAAAAAAAATGTACAGGGTGTTTCCGAATTCGGTGTTAAAGTAAGAAGTTTTAGATAAGGTGGTTAACATAAAGGAATTTTAATTTACAACCGTTAAGAATCCATTTCTTAAGTAACCTGAGTGAAGTGACACAGTGGAGAAAAAATAAAGAGAACCGATTCGAGTGAAACAGTGGGGAAAAAAGTAATCTTTTTTTATTTGTATATTATTTTTATTATTTTTGATACACAAGAGTTCGTTAATTAAGTATTTCAGTAATAGATTACAAGTCAAGTAGTGGAAAAATGATTATTATTTAATCCTACGTTTTGCTTTTTAATAACCGCCTTGCAGTATGATCCATCATGTCTTGAAGTTTCACTCTATAGCTGATATTTCCGTGACTTCACAGTTTTCTAGAACTCCTTCTTTTTTCGCAACTATTATTGTATTGTAGGATGGCAAAACATCTATGTTGTGGTTTCTCAACGAAGTTCTCAGGATTTAATATTTTTTAGTATATTTATTAGTATATTTTATGGTATTCTTTTGTGGATTGGGAATGCTTGCGCCTTGACTCTTTTAACTCGAAGTGTACTTGCAGCACATATTACCTTGATTATATCACACTTCGCCTTTTCATGGTCCTTATTATATCTTATCACTAAAGCAGAAAGATGTCCAGTACTTATCTCCTCTGTAACTTTAGTCAGTATTTGTTTTTTTGTGAGTATTGCGTACTCATTGACTAGCTTCCTTGGCCTTCCTTTTGTTGACCTTGACGTAGTAGGGAGATCATCCGCTTGTTCTGTTTGTCCGATATTGATATGCAGATATAAGGAAAGCCATTCTTCATTCTTTTTGAAATTTGATCTCGATCTTTGGGCTGCGATCCATTTTGCTTAAAGTTTGTAAAAAAAATGCTTTTAATTTTTTTTCAATTTCCAACAAATTTCCATCTGATAGTTGGTATTCACTTACTACAGCAGCTATAAACTATTTACAACTTCCAACGTTGAGAAATATTTAAACAAAATGTTGTATGATATATCCATTTTAAATATTAAATATGCGACAGGAATGCGAACAATTATAACCTGAATGTGCAATAAATCGATACAAATATGTAACAACACTGGCGGCAGCCACTTTAAGGATATAAAATTCTTCTTCTTCCTTTGATTCGGCGCTGTTATGATCTCGATGTCGAGGGGATCATAACTCTCCCACGTATCTGCTTCACACTAGTCATCCGCCCGTGGGGTTCACCGGGTTGACCTCAGAAATCGGCGGCAAGCCTCCCGGTTTTGTATTGTTCCATTTCTGAGGCCAACTGAATGCTGGTGTTTTTGCATTTGTTTGTACCAGGAGTGTTTAGGACTACCTTTCTTTTTATTCCGAATTGGAACGTTGTATGATATTGCCTTTTTGACGGGGTTCTCAGGATCTCTCCTTTGAACATGGCAATACCAACTGAGTCGGTCGTGTTCAATTTTTTGGGAAATGGTATTCTTAACATGAAGGCTTCCTCGGATCTTCGTACTTCTAATTCAATCAAGCTTTGTAACTCCTGCTGTCATACGAAGCATCTTCATCTCAACTGCCGTTAGCTTACTCTCATACTTTTTGTACATTGTCCAACATTGTGAACCGTATGTGAGTGCTGGACGCACAACTGAAGTGTAGAGCTTTCCTTTCAGCTTAGGGGGCATTTTTCGGTCACAGAAGATAGCAGAATTTTCCCGCCACTTCATCCACCCTACGCTTACGCGATGATTGATATCGTCATCACAAGTAGCTTCGTTATTTATCATAGACCCCAGATATTTAAACTTTTCACACTTGGGAAGCACTACTCCATTCAAATAAATGTCTGGAATAGGCCTGTGTGGATCAGAAAATGGGCAGCATAGGTATTCTGTCTTTTTCGCGCTTATGCGGTACCCACTTCCTTCTAGAACATCCACCCATACGTCAAGTGCTCGTTGTAGGGATATCGGGTCTTCACTTATGATGGCTCCATCGTCAGCAAAGAATAACTGATGTACTTTTGGATATAAAATTAAAAATAAAAATTTCAACACGGACCAGCACATTTTGGAAAACACTTTACATGTATCTACTTTGTTCTTCCAACCAGCAAATATGTGTTAGATTTTTTTTTCTTCTAAATATACTTTTGTTTAGTTTCTGAAACTCACATAGTAGGTACTTCTTCCGTTAGAATTGAAGTCAATGCTGAAATTTTCTGAAACTACTCACACGTGACCGTATCCATCCGAAAAATATTTTATAACATTTTCCAAGGTAAAAAAAAATAACCTCTTCAGCAAAAACAATTTTTCCGATCCGTTTGCATTCTAGCTATACAGATTGAATCTATACTCTACTGGATGCAGTGCCACTTCAAATTCTTTACCTGAAGACATGATTTCCTTTTTTTCAATCATCCCCTGATACCTTGAGCTAAAATTCGTTCAAACATCCTTATAGTCACGTACACGCACAAACACGACATCATAAACTATACGTAGTACAATTACGTGGTATATTGCCCATAGTTAGGTTAGAAAATCAAGCTTTTCACACTCTTTTACCCTGCTATAGCTAGTTTGGATGTATACTCGTACATATTTTGCAAACTAGCAGTTGCAGTAAAATTCGCAACCTGTTTTCCCAATTTCCTGACACGATTCTCGATTGTTTTGGATGACATAGTTGTCATCGATGCATCAACATCAAGCATATAGCTGGAGCAGCTTGCAATGCAAAAGGCTGTAAGATGAGAATGGGATCTTGCATGAAATACCCTTGGAGCTGATTGATTGAACTGTGTGTCGTTGCCGATGTCGAAGTTGCAGCAACCCGCAACAGGATTAATACAACGAGTGCGCTTTGGCGGATATGGGGTTATTCCAGTTATCAGCAAACTGCAGGCTATTTATTTTTTGAGGTAGCAAGGATGTGATGGAAACATCAACTTCAAAAAAAAAAAAAAACTTGTTTGGTATAAATTACTGCAAACAAGTTGCATGTAATGGAAATTGAAACAATTTTCCAGGATGTCGTATGTACAAGCCAGATATGCAAATGTATGATGGTGACTTGTGTAGAAGAATTGATACTGAGAGTGTTGCTCAACAAACTAGAAGATTGAATTAGTGATATAAGGCTTGTACAAGCCTTAAATTAGTAACCTTTCTGGTGGCTTGTCTTTTATTTTTGTCTTTCAACAAAACTTTATTTATGTTGAAACTAAGTGGAATAATGTGTTCGCTCCATCCTGCAGGGTGGTTCTCTAAAAAAACCATTTTACTTTACGAAGAATTGTTTACTTCGAGGTATACTGCCTTCAGTCTAAGTTTAAGCTTTGTCCTTTTTGTAGGTGAACTCAAATTCTACTACTTCCGAGTATGCGGGATAATAGGGCACCATTTCGTCTGTTTATCTCCGTCTTTTCTGATAGTTTTTTCTTCTTTATTTGAAGCATAATGCAATAATACAAAAGTGGAATTTGTATTTTCCTTGTGCAAACAGAGTAGTTGTGCACCTGTGTTAATTCCACTCTTAGCGTAAGCACAATGTCTAGCTTTAAATGAAAAGTTTTAACTTCCCATCATATAAGCTTTTTAACTCTTTTTTTTTTTTGTATTGTTTGCCTTTGTTTCCCCGTCGTCGTCGTCGTCTGTTTGAATATTCTTTATGAACTTTGCTCACACAAAAGAATTTTATGATTTGCATGTCGAACAAATCATACAAAACGTTATTCTCATTGTTCACCACGAGTGTGGAGGTGAGTATGAGAAAAAAGCAGAACGTAACTATTTTAATTTATTTTTTAAGTGGGACTTCTTTTAAAGTGAAGAACTGGAGCACTTTTTATTTCCGCGTTCCGAAATCCTTTATGACCATAATAAAGGGTATTTCTTTGAATGTGGACGCTCGATTTTCAAATGAAAAAATAACAAGTTTTGTTTTCGCTTAAAGGGTCATTTTATGGCTTTAAATATGGAAAATAATATCGTTAAAATTATTGGGGCGGGGGCGTGGCTTGGTGAAACGTATTTTGGAGGTCGATGTCTTTGGTGCATATACTCGTATTATGCTTAATTTGAACGATGACATGGATAGACCTGCGACTTAGAGAAACCCCACAAAAAAAGCTACCGATTTTAATCGTGCCCAGTGCAAGCTATCTCTACGTGAAACCACCATACCTACAAATCTCTGATGCATAATGATAAATCACATAAAATGTTTGGATCGGAGCTCCGCCGATTGTTTTTGATTTTCTCAAAAACGGTACCACCGATTTTGATCAATTTTTTTTATGCTAAAGCTTCCCACCAGTTTGAATATTATTGTGTATTCAAATTTTCCAACAAAAATTTTTTGGATTTTAAAAAAAAATTAAAAAATTTTTTTTTGAAAACTTAATATTTCAAAAACCCCATGCTCGATTTTTTCAAAACTTGATAAATAAAAGTTTGAAAAAATAATCTACAATATATGAGAAAAATAAATTCATTTTACCTAAAAATAACGGTACCCTCCATACAAATGTTAAAAAATGGTTTTCGAACGTATTTTTCTCGAAAACGGTTACGAGAATTTTGCTTACATTTTTTTTTCTTTCTATTATTTTTTAATATCTGCAATTTAATAAAAAAAAATTGAAAACAAGATATTACTGACTGTACCTACCATAGAACGATTTTTTAAAATTTTGAATTTCCCATTATCAGCACAACGGATTTTAATGAAATTTTGTAGAGAGAAGCTTCTAAAAAGTTTAAAAAACATTGCATTTCAAAACTTTAAGAAAATTATTTTTTTGGGTTTTGAAAAAAAAAATCAATTTTTTGTTTTTTGAAAATTCAATATCTCGAAAACGGCTCAATCCTTTTTTTGTAAATTTAATTTTTATTCAAACAATAATACAAACTTCAAATTGGCGTACCAACATTTTTTCTGAAAAATAGTTTAAAATTTTCTGATATAAAACCTTATCTTTAAGAAACCGCTACAAAGACATATAATTTTTGTTCTTGCATAAATCCATATTTGCTTGAATCACATGGCATCCTATTCTTACCTTTAAATATTAAAGAAGTTTTTATCAGTCATTTAAAAAATGAATTTTATGCTTATGAACAGTTTCTCTAATATAGCATTCATTTTTGAAATTCTTAGTCTTTTACATAGGAGCAAGTTCGTGGGACCCAGTCGTGCATTTTATTTTTCTGCTAATTTCCCAATAGTTTGAATAATATTGAATAATATTGTAAATTCAAATTTTCCAAAAATGATTTTTTGGATTTAAAAAAAAAATTTCAATTTTTTTTTGAAAACTCAATATTTCGAAAACCCCATGCTCGATTTTTTTTAAACTTGATAAATGAAAGTTTCTTAATAAAATCTACAAGATATGAGAAAAAAAATGTATTTTTTCCAAAAATAACTGTACCCTCCATACAAATGTTAAAAAATGGTTTTCGAAAATCGCATTTTTCTAGAAAACGATTCCGAGAATTTTGCTAAACATTTTTTTCTTGTGATTAATTTTTACGGTCTGTAATTTAATCAAAAAAAAAATTGAAATGAAGATATTATTGACTGTACCTACCACAGAACGATTTTTTCGAATTTTGAATTTCTCATTATCGGCATAACGGATTTTAACGAAATTTTTTATGGACAAGCTTCTAAAAAGTTTAAAAGACATTGCATTTCAAAACTTAAAAAATATCTTTTTTTGAACTTTGAAAAAAAAATCTAGCTTTTTTTTGGAAATTCGATATCTTACACCTGCTTCACAGGTGATGCACTTTTGTCGGCCTCGTAAGGCAAATTTGACACAAATTTAAATGACACAAAAAGAAGAACAAAAAAGATATATTTTTGGCTCTGTTATAGCAAGTGGGTTAATTTATTATTAAAAAAAAATTGTATGTCTAAAAAACATAAAAATAAAATGAGGTAATTAGTAAATTAATTTTTAAATAAAAATTACATTCAGTTTTCACACGAATATTCATATTCTTCATTGCCTACAATGAGATCACAAACTAAAAATAACGTATCGATTAAGGTTTTGAAACTTTTTAGTAAAAGTAAACGTTTGGTAAAATAGAATTTATTGCACGTTGTAAGGGTTCATATCAACGTTTTTAAATAAAATAAGATTAGAATTAAGAATATCTACCTGGGTATTCTAACAATGGCGCCTTCAACTCGATATCACTTTTAAAGACAAGAGATACATCCTCAAAAAGGGGCTTACAAAATCGAAGCATCAAATCGAGTCATCGGAGCTACATAAAATTTTAAAATTCGTGCCTCAAACTTTACTAAAATAATATAATCACCAATGTTCAGTTTAGTGTCGGATTTAAGTTTATAATCACTGGTACTTTATTTTATAAAAAATAAATTAAAAATATTATTTAATGAAATTTCGGTCTGCTTCCTTTTTTCTACACTGTTTCGCATAAAATTGCTCACTGAAACAGATTCTAAGATATGTCGATAAGCCACAAAATTATAAAAATGCCGTTCTTCCTGGAAACAAAAAAATTGGTTCGTTAACTTAATGCATATGTTGCAGAAGATTATATTTTGGACCATGAATACTTAACTATCAATACTTAAATAATCATAATTTTTTGTACAACGTTAGAAAATTTGTATACTGTTTTTAAAGATTTATTTTAATTCCTTTTCTGTTTATTCCTTTTTATAACAAAATCTAACTTCAGCCATTGATTTCGAAACACCCCCCGTGAAACAATTTTCTTAAAAATCACAATTTTTAACTTTAAAAATTTTCTTTCAAAAAAAAAAAAAAATTGTAGCGGCATCTTGTTGCGTGCAGTTATAATTTTTGCAACTAAATAAAATCGTTTTGTAAGAGCCTTCGAGATCTTGATATAAACAAATCAGCTGGTCCTAATGGTATACAATACATACCCCGTATTCTTCTGAAGGGGTGTTCTTCATCGCTGGCAAATCAATTGCGTAAGCTTTTCAATTGCACCTACTGTTGTTTAATCTTCCCAGAAGATGGAAAACAGCATTTGTCCAGCCTTTTCCTTAAAGAAGCCACCCTGCCCCCCTCCTATTATCGCCAACTGTACTTACGTCCCTTTCTTCCAAGTAGAGACGCAAACAATACGATACATCGATTACATCAATGTTCTTATCTGAAAACATCGATGTTTGCCATTGATGTTTCAAATCCGAGCGATGTTTTGACATCGATGTTTTTTGGTTTTTGTGTTACAGAATTTTTAAATTTGCCTGCGCTTGCACGCGGAGTTTGTGTTGCCCGGCTTGTGATTACAGCCAAAAACTTGTTTTTGCATTGAACACGCTCGTTCATTCTTCCCCAAGATAGTTGACAGTGACAGCTGACAGTGCTATTAAGAAAGCGGGAAAGAAAAACAACAACGAACCAAAACCAAAGAGCTAATTTCTATTCTAATTCTAATTGAAAGTTGTAACTTGTAGATTGTGCTGTTTATAAACAGGCTTCCAAATATTTAACCATTGACGCTACGTTGACTTTTTTCTCTTAAGCAACTTTTGCCCAACAACGAAACCGTTTGACAGAGAAAAGGTTTTCCAAGTTGTTATTTTTAAATTCTATTTTGAATAAATAAAGTAATACATATTTCTTTAATTTTCGTGGCTGCTTATTTTATTATTATTATTTTTTCTTTTGGGTAAAACTAAGGCACTTTATAGGTATTTTTTAGATGATTCTCTAAAAAATTAAAGAAAGGAGAAATGAGAAGTCATTAGCTTTACTTTTTGGGCTTTTCAAAAAACATCGATGTTTTGAAAGCCGATTTTTTGACATCGATGTTTTTTTTTTGGCAACATCGATACATCGAAGCATCAATGTTTTTTTTGCCGATGTTTACATCCTTACTTCCAAGGTCATTGCTGATAAAGAAAAAGCTCAAGAAATATTTTGGAAGATCGAAAGCTTTTGATCCACGGGTGATCTGATGGCTAATCTCACCGAAGAGTGAAACAGGTCCTTACATTGTTTCGGAAAAATTAAGATTATTGCGCTTGATATTTCTAAGGCATTTAATAGAAGGCTCTGTTTTGTCTCCAACTTCTCCCTCATATTTTATAAGTGATCTTTTGTCTGGAACTCATAATCCATTTCATTGCTTTGGCGACGACTCATTCCTTAGCTTCTCAATTTCTCATACTCTTTCTCAAAATCACGTACATCCCCTTTGGATGTGGAATTGCAACGGTAACTTATCATTAAACAGCATTGTTAAATGGGGTACTATATATCGTGTGGAGTTTAATGTTTCGAAAAGTTAATGCTGTCTATTGTCTTTGAAGCAAAATGTACACTTTATGCCATTGTCATTGAATGGCACTGGCAACGAAGAAGCCCAAAAGCTCTCAGTACTCGGTATGTGTATCAACGACGATCGGTTACATTTTATCAGAACACCCTCACATAACTCTGTAATAATTATAAACACCCATGATAATGAAGAAAGATACAAAGTATCTTTCAATACACATAGTAAAATATCTTTCAATAAAAATGGTATCTTTCTATAAACAAAATGTAATGCTCACACAATGATTCATAATTTCATCTCATAGCAAATGATGAAATCTGATATTATAAATATAAAACTGGCATATCAACACATTTTGCCTTCAGTAACTTGTGTGCCCAAAGCATCTTTAAGAATTCCAATAAAATTCTTGTGTCAGCAATTTTAATAAGACAAAGAAAAGCAAACGATCTTCAGTCGAAGATAGATTTGCTGTATAATCATTTTAAAAGTATAAAAAGGGTTTCATCGATGTTCATAGTTTTCAGTTCTTATTAGTTATTAGTTCTCATGAGTTCTCATCAGTTCTCAATCTTCGTATAGCCTAAGATTTCCCCCGACCCACGGTAAGGGATCTGAAGCTTTAATAAACTTAATTATTAAAATACAAACGGAGTTTTAATTTTTGTTGTGGTATTCTCTACAAAGAGAATACAAAAATATATTTTTTTTTTTAGTTTAAAACGAAAACTAAAACTGATCGTCGTCGGTTGAATAATCACATTCTTGAGACCACCAAAAATGCTGCTAAATGCTTACGATTTTAATATCGATATAAGAAATTTTTCACCACTTCTGATCTGGCTTCAATTTTTAAGACGCTTATACGTCCAAAACTCGAGTATAACTTACATTCTAAGGTAGGTGCAGCACAAAACTTCTTTCTATATTCACTAAATAGAACCTAAAACAGAGCGTTAAAACTTGATAGGAAATAGAGCTATCATGTAATGATTCCCATCTCTTGAACACCGTCGGAATGATTCATGTATTTCCTTGTTTTATCGCTACTTTTACAAACAAATCCCACTCGAAGTAGCCAATTGCATTCCTCCTCTCAATCAGTTCACCCGTGATACCCTTTTCGATACGAATGCTCATCAGTTCACCTTGAATCGAAAAATAGTTTCGACTATTAAAAAATGTGTTTGGGTGATTCTAGAAACCATGGAATTTTCGGCGGCCCAAGAAATATTTTAAAATCCGTTCAATTATTTAATCTGAATTTTTTTTAATAAAATTAAATCAGATTGCTATCTACCTGGCCTAACAATATTATTACGGTGACCTTATTTTATTTTGCTCAAAAAATTCTTTAAAGTGTCTGATTCTCAGTCCCCTGACGTGTTCATAGTGCGTTTTCGCAAAGAAAAATTATTACAGTTCTCTTATTTCTGGTTTCCACCGAAGGTACGCCAAATAATACATCTTTGCTACGAATTAGATAAATATTTTGTAGTAATCGATTTTATTACAAAAAACTTAATTAAACTTTGTCCCCCACATTTCATATCAGTCCCCTGGAATATTAAAACAGTCGTAGAAATCAAAAACAATGATATCGATCGAGTGTCCAGTACTCGCAAGTTGAAGTTCCGAGTCTCCTTACAATAAAATCGTGGTGTAACTCGATTCTGTTTCTTATGTTAGTATTGTGAAAAAGACATTAGTGCAAGAAGTCGTGGATTGTCCGTTTAGTTTATCAGTCCTCTGGGGCCTATTGCACCAGTTTACAATTTATAATCACAAATTTGTTATTGTAATCTACAAATACAAATCCTGTATACGATTTTTTGTTGCACCATGTTCAAATGAGTGTGTTAACAAATTTGTAGAAACATTTACACACGGTCTTTCACCTGTAGAATTTTTTCACAAACTGAAACAAATTTGTGATCGCTTTATTATGGTTCAACAGAAACCCACAAAAAAATAATGATTTTCACAAATTTTAGCTTGTAATTAACAATTACAACTTTTTTTTTTTGTGCAACGAAAAATTCTATTTGTCAACAAATTTGTGACTTGTAATTCACAAGTACGAATTTGTGTTTAACAAAAAAATTACAAATGAAAAAATCTCGAGTTTTTACAAATTTGTTAAAAAAAATGCTTGTAATCACAATTTTGTAAAATGGTGCAATAGGCCCCTGGTGAGGTTTTTTACAAAACAAATTTGTATGTAAGTAGGCATATTTGTTAGCAGTATAGTATAGGTTTAATAAAACTGTAATATATATATTTTTTTGTTTTCTTAAGTAAAACCTTAATATCTTTTTTGCGCAAAAACCATTAAAAACCTACTCAGAAACCTTAGAAATGTTTAGTCATGTTGAATTTCGAACTTCATTGCGAAATATTTTAAAAATTTTTAAAAAGAATATAATTTATTTTAAATTGATTCTAAGTAGGAAAAAATATTTAATTATAATATATTATATTCTTTTAATAAAATGCTAAGTTATATGTATTAACTATGAATTTGTATGTTTATGAAGACTAATTAAATTTAATTTCTATATTTCAATGTGTTTCCAAGAGAAAATATAAACAAGTTCAGTCCACTTAAAAAAAAAACTCAGTCCCCTGAACATCCTTTTTCAAAAAATGTCCTTAAAATCGTCATTTTTTATTTTTTTGTATGGCCGCTTTCAACAATGCAAAGAGACGTTCTAATGATCGATCAACTAGAACAACTTTTACGTCTTTTGGCTTCCAAAAATGTCGTGCCGAAATTTGTAACATTTTATTCCATTGTTTGTAGAATCACCCGTTTATGAGTGGATTCATTAAACTTCGAAAATTTTTATTTAAGTATTATGTATATAAAATATCTGGTAATAAGGGAAATATATTGCCAAGCGAAATTCGAAACATTGTGCCAGTTTAATTCCATGCCTTGAAAAATTCAGCAATCAGACGTATAGCTACTGTTAAGTGTCAAGATTCCTCCGTTAGCCGGACAACCCATTCGGTTTTTCAGATATCCAAAACAAATGTTCATTGATATCCCTTTTCCCCATTTGCCTAATGCTGCCAATATTTTAGTTCTCTTGAATTTAAAAAGATACACATTTACAGATAATTTAATATACGTAATTTAGTTTTCTAGAAAATTGAAATCATAAACATTCATATAACATAAAAACATTTCGTTTTTTACACTTGTTTAAAATGTATATCAAAAAATAAAATAAGTATCTCAACACGTATTAATTAATTTAAAACTTCAAAACATTTTTTTGTACTTAAATTTTAAGCCTGGAAAATTGGAAATACGTTTTTGAAAAAACAATTGATTGGAACAATCTGATTCATAAATAAATTATAGAAAAATACGTATACATACATGATTATTTTGTTATTTTTATGGAATATTCTAAAAGTGCGATTTTCGATGAGTGGCGCATAGATATACATATAAGGCCGAACTTTATCGATGGCACAAGCTACGTTGACTTTGAAAGTATTGGTCCCATGAGGCTCATTATGGTATAGCGACTTAAAAAGACCCAAAAAGAAAATGTGTAACGGGTTCAAATTTCACTATTTAGGTAGCCAGTTCACTTCGCCGCTGTGTGGGAAAGCTAAGACCTCAAATCACTCGAGCAGAATGTCAGTTGTTGCATCCGCTATGTGCTTGCCTTGAATTTTCTAAATCTGCTCATCTTCCAGTCTTCCAGTTTACTTTTGTTTTCCATTTTAAATAATTTATATGTTCGAAAATTGCCTCCACCGTCTTAACGGTTAAACAAACAACTTTCATATTTCTAGTCTTGATTTTACTTAAATTATATCCAAGCTTTTTGTGAGATCTTATGTTAATCACCCAGTAAACGTATATAAGATTATTCCAAATTCTTCTCAGGATGGCACATAAACAAAGACACTTATGAGTTTCTATGTTTAAAAGAGAAACGACATTAAATGTCTATTATTCCTCTTGCCTTTCTTATTACAAATGAGAATCTTAAATAGCTAAATTCAATAAATTCATGACATAATGATAGTTTGTTATTATGATTAAATTAAATTAAATTAATCATAGGGTGTTAATACCTTACACGTATATTTTAACATTTGGGTCAATCGGAACCCACGTCTGCACTACAGAGAGTTTAATGACAATCATTATAACTGTCCTTCCCAACAACATTAAAACATCGTATTTCTGCTAAAAAAAAAACCGAAAAAATCACTAATTATACAATTAAAATCTCATTTGTCTCAATTTACTCCTTCATGTCCCCCCAAACTCAATAAAATTGATGTTAAAAAACATTCCTCTACGTCCTGCCCATTCCTCATCGATAAATATTAAATAGAACACATTTTTACCCTAAAGCCATTATATGGTTGTCTTGTTATTGATGATATATTTATGTGTATGTCCTTTTCCTTTCAGGCGATAGTAAATGTTTGGAAAAGAATTCCGATACATCACCCGCAATTACTGGCAACGAAATCAACTTCAAGTTCCCAATTGATGACCGAGTTTGTACGATTGATGAGCTTGTCTTGCCACCGGCACCACCGCCACCCACAAAATCACCCCCAGGTCCACTCACCCAAAATCAACAAACAGTTGCAACATCTCAAGCTCAGTCGAGTATACACTTGCCGGTGGCAGCAACCAAAGCAACAGCAATAACAGTTCCAAGCCCAGTCCTTCACACAACGTCAGCAATAACAGGAAGACTACCAACGACGACTGCTTCACCCATGTCCTGTTCATCCTCCCATCACCATCAGCATTCCAACAATGTGATACCACCAATAGCAGCAGTCACTGAAATCCGGGATATTGGATCGGAATTAAATCCCGCCAACGACCAAATGCAACATAACATTAGCCCAACTTCAACTACTGAAACCATAGTGGAAGTTGGCTTAAATTGACCCCCACCAGATGCAGGCAGCCAAAATTAATTGGCTTGCCGATCCCGCTTTTGCAGAACGCACCAACTCCTCCTACACATGCATTTGGAATCAATTTGATTTCGATAGAGATCCAGAGTGTACACTGTATAATTACTACGGTCGGTGAAGCAATATTCATTGGTTTCTTAGATTTTTTCATCACTCCCTTTTTTTAATTTTAGATTTTTTTTTTAATTGATTTCTTGAAACTGATATAAAATGTGGTTAATTTAAATCTCTTTTTATCTTGCTTAAGGTATTTTTTTGCGTTGAAATTTTCCCAGCATACGAATTTTTTACTCATCGAAGGAATGGAAAAAAAGTGTTTTCTAGATTAAAAATTGGGTTGCTGAGAAAGAACCCGATAACGATACTCATTTTCAATTTTTCCAAAGAAGCGTTTTGCAGATATCGTTACCCAAAAGTTTTAAAAAAAGTTCTTTCACAAAGTTTTGTTTTCAAAAAATCATTATCGAATCTGAAATTTATAATCTTCGTTAATTAATTGCAAGTCACTTATTGGCCACGTAAAATTTGGAAACACCCTCTTTGGAAAAATGATAAACTTCAACTTACTATTTCAAATATAATAAAACATTCCTAAGCGGCCATGTTTTTGGGGGATTTTATATACGAGTACAGTACAGCAAGAAATTTTTTGAACCAAAAACCCTGGCTTACGACTGATTTTAATTCTTTTTATTATACAAGGTGGCGCAAAATTAATCATCCAATTTTGTTTTTAAATTACTGTTTTACTAAAAATTGAAAAATAATTTTAAGTGATGGAAATCTTTATCTGGACCCTAACAATATTGTCTGTTAAGTTGAAAAGATGATATCCGTCAAGTGGCTCCCGCCTGTGTTAATACACATTTGTGCCCATAATATCGTATTTTCCATGACTTTCCGCAAGATTTCCTGTGATACTAAGTCTCTGGAACACACCCCTTAGGTCCCTACAGTGTTGATTGTATGTCTTTTCCTAAACGATAACATCATTCAAGTAGACAAGACAAGTTTTCCACCTCAGGCCTTGAAGGACGCACTCCATCAAACGCTCAAATGTTGCCGGAGCGTTGTAAAGACCAAACGGCATCACTTTGAACTGCCAGAGCCCATTACCTGTGGAGAACAGTGTCTTTTCTCGATCTTCAGGTTGAATTTCAACTTGCCTATATCCACTTTTCAAGTCCAGTGTTGAAAACCAATGTGCTCCTTTCATCGCATCTAAGGTGTCACTGATTCTTGGTAGGGGATAGCTGTCTTTCTTAGGTACGTCATTCAACCTTCGGTAGTCAACAGAAAACCGTGTACTTCCGTCCTTATTTTTGACAAGGACCACTGGTAATGCCCAAGAGCTCTTGGAGTTCTCAATCAAACCATCTTTCTTCATGGTGGTAATCATTTCCTCAACTTCACCTTGTTTGGCCAGTGGCAGACGTCTTGCGGGCTGACGAATAGGACTTGCATCTCCGGTATTTATTCGATGCTGCACCATTTATGTCCTTCCATATTTCCTGTTTGGTGAAGTGAAAATGTCGGCATACTCTTTCAGAAGGCTTTATTGTCCGCATTTCTGTCGAATATTCTCCTCAAAGGCTGCGATTGTTTGAGGCTTGTTGGTATAAGACTGCGAATTCAAGTAGACCCAAGGTAAGAGTTATGCGATGGTTAAATCGGGCGATCTTGCTGGCCATACCAAATCGCAAAAATGGGAGATTACGCGACAAGGAAACGCTTCCTTCACAATATCTATTGTGGCTCGTGCTGAGTATGCATTTGCACCGTCTCGTTCAAACCACATGTTCACCAAGTCCTGCACATACAATTCCGGTAGCAAGAAGTCGCTTATAAGTAGCATTCGACAGTAACAGTAACTGTATGGCCGATGACGTCTTCAAAAACATACGGCCCCATCAATCCTCCCGTATGAACGCCTCACCACACAGTGGCTTTGAGTAGATGTAATGGTTTTTCGTGCATCACACGCAGATTTTCAGTGTCCCAGAAAAAAAAGACTTTTATTCTGCTTATTGACGTAACCGCTTAAGTGAAAATTCGCCTGGGTGCTCATGATAATTTTCGACATAAGATCGCCCCCTTCCTTGTTGAGATTGAGGATGGCTCGACAATAATTCACATAACGACGGTCAGCAGGTTATAACTGATGAACTGTTTCCACTTTTTTCGGGTATCTACTAGTCTTTCACTAAAACTTGCTGTAGGGTCCGTCGGGTGCTGTCCAATTTCGTGGCCCTTCATGTCGCCTGGTTGATGTTTTTTTCGCTTTCAGCGACACCGGCAGAGCCACAGCCGTGATATTCTCGCCCGAACGACCAGTCCAGTGGCGGCTACGCTCTGCATTGTCTCCTGTGGTTCCAGTCTGTTCGAGTCGAGAAGCTAAGCGCTGGAATGTTTGCTCAGTTGGCGCGACACGATTAGGAAATCGACGTCGAAATTCACACTGCGCTAACATCCTCGAGCGATTGCTTCACCTTCGATTGCTCATCTGAGTATATACTGCAGTTGTCTAGTTCACAAATGTCAAATATGATTAACGTTTAACGTAGGACGCCATTTACAAAACTTATAACATCTCTCCCGATAGCGTAATTAATTTTGCGCCACCTTGTGTATTTTATAATGTACTAGCTGACTCGAAAGACGTTCTCCTGTCCAAATTTCAACAAACTTGCATTTGATTGTCTTGTGAAGTTGTGAAAAACTGCTGCAAACGGTAAAAATCAGAGAATGCAAATCCGTATTTCTAGTGATTACCGTTTTTAATTGGCAAATGTATAGGCAGCGCAGCAAAATATTTCACAGCAAACAACCACAAGGGAATAGTGCTGATAAATTATCTAGTGAAATATAAAAGTGCATATAAAGTTTTGGAAGATCTGAAATATGTAGAATGTCACGCAATAGGGTTCCAAAACAATAGTTTCGTTAACTGCAGATTGGCAGGTTATGAATATATCAGGATCAGGATATTTTCGTTGACATTTTAACATTAAGACACAAAGTGATGTGAATTGAAATATAAATTTTTCGATAAGATTTTCAATGCAAAAAGTCAATGCGTTGACTACTTGACAATTCAAATAGTCACAAAGTTCCATATTTCTAAATGCGTTGACGTGTAGAGCCGGAACAACACATGCCACGTTCGGTGCGTTGTGGAGTGGAGCCGTGTTTAGCTGAATGTATACGCACTTGCGAGTAATCAGAATAGAAAAGTATAGAGAAATCGAAAAGTATAGATGTACCCATGTATACAGGGTGATTGGCATAAGGTGTGACAAAAAGCTAGGGCGTGTAGGTTGGACTTAGACAAGAAAAAAATCGTATGGGAGGGGGGGGTCTATTTCCCCCCGTTTAGGCGGGAGGGGCAATTTAAGAAAAAAATCACTTAAAACACAAAAAAAATTATTAAAAAATAACGGTGATACCTACAGAGTAATGCTATAGCATTTTGAAAAGCCAGAAATACATTCTTTAATCTTGTTTTTAAATAAAGTTGTTCGAGTGAATAGTTTTTGAAAAATTAATTTTCAAAATCAAAATTTTGAAAAAAAAATGAAAAATTTTTTTTTTAAACAAATTTTTTTCAAAATTTTACGTATTTAAGTACTATTTTTTTATTCAATATTCAATGCTCATATTAATTTTTGATCAAACACAAAAAACCGGATGTCATAATGTTTTGTAGTTTTTGAGAAAATCAAAAATAAGAAAAACTACTTTTGTTCTAAGAAAAGCCTTTTATTTTAGTTTTTACGTTTTTGGATTCTTAGGTGAATTTACGATTGAAAGGATTTACTTTCTTTTTACTATTTTTTTTATTATCGGTCTTATAAGCATACAATAATGTGACAAAGTACTGGATTAACCATATTTCACAAATTTTTTCATTGAAAACACCTGCGTGAGAGCATTGGATTAATATTGACCTGTGAATGTTTTTTAAATAATGCAACGTTACACGCCCTAACTAGTGACAGAAAAATGCAATTGCGAAATAAGAACAAAAATGTTCCTGAATCTTGAAATCAATTAAAATAAGAAATACATGCATATTTAGATAAAATACGTAATTACTGTTTATTTAAATTTTTAACTATTTTTTAACTAAAGCTTATTACAAAAAAATTTAAATAAACAGTAATTACGTATTTTATCTAAATATGCATGTATTTCTTTTTTTAATTGATTTCAAGATTCAGGAACATTTTTGTTCTTATTTCGCAATTGCATTTTTCTGTCACTAGTTAGGGCGTGTAACGTTGCATTATTTAAAAAACATTCACAGGTCAATATTAATCCAATGCTCTCACGCAGGTGTTTTCAATGAAAAAATGTGTGAAATATGGTTAATCCAGTACTTTGTCACATTATTGTATGCTTATAAGACCGATAATTAAAAAAATAGTAAAAAGAAAGTTAATCCTTTCAATCGTAAATTCACCTAAGAATCCAAAAACGTAAAAACTAAAATAAAAGGCTTTTCTTAGAACAAAAGTAGTTTTTCTTATTTTTGATTTTCTCAAAAATTACAAAACATTTTGACATCCGGTTTTTTGTGTTTGATCAAAAATTAATATGAGCATTGAATATTGAATAAAAAAATAATACTTAATTACGTAAAATTTTGAAAAAAATTTCTTTAAAAAAAAAATTTTTCATTTTTTTTTCAAAATTTTGATTTTGAAAATTAATTTTTCAAAAACTATTCACTCAAACAACTTTATTTAAAAACAAGATTAAAGAATGTATTTCTGGCTTTTCAAAATGCTATAGCATTACTCTGTAGGTATCACCGTTATTTTTTAATAATTTTTTTTGTGTTTTAAGTGATTTTTTTCTTAAATTGCCCCTCCCGCCTAAACGGGGAGAAATAGACCCCCCCCTCCCATACGATTTTTTTCTTGTCTAAGTCCAACCTACACGCCCTAGCTTTTTGTCACACCTTATGCCAATCACCCTGTATATGTATATTATACAGTGGTGGACAAGAATTTAGCACATTAATAAAAGAAAAAATTAAACAATATTTACAAAATTTGTTTCTATTTTATGAAAGAAAAAAATGAAAAAAATAACAGAAAACATGCTTTTTTGTCTGGACATGAATTTAGCACATTTCAATAAAATTGCTTAGTTATGTTACAAACCGTTACTAAAATTATATTTTCTTTAATATTTTGTTGCAAATCCTTTGTTCTTTAATACTGAATTGAGTCTTCTTGGCAAGCTCTCGACTAAGGCCTCACAGCGTTGCTTAGGTATTGAATACCAAGCATTCTGTATCTCTTGCCACAAATCTGTTCAAGTTTTCGGTTTTTGTTTTTCAATGTGTTGCTCAACGTCATTCCACAAATCTTCGATCGGGTTCAGATCGGGTGATTGAGCAGGCCACTTTAAAACATTCACTCTATTGACCTATATAAGGCACTTTTCACTAGTTTTGACGTGTGCTTAGGTTCATTGTCGTGCATGAAGCGCCATAAGACCGGTAAATTATCTTCGGCATATGGTATCATATGGTTCAAGATAATATCTTTGTACAGGTGCTGGTCCATTTTGGAGTCTATTTTCACTATTGGATCAACACCGTGCCAAGAAAAGGCAGCCAAGACCATCACGTTTTCACCACCGTACTTCACCGTCTTAATGGTGTATTTTGGATCATGTTCCTTGTTTTTTTGACGCCACACATATTTTTTTCCCTTCTGATCCGAATCGACAGAACTTTGATTCATCGCTCCAAAGTACATTTTTCCAGAAATTTAGTGGTTTGCCTAGATGTAATTTGGCAAACTCTAATCTAGCCTTCAATTTATTTTTTTTTTCGAAACCAATGGTTTTCTTTGTGCAATACACCCTCTCAAATTTTTTTCATTTAGGCGTCGTTTCACGGTTCTTGAGGATACATTGATATTGTAATTCTCCATAAATTCATTTCGAATGGCACTTAGATGTCTTAAATGTATCCTTGGTTGATAACATGTAAATGACTTTATCTTCCCTCTTTGTTGTCTTTCATGTGCGAGGGGCTTGTTTTACATGTTTTGTCACTCCATACTTTTCAAAATGTCTAAGAGCATTGTAGACCATCTTCCTGGAACATTCTAGTAGCTCAGACGTCTCCGTTACTGTGCGACCCTTCATCTTAATGATGTTTTTTTTTTAATTTTATTTGAATATACAACATTAAGAAGATATAAAATTAACTCGAAAAGAATTTTGTTCTCTTAAAAACCCACAAATTAAAAAAAAAAATAACCAAAATTTGTACACGTGCTAAATTGATGTCCAATAAAATACACAAAAAAATAACTAAATGAGACATTTTTTTTCGTTTCCTGAAAAATTTTAAAAATGTCGCTTAATACATTCTTACGGGAAGGTATCGACATAATATAGTTTCCTCTTTCTTAAAAATATTACAGAATTTTATATACTCCAAAAAAAAAAGCGATTTCCCAACACCACAACATACCGCTCCACAACACAGCACAAGACACTTCCCAAATGTTGTTCTTATCATATAAAACACATTAGTAAGATAGCCACACTCCACAACACACCACACGAGTTATGTGTGGTTCCGGCTTTATCTACTTTGTCTGTGGCTTCGAATCTAAAACCAAATAGAGATGCATTTTCTAATCTTTTCCTTTCTGTCTTTCAGAAGTGTAATACCTTTTGACATACGGCATAAACCAAATTTTTACGTTTAAAGTAAATTGACGATTTATTCTTTTATTAAAAATAGTCTTAAACAAATTTTTAAATGAAGCCAAGTTCAATTTTTAAGAATTTTATCATATCAATGCAGTAATTTACACTCTTTCAACACATCCCTTAGTTTATTTAAAAGTGGATTTGTTATTTGTTTATTAACCATAGACTTTTAATTGAAAATTGTGGGCCCGCCATTCCACCGATTTTAAAAATACGTTTGGATAATTAATAATTTATTTTTTTTTGGATTAAAAAAAAAACATTTTTTTTTTTAAACTCAAATTTCAAAAATGGTGATGTTTTTTTCTCAAAACTTGACAATTAAAAATTTGTTAATAGCTGCAATCTACAAGAAATGAGAAAAAATGATAACGATACCCACCATACAAGTGTTAAACAATGGTTTTCAAAAATGGTATTTTTCTCGAAAACGATATTAATTTTTACGATCTATAACTCAACAAAATTTTAAAATAAGATGTTAGTGTATGTTCCTACCATAGAAACATTTTTTCGTCAACGGCCTAGGCTTTGATGAAAGCATCGCTTCCCATCGATCAGCGAAATCTATCACTTTTTGTTGGCAATATCTTGAAAAATCTTCTTTGTAAAAAAAGATATTCGAATTTTTGTTTTCAACAAACCAAAATTATTCTTGAAAACACTTTTTTTTACTTTCCTTTGATGAACCAAAAATTCCATACACGAATATTGTTGATAAAATATGTTCTTTTTTCAATCTAGTGATAGTTGTTGCAAAATTTTCATTTTCATTTTGCTGATGATTTAAAAAAAAAATTAAAACAGCTTATAAATTAATTTTATACAAGAACAATTTTTAAGATTTTAAAACTTTAAATTAAGAACAATTTATATTTATAGAAAAAAAATCATATTTTTAGCTTTTATTACTGAAATTTAATTTCAATATTTGTTAGAATTAAATAATTATTTAGATTTTAAATTTAAATATTCAAAAAAAACAAAAATAAAAATATATTTTTGTAAATAACAAAAGTTGCAAATAAAACAAGAAAAACTGTAATTAAAATTCAAATCGAAAACAAGAAATTTAAGTAGGTAATTGTGATATAAATAAATTTTGTAAATAGAAATTTTAAAACAAAAAAAAAATATGCGAAAGTGTGTATAAAATTTAACTCCGAGTTAATAATAAACTTTAGGATTTGCAATATTGTTAAAACTAAAACATAAAAAGAAAAAAAAATTGATTTTTTTGTTAAAATTCCTTCAGAATAACATAAAAACATTACACATATAAATAGAATAAAAAAATGTTTATATTCAATGAAGTTATTTCAATATTTATGAAGTGTTTCACTTTGCATTGATTTTGTATTTCAATAAAAATATATAAACAAAAAAAAAAAAATACATTAATTATGATAAATACAAATTTATTTATAGGAAAATCCAAGCAGATATATTTTATGTTTTATCATATAGATCATTATATTTAAGTATATGGAGAATTGAAAAAAAAAATCGAATGCATATTATTTATTTAAGAGAAAAAAGAACTTATAAAAATAAATATTAAAATAAATATTTAAGAGCATATATAATTTGAAATGGAAGTATTTTGTGTTTTATTTTTTAAGTGAAAGCGAGTTGCAATTTGGAACAATAATCGGACTAGTAAGTACCTACTGCATCTCGAAAATGATTCATTGCTACCATAACTCCATCTTTGTCTTTGGTTATTAAAATAAAATGCACGACTGGATCGCACGAACTTGCTCTTATGTAAAAGTACTTTTGAATTTAAGATACATTTTATAAATATAAATAAAATACACGACTGGGTCGCACGAACTTGCTTTTATGTAATAGACTAGGAATTTTTAAAACGAATGTTATTAGAGAAAACTGTTCATAAGAATCAAATTAATTTTTTAAATTCTTTTAATAGTAAGAGACGAAAACAGAATGCTATGCAAATATAAATTTATGCAAAAACAAAAATTATAAGTTTTAGTGGTTTCTTAAAAAAAGCTTTTATTAACAAAATTTTTAAAAGATTTAAGAAAAAATTTTGGTACGCCAATTTAAAGTTTTTATTATTGTTCGGATAAAAATTAAATTAAAAAAAAATATTGAGCCGTTTCTGAGATATCGAATTTTCAAAAAAAGAAAAAAATAGATTTTTTTTTTTCAAAAATTCAAAAAATATTTATTTTAAAGTTTTGAAATGCAATGTGTTTTAGACTTTTTAGAAGCTTCTCTATAAAAAATTTCAATAAGAACCGTTATGTGGATAATGAGAAATTCAAAATTTGAAAAAATGGTTATATGGTAGGTACAAGCTGTAATATCTTAATTTCAATTTTTTTTTAATAAATTAAAGATCATAAAAATTAATTGAAAGAAAAAAAATTTATCAAAATTCTAGGTGCCGTTTTCGAGAAAAATACGATTTTTGAAAACCATTTTTTTTTAATTTTTTAACATTTGTGTGGTGAGTACCTTTATTTTAAGGTAAAATGAAATTTTTTTATCACATCTTGTAGATTATATTGAGAAACTTTTATATATCAAGTTTAAAAAAAATCTAGCATGGGGTTTTCGAAATATTGAGTTTTGAAAAAAAAAATTTGAAGTTTTTTTTAAAAATCCAAAAAATTTTTTTTTGAAAATTTGAAGGCACAATTCAATTTAAATTTTTGAAGAGCCTTCGCAAAAAAAAAATGATCAAAATCGGTGGTACAGTTTTTGAGAAAATCAAAAACAAAAAAAATGGTTCCATGGGGGGTATCCTCAATAACCATTTTTCGTAAAATTTTTTTCAAGCATTACCTAGTTTTAACTAAATGAAATTTTTTTGTGTTTTTATTTCTTAAATCTGTTCAGCAGTTTTTGAGAAAAAAAAATATTTATAAAATTTCGAAAAAATTTCGTATGGCAGGTGCCGTTATTTTTGGTCTTAAAAAAAAAGAAAAAAACGTGTGGGGGTAAAAAATCAAAACCCATATCTAACAAGTTTAAGGAAAATCGGCCGAGCCGCTTAGGCTGTAGTCGCAGCGACAGACAGACAGACAGACAGAATTGCCAGACAGACTTTTTTAGTCTTCGCTATCATCGTAATGTCAACTTTGATCAAAATCTCGAGTTCGATTTTTTTTACGAATGCATAACTTGCCTTATAGTACCTATAAGTCGCAAGTAAAAATTGATTTAATGAGATAATAATATGTTCAAATGCATAAAATTGCCGTCTGATTTCTAGAAAAGTATGCATTTATGCAAACAAACTTTTCGTTTTATTATTAAATACATTTTTTATATACAAAATTTCTTTAAAATTTTTTAAGAAAAAAATATGGGATGCGAATTTTAAGTATTTAATAATATTGATTTTATGAAATAATTTCAAAAAATAATTGTTCATAGGTTTTGAAGATATTGATTTTTCAAAAAAAAAAAATATTTTTTTTTTGAAAAAACCCAAAAAATATTTTTTCGAATATTTTTATAAGCAATATTATTTTAAACTTAAGGACAATCCTGCTGAAAATTTTTGGTTAAAATCCTTAGAGCCGTTAATGAGAAAGTCGAAAATCAAAAAACGGTACTATAACAGGTACTGTTAATAACATTTTGCCCCAAAAATTTTTTTGACCAAAATGTATTCCATGTCCATTATATCACACCTAAATTTTTTTTTATCAAAATCGCCGTTTTCGAGATAAATAAGATTTTGCATTACGGGTGTATGGAGGGTACCCTTAGTTTTGGAGCTAAGAAAAAAAATTCAATTTCTCCTCTAGGGAATCACCGAAGACCCTTAAGTACCGAGTTTGAAGAAAATACCTCCAGTAGTTTAGGCTGTAGTTCGAGGTACAGACATACAGACATACAGACAGACAGACGGAATTGCCGGACCCACTTTTTTCGTCTTCGCTATCATCGTAATGTCAACTTTGATCAAAATCTCGAGTTCGATTTTTTTTTTACAAATGCAGAACTTGCCCTATAGTACCTATGTATATCGCAAGTAAAAAGTGACGTGGACGTAAATCTCTTTCTGGAATATAGATT
Source organism: Chrysotoxum bicinctum (assembly GCA_911387755.1). Taxonomy (NCBI): domain Eukaryota; kingdom Metazoa; phylum Arthropoda; class Insecta; order Diptera; family Syrphidae; genus Chrysotoxum; species Chrysotoxum bicinctum. Next base: position 52,635,095 of record OU426987.1, read on the forward strand.
TTAAAGTAGGTAACAATCTGAGGACATTTTATACGATATGAAAATACATCATGCACGAACAAAAGACACTGAATAGAATGTCTTTTTTGTAAGGAATTAAGTCCAATCAAGGCACTTCAGTTGCCTACTACAAATCTTGTGAAAGACTTTCGAACTCTTTCAATACGAGTGATCCCAATGGATGAAAATGGACATTATACAGTTGAGCAAGAATAGATAGATAGATATTTTTATTTCTTTAAAATCCAAATACAAATAACTTAAGTTTATATTTCACAGAAAAAAAGAAATAGTGATGACAATGATATTTTATATAATAAAAATAGTGTTATTGTCACTGCTACCAACAAAATTTACAAAATTAAATGGAATGGGTGGGGTGACCCTTAAAAACTTTAAAGTTATATTTGTGATCTGTTATATTTAATCTTTCATGAGAAAAAAAATTTAACTAAAATTATACTGTTTCATCAAGCATTAGAAAAAATTACATATTCATCATTGATTCGATACTCTCTATATCAAAGGTAAGAAGCCATTTTTTTTACATATTTTAAAAATAACGAATGAGAATTAAGAGCTCTGATAGAGTGTGGAAGCTTGTTGAAAATACGACATGAAACCACATCATAAAATTTACGAAAAGCGGTGGTACGAAAAACCGGTATAGAAACTTGATTTAGAAAATTTCCACGTATATTATAATTTGAAATGATTCTGAAATTGAGATTTCCAGATCTTCTAAAGAATTCGTTAAGAACTTTGTAACAGTACAAATGTTGTAATAGAAAAACCTTCAATTCCTTAAAAAGTGAAAAACTAGGGTATATGCGGGGCTTACGGCAAATTTTTTTCAGAACAAACTTTTGTATGACCAAAAGAGGTTGGAATTTGTTGTAGTAAATACCTCCCCAACATGAAATCCCATATTGTAGTTTCGAATGAAAGATGCCATAGTAAATTTTCATAAGTAGATGAAAAGAGCAAACCTTCCTTAAATAATAAAAAAAATCTTAAAGTACCACGAAAGTACTGTCTCAGATTATCAGTGTGTTTAGATAAACTCATTCTAGAATCAATGACTAGTCCCAAGTATTTAAATTCATTTACATTTTCTAAACGAAAACAACTATTACTGCAGCTGGAACAACTAAAAAAAGTGCAAGATGGAAACATACAAGAACAGTTCAAAAGTTTAAATTTTTTGCATTCTGGAGCATGAAAAAAGAGATCGGCATCAACATTTTTATTTTCGGATAAATTAATGACTAGATTGTGTTCAGTGAACCAAATCCTTAACAAGCTTAAGGCTGCTATTTGCACTAAAACTAAAACCCACATCATCAGCGAAAGCAGTCAATATACCTTTGAAAGGCAAACTAAACAATGAATTTATGTGAATCAAAAACAGAATTGGCCCTAAAACAGACCTCTGTGGAACTCCTAAATCGATTGACTTTATATCACTTTTAGTCTCTTCGAATTTCACTCTTTGTTTTCTGTTTTTTAAGTATGATGCAAACCATTCATAAATAAAACCTCGAAACCCTGCATTCTCAATCTTACTAAGCAGTATTTTGTGATCTACCATGTCAAAGGCTTTTGAAATATCAATAAATAAAGCAGCCGTAAACTGTTTTTTGTCCAAGCTTGCAAATAATTGAGAGCAGAAACGCAACAATGCATCCTCAGTTGATCTTCCGCTTTGGAAACCAAATTGAAAATCACTCAAAAACTTGTTTTATTTAAAAAACTTACCACTCTATTTTTCACAGCCTTTTCAAATACCTTACTTATAGATGGTAAAAGAGAAATCGGCCTATAATTAGATAAATCACTTGTAATACCTTTTTTAAAAAGAGGTAAGACATTAGCATATTTAAGGGCAACCGGAAATACACCACCAAAAATACTTTAAGAAGGTGTGCCAAGACATCAGTTAAGAAACAAGCTACATTTTTCAAACAGAGATTGGAGATGCAGTCGATACCAGAAGAGTTTGATTTTTTCAAGTTGCCAATAATTTTTAAAATTTCAAGACCAGTTATAGGCTCAAAACAAAACTAACTAAACTATAGTTGAGTTGTCTTCCATAATAGGGGGATTAGCCTTTGTGAAGGTATGTCTGGATTACAAATGGAACACCTTGATCCATTTATATGAAACACTTGGACATCATTTGCAATCGTCGAAAAGTAATCATTAAAAGTATTTGCCATTCCAATTCTATAGGACGAATTAAGGACATATCAACCGATTTCAAGGCCTAATTTTGGAGAACTCACTGCAGTTTCGCTTGACAAAACTGACCATAGAGTTTGCCCTAGCAATAACATAGTCAACACGACATCTTTGGATTAAAAATGACTCCAAGATCGGGATTCTCAGATTTGTGATCAAGAATCTTGTTGAATATTTGATTGTCGCATACCATTGGTACTAAAGTTCGAAGTGCTTTAAAGAACATTACATTTTTTGAAATAAAAGTCAGGAATATTCCTTTCGCTCCAAAATTATTTAAATTATTTTGAAGATTTTCATTTTCAATCCCATTTTTGATACACAGAAAATTTTGTATGCCGTTAGAATACATAAAACACGAGGCAGCCTTACGAAGAAATAGGATATAATTAAAAAATATGTTAAAAAGAAGTGGTCCAGTGTGACTACCTTGAGGAACTCCGGACGTAACATTTATTATATTAGAAAAAAAATTCCTTAATTTTACTCAAATGAGTTCTGTCATTAAGAAGGCTGGATATCCATTTCAGAAGTTCTCCATGAATACCGAAAAGCTGAAGTTTAGCTACAAGAAATTTGTGACACATAGTCTAAAATGCATTGATGAAATTCATGTAAATAGTATCAACCTGAGTATTTGATTCGTCAGAATCGGTGATTTATCTAGAATAAAGCAAGAGATTTGTTGAAGTGGGTTTCCCTGCCATAAATCCAAGCAGCTCATAACAAATTTGTTCTTTTATAATTAAAATACAAATGATCTTTAACTAGGTACAAGGTCAAATAATTTAAAGATTTTAGATACTTTAGAAATCACACCATAATTTGCTGCCAAATTTTGTGGACCTTCTAGAATGTCAGATTCAAAAAACTTTTATGTTGAAATATTAGCATTGCTGATGGAATTTGCTTCTGATTGATAAATATTTAATGCGGAATGGTCCACATAAACGGATTCAAAAAATTGCGAAGTAAGTTCACATGAACTCTGTAAGACATTTGATATTTTACCATTAAACTCCATATTCTCCTGAAGAGCAACAGGTTGTTTTTTTACTATTTGAAAAGTCCAAAAGGCTTTCGGATCACAAGAAATTTGAAATTAAGGGAAACTCCAGAGATATATTTATAAGTTTAGGAGAGTCATGAGAAAAAGTTAGATTTATTAGATTAGTTAGTTTTAATTTATTTAATTTTTAATTTTGGTGGGGGCAATATCCCCATTTATTAGGCTTAATACAAGCTATAGCTTAATCTAACTTAAAACTAAGAAAACTTATAGCTACGAATTTTGGTTAGTGGGGGAATTGATTCAAGAGACGGAGTTTTAGGCAAGGGGTACTAAGGTTAAAGTCGAAGGTTATTGGGTTTGAGTTGACATTCCTTAGCATACGTGAGACTGGTTCATTAGAGCCATAAGACGTACGGTGGGTGGGTATATAAAAGAGAAGGGGATTTCGTATGTTGCGCGGGTTGGTATTAAGGAAGATGGAGTTATAAAGAGTTATACAGTCAATAGAACCTGTAAGAAGACTATGAATGAAGAGAATTTCATAAGTTTTTCTTCGTTCTTCTAGAGAATTTAGGTTAATTAGTTTAAGGCGATCTAGGTAAGGAGGTAGGATTAGGGGATTATTCCAGGAAAGTCCTCGAAGAGCAAAGCGAAGGAATCGACGTTGGATACTCTCAATTCTGGCGATGTGGACTTGTTGGTAGGGGGACCACACCTGACAGGCGTATTCAAGCAGGGGGCGGACAAAGGTAACATAGAGGGATCGGGTCACATATGGGTTGGAGAATTCCTTGGACCATCGCTTGACAAAACCAAGTGCGGAATTGGCCTTGAGAATTATGTCGTCATAATGGGAGATGAAGTTAAGCTCCTGATCACATAATATGCCGAGATCACGTATCGAGTTAACAATAGATAGGGGTTGATTATGAAGAAAATAGATACGGGGAGTAGATTTTAAACGTTTTCGTGAAAAGGTGATTGAGTGGCATTTAGTGATATTTAAGTCTAAGCAGTTTTTGAGACACCAAACTGAAAAATTATTGAGATCAATTTGGATAAGAGTAGTGTCGTCGGCATAAAGAGATATATGGGAATTTTTGATGACCAATTCAATATCATTAATAGTAAGAATAAAAAGGAGAGGCCCTAAGTGGCTGCCTTGAGGGACTCCGGACGTGGCTAAGAAAGGATAAGAGGAAGTGGATCTAAAACGAACACTATAGTAACGGTTTTCCAGATAGGAAGAAATCCATTTTAAAAGAATGGGTTCGAAACCGAAGGTGGATAGTTTGAAATGGATAAGTTTATGGGAGATTTTATCGAAGGCTTTACTAAAATCAGTGGAAATGACATCGACATCTTTACCATTCTCTAAGGCAGAGAGGGTAAATGACACAAATTCAACAAGATTAGTGGTAGTTGATCTACATTTAAGAAAGCCATGTTGTATGGGAGAAATGAGGAATTTACAGTGAAAGCTTAAAATTTCATGAAGTATGCTTTCAAAGAGTTTGGGGATACATGAGAGTTTGGCGATAGGACGATAATTGATGACATCGCCTCTTGGACCCTTTTTGTGTATTGGAATTATAAAGGAACTCTTCCATATCTCAGGGAATTCACCTTGAGAAAGGGAAAGATTGAAGATTTTCGATAGAGGAAGGGAAAGTGATGATGAACATTTCTTTAGGAGAATAGCTGGGAGTCCATCTGGACCAGGAGAGAAGTCATCATTAAGCTGATTTAACTTATTTTCCACAATAATTGGATCGATAGTAGGTGGGAGAAATGGCCCAAGCGAAAAACTTGGTAAATAATTAAAATAGGCAGAGTCAGGTTCAAAGGTATCATCCGTGAAAGATTGTTTGAAAAACGAGGCAAAGAAGTTGGCAATAGTTTGTGGATCATTTGATGTTATATTATAGAAGGAGAGAGAAGTTGGGTACCCATCGGATTTTCTTTTATGATTGACGAATTGGTAAAAGGATTTAGGATCGTTAATAAGGTTGGCTTGCATCATAATTAAGTAATGCAAGTATAATGAGTTGGAAAGCTCATTAAATTGGAGATACGTACCGAGATAGTTAGAATAATCTGTAGGAGTTTGCGTGCGAAGAAAAGTTGACCATAGCTTGTTTCTTTTGTTTCTAAGAGAACGGAGCCTTCGATTATACCAAGGTGGGCTGGTAGACGAAGTTTTGCGTCGTGTAAATGGTACAAATAGAGAGATATAATACAAAATTTCTCCATAAAATTTTGCTAGAGCATCTTTTAAGGCCAGATTATCAAAGTTGAAGGAAATATCATTTAGATATTGATTAATTTGACGAAAATTAGCTTTATGAAAATTATAAGACGATATGTCTACCGAGGGGGTGCGTACTGGAGGGCAATTGTGGAAGAATGAGAGAAGAAGGGGAGGATGGTAGTTATCGATGGTAGATAAGGAAAGTTGACTAAGTGTAACAGAAGAGTTTGTAGAATCTGTAGTGAAAATGAGGTCAAGATGCCTACCCATGAAATTCGAGATGCCATTTACTTGGCAAAGGCTAGAATCTGTCAAGCGATCTAGGAACAGGCATTCCTTAGCAGAAGTGGGGTTACAAGCAATATAGAAAGATTCATCGTCTGATAAAATCCATTTAAGATGGGGAAGGTTAAAGTCACCGAAAAGAAAGATTTCATCACCAGGATCACAAATTTCTAGAATTTGATCAACTGTTTTAATGGTAAGTTCATATGATTCAATGGGTTGAAATGGCAGTATGTAACAACAGATAACGTAAAGCGACTTACGTGAAAGTGTTATCTTTATAGATATATAATCTAGGTACGGGGAAGAGGAGGATGCTATAAGGCAAGAGTCAATTGAGTTTTGGACAGCTATAAGCACGCCACGACTAGGAGATTCTGTATGTTGGCTAGGGTCATCGTCGCGGTAAACATTAAAAGAAGATGGGAACAATTCTTGGTTTTTAATGCTAGGAATCAGATTAGTTTCAGTTAGAGCGTAGATTTCAAAAGGTAGGGAATGAGTTTTCTGATAAACAGCTTGAGTTTTTGAACAGAGATCTCTTACGTTTTGATAATAGAAGGTAAGAGGGAGATTGGAATTGGCTGGAGTAGGTGAGGTCTGGGTTGAATTAGGGACGAAAAAACCTATCATGGTCAACTCTGCTGCGCTGAAGGTAAGATATCCGCTTGGAATGAATATACTTACCAAAAGCGTCGAGATCATTCTCTACTTTTTGGGGGGACATATTGAAAAACTCGTGATATCTAATGTAGAGGTTTTTTCAGGCTATTATCATTAGTAGGAAGACCTTCTTGTTCGATGGAGATCATTACACTTGTTTTTGTTTTCCCTTCGTAGCAGACTGAGTCTGATTTATCGTGGAGATAAGCTAAGAAAATGCGGGTATTCTCATAAGTTTTCTTATCTCTTAGTCTAGAGAGAGCATAACGACTTTCGTTGGAATCTACTGTTTGCTGTGTCAGTTTTACAGCTGGGGGCAGAAGGGGGTCGATAAAAGATTGGGTGGGCATAGGCGAAGAAGAGACGAAGTTAGGTGGCGATGGGGATTGTCGCTAGTCTGCAGAGTGCATAGTGACAATCAGTTGAATCAATGGTTTATTAAAGAAGTTAGACTGTTGGGACAAAAGGGGATTAATAAATGATGGCGTGGTTGTAGATGCTGGGGTAATGGAAGTCGGGAATGATGAAAAGGGTGCAGTATAAAATGAAGTATTTGAAGCAGATATTGATGAAACTGTTTAAGGAGAAATTGGGTTCGATGTATTATTAAAGGCTGTAGGGTTAAGGATAAGAGCTGCGAAAATTAGAATACTTGCCTCCAGTTTTTAGGTCAAAATTCGGAAAAGAAGTCAAAGGGGGGCTTCGATTGGATTCGACAGCATAAGGGAATCAAAATGAGTGGTTGAGGTAAGATTCAAAGATACTCTCTGAGATTACTATGGGACTGAGTTCTTAAGAGAAACTTGTATGTCGAGGAAGCAAATTACTTGGGTTAAGGGGTTTTCATTCCTGGAGACGTTATGTGAACTAAATTAAGGTGTTTTAGGCAGTCTTAGAAGACAACATTATGTTGGGAGTTTTTTTTTTTTCATCTTAAGACAGTTGAACCGGTTTTTCAACATGGTAAACGGAAGAATTCCATCCGTCTTCTCGAAGACTTATGTGACTCCACGTCACCCCTATGAAAAGGCGCATTTGGACGATTTCGTGTTGGGTTTGAAAATCGAAGATTTCTTGGAACGTCGTCTCCAGACCCAGGTCTTCGAATTGGGATTTGCCAGGTCCATCCATCACGCTCGTGTCTTGATCCGTCAAAGACATATCCGTGTTCGCAAGCAAGTAGTCAACATCCCATCATTCGTTGTGCGTCTGGACTCGCAGAAACACTGTGACTTCTCGCTGAAATCGCCCTTCGGTGGTGGCCGCCCGGGTCGCGTGAAGAGGAAGAACATCAAGAAGAACCAAGGAGGTACCGCACCAGCTGAAGAAGAAGAAAATTAAGCTACTCGCTGCGGGAGGATAGGTGATTCCTATCGGTCTTTTGCATATCCATTGAGGGATAGTAAAAGTTTTGAAACCTTGAATAAGACAAATTAGGAAAATACCCATTTTAAAACTCCAGTTACGGGCAGGCTGCCTTGTGTTGGTTTTCGTATTTTATTGGGGTGAGAAGTTTAATGCCCCTATTATGGATTACAACTCAACTTAGTTGAGTTGTCATCAACACAACTCAACTCTTAGACAACCAAACAAATTTTTCGTATTATGCAAGACAACTAAAATCATTTGTATTGAAAAAATACGTTGCCGTCTTTTAGAAGTCGATTTGCTGTCAAAACCAGCTGCTCAACATGAAATACATACAAAACCAAGAATAAGAAATTGTATGAAAGTTCTCTCGATTTGTTTTTCGGTGGCTTGGAAGATGAAAATTTCCTCAATGTAGCCAAAATAAAAAAGAATATCCGTATATTTAATAAACTCATGTACACTTCTATTCCTAAAGTATGTATATTTTTGATTCGAAATAGTTTTCCTAAAACAACCAACGTTCCTCAGCGATTCAGCCAATTGTTAAACTTGCTACTGCTCTTCGTTTCATGAGCGAAGGAAGTTGCCAAAAGTGTAGTGGCAATGATTTTAATTTAGGACTGACTCAATCGATAGTGTCGGTTGAATTAAAAAAGTGGTAGATGTGATTGAGGAACTCATTTGTGGAAAATGGATAAATGCTCAGCTAACATAGAGCAACAAGTCGTTCAAATTGTGATGGCCATGTAGTTTTCAAACTAAAATACACTCATTACATTCTATTTTTATTAAAATCGTTGTTTAACTTACTGTTTTGTGTACATATTTTTTATCCGAATGCAGATTTTTTCATTAAAATGTTCTACACAACTGCTTCGAACCAGTTGTCTGATTTTGACGCTTATTACAACTGAAGCACAACTCAACTTACTTACATTAATACGAAGAGACAACTGAAAAGTCGACCATTTTGTTAGTTGTCTGCTAATCGACAACTGGTTGTGCTTTGACAGTCAACTGGTTGTGATCGATAATACCAATTTTAAGAATTACAACTAAACTATAGTTGAGTTGTCTTCCATAATAGGGGGGTAAAACTACTGCCCGAAGTAAGATTATAGATTAGTACCAGCGTGTCTTATCGAAAATGAGTGCATTTGGTTTCAATAAAACCATTATTCATTGATTTTCATTTGGGCTAGAAGCATGAGCTGTGAACTAAGTTCTAAATTATAGGCTTATTCTTATTCTGTGTGCATGTTAAAAGAAATGGAGAGAAACTAAAGTTCCTAAAGCAGATTTTTTTTTTTTTAGCGTTAAAAATGTTCTTGTAGCCATTTTGCATGTAGAGTTCTAACCCGTACGCCAACAATTTTACCTCTTTCAGAAGAGACATCCCCGGCTAAACTCTTTTTCGGGCTTCTTCTAACACATCTTTGGTTCAACTTCCTCATGTTGTCTTGCATATCTTCGACAAAACAAATAAACAAATTCCATATGCGGCATCTATCTCCGAAGTTAGGGAGAGATGCCACACCAAACTTCAAAACTATAAAAAAAACTAAGTTAAAAAATTCCTGTTTTATATCCAATATGCTATGTTTTTGGTTGGAAAACTCACCAGCAAAAGCTCGGATAACAAAATGTATGAATTGGGCTGAGTTCTGCATCAATCTCAAAGCGTCATCTCTCCGGCAATTTTCCTACTTAATCCAACAATTAATTTTCACATTCATCAAAATATTCCAACTTACTTTCACGCGAATCTTTTACAAATTTCATAAAGCTCCAATGAATATGTGTATGGAATTTTAAAATAATTTGGAAACAAGGGTGAAAATGGAATGTACGAAATGTGGTCCTATTTACTCGTACCTAGCCCCTATGGAAATGCCGAGTTGTAGGTCACTGCGTTTTATTTAGATTGAAAGAGCTCATTTTGGTGTATAAATTAGAAATTATGATGTAAGCTAAACTCGTTAAAATTTATACTCCACGGAGAGCGTACACGAATCTTTTAATCCAACAAGAAAAACATGCAACGTTTATATTCATACAAAAACATATTCGCACTAAGCTCTGATCTGCTTATTAACTGCAAAACTCGCTATATCAACAAACCCTAATAGCACCGCAACACCACTTGACAGAACTGTTGTTCACTCATGTGGTAAAACTGATGGTGAAGGATGTAGCCGTAGCTACTTGATATAGAACCGATAATTTGATTACCAGAAAGCAAGCAACACGCTCGGTGGAGGACACTTAATTTGCGAACAACGCCAATTAATACAATAACCGCCATTTAAACGTTAATTGCCGTTATGATTATGATCCAACTGCTCTAATGCTCTGCTCGTGCTAAATATTTGTTTTTTGCACACAAGCTCCCACCGACCAGCTGATGCGGGTCTTCGTTATGAATTTTCCATTATCCACCCGTGGGACATTTTGTTGCCACCTTAATGACCATACTTTTGTTTTTTTTTTTTTTGACTGTCGTAATTCAGTTACCGGACAAACAGGGTGATAAAGTGGATAACAAGTATCGGTGGAGGGTATGGTTTCTATTATCCAGAATTTTGATGGAATATTGGCTTGGGTTTTTACGCTTTTCTTTTATGGTTTTTTATTAGTTAACTTGAGCTCTATACGACTCTTAGGGTAATGCTAGGACTCGGCAACGAAATTCAATTCGAGATTTTATTCCTAAAAATACAATTTAAGAAGAAGGTGAAGAACAAAATAGATTTAAGAAGGTTTTTACAACAAACTATACTTTAAGGCTAATCCCCCTGGTAGTTGCTATCGGATGTTGCTTTGTTCTAGGCAGCTTGAAGGATGCGAAACGAAAAATCCCATAGAAAAATGGCTGTACTAAAGGCCTCAAAATTAGTATGCTGGTTGAGGACATCGCTCTTGCAATGTGACCCCGAAAGGGCTTTAATAAAATATTGCCAATCCTGTTTATTTTTGCTTCTCTGTGTAGAGCTTGGTTGGAACAATAATATTTTTTCTTCGACTCTGGGGTTAGCGTGGACCAACCACAAGTTTCTCTTTAAAAATGCAATAAAATAAACAACAGAAGCCTCGACTGGCTTCACAGTAGCGCATTCTGTCACTACAATTTTCCAAGACCTTTTTGGTGGTTTCGGGCTGTACCTCACGATTTGCTTCTATTATGTTGGCCTTAAGTGCTTGAATTGTTTTCAGAATGTTGGCATAGCATCGGTCCTTCACTGGTACCTACAAACAAAAAATGCGAAGGGGTCAAATCGCAACTCCGAGACGGCCAATTGACATCGCAAAACGGGCGATAACACGGTTTGGGAATTCTGTGTGCAAAAGATCTATTTTGGCACCTGTTTTGTTGCTTGGCGCGCCATTCGATATGAACCAGAGGTCAGCCAAATCCATGTCTTAAATTTCAGCAAAAAAAAACTCGGTTAACATTGCTCTGTAACGCCCACCGTTGACCGAAAAGTTTCTAAGAAAAATGGTCCAATGGAGCCACCACCTTACAATCTGCTCAAAACTCTCACTCTCTATGAATGCATTAGCTTCTGGACAAGATGATTCTTAGCCCTAAATCTTTGTCCCAAAGGCACAGGCTGCGAAGTGGTCGTGTGCCCTCAATTGCTGAGTCAATTGGATCTTGTAAGCGAATAACGCGAGATCTTTGTGCAGAATTCTCCGTGAAATGTTGAGCTGTTGAGATCGATGGCGAGTAGATATTCGTGAATTGAGTCTCACACTCTCGGCTACAGCAGCCACATTCTCATCTGTCCTAACAGAATAGTTTCAATTTCTGAAAGTTGATTTTCATCTTCCAGTCGTTGCAATATCGCTGAATCTTGTCAAAGTCAAGAATTCTGATGACCTCGACTTTTGGAGCTGTTGAGTACGCTATTAGATTATCGGCACACGTAATTGCTTGATTTATACTGCCGATATCGAATAGTTGGTGTAAATGCTAAATAGAACCGGCAAGTTGACCGCTCACCATTTTGAATATCGAAGATTGCGGCAGGATTTACATTGCCACTTTTTACAATAAACTTTCTACCATTGAGCTCTAAACATAAAGCATATATAATAGTAGTTTACTCAGTCTCTCCTCTGAACTTAAAAAGAAAAACGCCTTTTATTACCCTCCCCCACTAAGTCAGAGCTTTATTTGTAACTTTTTCAAACACCTCATTGATATTCGGAAAAAGACTTATCGACCGGAACTTCGCGGGATGGTAGTTGTCCTTTCCCTTTTTCTGGAGAGGATGTGCAACATCTGTCTTTCACCACATTGGATAATAAGCATTATTTAGAGCGTTGTTAAACAGTGTGGCATAGATGACACTGCCTCCGAAGGTAGCTTTGGTATTAGAATGTTGCGTATGCGTATACCATCGCCTCCTACTGACTTCTTTTTCTTCAGTGAAAAAAAGATGAGCGGCATAACATCTCGAAGGTAAAAATGGTGAAGTAGGGCTCTGTTTTCCAGATCATAATTCTGGCAAATGCTATAGAATTCACCATGTGTACTTGCTAAAAAGCTGCCCTTACTGTCTCCACTCTCTCTTGCGGATCTTGGAAAATAAAGAGGTCGTCTTCCTAGACGGGCCGGCTTCCTTCGGATCTACACCTAATGTCAGAAGTACGTCTCCGTTTCCTGTAGTCCTCTAAAACTTCAGACACGAAAGATCGACTCCCAGACACTACCAAAAACTGCTTTTTTTCTTTTTCAGGAAGTGACTTAGACCAAAGAAGCATAGATTGCCAAGGCAAGAGATCTGAGTTATTCTTCGTTTGATTTCAGTAGTGCTATAGCTGCGGCTCCTAAGTAGGTAGCTTAAATCTCTAATTACATACATCGAAGTTATTACTGTTTATGAAAAGGTTCTGTTTTGTGATTGTTCCTAATAACAGCATACCTGTGAAAATAAGAAATCGGTGGTATCCTTCAGATTTTATAGAGCTAAGAAGGCAAGTCAAAACAAAATTGTCGAAAAAAACCACAACAAGTGGATAATTGAATTTTGTTCTTACGATTTTTTTCTTTTAATTTTGGTGGGGGCAATCCCCTTATTTATAAGTTTTAATACAAGCTTAGTTTCAATCTTACTTAAATAAAGGTCTTAGTATATAAATTTCTCGATACGAAAATAGTATCAAAAGGTTATTCCAAGGCAGACCATGAAGGGTGAAACTTAGGAAACGACGCACGTAGAATGCATTCGATGCAGGATATATGAATTTGTTGACAAGGGTACAATACTTGACAGAAGTATTTAAGAAGGGGCGAACAAAGGTTAAGAATAAAGATCGGACCGCATGGGGGTCAGAGAATTCCTTGGACCATCTTTTCACAAAGCCTAGTACACAGCTTGTTTTAAGAATAATTTCGTCAATATGTATGAGAAAATGAGAAAGTTGAACTCTCTAGCCAATCCAACATCAAGTTCGTAAATTGATTCAGCGGTGGATATCGGTTTATAATGGAGAAGTTAGCGACGGGAAGGAGATTGGATGCATTTTCGTGCAAAAGTAATTGAATGTCGCTTGGAAATGTTTAGCTCTAAGCAGACAGAGAAACTGTAGGGATTAAGTTGAAGAAGAGTAGAATCATATGTCGAAGAAATGGTTCTGAAAAACTCGGTATCGACGGCCGGCGTAGAGTGAGATATGGGAATATTTGATGACCATTTCAGTTGTAAGAATAAATAGAAGAGGTCCTAAGTGACTGCCTTGTGGGACTCCGGAGGTAGCTAAGAAATCATCAGAGAAGGTAGATCTGAATCGAACTTTGTAGAAATGGTTTTTTAGGTAAGAAGAAACCCCACTTAAGAAGAAAGGTTCAAGCCCAAGCGTGAACTGTTTGAATAGAGTAAGCTCATGTGAAATTTTGTCAAAGGCCTAACTGAAATTATTTGAGACAACATCGACTTTCTTCAGTTCTCTAAGCCCTGTTGTCTAGGGGAAATGAGAGACTTACAATAAAATATTAAAATTGCGTATAAAATGCTCTCAAAGATTTCGGGAATATGTTAAAGTTTAGCAATTGAACGACAGTTCGTAACTTGACACTTTGAGCGCTTTTTTAGGTATTTGAGTTATAAAAGTGGTCTCGAATAACTGAGGGATAAACTGAAGTTTCTTGATAGAAGAAGAGAGCGCCTGGAAGAGTATTTTCTTGAGAAGATAACCATCGGATTTTCGTTTAAATTTTGCAAACTGGAAGAAGAATTATGGGTCTTTTATAAGATTGCTCTGGGTTTGGATTATATAGCATTGTTGACAAAGTTGTAACCTTCGGTAAAGTGAAGATTAGTACATATAATCACCGTATTCAGTTGGAGATCGATAATGAAGTAAAATTAACCAAAATTTATTCCTGTTGTTTCGAAATAATCGTAGACTCTGATCATGCAAATGAAGGGAAGAACACTAAGTTTTTAGTAAATAATTTTGGGAATTAAAGCTTATTTATATCACATATACGTTTAACGCTGATCAATTCAATATATTCAGGCCTTTTTAAAAACTCAAGTTTTCTTCGGACACATTGGTGATGCATTTTATTTATGAAGTGCGAAAAAAAAATTTAAAGTGCCACCATATTAAAGCCTTACCACAGCAAAAGCAAAAAGAATTTTGACATTTTTTTATAACCAGTTCTTAAGAGCAAGTCCCTACAACATAAAATATACTTGAGTGAAAAGACCTTCTATCTCAGTGGTTCGTCACAAAGTGACTTCAGTTTATTCTGACATTTTAGATTAACTTACAGTGTTGCCATTGCAATATAAGTAATTAATATTATATGTATAATGATACTTTAACTACTTTACTAATACATAATATATCTCCCTTCTTAAGTTTATTACGTAATGATACATATGAAATGATAATTGAAAAATAACATTTAAGTATGTAATAATAAAAAATACATTTTTTTTTTATTCAGTCTTTAATTTAACAATTTATTAATAATTTTAAATTATAACATAATTACTTTATAAATCTTAGTAATATAGTCTTTTAGGTTTCTTTATATCTTTTCTTGGTCGTAAGGACCTTTCTGTAGGTTGGGAAAGTGGTGTCCTATTTGGACTATTGTACTGATTGGGTGATTGTTTTATCTTAGGTGATGTCTCTTCGCATTCTTTTTGGCCAACGGGCAATTTCTTTGATTTTTCCACAGAAGATTGCAAAGACTGAAAATACTCGGATAGTTTTTCTGACTGTGAGGGTTTTCGAATTTGTTCTATATGAACTCTTCGGATACAACCTTGAAATTCTATCAATACAATCAGAGGACTCTCAATCTTTACAATTTTGCTAGGCACCCATTTGCATATTTCTTTAAAGTGATTTAAATAGAACACCTTTTCCCCCTTTTTAAAATGATTCTTAGTTATCTTAAGTTCTTTACAATCAGTTTCTTTACTACTCTTTCTGTTTTTGTTTTTGTAATCAAGATTAGTCTGAATATGTTTATGTTTATTTTCTGTATTTACATTCTTATTTTTTAAACAATCTAAAATAGTTTTGACCTTATATTTAAAAATAAGTTCATTTGGCGTTTGGTTGGTTACCGTTGATGGTGTATTGCGATATGCAAAAAGAAATCGAGTTATTTTATTTTGAATGTCAATAGAATTATTAAGACTGTCCAATAAAAAACATTTCAAGCTAGATTTAACGGTTTGAACTGCACGTTCGGCACTACCATTGCTCGATGGATGGTAAGCTGGAATGGGTATTTTCTTAATATTCTGAATTTTTAAAAATGTTACAAACTCAATTGAATCAAATGGAGGACCGTTGTCCGCGACAAGTGAACTTGGTAAGCCAAAAATACTAAAATTTTTACAGAGTTTCGATATAACTGATTTAGCTGTAGTAGTTTTCATAAAGAATATATCGATATATTTAGAAAAAACGTCGAAAATTATTAAAAAGTTTTGATTTCTGAAATAAAAGAAATCAATGTGTATGCGTTCGTAAGGATATTCTGTACTAGGCCAACAAGCATTTACTTTTTGGGTTGAAACATTACGATTAGATTGACATGTAAGACAATTTGTTACATATCGCTCTATGTCATCGTCTATTTTCATCCACCAAACATATGACCTAGCCAAAATCTTCATTCGAACCATACCGTTGTGATTCGTATGTAAAGTTTTTAAAACCTGTTCTTTTAATTTAAATGGAACGACTATTCGATGTAGATAATACAGACATCCATTTTCGGTATGCAAATCATTTCTTTTCAAAAAATAAGAACGAATTTCAATATCATCATTACTCGTATATGGCCAACCGAATTGGATAAATTTATGGATTTTGTTCAAGAAGAGACACTCTTTTTGACACTTACGAATGATTTCAAAATCTAGAGGTATTTCATGACCCTCATTGAAAAAATTAACGCAATCCATTCCGTCTTCAGGGACACCACTTGGTTCATCCAAGGGTAAACGCGAAAGAGCGTCTACATGACCCATTAGGCGCCCTGGTCTGAATTTAATTTCATAATCATACATTGATAAAATTACTGACCATCTTTTTAATCTACCAATCGCTACGGAAGAATTTGACTTTTTGGGGTTGAAAATTTCCTTTAATGGTTCATGATCACTAAATAACTGAAACTTAAGTCCATATATGTATTTATGGAATTTTCGAATACCAAATATTATTGCTAGTGCTTCTCTATGCAATTGAGAGTAATTTTTTTCGCTTTCGTTAAGCGTGCAACTTGCGAATAATATTGGTTTCTCTACTCCATCTATGAAATGAACCAGAATGGCTGAGCATCCGTAGGGACTTGCGTCAGCATATACACCCAATGGCTTTTTGGAATCATAGAGAGCCAGAACCTTATATTTTAATAAATATGTTTTTGAAGCATCGAAAACTTGTTGGCATTCTCTAGACCAAACAAATTTAACATCTTTTTTTAAAAGTTTATAGAAAACGGATAATTTAGTAGACAAATTCGGAATGAAATGTGAATAATAATTCAAAAGTCCAAGGTAAGCTTGTAATTGCTGGAGATTTTTCGGAGCTGGGGCTTTTATAACAGCGTCTACTTTTTTGGGGTTAGGTTTTAGCTCATTAAAAGATAAAACATGACCCAAATAAGCTACTTCCGTGACTAAAAACTCGCATTTTTGTAAATTAATTTTGACTTCATGTTTACTTAGTCTTTCAAAAACGGATGTACAAGTATTTATACATTCTGCCGCATTAGCTCCACCAATTATTAGATCATCTAAAAAGCATGCAACGTTTTTAATACCTAACAAAATTTTTTCAACTGTTGATTGAAAGATTGCAGGAGCACAACTTACTCCAAAGGGTAAACGTGTATATCTTAATAAACCCAAGTGTGTGTTTATTGTTAGAAACTTGCGAGATTCAGGTGCAACTGATAACTGGAGGTATGCGCCTGAAAAATCTATTTTTATAAAATAAAGACAATTTGAAAGACTTGCGAAAATGTCATCTAAGCGCGGAAGTGGATGGTATTGCAATGAAATAAATTTATTTATCGTTATTTTGCAATCCATACAAATTCTAATTGCTTTGTTTTCTTTTTCTACAACAACTATTGGGGTTGCCCATGAGCTATGTTCCACAGGTTCTAATATACCTTCGGCCATCATTTTTCTTAATTCTTTTTCTACTGGCTCACGCAAGGCATATGGAAGGCTGTATGGCTTACAGAAAATTGGTTCAGAATTTTCTTTTAAAAATATTTGAGCTACATGACCCTTGATTGGAGTTTGTAGAGTTGTATTAAAGACATTTGGAAAATTTAATTTTAAAAATTCTACGAAATATTCTTTTTTCTCAATACCTGAATATTTTAAATGGGGGGTTGTTATATTATAACCTGTTATTGGTTTCCTTTCGAATTCTTGTTTTCTCTGAATATTGGCTAATAGTTGCTCAGAACTTGTATAAGTGACTATTTTTTCACGCCATCCTGGCATCAATGCATCCATCCATACTCGACCCATGAGCGGCAAGAAATTTTTGTTGGATGTCTTGATAACCACCAAATCTAACACTTTATCTTGAGATCTCCGATGACCAACCAATCGCACTGGAACAACAATTTTACCTAGAACCGAAATATTTTCACCAGTAACAGTATATAATTTATCATAAGGACAAATACTTAACTTAGAGAAATACTTTTCATAACCCTCCTGACTGATGACACTCGTACACGCACCGCAATCAACTTCCATTTTTACTTGCGACTTATAGGTACTATAAGGCAAGTTATGCATTCGTAAAAAAAATCGAACTCGAGATTTTGATCAAAGTTGACATTACGATGATAGCGAAGACCAAAAAAGTGGGTCTCGCAATTCTGTCTGTCTGTCTGTCTGTCTGTCTGTCTGTCTGTCGGTTCGACTACAACCTAAACGGCTCGGCCGATTTTCTTCAAACTTGGTAGATATGGGTTTTAATTTTTTACCCCCGGACGTTTTTTTCTATTTTTTTTTAAGACCAAAAATAACGGTACCTGCCATACGATTTTTTTTCGAAATTTTATAAATATTTTTTTTTCTCAAAAACTGTCCCACAGAATTTTTTAAAAAAAATTCCAAAAATTTCATTTGGTTAAAACTAGCTAATGGTTGAAAAAAATTTTACAAAAAATTGTTATTTTCGGTAGCCCCCCTGGGTCCATTTTTTTTGTTTTTGATTTTCTCGAAAACGGTACAGCCAATTTTAATAATTTTTTTTATGCCAAAGCTCCTCCAAAGTTTGAATATTATTACATATTCAAATTTTCAATTTTTAATTTTTTGGATTTTTAAAAAAAAATTCAAAATTTTTTTTTGGAATCTCAATATTTCGAAAACCCCATGCTCGATTTTTTTCAAACTTGGCAAATAAAAGTTTCTTAATACAATATACAAGATTTGAGAAAAAAAATTTTGTTTTATCTAAAACTAACGGTACCTTCCATACAAATTTTAAAAAATGGTTTTCGAAAATCGCATTTTTCTCGAAAACGGTTCCGAGAATTTTGTTAAAATTTTTTTTCTTTTGATTAATCTTTACGATTTATAATTTAATAAAAAAAAATTTTAAATCTAGATATTACTGACTGTACCTACCATAGAACGATTTTTTCGAATTGTGAATTTCTCATTATCGACTTAACGGATTTTAATGAAATTTTTTATAAAAAAGCTCCTAAAAAGTTTAAAAAACATTGCATTTAAAAACTTAAGAATTTCAATTTTTAGAAAAAAAAGTAATTTTTTTTTTGAAAAATTCGATATCTCAAGAACGGCTCAGTATTTTTTTTGGAAATTAGACTTTTATTCGTACAATAATAAAAACTTAAGGTTGGCGAACCAAAATTTTTTCTTAAAAATGTTTTAAAAATTTTTTACATAAAAGCTTATTTTTTTAAGGAACCACTACAAAGACTTATAATTTTTGTTCCTGCATAAATTCATATTTGCATATCATTCTGTTTTTATCTCTTACTACTTAAGAATTAAAAAAAATTCATTTTATCCTTATGAACAGTTTTCTCTAATAACATTCGTTTTTAAAATTCCTAGTCTATTACATAGGAGCAAGTTCGTGCGACCCAGTCGTGCATTTTATTATAGATGCATCCGCAATAATGACATCGATAAACACTGGAGCATTTATTCTGTTGACATTAGAATACCAATAGAGCCCCTCATACAACTCTTTTGTACCATTGCATAATACTTCTGAGCTTTCTCCATCTGACGACTCTGCTCCTCCTTCATCGACAAAGTACACAACTTTTTTAGCTCGACATTTAGACACTATGTGACCACGTTTTTTACAGCGATAACAGGTCCAGTTGACAGCAGGGCACTTATTGTTTTCGTGATGACTACGATCGCACCTGGAACACTCTCCTCTCGATGACCTTGTGGACTGACGATTGTTTGACTTGGACCTCCGACGACTAATGGGCTTGTAACTCGACTGACGATATTGACTGTGCTTGAAGTTATCATTACTCGTTCTTTGACTTGTTCTTCTTTGGGTACAAAATTGATTTATGGTTGCTGGGCTGTTAATAGCACGTGTTTCAGCCTCTGTTAGCTCAAAATTAAGAGACTTGCTGACGGCTTCGTCAAATTTTAATGCCTTTCCAATCTCGATCAATTTCTGTTGCCATCCATTGTTGCTTAAACCAACTATGAATATGTCTCGTAGCATTTCATCCAAAACTACATTGGGGAACTCACACTTTTGTGAAGAAAACTTTAACCTCACAACAAAGTCGCAGATTTTTTCTCCTTGTGATTGCCTTAAGTTGTAAAATTTAAAACGTTCTGCAATAACATTACCTGTGGGAGAATAATGGTTTTTTAAGCACACCAAAAGGGCATCGAGGGTCATCTCTTCAGGCTTAGTATTTGATGGTACCAAATGCATTAGTTTCTCGACCACATATGTTAAATGTTAAAAGCATTCCAACTTGATCTTCGGCAGATATTTTATTAATCTTAAAAAACATTTTAAGTCGAACTTCGTATGTGCTAAAGTTGTTCCCTGGTATAAAGTTAGGCATGTTGCCGACCACGTGGTTCGCCTGGACTTGCTTGAGAATGACATCTAGCTTTTCGTCGGATGGAAAAACTTGCCTTTTTTCGGATGGAACGGCCATTTTTATTAAGGTATTATTATAAAACTTTCTTTTATAATCTTGACGTAATTATTATTACTTTATTTTTTTTTTTTTTTTTTATATGTAAAGAATTTATTAAGCACTTGTAGGCTCGATATAAAATCGACTCGTCGCCAATAAAATATACTTGAGTGAAAAGACCTTCTATCTCAGTGGTTCGTCACAAAGTGACTTCAGTTTATTCTGACATTTTAGATTAACTTACAGTGTTGCCATTGCAATATAAGTAATTAATATTATATGTATAATGATACTTTAACTACTTTACTAATACATAATACAACAAAGCTTAAAAGTTTATTTATTTTCATTTTTAGGTGGTCGACTATGGCGATTTTTTCTTTGAAATTGCTTAAAATCACTCCCCAGATGGTTGTTAATACATTCTTAAAAGTCGATAAGCTTCTTCTTCCTTATGACAATTTGTATCTTTTTTTTCACCGTTTAACTTTGTGCATGGGTTAACTTTATGTGCTTAAAATTCACTTGAGTGTACTTGCCATAAAGTAAAAAGCAATAAATAATGGAGTTACAGCGAGGAAATAAAACAAAAAGAACATAAACGCCACCGATGATGGTGGTGTGTTAGGAAAACAAAATTTGTTGCGGCTAAGGTTATTGGCTATACAAAGTTAAATGTAGGGCAAGCTTAAGTTTATAAATATTTTTAAATGAAAAGCTATATAAAATGAGTGCAAGAAATTGCAGTATTGTATATAGCGGAGGGTTTCTCATGAAAAATATTGGATGTCTAATCTTAACGAGGATCATTGGATAGATATATTTTTGTGATATACTAATCTGATGATTAAATTTACATCCTTGCCCTCAGAGGTGGCTCACACCGCCCACGGCCTCGCGCTGAAAAGGGCCTCGCGCTTCATTGCCGAAAATAAATTTGAAAAAGTATGGAAAATCCAAAAGTACACGCCACAAGGTTTATCTTATAATAATTAGAATTAATTCTTAACTTAAAGATATTCCACCATTCGGCGCACGAAATGAATGTCAGTATCAATAATCGATATTTCTGTTAAACTACTTACATACATACATATGTCGAATTCCTTTACACACTAGGGATTTCGATGCCGTGTCAAATTTTTTCTTGTGGTGTGCGTATTTTGTATATGTACATATGTACATGTAAATCCGTCTTCAAATACGGATTCGAAGAATTTGATCTTTGTCAAAAAATTCGATTTTTTTGGTGTGAAGGAACGTAAAATCTGTCGAGAGATCGAAATCTTCACACAGAAATTGATTTCTCATGTGTAAATGAAATCGACATTATGATTATAAATTATGTTCTTCTTCTTCTTCCTTTGTTTCGGCGCTGTTATGATCTCGATGTCGAGGGGATCATAACTCTCCCACGTATCTGCTTCACACTAGTGATCCGCCTGTGGGGTTCGCCGGGTTGACCTCAGAAATCGGCGGCAAGCCTCCCGGTTTTGTATTGTTCCATTTCTGAGACCAACTGAATGCTGGTGTTTTTGCATTTGTTTGTACCAGGAGTGTTTAGGCCTACCTTTCTTTTTATTCCGAATTGGAACGTTGTATGATATTGTCTTTTTGACGGGGTTCTCAGGATCTCTCCTTTGAACATGGCAATAACAACTGAGTCGGTTTTTTGGGAAATGGTATTCTTAACATGAAGGCTTCCTCGGATCTTCGTACTTCTAATTCGATCAAGCTTTGTAACTCCTGCTGTCATACGAAGCATCTTCATCTCAGCTGCCGTTAGCTTACTCTCATACTTTTTGTACATTGTCCAACATTGTGAACCGTATGTGAGTGCTGGACGCACAACTGAAGTGTAGAGCTTTCCTTTCAGCTTAGGGGGCATTTTTCGGTCACAGAAGATAGCAGAATTTTCCCGCCACTTCATCCACCCTACGCTTACGCGATGATTGATATCGTCATCACAAGTAGCTTCGTTATTTATCATAGACCCCAGATATTTAAACTTTTCACACTTGGGAAGCACTACTCCAATCAAATAAATGTCTGGAATAGGCCTGTGTGGATCAGAAAATGGGCAGCATAGGTATTCTGTCTTTTTCGCGCTTATGCAGTACCCACTTCCTTCTAGAACATCCACCCATACGTCAAGTGCTCGTTGTAGGGATATCGGGTCTTCACTTATGATGGCTCCATCGTCAGCAAAGAATAACTGATGTACTTTTGGATCCGTCACTTTGCCTTCAAGCAGGTAATCAAGAACTGTAATAAAGAGCAGGGGACTCAAGACACTTCCCTGGTGTACACCTACTGTGATTTCGAATTCTTCGGTGACTCCAGCTGCGCATCTTACTTTAGTAACTGCTCCATCATACATGTCCATAATTATCCGCACATAGGTTTCTGGAACTCCTCGTTGCCTGAGGGCCACCCATATTAGATCTCGTGGTTGCCGATCGAATGCTTTTTCAAAGTCAACCAATACGACATGCAAATCCTCCAAAGAATCCCGATGCTTTTCCATAATTATTCTTATACTCTGGATTGCATCCGTGGTTGACTTACCACCGACAAACCCGCACTGGTCATCAGATAGCCTAATTATTTTTCGCAGTCGGCTACCTAAGGCTAGCCGCGCACTAGCAATTTTTAGTTGCGAAACTGTTTGGTTACTTATAGAAAACAGATAAACTGTTTGGTTGAATGTCCGTGAATTTGCAGATAATTATATGTTCAATAAAATGGCGAACTTATTTTAGGCAATCGTTTAGTTTGTGTCAAAACACAAACTTTTTAGTTGCTCGAACCAAGCAGTTTCGCAACTAAAAATTGCTAGTGCGCGGCTAGCCTAAGACTCGCTCAACGATCTTCATGGTGTGTGACATCAGCTTAATCGAACGGTAATTATCACAGCTTCGATCACCCTTTCCTTTATAAATTGGAAGAAGGTAACTTTCCCTCCATTGATTAGGCATGCGATCACCTCGTATAAGTTTGGAGACAAGAATCATGAGCCATCTAAACCCGATGTCTCCCATCTTTTTCCAAAACTCTGAGGGTATTTCGTCTGGGCCAACAGCTTTTCCCTTTTTGGAGTATTTTACCGCCTCACTAACTTCTTCGACTGTGACGTCGGATACTTCGCTTAAGTTAGGTGAAGCTATTGGAAAGTATAGCCTTGGAAATTGTTCGTTTAGAAGTCCGTCACAATACTGTCGCCACCTGTGAAGAATTTCGTTGTCTTCCACAAGTAGTTGGCCTTGAGCATTTTTAATGAACTTTGGCGAACAAATCTCCTGGGCATTTCTTCTTCTTTGAGCGGCTATTTTGAAGATAGTTGCGCCCTTATTCGTGTTTTGCCCTAGCTCTTGAATAGCACCAGCTGTCGGGGTAGAAATTTCATCCAGCTCCCGATACAGGTTTTCTGTATTCTTTGCTTGAATTTGGGCGCACTTCTTCTTCGCTTCTTTCTTGCAGTTTCTATATTCCACTTCGAGGCGTGACTTTTGCTCTGTATCATTAGAGGGGCACTTCGACCAAGCCTTGAAAGCCATTTTCTTTTTACTTATAACTGATTTAGCTTCATCATTCCACCACCATGTTACTTTGCCTTGTTGGTTGTGTCCTTTTGAAACCCCTAACAGTGTTTTGGCTTTTTCTTTGCAAGTTCTCTGTAGGAGATCCCACATACTTTGTGCTGTACTCTCTTCATTTCGAACTATATCGGTGTTGTTATACAGAACGTTTTGCATATTCGAAATAAAAGCTTCGCCTTTTTCCTTATCCAGATTATACCATTTGATCTTATAAATTATGTTATATTAATTAAAGGGAGGTTCTCCTTTTTCAGTGTCAAAAATGACACTTTTTCATGAATTTTTTTTATGGAAAGAATGATATAATCAATTCAAATTTTTTGTACTTGTTTATTATCATATCAAGTACAAAAAATAATTTTTTCATCAAAAATACCGAGCCGTTGAAAAAGAATGCGCCTCGGATCGAGACCACCTCCGAAAAAAGTTGTTCGCTGTTGGCCACTCTAGCTCCTGCAAAAATGATCGAAAATTAAAAAATCAAAGTTTTTTATAAAATAAAAGAGTGTAGTTGGAGTCTGGACCAAGAGAATTGCCCAAATTGCGGACGCAATTTTTGATATATCAGCCTGATTTTGGTCCAGACTCCAACAAATTTAATAAGCTTTAAAAAAAATGTGACGATCCGTCAAGTAGTTTTAAAGTACTCATGGCCAACAGTTTGAAAAACGTGACTCGAAAAAACGTTTTTTTTTTCGAGTCATGGCTCATGTGTCGGCACCTGATGGTGGTTCATGTCTCATGTGCCCATATGGTACCTCTGCTTACCATGGTATGGATATGTAGGCGCCAAATTCAAAAATATTTATGTAAAACATGCTACACTCAAAATACCGCTAAATGTCAATTTTCGAGACAAAAAGGTAGGTCTCGTATCTGTTCTATAAATTAAAAAAAATGGAAAAAAAAGCATTTTTGGTCGCCGAAAAAGAAGAACCTCCCCTTAATTGAAAAATCTCATCTCTGTCGTTTCTGATCATTCCTTTATATTTAAGCATTACTCTTGGACATTTGCGTATATTTTGTGACTGGATCAAAGAATATCGACAAACAGGATTCGAAAAGTGCTTGTCTGACGCTCGTCAATTTAGTGAGAAAAGCAGTTATGATTTGCTAAAAGATTTTAAAAATAAAAGATTAGCCAAAAAGAAAAGGATGTTTGATTATGAAGGTAGCGATCAACCCACAAAGTCTGCTAAAAGCCGGTATGAAACAGATTTTTTTAATACCATGATTGATTCTGCGATAAGTAACATAGAATTGAGATTTATGTCTTTAAATCAACATTTTGAAAATTTTTGTTTTTTTCTAGGACTTAAACAAGTTAAAAAAAAAATCTAAAAGAGCAAATATTCAAAATCTGTCAGGATTTCCACACAGTCCTGCAAGAAGGTGAGAGCAGTGACTTCCAACCTTATGAATTGTATGAGGAGTTTTTGTTTAATGTTCCAAAGAACTCGTATGAGTATAAATTTAGGTATGTTTCTTAAAAAATAAAAAAAACTGTTTAAATAAGTGATTTTTCATTTTATATTGCCTTCTACTTGCCCCAGCAGAGGGCCTCGCGAAATGCATCTTGCCCACATTAAGTTTAGGTCTTCCGCCGCCACTGCTTGCCCTAATGTAACAGGTATTCAATTGTGTCTTGTTTGAAGCACTGTGGTGGCTATCAGCCTTGTTGAAGGTTGTGGGTATCAACGAACCATAGAGGGAGGAAAGAGCCTTTACAGTAAGACACTTTCCTATTATCCAGGCGGCAGGATACATTTCCTTTTTACATGGGTTACTCTACGATATATTCCGATCTGAAGCCTGTAAGGAGCGGGAAGAAGCATCTCCGGCCTAAAAGTTATGCTAAGAGAAATATATATTTTTAGGTCCAAGTTAATGGCTGATGCGTAGGGTTTGATTTCCCGATCTGGTAAACCTACAAATTTAGTTTCAAAGCAACAACAAGCCTAGGATCTTATATGTATTTACAGGTTTGCGGTTATTGGACCAAGCAAACAAATTAAGGACAATGGAGCTGTTCCAAAGCAGATATTAGTGCCCGCCAAAAAAAAAAAAAGAAATAAAAGGCCAGACTGGGTCGCACTTGCTGTTATGTAAAAATACTTTGGAATTTAAAAATTACTTATAAATATAAAAGCATGAATTTAATATTAAAGAAAAATGTTCAAATGCATAAAATTGCCGTCTGATTTCTAGAAAAGTATGAATTTATGCAAATAATGTTTATAAATCGTTTTTTTATTTTAGAAAAAAATGTCTTTAAAAATGTTCAAGAAAATAACGTGGGATGTCAATTTTAAGTAAAGAAAATATTTTTTCGAATATTTTTTTATTCAATATTATTTTAAATGCGAAGGAGCTCCTGTACAAAATGTGGATCAAGATCGTAAGAGCCATTAATAAGAAGGTCGGAAATTAAAAAAAAAAAACGTCCTATGACAGGAACTGTTAATAAAATTTTTTTCTTAAATTTTGTTTGACCAGAACGTAGTTTATGCCCATTAAAGCACGCTCATTTTTTTTAAAATTAAAATCGTTAGAGCCGTTTTCAAGATGAATACAATTTTTGGTTGTTCTGATTTTTGCTGTATGGCAGGTACCGTTAGTTTTTGAGCTAGAAAAATTATTTCATTTATTATGTTAATTAATTGACCAATTTTTTGAATATTTATTGTTTGATTTTATATCAGGCTTTTTTGGTCACGTTCTTCGTTATGCAAATAAAAAACTTTATTTCATATTTCTTTCCCTACGTTTCGTTGGATTTTCCCAACTTCTTCAGGGGTTGTTTTATTAAATCTACCAAATGAAATCTTTTTTAACAAATTTTACACATTTTGCTTACACATTTTATACACTTACATGAGATTTTGTTTCTTGTTACATTTAAATTAAAAACACATTAAATTTTAAATTTATAAAATGAAATACAATATTAAAAACAAAGAAAATAAATAAAAATACATATAATGACACTACTGGCAATAACTTTAAATGAAATAAAACAAAACAACATTTGAACATTAATTATCATAGTTTTTTCTCTTAATGCTAAAGCGTAGCTTACAATGGTGTTATCTCTGTCCTCTTGTGTGTTCATTGTTTTGTGTAAGTTTTGTTGAATACGTAGACTTTCTAGTGTGTATCTCTTATTCTGCCTTTTCTCTTTATCTATAATTTTTGTGTTGTCAAAATCAGCTACATATCCAGTCTCTAGTATATGTTGTGATAAACCGGTAGATTCTCTTTTATTTTTAATGTCAGCTTTGTGCTCCGTCACAGTGCTGCCGTTTTAAAAATTTCCAGAGGAGTATTTTCTGTATTTTTTGGGGAGTATTTACGATAGTTGAGGAGTATCGCCAAAATATCAAGAAAATTTATAGTTCAATGAAAAAAACACAGAAATGTTTTCTATAAATTAAATTTTTTTAATTAATTTATAACAAAAATAGGAACTTCAATATTTGTGTTTTTTTAATAAACAGAGAGTTAATAATAAATTAACTCTAACTTAAACTATGTAGATATATTCTGTACATTGGTTTTCAAGCAACTTATTGCTTATTAATAGTAATATTAATTTTTGTATTTTGTTTATTTAAACAAGAATTTGACAAAAGAAAAACAAAAGTCAAAATTAAAACTCAAATTTGTTTTTTGTATTTTTCGATCAAATCTTTTGATGGCTCCCACTTTTCTGCAAAATTGATGTTTAAAAGATCTTTGGCAGTAATTATGGTATTTACTGTTTCCACATGCAGGCAATTCCGCTTTTTGTCCTTTATAAGGCTAACATCAGATTATTTTCTCTCTGCTGATGCACTGCTATGTGGAAGAGCAATAATTGTTCCAATAAATTAACGTACATGAAGAAACATGAATTCATTTAATCCGTTTTTAATAGTAAATACATTCCTATAAAATTCGGCAAAGTCTAAATCCTTTGAAACTAATGACTGGTTTCTTAAAATCCGCCATTCATTATCAAGCTCCTCAACTTCGGACTCATCCACTAAATTTGGGAAAAGATCAACCAAAGGATCTAGGGTTACTATAGGCCTATATCTCTCCTGCCTTCGATTAGCAAGATTTTTGAAAAAGCTGTAAAAAATAGAATAGTGAGATTTTTAACGAGAACGAAATTTATCAGTGATGTTCAGTTTGGTTTTCAAAGTAATAAATCAACCGAAGATGCCTTGTTACATTTCTGTTCTCAAATATTTGTAAGCCTTGATAAGAAAGAGAATACATACCCGTTATTTGTTGACATATCAGAAGCCTTTGACATGGTTAGTCACGCAATTTTGATAAGCAAACTTGAAAGTGCTGGGTTTCGAAGTTTCATAAGTGATTGGTTAAGCCTAGTACTCAGTTCAAGTGAAAATGAAAATTTCATATAAAAGTTTAAAAAATTATTAAACAGAAAGAACGAATCAGTTTAAAAATAATTGTCATTTTTTTTCATTCAAAGTGAGTATCAAAAATTCAAGTGGAAAAGTTTATTCTATTTTCATTTTTATTCTTCGCGTGTAATTTGGAACGTATTTGTTTTTAATTTCACGCTAGGTGAGTACTAGGCTTTAAGATCACATTTAAATGTAAGAACCCAAAGAGTGAAATTTGATGGTATTAGGAGTGGTATAAAGACATTCGATTTGGGAGTGCCACAGGGTTCGGCTTTGGGACCAATACTTTTTTTGGTATATATCAATTCTTTATTAAGATTGCCATTTAGGGGTTCTTTGACAGTTTTTGCAGATGATGTGGGATTTTCTTATGGTAGAGATAGTCGTCTTAATCTTATATCTGATATAAATTGGGATCTCAGCTGGTTAAGAATCTGGTTTGCAGAGCACAAACTGATAATTAGTTCTAAGACTAACTAACTTAATTCAATTTAATTTTTGTATGCATTATTAATTTAATGATATTTTAACTTTCTTTTTTAATATTTCTTTTTTAAGGGTCACCCCACCCATTTAAAATAATACATGTTAAATCATTCTACTAATAGTGACAATAACTCTATTTTTATAAAAATACTTTTGTCACTTATTTCTTTCTTTCTTTTTATAAATAATGTACTTATTTGGATTTTAAGAAATAAAATGTTTAATCAATCAATCAATCAATTCTCTAGAGTAAGTTGACATTTCTTTTTTTAACAAAATGTTTGTCTGAAAAACTGCGAAATAACTTTCATCTGTACTTTTTTGCTTTGTAACGATCAATTTGTATTTTTTTAGAAACGGTTAATTGATTGAACGAAGTCCGATTTAACTATCTCGCTCGCACTTGATGAATTAAAAAGAGGAAACAATATTTATTATCTCTTTCTTTTTATCTTGTTATCCCGGGATGTTTGCAAGTTCAACGATATGCGATCTTGTATGGAAAAAAGAACAGAGATGTGCAATTTGTTGAAAAAACAATATGTATGTTTGCTTTAAGTTGGTTTGTTGCAATTTTGTTTTATTTTTAATTTTTATTAATTTTTTCTGGGGAGTATTTTTGTAACATGGGAATTATAGGAGCATCGACTCCACGAAAGGAGTAAAATATTACTATGGGAGTAAGTTCGGCAGCGCTGCTCCGTCAGTCTTGTCTCCAGTGATCTTTTTGTTGTTCCAATATAGATCAAATTGCACGTTTCCCCTTCTTTCCCACTGCATCCAATTTCGTAAACTATGTCATGTTGTTGATTTTTCTCTATTTTTGTTTTTGTGTTGGTGAATAATTTGAATTATTTCAATTTCTCCTCTACGGAATTTCAGAAGAACCGTAAGTACCGAGATTGAAGAAAAAAGCTCCAGTGACTTACCCCCCTATTATGGAAGACAACTCAACTATAGTTTAGTTGTAATTCTTAAAATTGGTATTATCGATCACAACCAGTTGACTGTCAAATTGTTGTTGTCGATAAGCAGACAACTAACAAAATGGTCGACTTTTCAGTTGTCTCTTCGTATTATGTAAGTAAGTTGAGTTGTGCTTCAGTTGTAATAAGCGTCAAAATCAGACAACTGGTTCGAAGCAGTTGTGTAGAACATTTTAATGAAAAAATCTGCATTCGGATAAAAAATATGGACACAGAACAGTAAGTTAAACAACAATTTTAATAAAAATAGAATGAAATGAGTGTATTTTAGTTTGAAAACTACATGGCCATCACAATTTGAACGACTTGTTGCTCTATGTTAGCTGAGCATTTAGCCATTTTCCACAAATGAGTTCCTCAATCACATCACTTTTGGCAACTTCCTTCGCTCATGAAACGAAGAGCAGTAGCAAGTTTAACAATTGGTGGAATCGCTGAGGAACGTTGGTTGTTTTAGGAGTACACGAGTTTATTAAATATACGGATATTCTTTTTTATTTTGGCTACATTAAGGAAATTTTCATCTTCCAAGCCACCGAAAAACAAATCGAAAGAACTTTCCATCACACAATTTCTTATTCTTGGTTTTGTATGTATTTCATGTTGAGTAGCTGGTTTTGACAACAAATCGACTCCTAAAAGACGGCAACGTAATTTTTAATTACAACTGATTTTAGTTGATTTGCATAGTACGAAAAATTTGTTTGGTTGTCTAAGAGTTGAGTTGTGTTGATGACAACTCAACTAAGTTGAGTTGTAATCCATAATAGGGGCATTAGACTGTAGATCGATATACCGACATACAGATAGACAGACGGAATTGCGGGACCCACTTTTTTGTGTAATGTCAAGTTTGATCAAAATCTCGTGTTTGCTTTTTTTCAAATGCAAAACTTTCCCTAAAGTACTTACATATATCGCAAGAAAAATATACATATAATACAAAACTGCGGAATATACTATGGAGAGTACAAAAGTAGAGTTTATTTGGTTGTGAACTTATCGTTGGAGGAAGACTTATGCTATGCATGAAGTCTTGAGTTTCATGTATGTACATAAGTTCGAAATTCGCCAAAATAAAATTCGCATCAAGGCAAAATGTTCGCAACAAAAATATTGTGGTAGTAAAAAACGTTACTATTTCTCCTCATTCACATGAGTGTATGAAATTTCCTGATCAGTCTTCCATACCATAAACCTTCAAGACATTTAATATCAAAATGTCTCCGAAAGGCCAAAATACGGATAACCCTACCAAAACCAGAACAATGAAATTCTGTGAGGAAATTATACGTTAGACGGTTTAAACCAATTAAATCAATGGATTACATCAAGATTAACATCAAGTATTTGAAACAAGTAAAGTCATCGTTGACGAAAGTCCGTTTATCATAGAGAATTCCGGAAAGCTCAGGAGGAATTCAAAGAGGTGTTGCATAGATGGATCTAAGATATAAACAAGGCTTACGAGCAGAAAAGGTTTCTCAGAAAGCAAAAAAGAGATAAATGAACTTTACTGCAGGAATGAAGTTTTTTCAAGTTTTCCGATTCATATCAAGTTCAGTTCAAGTTGAGGCTTACCATCTTCCATCGACTTCAAATCTTGATATGATAATATTCATCCGAACTCATGATCACAGAAAAATTACTCCTAATATAGCTCTGTCGCGTGGCATTAGAAAAAACGTAGGGCAATGTGCAACTAGGGGGGTCCTATCAAATATTCTAAAAATGCACACGGCTGTGACAAGGAATTTTTCTTCAATACCGATATGGACCAAATGATTTTCAGGGAAGGCGTTAATACCATCTGTTCAACAATAATATCGAAATCATAGTCCGTTCATGCTATTAAAAAAAATATCAACTAGTTCATCATCAAAGTATTAAGAATTTCGTTTAAGACTAACTAACAACTGAACAAACACGGCATTAGCGAAAATCCGATGAAGAATAACTTAAGGACACATGTCCCATAATGTCTCATATAGAGGATCGATCTTCAAAGACCAAGAGACAGGTAAATAGGAAGCTTGAAAAGTTCTTCAAATTAAAGGGTTAAAAGGTAGAAGATCCAAAATTCTTAGCGACCAAAATTTTGTAAATGAATGAAAAATTCTCTATTATTATATGTAATTCTGTATTTCAGTACTCTGTAAATCTATTAATCTGTATTCTTAAATTCTGTAAATCCATAATTCTGCTTTTCAATATTCTGTAAATCCACTTCTATTTACAAATTCATAAGGACTTAAGGCTGTTAGTCTATTCTGTATCAACTTTTGTTCAATAAGAAATACAAAATCCTTTTATTTTTAAAGAAAAACAAGAAGGCAAAATATTGACAGAAATCTCAAAACTGAAGCATGTCAAAATGCTTCTTGGGAGGTACAACCAAGAATCCTTAATATCGTGCATCCGATTAAGCAGGAACCACCTCAGAATAATAACGGATTTTCTCACTGTTCACTGTAAACTGAGAAGACACCTCAGTATTTTTGCCCTGGTGACCAGTGCTACATGCAGATTCTGTAATACTCACGAGGAAAAACACCGGATCATATATACGGTAGATGTGATACATTCATGCATCAAACAATTAGGTATCTGGGACGTTACCAGATAGAAGAGAATGAACTAAAATTTCTAAAAATTCTCCATGTACTTAAGGTACTAGTACGGTCTAGAATGCCAAAAAAACGCACGATTTTTGCAAATTTTTTTCTCGGAAACCTTATTAGGTAATAACATAATTTTTTTTTTAAATAATGAATACATGCGGCCAGAGTACCGATTTTCAAAAAACTTCTTGCAACGTGATTGTTTTTATGTTTTCTAAGACAATTTAGCACACTTTGACTTTGACAAATTATGAACCAAAAAAATGGCGACCCATAAATGGCCAAAAAAACTTCCAAAAAAATTTTTTTTTTCAAAGCTCGATATTTTTTTTTTACTTTTTAAACAAATTGTCGTAAATTGTCCCGTAAGAATCCTTCCTTTAAATAACCCACTTTGTTTTTTT
Source organism: Chrysotoxum bicinctum (assembly GCA_911387755.1). Classification (NCBI taxonomy): domain Eukaryota; kingdom Metazoa; phylum Arthropoda; class Insecta; order Diptera; family Syrphidae; genus Chrysotoxum; species Chrysotoxum bicinctum. The sequence goes on from OU426987.1 coordinate 52,668,105, forward strand.
TATTTCAGTCCAGCCAATTCTGAGATTAACCGTCCGCCATGGGACCATGTATTTTTTGATGAGTCGACATTTGCGCTCTCTATAATTCAAGCAAAATTCGAAAAATTCAAAATTCAAGCGAAATTCGAAATTAATTGACGCATCTATTCATTATTTTTGGCATTCTAGACCGTACTAGTACCTTAAGTTTCTCAAGGAATCAAGTCTGGAGGAAGAGCTGTAGTGTGAGAGATCTTACTCAGTTCTATAAAAGGGGGTATAAAATTAATCTAAAGGTCGCTATGCACTTCATACCATATAAAAGGAAATAGATTTCAAATAAATACACTCGATGAAGATTCTTGGCTAAGCTCAAATACAAATTTTAATATTCTGTGTGTGTTTATGCTCTTCTGTTTTAATTGCGATATATGGCAAGTTATGCATTTGGAATAAAATCGATGATAGAGAACACGAAAAAAGTAGGTCTGGCAATTCTGTCTGTATGTACGTATGTCCATATGTCTGTACTTCAAATTACATCATAAGCTTACTGGAGGTATTTTCGTCAAATTAGGTAGTTAAGGTTCTTCGGTGATTCCCTAGAAATTTGAAATTTTTTTTTAGGTCCAAAACTAAAAATACCCCCTATACACCCGTAATGCAAAATCTTATTTATCTTGAAGACAACTTAAACGATTTTGGTAATGAAAATTAAGGGTGCTATTATATGAATGGACTTCAACAAAATTTTATCAACCGTAGCTGTCATAGAACCGTTGTTTTTGATTTTAATCCTCCTCATTAATGTCTCTAACTACTTCAACCAACAGTTCTTGGCATAAGTTCCCTTAAATTTAAAATAATATTTTATATTATAATATTCGAAAAAATATTTAATCTGTTTAAAAAAAAATCAACAACTATCTTTCCGATAGTCATTTGCGAATTTCGAAATTATGAAACGAGTTCAATTTTTTTTTTCAATGAAACAAATTTTAGGGGTAGGTACGAAACTCTTATTATTGTGTACCTTATGTAGGAAGTTGTAATAGTAAATACTTTAGTAAATTTCATCATGGATTTTTGCAAGAGGGGATGATTCTTGTATCTCTTAATTCCTATGTGGTTTTAGTTATACATGCGTAAAACATAAGTTCTAGAAGTTCAGCTTGTAGCAATTTCTATTTTTAGTAAAAATCAAGTAAAAGGTTGTTGAATAAAAGCGGATGCTGAAATAAAATAAACCAAGCTGTGTGTGAGGTATTTACAAATTTATTATTTAATTTGAATGCCAAATTAAAATAATTATTCTTAGTTATTATTTTTAAAAAAAGAATCTTTATTATTTTTTACAAGAATCTCAGAAGGAGATCTTTATTAAACGGGTACAGACTTAAGACTAGTTTTACTTAAAACACAAGTGACGAATTGTCTTTTATAAAATATACATGTCAGCAAAATATATTAAGATAAAAGACCGCTCGATTGGATGTTTACATTATTTTGTCTGTGTTGATTTTGATTATGATTATGATACTTTTCGATCGAATGTTTATAATATTATTGTCTTCATTTGGTGTCGTTAACTGTTTACAATATTACTGTCGTTATGAATTATGATTCATCGGATGGTGTCGTTAACTCCCCCTTTACCACTGAAGTGATCGTCCCGATCGCTCATAATAGCGTTCTTGGTATCTTGTAAACATTTAATTGTTGCCATTTCAAATGCTATGTGATTTCTTCTTTGTTTATTTAGTTTACAAATTTTCAGTAGTTTAATAATTAAAACGATACTAAGAATTAATACGATATTGAAAGTAATTCCCCATAATATTGGGTGGTCTTTTACATCTTGAATATATGGCTTAACAAGATCTATATTAGTGAACTTTAATTGTTCATTATTTGATTCTAAGTATTTTAAAATATTAATTTCTAGTGGTACATTTTGTTTAATATGTTTTACAATTCTTGTTCTTTTATTTTCATATTGCTTAAAATTTATAGTTACATTGTTTTGAAAATGAACTAGATATATACCCTTATATATTTTCTTATTTATTGTGGTTTCTCCACTTACAAAAATTATTCCATCTTTAATTATTTTTATGTCCGGATTATTCTCTTTTATTTTGTGGCAGTTTGCTTTATTATTATTCAATAAATCCGTTAGACAATTTGTTTCATTATTTACTTTACAATATATATTATTTAATTCTGTTTTACATGTTGCCATTTTATATTTTTCATTATACAATACAATTTGATTCGGCAATTGTAATTTACCATCCCCTGTATTTATACTTTCTACAATGTATTTTTTATTTATTTCCTTTACTAATGGATATTCTATATAAATCATTATTATCTCTTTTTGCTGTATAATTTTAAAATTTGATGCATCTAAAACATCTGTTATTGAAATTGGCATTTTTTCTGTTCTTATTATTTTATCTAAGTCTTCCATATTTAATATTACTGTGTTTAGAATGTCGTTTTTACTTAAGTTGATAGTATTGATAATTTCCCTTAAATCTTCAATTATGAACCTAAGAATGAGTGCGTCCTCTTTGTCAATACTGTTGTCTTCACTAGTTAGTTTTTGTATTGCGTTAAATATCTGTGAGTTTGTTTGGTATTGCTTGTTGTTAGATTCTATAAGTTCTTGTAATTTTGTTTCAATTTTTATTTTATCATCATGGTCTGGACTTCCTGATATCTATTTCCATAATGTTTCGATTTCATTAATTCCTCGTCTTAATCATTGTATATATATTTTAATAGTACTCTCATGGAACACGAAAATAAGTTTTATTATTGTGCCGCAAAATCGTAAGTGTGGCTATGTTAAGTAGTACAGAGTTGACGTGTTACACAAAATTCACAGGTTGACTTCACTGCAACGACGTGGGTTCGAGTCCAATATTATGGACAATGACATGTAAGAATCGAAACGAAAATTGTTAATGTGTCAAAAATGTGTACATATAGGTTTGAAAGTTTTCTTACCATTAACAGTTTTCCTTTGGACTCCAGGAGTAAGTTCTTAGTAGGTACTTCTCATTGCATTCAACAATTTAAAACAAATCATGAATTCTCTGTCTTTTATTGAATGATAATGAATTAAATAAATAAATTGGCACTCGAGAACTGGGTCGGCTAGTTTTATGTAATATGCAAAGTGTTCGACAGTGCAAAAACAAAAATGACCCACAGTGTGTAAATGCGTGACTCAAGTATATTCTGCACATCTCCGTAACTGTGGCTTTCCAACTATATAAAATTTATCGAAATCGGTTAAATACTTTTGGAGAAAAGTGTACCACAAAAAACATGTTTGCCGTTTTATTGTATGATTCCTTCTAATATGTCTTTATAATATGTTAAATTTATAACATGATAAATCTCTCCTCTGTTGTCATATAGTGCAGCAGGTCCGTCCTCTATAAGGATGTATTCCTCCGTGCTATAATTTGTTATTTGCACTTGAGCAAATGTTGTAGCTAGTAATGCCAAAAATATTAGTATGACACTTTTAGCCATTTTTAATTTCTGATGAACACCTTCTTCTTGTTTGTTACTTTCCTCTTTCCGTATTTTCCGCTTTCACTTCTGATGGACACCTTCGTTTTGTATTATCTTTTATTTATTGCTGTGTTTTCTTTTTCAGTTTTAATTTCACCTTTAAATTCTCTATTATTCACCCTTTTTGTTTTTATTTTATTTATTATTATTTTTATGGCAGCAATTCTCGTTTATCATTATTTTGATTTTATATTAAATTCTTTAATTCTGTATTCACTTTCACTCTTAATCTTTTAATTAATAAACTTTTCCACTTTTGTTTTCCTTTAAAAATGTTTATTTAATTATTTTCTTATGAAGCACTTTTACTCGTAACTTATTTTATTTTAAAATTTTTTATATTTCTTCCAGCACCTTATTTCTTCTAATTCCTTCACTTACATTGACCTTTTTTTATTTTCTTCTTTTCAAATCAATTTCAATTCAAAATCAATAAAAATATTTGTTTTCCAATAATTAATATTTTTTATCATATTTTTTCTAAATGACGTTCTGGCACTTATATCCGTACTGGTTCTTTATTTTTCACTCCTCGATTTTTTCTTTTAATCGAATACAATTTATTTTCCCGTGTAAAAGATTTCCGGTTCTTATGTCCGTACTACTTCTTTTTTGCACATGAAAAACAAATTTTTTTTTTAACAAATTTTCCGATTCTTACGACCGTACTTCTTTTGATCAGTTTGGAACTTCGTTCCCGGTGCCTTTCAGTGTTTTAAGTTGAATAGGACTTTATTGAGCCAACACAAAACCTGTCCCTGCTCGGGCGCCAATTAAAATAATTATTCTTAGTTATTATTTTTAAAAAAAGAATCTTTATTATTTTTTACAAGAATCTCAGAAGGAGATCTTTATTAAACGGGTACAGACTTAAGACTAGTTTTACTTAAAACACAAGTGACGAATTGTCTTTTATAAAATATACATGTCAGCAAAATATATTTAAATAAAAGATCGCTCGATTGGATGTTTACATTATTTTGTCTGTGTTGATTTTGATTATGATTATGATACTATTCGATCGAATGTTTATAATATTATTGTCTTCATTTGGTGTCGTTAACTGTTTACAATATTATTGTCGTTATGAATTATGATTCATCGGATGGTGTCGTTAACTTGCCATTATGTGAACAATATAACATCGTTCAAATTTCCCGGATTCTTACAGTGGCAAGCACCCGAGTAGTCTAGTTTTCAATGATTCTTCCACATACATAGATCCGGCAGAATTTGATCAATGCCCTGTATTACGTTCCAAACATTTTTATTTTCTTAAGTGGCGATAATCTATGTTAGTACCTACAGATCTTGCTTGTTTTATCAACTAAACTCTTAAAAATATCTAATATATTACATCTGTAAAATTTTGCTCATTTCTTGTACCTCGTAAGACTATTCACCCACTGACGTACCTAATGCTTCTTACCAATTTTTGACATTGACAGAATTTACTTCACAAAATCAAAAGCTTTAATAGTCATGTGATGGTCAGAAAATGCCAATCGTTCTACCCAAATTACCGTTATTGAATCTTAAACACACACAAGTCTTGAAAAATGTCAATTGCCCACATAAAATCTTAATATTAATTTTGCTTACCCATAATCACATTTCCGGTCAATTACCCACTCTAGTGGAAACCATATTTGTTTAGCCATTTAAGGTCAGCTTCGAATATTAAGACCGGCGGTTGTTTTTTTGTCTCGACCATACTTCCAAGATAGACATTCAAATGAAGTGCTTATAAATTATTTTTAAGTATCACATTTATTTTGATTATACATTTCCTGGGAAATACATTCGCTATAGCATGTGGAACCATCTATAGTTTCCCTTAAACTCCTAACTATAACCAAATGCAACAACAAGAACTAAGTTTAAAAGGTATATTGTCAGAGAACGAACTCTATAGCTATTGTGTCTCTAAGGGGATAGGAAAACAAAGCAACTATTCGGTATAGGTCAGTAAATAGTTATTAGATTCTAAAGCTATCGCGTACAAAAATGAAGATGCTCAGTTTCTCCTCAATGTACATTGCCATCGAGACCTGCACAATAGAAACATAATTTCTAACGATACTATCACTTCGCGTTTTAAGGGAAACTTTTCCATGAGCTCTTCTACTCTGGTCTGAAGGAATATCGATACCTAATATAAGTTTGTCCCATTCCTATAAAAATATCGTTAAATCGGTCGTAAAAATTTATCTCTACACATAGAAAGCTTTTCTAGTACTTTTCGGTTCTGGGCAAACAGCTTATTTGGGAATGAATATTGCCGGAGAGGATTAAAAATATTGTGAATCAATTTCAGACTTTTTGCAAGATTTTGTGAGAAAGTAACTCATTAATATAAACAGATACTGTATGACTGCAAGAAAATCAATTTTAAAATGTAATATTTATGTGCAGGGTGGACCAAATACTAGTTTCTTTTTAAAAATGCAATAAAATGAACAAGATTAAATTTTTTCTATATATTATGGCTTTATTAGTAAGAGCAAACACTCCCATTGATTAGGGAACGCAACGTCGTTCAAGTGGCTACCTCTCGGCCAGCTTGGAAGAAGCGCATTCTGTCACTCCATTTTCCCAAGACCTTGTTGATGGTTCCGGGCTGTAACTCACGGATTGCTTAGATGATATTGGCCTTAAGTGCTTGAATTGTTTCCGGATTGTTGGTATAACCCTTGAAGGTTCCCCACAAACACAAGTCCGAAGGTTTCAAATTGCAGTTCCAAGGTGGCCAATTGACCTCGATATGATGTCTGATAATACGAGTTGGGAGTTTGGTGAGCAAAAGATTGATTGTGGCATGGGCTGTGACGCTATGAGGCATGGTGCGCAATTCTGCATGAACCAGAGGTCACCCAAATCCATGTCTTCAATTCCAGCTAAAAAAAAAGTCGGTTAACATGGCTCTGTAACGCCCACAGTTGACCAAAACGTTATTCCCAGCCGCATTCTCGGAGAAAAATGGTCCAATGATGCCACCACTCCACAATTCGCACCAAACTGGCACTTTCTGTGAATGCATTGGCTTCTGGGCAATAGCGAGCAGATGCGGCAGTTTTGTTTGTTAACGTAGCCGCTGAGATGAAAATGTGCCTCGTCGGAAAAGATGATCGTTCTTTAATTCAAGCTGCTCTAAGGTCATAACTGCGAAGCGATAACGAGACAGATTGTCATGCACCTTCAACTGCTAGGTAAATTGGACCTTGTAAGCGAATAATCCGAGATCTTTGTGCAGAATTCTCCTCAGGCTAGTGCGTGAAATGTTGAGCTATTGAGATCGATGGCGAGTTGTTCGTGAATTGAGTCCCACACTCTCAGCTAAAACAGCCACATTCTCGTCTATGCACACCGTACGACGACGCACATTGGGACCCATTGTATGGAGAGCGTACTCAAAATGCAAAATTGAGATTAACGGTTTCTTCCAAAAAAAAATATTTTGTTGCAAAGTTGACATAATTATCTCTCAACTGGTAAAATTTTGATGGTCGGAGAGGCGTAGGTTAAAAGAAAATAAATGGTAAAAGTTGTGCTTTACGTAAATAGGAGTTTCTGTTGTGATTTAGTCGGTCAATTTAAAGTAAAAAAAAATTTGTTTGGCTGTGAATTCCATAAAGTATTAATGTGTTATCGATTAATCAAGGTCGGTAGATAGTAAAAACGTGTTTTAATCAGGATCAAAAATAAAACTCACGGAAATATAAACAAAGAAGTGAAAAAATGCATAAAATGTTTAAACACATTTTTTTCCAAATTGCAACAGAGGCTTTCACTTCTGGCTTATGTTTCTACTAAATATATTATAAAACTACATTTATTTAGTTTTTAAAGCCGATTTGGAAGAAATGAAATGTTGACTTACCGCACGGATCCTATTGAAGTTGTACGTCAAATCTTAACGAGGAAATACATCTTAAAATGAATTACTTGCATTCAAAATAAATTTGTAAGACACAGCTCAAAACAAAAAGTTATTAAAGCGACTGCTTAACTATTCTTTCGTATGCTTCACAAGTGGATATGTTAATTTGGACTTCGTGGACAAGTTTCAACGTTGCTGCATAAAATGCATCTTTAGATCCATGTTGAAACAGGCTTACCGCACCCTTTACCTTGGAAGCGTTAAAAACGCATATAATTTATATTCTTAAAGTCTTGGAAATAAGAGAGGATCATCTGCCGAAGATTGTCTAAAGGCATATGCTAGAAAGAAATGGCAGGAGCTTGCAAGTAACTGTATAATTATTATAATCTTGATGGTAACACATATTTTCTGAACGGAAACAAAACTGAGATGATACGAACCATATCGAAGGGCACGGTAGTGCCCAGCTAATTTCTGGCACTGCACCCTTTTTACAGAAAAAAACTCAGGCGATATTTGACCCCTCCCTATCTTCAGTACCAATGAAATCAGAAACTTAAAATTCCGAATATTTGCTAAGCTAGTCAAGCACAGACGGTTCCTGAGATATAAGGCTTCAAAAATCACAAAAACCATAACTGACTGCCTGACTGACAGATCTTCAAAATTATGGAGCACTTCCCGACGTGGTAGAATCTTATAATTTTGCACAACGGTAGGTCTTGTCATGCAAGCAGAGACAAACATTTGAGGTTTTCCATTCAGGGGGCGTGGTATCCGCCCACTTCCTCAGAACTGATGTAAATTATATGGCACACTTCCGATTTTTTAGTCAGTAATCATTAAATAATAAAATTTCTCTATTAGATTGTAGCTGTTTCACTATTATTTTACTTTAAATAATCGGTATTAAACCTTAATTAAGTAAGAACTTGGCTTACTTTTAGATCTCAGTACTTTTAAAAGCTGACTTGTTACACAAAGGTTTTTGTATAGAAAAATATGGCTCTTTTTCTAGCATTTATGTTTTTGGTCTGATTTTTTTTAAAAGATGAATTGATAAACTTAAACTACGAGCCACATCGACTTGACTCCCAATATCCCAATATTAGCTGTGTAAAATTCCAAAGTGTTAATGTAATTTCAATAGTGAAAAAAACGCTTAATCAACTTGATCTGCATTTTCATGAATACTTTAACTTCAGCTTAAAAACGAGATACAAATCTTTCGAACACAACCGTGAAAGTTAATTCAACAAGTAGTAAGTAGGAATAAACTGATAAAAATTTTAGAGTGAATAAAGCGTTATTTTGATGCTTGTATTACTGCGCTAGTTATAGATTATCAATAAAGCATGGTTAATGTGTGATCTCTGCAACCGGAAAGAGAGATAAGGCCGTTTTAATATAATTTCGGCAGCCCAAGTATGTATTTTGGAATGAGGACACTCCAAAGGAGGATCTGATGAAGATTTTGAATGATGAATACAAATTGAACATTCTGTATAGATATTTCACAAGTGCCCTCGATCATTGGAAAAAGACTTTATGTCTTGATCATAATTAAAATCCCCGACTGGGTCGCATGAACTTGCTTTTATGTAACAGACAAAGAATTTTATTTAATGAATGTTATCATAGAAAACTGTTCATAAAATTTATTTTTACTTGCGACTTATAGATAGGTACCATAAGACAAGTTATGCATTCGAAAAACAAATCATTACGATGATAGTGAAGACCAAAGAAGTGCGTTTTGCAATTCTGTCTGTCTTTTTTTTCGACGACATCGACAGCCTAAGCGGCTCGGCCAATTTTCTTCAAATTCGTTTTTAATTTTTTTTCCCCACACGTCTTTTACTTTTTTTTAAGAACAAAAATAACGGTATCTGCATATTCAAATTTTCAATTTTTTGTTTTTTTTTTGATTTTTAAAAAATATTTCAAATTTTTCTTTGGAAACTCAATATTTCGAAAACCCCATGCTCGATTTTATTCAAACTTGATAAATAAAAGTTTCGTAATATGTATAATCTACAAGATTTCAGAAAAAAAAAGGTTTACCTAAGAATAACGGTACCAATACAAATGTTAAAAAATAGTTTTCGAAAATCGTATTTTTCTCGATTACGCCAACGTCGAGAATTTTGATACTTTTTTTTTTCTTTCGATTAATTCACATGATCTATAATTTAATAAAAATAAAATGCACGACTGGATCACACGAACTTGCTCTTATGTAAAAGTACTTTGGAATTTAAGATACATTTTATAATTATAAAACATGAATTTAAAATGAAATTGCCGTCTGATTTCTAGAAAAGTATGAATTTATGCAAACAAACTTCAAAAAATAGTTTTACGAGTATTATTAAATAAATAAATTTTTTATATAAGAAATTTCTTTAAAATTTTTCAAGAAAAAAATGTGGGATGCGAATTTTAAGTATTTAATAATATTGATTTTTGGAAATAATTTCAAAAAATAATCAAAAAAAATTTTTTTCAAAAAAACCCAACAAATAATTTTTCGAATATTTTTATATACAATATTATTTTAAACTGAGGGGGACTCCTGCTGAAAATTTTTGGTTAAAATTGTTAGAGCCGTTAATGAGAAAGTCGAAAATCGAAAAAACGGTTCTATGACAGGTACCGTTAATAACATTTTGCCCCAAATTTTTTTTTTACCAAAACGTAGTCCATGTCCATAATATCACACCTAATTTTTTTTATCAAAATCGTTAGAGCCGTTTTCGAGATAAATAAGATTTTGTATTACGGGTGTATGGGGGGTACCGTTAGTCTTAGAGCTAAAAAAAAAATTTCAATTTCCCCTCTAGGGAATCACCGATGAGCCATAACTACCGAGTTTGAAGAAAATAGGTCCAGTGGCTTAGGCTCTAGATCGAGGTACAGACATACAGACAGACATACAGACATACAGACATACAGACATACAGACATACAGACATACAGACAGACAGACGGAATTGCCGGACCCACTTTATTCGTCTTCGCTATCATCGTAATGTCAACTTTAATCAAAATCTCGAGTTCGATTTTTTTTCCAAATGCAGAACTTGCCCTATAGTACTCGTACCTATGTACATATATCGCCAGAAAAAAATTAAATTAGGATATTACCACAGATAATAGAGTAACTCTATTATCTGTGATATTACTGACTGTACCTACCATAGAACGATTTTTTCGAATTTTGAAATTCTCATTATCGGCAGAACGGATTTTAATAAATTTTTTTTATAGAAAAGCAGCTAAAAAGTTGAAAAAAAAAAATTGCATTTCAAAACTTGAAAAAAAATATTTTCGAATTTTTGAAAACAAATTTTTTTTTTTTTTGGAAAATTCGATATCTCAAAAACAGCTCAATTTTTTTTTGTAAATTTAATTTTTATTTGAACAATAATAAAATCTTTAGATTGGCGTACACATTTTTTTTCTTAAAAATTTTTTGAAAATTTTTTATATAAAAGCTTATTTTTTTAAGAAAGTACTAAATTTACCACTAATTTTTATTCCTGCATAAACTAATATATGGCATCCTGTACTTAGCTCCAACTACTAAATGAGTTGTTTTAGTCTTTTAAAAAATGAATTGTATGCTTAGGAACAGTTTTTCTCTAATAACATTCATTTTTGAAATTCTTAATCTCTTACATAAGAACAAATTCATGCGACCCAGTCATGCATTTTTTTTTTTCTTTTTTTTTCTAAGACCAAAAATAAGGGTACCTTTCATACGATTTTTTTCGAAATTTTATAAATATTTCATTTTTCTCAAAAACTGTTCGACAGATTTAAAAAAAAGATACAAACAAATTTCATTTGGGTAAAACTAGATAATGGTTGAAAACAAATTTCCGAAAATGGTTATTAATGGTACTCCCCCATTGTTGAAAAACTTTTATCTGTCAACTTTAAAAAAATCTAGTACGGAGTTTTCCAAATATTGAGATTTAAAAAAAAAATAAAACTTTTTTTAAAAATAGAAAATAAATTTTTTTTTTGAAAATTTGAATACACAATTCTGTTAAAAATTTTGGGAACCTTAGCATAAGAAAAAAATGATCAAAATCGGTTGTACCGTTTTTGAACAAATCAAAAACAAAAACAAATGGTTGTAGGGGGTACGATTAATAACCATTTTTCAGAAAAAAATTTCAACCGTTACCTGACTGTAACTGAATGAAATTTTTTGAATTTATTTATAAGGACTCAAAAAAAAAAATCTTATGGCAGGTAAGGTTATTTTTGCTCTTAAGAAAAAAAAAGAGAAAAACATGTGGGGGGAAATTTTAAAATGATATCTACCAAGCTTAAATAAAAAGGCCTAGCCGTTTAGGCTGTAGTCAAACAGACAAACGGACAGAATTGTAAGACCGACATTTGTTCATGTTCTCTATCATCCTTATACAATTTGATAAAAAGTCTTTAAATCTAAAACTAACGCTTTCCGAACTTACAAAAATCAAATACAGTACGAACTCGGTTAACGCAACCTTCGATTCGCTCAACTCCTCGATTTTCGCAACACGAAAATTGAAGCACATCTTTACTCTACTACTACTGCTACTTTTGGAAAATGTTACATCAATTAATGCAACTTCTTGTGTTTATACATCTGTTCACTAAAATCAAAACATCAAACCAACAAAAACGATTTGTTTGGTTTCAATAATGTTGTTTTATAACATTTCCGTTATCTCTAAAAAAAAATAAGCCATTACGACTATAATTTTGTATTAAAAAAAAATATAACCCAGTAAGTGCAACAACCTCGGTTATTGCAACTGCCTTAATTTCTATTAGTTGCGTAAATCGAGTTTGTACTGTAGGTATAGACATATAATGATACAGATAGTTACAGAGAAGAGTGGAAAATGCCAAGGAACTAGACATTTTTTAATCCTTTCTTACATATTTTCCCCTGATACCGTATAACCTGATTTGTGAGTAAGCTGCCTCCCCGGTTTCGTGAAATAAAAATTAAATAGTAAGTTATCTACATTTCTTTATGTCAAAATAAATTCTCCTCTGACTTTCTTTCTATCTCCTAAGATCTAACTTACAGTACAGTTAAATTCAGGTTTTTTTTTTCAAAAACCAAGCCTTGACCTTTGGCTTTGAAATCAGAATCCTTTCTATCAGTGGTTTCAATTTGCACCGGGATATATGGGTAAACATACCTGAAACTCAATGTAGCCAAAACGATTCGATCAAATTTACTTAAAAATTCTGTTCCTTTTCCCTTTACGCTTCGTCTGTTGGCAAAAAAAGATTAAGGCTAAGTAAATACAAATGCAATCTATGTAGGTACGTTTATCCACTAGCACTAGTACCAACACTAGAGCTACTACCTTATGGGGCATCATATAGGGGGAATCCTTCCGGAATTGGATCATCAATTTGCTGTGACATTCACGCACACACACACACACACACAAATTCTACGTTCAAAATGCAAACGTCCTTGGATTGCTCCACGACGCCAGATAAAATATTGAATGTAGTTAAGAGGCGAACACATCCAGCAGCTCCTGTCCCCCACATCATACTTCGATACGAAGTCCTCCATTGATAATTCCACTGAGCACTTTTGTGCATTTCGTATACATAAACCAAAAACGAAAGACACTGCAAAAGGTACCAAAGTAGCATCAGGTAAAACTTGCAAAAAGCTTGTAGAATCGAATCCTTAACCAGCTCTGACAGTGCTCCACCATGTAGACGTAGAGCAAGAGCAGCTAACAAAAAACCTGAGACACATGCCAATGTAATTCGAATTTCGAATGCCTTACCCCATGAATACTAGATATATCTACCTGAGGCAGCGGATTTTTGGCTTGGGGATTATATTGACCGAGTTCTGATGGAGACGTGGTTTTCGGGACAGACATTCGTTTTTGTTTGTATATTTTCTTTTTCATTACTCGCAATCCGCGTATCCCCTATGGAATTGCTCTCTGTGATGAGGATATCGAGAGTACCAATGGTTAACCTTTCGAGGCACGGATTCCAGTCCTTTAGAAGGAACGTACGATATCACAGTGGGACTGAGTAGCAATGAGAATGAGAAATGCATCGCATAGATGTATGTATCTACGAACGTTCCTCTTCGCCTTTGCTTTGGTTTTGTCAAAGTGCTCTGTGCAGTATTCGAAACGTGCTGGGAGAACACAAATTTATGTGTGTTAGCATTTTTCTTTTAAACGTGGGCTGCCTGAAATATAGATTGTAGGTTGATTTTTTTTCGATTTCGGCTGTTGCCTGGAAATTCCATACCCACCATAGCTTCCTGTCACATGTGTCCTATGGGAAGAGGTGACAAAACCGAATGCAATTGGATATACGTTTTGGGTTGAAGGATTGCTGGATTAAACCGTCGGATGATAGAAGTAAGTACCTTAGCTGAATTCATGCGGGTGGACTCGAACAAACCGAGAAAATAAAAAGGTTTGTGGCTTATGGAATCGAGCTGGGTTTATAGGTACCTTCTGAAGAGGAAGAAAAAGAATCTCAAATTGCAGGCCAATTTGACAGATTGACATCTAATCGAAGTGTAATTTTGAAGTCCAAACAATGAAGCAGATGCACGTTTTGGGTATTTGTTTGGTCATTTATATTTGAGTGGAACGATTTTCTATGACAGCTCTTTATGGGTAAGGTATACCTCTGTGTGCAGTGAGAAGAAGGGCCGGAACTATGGAACTAAAAACAAAAATTGATGTGATTTGTATTTTTGTTTTTGATCTTTTACTTGGTCAAATGTGAAAACATTATACATTCGTGTGTTTTGGGCAAGATGTGACAAAGGGATATGTAGGACTGTTAAATATATGGGGGGTATTTAAATTCCCTCTGGGATGTTAAGGTGCAATAGAGACTCAATTCAATACACTGTAATAAGGCCCACTTTTGGAAGAAAGCTGTTACGCGCCCTATAAAGCACTGGTTTTGTGTAAATAATATATGGATAAGAGTTTTGATCTATCTTGTCAATATGGTAACGAAGAAGTTCAACTGAGTGAGTTTTGTCATTCTTTCAGGCTGTGCGTTTGGTAAACAGCATTTTTATCTGAGGAGGAGTTCTATTTTTTTTAATTGATTATACGAATAATAAATATGTATGTTTTTTTCGTTTTTAGCAAAAGATGCTCATAACATATGATTTTTGTAAGTTTTGTAGTTTTTGATTTTTTATTTTTTATGAAGAAATAAAATGCACAATCGGATCTTACAAACTTGCTCATATCTTTAAAAGGCTTATGATTAGAAGCACAACATTAGTTATTAAAACTAAAAAAAAAAAAATTCTATGCACCCAATTTAAGTTTTTACTAAAGGGCAAATTAAAATGTAAAAGAAAAACTTACTGACATATTTATAGAAATCAAATTTTCAAAAAAAAAAAAAACAAAAACAATTTGAATTTTTTTTAAAAAAAGTTTCGGGGAGAGTACGATAACTTGGCCGCCAAGATTTGATAACGGGTTTTTGTAGGGGAGTCAAAAACAAGCACTTTTTACTATGGGAGGGGGGTGTCTATCTCCCCCCGTTTAGGAGGTAGGGGCACTTTTAGAAAAAATGGTTTAAATTGAAAAAAAAATATTAAAAAACTACGGCAACATCTACAATAAAGTGCTATACTGCGTTTGAGAGCCAGAAGATTGTTCTATAATCCTGCATTTAAATTTTAGTACTCATATCAATAGTTTTTGAGAAATTCGCATTTAGCCATCGTCCGTAGTATAACTGTCGATTTCGTTGAGTTACTCTTTTATGGTGGGAAGCCGAGGATGTTTTGGCGGTAAAACACTTTCTAAATTTTCGCTCTGAAGGGTGGGAGGATCGATGTCTTTTAACTGTAAACCCTCACATATATCACCATCGGTATAACAAGGGTAAACTTTTTTTACATCTGATAAAAACTCTATTATTTGCGAACCCCAGTCGTCCTTATGTTTCCTTTCTAGGCAGTATTTGCGATAGAAAAATAGTGCCATGTATTGGTGAACATGGTCAGAAGTTTGTTTTGGTTTTCAAGATCGTTTATTGTATTTTATATGTATTTAGTGGACATTGGATAAATAGAATAAATTTGAATTTTTTTAAATACAGATTCTGTGAATGCAAAAGAAACTTTGCATGCACCCAACCTCGCACCTACCCCAAATCCTATAGTGTGCCCAAGCAGGGGGGTTGCAGCATGCCCCCCCATACATACTTTACTGTTTATATATTGTAATGTTGGAAGCTAGCACTGATTTATTTATGTAAGGAAGCAAAAAATATCAAACATTTTGTAGAAAAGTAGTTTTAGTTATTTTCGATTTTCTCAAAAACCAAAAGACATAGAACCATGTAGTTTTTTGTGTTCGATTAAGAACTGATAGATACATGAAACACATGTAAGCTAATTTACAATTTCATTTCACAATTTTGAAAACAACCGGTCTAAACTTTTTTTTTCACGTTTTTTTTTATCAAAATTTGGACTTTAAATGCGAATTTCTCAAAAACTATTGATATGAGTACTAAAATTTAAATGCAGGATTATAGAACAATCTTCTGGCTTTGAAACGCAGTATAGCACTTTATTGTAAGTGTTGCCGTTGTTTTTTAATATTTTTTTTTTTCAATTTAAACCATTTTTTCTAAAAGTGCCCCTGCCTCCTAAACGGGGGGTGATAGACCCCCCCCCCCTCCTATAGTAAAAAGTGCTTATTTTTGACCCCTCTACAAAAATCCGTCATCAAATCTTGGCGGCCAAGTTATCGTACTCGTGCCAAAATTTCAATATGCAATGTTTTTCAAAGATCTTGGAACATTTTGTGTACAAATTTTTATTTAAATTTGTTATGCCGATAATGAAAAAACAAGAATCAATAAAACTGTTCTATCAGGTACTGTCAGCAATACCTCAATATTCAAGCTTTTTTTTATTGAATTATAGTTCTGAAATATTAAGCGGAACAGACAAAATTGTATAAAAATTCTCGTTTTCGAAAAAATACGATTTTCGAAAACTATTTCTTAACATTTGTATGGTGGGTATTGATATTTTTAGATAAAATAAGTTTTTTCCCACATAATGTACATTGTAAAAAGAAACTGTTAATTGTCAAGACTTAAGAAAATCAAGCTTGTAGTTTTTAAAATAAAGAGTTCTTAAAGAAAAATTCAGACAAATGGATAAAAATATATTATTATTTAGGTATTAGTAGGATACTACTTAGCAATTTGATAACTTTAACGTAGGTTACTAACTCGTTCTTAATTTTAAACATTTTCTAACCGGTATCGTACCTAAATCCATCCAAGGTAAAATATTTTACAAGGTTTGGTTCTCCAAATATTAGTATCCAAAGCGATTTTACTGATTTTTGAAAAAATTATGGAAACCTTTTAGGTTCAGTAACAGTTCGTTCGTTCGTTCAAGAAACTAAGTAAAAAGGCCTTTTTTGACGTTTGTCAATATCAAAGAGTTATGTTAAGTTAGTACGATACTTGTTGATGCCATATATAATAATAATAATAAAATAAATAAATAATAATTAATAAAATCATTTTAATTGCTTGAAATTGTAATTTAAAATCATAAGGATTATTAGTCGTTGAGATCTCTATACATTGTACCACACGTAGTTGCAGCAAGTTATTTTAAATATTAAAACTTATATACGAAAGTTAAACAGTTAATTTTTATATGGTATTTTTATTTGATTAGAAATTTATATATAAATATAATACACAGAGTGACCCTTAATTCGTGCATAATACTCGTATCTTAGGTCCAGAAAATGCGCGTAATAAACATACCGTTTTACTTTTCACTTGCGATATAGGTACTATAGGGCAAGTTCTGCATTTGGAAAAAAAATCGAACTCGAGATTTTGATCAAAGTTGACATTACGATGATAACGAAGACGAAAAAAGTGGGTCCGACAATTCCGTCTGCCTGTCTGTCTGTCTGTATGTCTGTATGTCTGTATGTCTGTACCTCGAACTACAGCCTAAACTACCGGAGGTATTTTCTTCGAACTCCGTAGTTAAGGGTCTTCGGTGATTCCCTAGAGGAAAAATTGAAATTTTTTTTTTTAGGTCCAAAACAAAGGGTACCCCCATACACCCGTAATTCAAAATCTTATTTATCTCGAAAACGGCTTTAACGATTTTGATAAAAAAAATTAGGTGTGATATTATGGATATGAACTATATTTTGGTGAAAACAAAATTTGGGGGGAAATGTTATTAGGGGTACCTGTCATAGAACGGTTTTTTTTGATTTTCGAATTTCTCACCAACGGCTCTAACGATTTTCACAAAAAATTGTATACAGGAGCTGCTTTGCATTTAAAAAAATAAAAAGTAAAAATTTTTTCGAAAAAATAGTTTTTGGATTTTTAAAAAAATAATACAATTTTTTTTTGAAAATTCAATATCTTGAAAACCGATACACGATTAAATTTTTAAATTGCGTTTTAAAATGTATTTTATTAAATACTAATAATTTGCATATCAATTTTTTTTATAAAAAATTTAAGTAAAATTTAGTACACAAAAAACATGTTTCGGTGTGTCTGTATGTCTGTACCTCTCACTACCACCTAAACCACTGGACCTATTTCTTTCAATCTCGGTAGTTAAGAGTCTTCGGTGATTCCCTAGAGGAAAAATTGAAATTTTTTTTTTAGCTCCAAAACTAACGGTACCCCCCATACACCCGTAATGCAAAATCTTATTTATCTCGAAAACGGCTCTAACGATTTTAATAAAAAAAAAATTAGGTGTGATATTATGGACATGGACTACATTTTGGTCAAAAAAAAATTTGGGGCAAAATGTTATTAGGGGTACCTGCCATAGACCCGTTTTTTTAATTTTCGACTTTCTCATTAACGGCTCTAAGGATTTTATCCCAAAATTTTTAGCAGGAGTCCCCTTAAGTTTAAAATAATATTGTATATAAAAATATTCGAAAAAATATTTATTGGTTTTTTTTGAAAAAAATTTTAAATCAATATCTTCAAAACCTATGAACGATTATTTTTTGAAATTATTTCCTAAACCCAATATTATTAAATAATTAAAATCCGCATCCCACATTTTTTTCTTGAAAAATTTTAGAGAAATTTCTTATATAAAAAAATTTATTTAATAATAAAACGATTTTTTAAGGTTTATTTGCATAAATTCATACTTTGCCGGAAACCAGACGGCAATTTTATGCAGTTGAACATTATTATCTCATTAAATCCATGTTTTATATTTATAAAATGTATTTTAAATTCCAAAGTACTTTTACATAAGAGCAAGTTCGTGCGATCCAGTCGTGCATTTTTTTTTTTTTTTATTTGAATGAACGTAACAATAATAAAAATAAAACTTAATCACAAGTTTGTGGAAAAACCCATAGATTTTATAATACTTCAGAAAACTTGAAACATATGAAATTATAAAAAAAAAATTGTTTTTTGCTTTTTGGTTATTTGTTTTGTTAAAAAATGGGTTTTCTGATTTTGGACATGTTTCTAACAACAGTTGACAGTAAGAGTAGTTTTCTAACAATTTTGTAATGTGTTTTAAAATAGCATAGCGGTTTTAAAACCTACTCGTTTATTTGAGTACCTGTCAAAACCTTCAGTTTGGTTTCTGATTCCTTAAAAAATCTCAAAAAGAGTAAGGTTTGGGCTATGAAGACCTATTTGGAAAATCTACCTTACAAAAATGGTATTAGTAATTAAAAATGGATTAAAAAACGAAATGTATTCATCAGTTTAATTTTTAACGCCAAGACAACAGTTGTTTAGAAACGTTGTTTGAAATTTTTACATTTACAAACCAAGAATACGCTTTTAGTTAATGGGCTGTGCAATGGAACTTTAGCTAGACCGCGACGAAGATACCAGGAACTTTATTCAAACCAACGACTTCCTAGCTTAGTAGTATTTGGAAATACATACGGAGTAGGCGTAATTGGAAACAAATTAATCTATTGGAGGACATTACACTTATGCAACTAGCTTCATCATATTTTCAACGGGATGAGGCACTAGCCCACTGTGGTCGTGAGGTTAAGAATTGATGAAGAGTACGGCACTCGAGAGAAAGGAAGAAATGCACCGTTTCACTGTCCTGCAAGATTTCCTGACCTTACATTATTGTATTTCTTTGTTTTGGGAAGAACAACAAACTTGTTGTTTTTTTAACCAAATTAGCAAATTAAGCTAAATTAAAAGACCGTATTCTCGAACCGATATCAGAAGCTATTATCAATAAATAAAAAAAACGGGCTCTAGTATGCATACCAAACCAAAAAGGACACTTTGAACACATGTTATAAATGTTTTAGTTAGTATACACATAAAATAAGAAATATCTAAGCCCACACAAAATCATTTTTATTCATAGAGCCTATGGAGCTTAAAGCAAAAAAATCATATTTTTTTAATTTTACATGTCTCAGGTTTTCCCAAATATTATATAAAATCTGTGGGTCTCTCGGCAAACTTGTGATTCAGTTTTATTTTTATTACTGTTAAATTAATTCGAAAAAAAAATAGTAAAACGGTATGTTTATTTGTAGGAAACCTTGAATAATAATAACAAAACTAATAATAACAGATAAACATAATATAGACCTATTTACTGACCCAGACTGTTACCAGAACAAAATAATACCATTACATAATAACCAACTCTATAAAAAAAAATATAAACTAACATTTCATCGATCAGCCCATAGAATCTACAGTTGGGTTAGCTAGACCACCCGATAAAACTTCCGCTAGCTAACCATGATCTAATGGACCGTAGCCGAAAAAAAAAGGAAAGAAGTAAAAAGAGGCGGAGCCTATCCTTGGCTAAGAAAATAATTAATTTTTCTAGGCAAGGATAGTCAGTTGGTAAAACAATTTAATACGGGCGAGACGAAAAAGAAAGTTACAGCAATTAAACATAATAAGAACAAAAAAAAATATATACATACGGTTTTCCTACGAGTTATAGGGAATTAAATAAGACGATAATTGTGGTGACTGTGCCAATAAAAAAAAAATAACAAAAAAAACTAAACTAATGAAATGTGCATAAAATACAAAAAAAAACTAAAGGAAATATAATAAAAAAAAAAAACAAAAAAAACAAATTTAATGAAATGTGCATAAAAGAAAAAAAAATAAAATGCACGACTGGATCGCACGAACTTGCTCTTATGTAAAAGTACTTTGGAATTTAAGATACATTTTATAAATATAAAACATGGATTTAATGAGATAATAATGTTCAAATGCATAAAATTGCCGTCTGGTTTCCGGAAAAGTATGAATTTATGCAAATAAACCTTAAAAAATCATTTTATTATTAAATAAATTTTTTATATAAGAAATTTCTCTAAAATTTTTCAAGAAAAAAATGTGGGATGCGAATTTTAAGTATTTAATAATATTGGTTTTAGGAAATAATTTCAAAAAATAATCATTCATAGGTTTTGAAGATATTGATTTAAAAAATTTTTTTTTTTTTTTTAAAAACCCAATAAATGTTTTTTCGAATATTTTTATATACAATATTATTTTAAACTTAAGGGGACTACTGCTAAAAATTTTGGGTTAAAATCCTTAGAGCCGTTAATGAGAAAGTCGAAAATCAAAAAAACGGGTCTATGGCAGGTACCCCTAATAACATTTTGCCCCAAAATTTTTTTTGACCAAAATGTAGTCCATATCCATAATATCACACTTAATTTTTTTTATCAAAATCGTTAGAGCCGTTTTCGAGATAAATAAGATTTTGCATTACGGGTGTATGGGGGGTACCCTTAGTTTTGGAGCTAAAAAAAAAATTTCAATTTTTCCTCTAGGGAATCACCGAAGACCCTTAACTACCGAGTTTGAAAGAAATAGGTCCAAGGGTTTAGGCTGTAGTGAGAGGTACAGACATACAGACACACTGAAACATGTTTTTTGTGTACTAAATTTTCTTTAAAATTTTTATAAAAAAAATTGATATGCAAATTGTTAGTATTTAATAAAATACATTTTAAAACGTAATTTAAAAATTTAATCGTGTATCGGTTTTCAAGATATTGAATTTTCAAAAAAAAAATTGTATTATTTTTTTAAAAATCCAAAAACTATTTTTTCGAAAAATTTTTTAGTTTATATTTTTTTAAATGTAAAGCAGCTCCTGCATAAAAATTTTGGTTAAAATCGTTGGAGCCTTTGGTGAGAAATTCGAAAATCAAAAAAACCGTTCTATGACAGGTACCCCTAATAACATTTCCCCCCAAATTTTTTTTTCACCAAAATATAGTCCATGTCCATAATATCACACTTAATTTTTTTTATCAAAATCGTTAGAGCCGTTTTCGAGATAAATAAGATTTTGCATTACGGGTGTATGGGGGGTACCCTTAGTTTTGGAGCGAAAAAAAAAATTTCAATTTTTCCTCTAGGGAATCACTGAAGACCCTTAACTACCGAGATTGAAAGAAATAGGTCCAAGGGTTTAGGCTGCAGTTCGAGGTACAGACATACAGACACACTGAAACATGTTTTTTGTGTACTAAATTTTCCTTAAAATTTTTATAAAAAAAATTGATATGCAAATTGTTAGCATTTAATTAAATACATTTTAAAACGTAATTTAAAAATTTAATCGTGTATCGGTTTTCAAGATATTGAATTTTCAAAAAAAAAATTGTATTATTTTTTTAAAAATCCAAAAACTATTTTTTCGAAAAAAAATTTAGTTTATATTTTTTCAAATGCAAAGCAGCTCCTGCATAAAAATTTTGGTTAAAATCGTTAGAGCCGTTGGTGAGAAATTCGAAAATCAAAAAAACTGTTCTATGACAGGTACCCCTAATAACATTTCCCCCCAAATTTTTTTTTCACCAAAATATAGTCTATGTCCATAATATCACACCTAATTTTTTTTATCAAAATCGTTAGAGCCGTTTTCGAGATAAATAAGATTTTGCATTACGGGTGTATGGGGGGTACCCTTAGTTTTGGAGCTAAAAAAAAAATTTAAATTTTTCCTCTAGGGAATCACCGAAGACCCTTAACTACCGAGTTTGAAGAAAATACGTCCGGTAGTTTAGGCTGTAGTTCGAGGTACAGACATACAGACATACAGACATACAGACATACAGACATACAGACATACAGACATACAGACATACAGACATACAGACATACAGACATACAGACAGACAGACGGAATTGTCAGACCCACTTTTTTCGTCTTCGCTATCATCGTAATGTCAACTTTGATCAAAATCTCGAGTTCGATTTTTTTTCCAAATGCAGAACTTGCCCTATAGTACCTATATCGCAAGTAAAAAGAGAAAAAAAGAAAGAGTGTAATACATACATTGTGCTGTAACGAAACAAACATTATTTTTAACAGAAGGTTCTACAAAAATAAGAAAAGACAACAACAAAAACCAGTTAAAAAAAACTCACTATGGCTTAATTTTAAAACGGGCAAAGGAACTATATAAAGTGATAACATACCTACCTACCAGCAAGTGCCGCAAACCATCATCATCCTATACATCATCATCATCATTAACCTCATCATCATTAACCTCATCATCATCTTTAATATCAGCATCATCAAAATCATCATCATCAACCTTCAATTTTTTCCCCAAGAAAAAGTAAAAGTGTCCAGTGTAGTGATTCCCCTCCCCCTACATATACTTACCTTCCAATACCTACCCTATACTTACCAAGATCCTAGTGTAATTTTTTTTTCTCTCTATCCCAGTATCCGCGTATGTGAATTCGTTTTGTTGATAAATTGGTGTTTAATTATAAGTGTATTATATTATAAGATGTTATAAAAAAAAGGGTAAAGTAACATAAAAAAATAAATTCGGGTGCTACAGAAAAAAAATATATATTCAATAATTACTCAAGCAAAAGAAGGAAAAAAAAAAAAGAGAACAAAATATCCATTATTTTTTTTAAATTTCGATTGCAGAACCAAGGTGGTGCACTACAGTGGGAGCAGAAGAAAATTTATTTGGAACAAAGTAAGTGTTTTATGGTTTTTTTTATGATTTCATAAACTTTTGTTTTATTTTTTTTTCTTCCTTTTTTCGCGTTACTTTCTCGGTTTATTGGAATTTTAACAACTTCAAACATCCATTTTGTAATATTTGAATTTTTGTTGGGTTTAAATTAGATTTTTTTTGGATTAAATGATTATAAAGAATAAAACAAATTTGAATACCGATTAGAGGTAAAAAAAACAAAGTAATACTCACCTGAAAATCCTTACCTAAAGAAAGAGAAAATGTAAATATGTAAATCAAAAAATATACCTACATGAGAACAAAATTTTAATTAATATACTTACCTGATTATGATATGTTATCTATTTACCTATAAAGAAAAAAAAAAACAATTATTGAATACTTACCCCTTTATTTAAATACGTACCCATATACCTATTTAATATTATAGGAATTCTAGTATTAAGATTTACACTTACTCTGGTAATAAACCCAATGGTTTTTTATAACGTTTTTTCAAAAACATTGTTTTTTTTTGAATGAGTGTTCGATATCGGGAAGGCGATTTTTTTTTCTTTTTTTTTTAAATTTTCTTTGGGTCCCTAATTAGGATGTCCGATTAGGAAGCCAAGGACCGAGGTGGAGGTGACAGACATGAGGTAAGGTGCGATTAGTGAAACCAACGTTGAGTTAGGGGCTACTGCTTAAAACGGAGGTTGCAGTCGCCATGGTGGTATCCGGCGGATACAAGGGTGGGCAAAACCTCCGAGGGTCAACTCCATCAAAGACCCTCCCCCTCTATAGGAATCACTACCCCATGCGTGGATGAATTCGGGTCACCATTCTTTCGTTGATTTTTCATACATTCCGGCATGAAGTCGTAACCCCGTCCAGTACTGCGGTAGCAAGAACCCCCCCATCGGCGAGCTAGGTCGTGTATATGCAAGCATGCCATGCTACTGTGGACTGGACACCCTTTCCATCCTGCTTCCAGGATCAGCCTCTGGGCCCTGTAACTAGGGGGTGTAATGGTGGTAAGGGAAGGAGAGGTCAAGACCTGAGTAGGGTTCGTTACATATTAAGCATTTTCTGGAGAAAATTGGGCCCAAAGTCAAAAGATTATCATGAGCAGAAAAAACGGTACATGCTAGAAGCTGGATATCTCAAGACGCAATTTTAAAGGCTATTATTTGTTCTAAAAAAAAAGTCTAAATGAAGTTTTTATCATTAGTATTAGCTGCGCAGTTACCGTTAACATGGGTCAGGGTCAGGGATGGAAAATGAAATTTTTCAATTGTACTGAAACCTGGAATAAAATTGTACTGAAATGATGTCAATTGTAGCGAAAACGAATTTTGTATAAAAAAAAATCAATGATTCAACTATTTAAAAGTTTTCCAAAGTATTTTATTTAAAAAAAATCAAAGCATAAATGGTTGGCTTGTCCTCTTATAAAAAATATAAATAAATATAAATAGCTCCACAGAAAAAATACTGGCGCAAAATTTTAGTTGAATTATTACGATGTTAAAGCTTTTTTAGTATGAAACTAAGTTAAAATAAAGATTTTGCAAATTTTAATAATATAGCGTCATACTTTCTCTACCCTTTTATTAAAGTTAAAACCACCGAACACCTATTTTATTTTTTTAGTATCATGCTATTTGCAAAAGCCACAAAATGTATGTTTACTTAGTTTTTTGCAAGAGCTGTCATTGGTTTAGGTGTGTTCAGAAGCAATTTATTAAGGAAATTGGCTTAGTACGATACTAGTTAGAAAATGTTTAAAATTAAGAAGGAGTTACTAAACTACTTTAAAGTTAGCAAATTATTAAGTAGTACTAATATCTACCTTAATAATAGGCTGTTTAAAATTTTGCGCCACTATCTTCATTTTAAAAGTGCATAACTATATTGTATTGTATTGTAATGACGAAACTAAATCTTTTACTTGTCCATTTTTGCGGCACCAGCTTATACAAAAAAATTGAAATATAAAACTAAAATTCACAAATTCAATATCTTAAAAAATGCACAGCCGAAAAACCGCAATCACATCCACAAGTTTACATTTTAGTATTTAGTAAACATAACGATGCGATGTCTGAAAAAGAGCTGATCGATAAAGAGCCCGAAAAGCAAGACGCCATCATGAAGTGAAAAGAAAACTGTAATTAAGAGTTATAACTTATAAGGGCTGACAGCTGAGAGTTATTGTTATTGTATGAAAATGAATGCATTCAGGCCAGGATCATGTATTCAATTTAACTTGTAAAATACATAAAATTGGAAATTTTGAAATTGTACTGAATTGAGAAAAATTGTACTTTTGTACTTTACAAACTCAATTGTATCGAATTCGGTACAATTGTACCGAATTTTCCATCCCTGGTCAGGGTACACCAAAAAAGGTCTTTTCGTAAATCCCCGTTATATGGTATAATAATTGATTGAAGATAGGCCCTTACTGTAAAACGATTTTTTTTTTCGAATATACCCAAGAATCACGCACTAAAATATTATGAACGAATTAAGGAAAGGTAGATAGGTAGGTAGGTTGCTTTCACATTACTATTCAAACTTTAAGGAGCCTTAGAATTATAAATTGATCAAAACCAGTTGTACTATTTTTTTTTGTTGAGAAAGTCGAAATCAGAAGAGAGGTACCAATAAAAACCATTTTTTTCCAACCATTATCTAGCTTTTACTGAAATGATTTTTTTTTTTAATTGGCAAGGCCTTGTTGTGAGCGCCCGGTTTGTCTTTTTGTAATTTACACGATAAAATCTGTGAATGAAATAAGTAGACGTGTAAACCCAGTGTAAGCAGGGTAGTAAGATTGAACAGCGCCATCTATGGGTTGGCTATAATAAAGGTCTATCAGAAACTGAAAGTTACAGATGAGGCTTGGTGAAATGTCAGCGACCAATTATCTGTTGGAAAGGAACTAATCCTGTGACGCATAATACGTCATGTGTACGTAGAAGTGATGAGGGTGTATGAGATCGGATGATGCCACCACCGGTTAGAGAGGAGAAATTGCAAAAACAAATGCAATAGTTAGACGAAAACCCCGTTTGACAGCTAAGTCATGTGTTGAAATTTTCTCCACCGGCGAACAAAAAACAACATACTAGTTTGGAAATCGGATGACGTCGTAATTTTTTTGTAAATAAAATTATAAATTATTTAATCAATTTAAAAAGTAAGAAAAGTGATCTTAACTAAATTTTGTCGAATTAAATGTGTCCTGTTTGCTGTTAAATAATTAATTACTTCACCCTTGTAATTTTTTTTAGTTTTAAAAAAATAAAAGAAAATACTTACTGTGTGCTCTGTGCAACAATAATTATTAAATAGATTTTTGTTATCTGGTAGTACAAAATTATTTGGTGAGTTAAAACCTAGAAAAACTTTATTGAGAAAATTAGTGGTGATATATTGCATTATTATACAGGATATAATATATCACACCGTTGCGGATTTTTGGCGGTTCCAGTTGGCCAGCGGACTACTGGGCCGCCACTCAATTTTTTTTTGTCGGTGTTCTAACCAACTTTGATTGCCGGTGCCATATGGAAATAACCTTGTGTCCAGTACTTATTCTTCGTTGGTGTCTTAATCAAAATATTGTGTCCTGAACATATTTATGTGTCCTAAGCTGGTGGCTGGAGGATATTTTTGAGTCCAGATAAGGCACTTTTGTCCAAAATTGTTCCCGTTAACCAGAACCATTGGCCGTCATATGACTTGGCGGAAGAGGGAATTTGTGTATTGTCCCCAGTCAAGGTGCACGAAATTTCGGACTTGAGGATTATTTCTCCGCCAGAATACCCACGCCTTAGGGTATACCAGGTGATCCTAAAAAGATAAGAGAAAATTAAAAATTCAAAGTAAACATAAAATCGTAAAGTGCTTTACGCAATTTTTTTTGCAAATTGTAAATTAAATGATAGAGTTTGACCAAGAACATAAATCAAACATACCGTTCTATGCTTTAAAATCATTGTGTTCCTGTTTTTGTTTGCGGATTAACGAGAGTAAATTGTAAAGTATGAGACGTGAAGTTTTTTCATTGTTGTTAAAAGTTTTGCCAGTAATTTTATTACATAGTTCAGTATAGTGTTATTATCTTTATATTTTTTTTCTATTTTATTACATCATTACGTTTTTTTTTCCATATTCCATTTTTTATAGTTTAAATATTTTTTGTACGTGAAAAGTTTGGTTTTCAGGGCCCGTCATTTTCATTGCTCCTTTTTTTTGTCGTTCTGTTATCTCTTTTTTTTGTTGCAGTCCACCTCCTCAGAGCTCTAAGCAGGTAGGGATTTGATTTTCTGCACTTTTTTTTTTAGGAATTTATCTGAGTTTTATGATGGTCCTCGTGAGAAACAAATCTCATCACATGTTTTTTGACTTCATTGTTGTTTAAGTGTAAATTTTGCAGCTGTAAAATAAAAAAAAATCAGTTATTAAATCTACATAATTAAGAAAAAGTTGTTATGCTAGGATACGGTCTCTTTACAATTCAATAAAACTTCACCAATCGTCTCTTGTTGATGAAAGAGTTTGTTTTCTTTGGTTTCGTGAACGAAATCATGACATGGTAACTTTATTTTTCAGAGGTGTGGAGAGTAGCAAAGCTACTGCGGTGAAGATGGTATGATCCGAACGCGATCATTTGCCTTATAGGGGAAATCTAAATATGGCTGCGGATTTCCATGGTTGGGTGGGTTAAGGCCACGCTGCAACGTCACCAGCAGCACCTTGGTGTGGTGATAGTCTGTCCGCTGTCGTTTGATAGTTTTCTCTGGCCTGATTTGTGTTTTTTGTTGTAGGTGAGGTTGAATTTCAGGGGCAAGATCCCCCCCGTCCGACGAGCTAACTGCCGTGCATAGCAAGCAGGCCGCGTCCTCTGAAATTTGACATTCCATCCTTTTTCTGACCTCTTCCTTTTCCATTTTCCTATCCTATCCTTTTTCCTACCTAACCCTAATACCAACAATCCTCCGCTCCTCTTGCCTCCCAACAGCCTTATAAGAAAGAAAAAATATTTTTTTCAATTTTAAGGAAACAAAATTATTACAGACCGTTTCTTGGAGTTAAAAAAGAAAGAAGGAAAACCCGTAGAAGAAATAACTAACGAAATACAAATTATCAAGTTTAAAAAATGGCCGAGACTTTTAGGCCGTAGTTGAACTAACAGACAGACAGCTGATTTTTTATTAAACTAAGTAGTAAAAATTTAAAAGTTTTCTCCCCAGATTTTCTTAAAAAATGGTTGAAAAAAATTCCGAAGAATGTTATTTATTGTTGTTTTATTTGGTTTTTTCAAAAACGGTTCAATCAATTTAGGTTATTTTTTTTATGCTAAAGCTTTTGAAAAATTCGGATAGTATTGTGATTTCAAATTTTCAAAAAATGTTGTTTTGGATTTGAAAACAAAAATGTAATGTTTTTTTAAAACTTAATATTCCGACTTTTTTTAAGCTTAACAGTTAAAAGTTTTTCATAAAATCTAAAAGATGTGAAAAAAAATTTATTTTATGCAAAAATAACGGTTCCCACTATACAAATTTAAAAAAAATTGTTTTCGAAAATCTTTTATTTTTATCGAAAACAGAATCTAGAATTTAAATAAATTTTTTTTCTTTCGACTATTTTTTACGATCTACATATAATTCAATCAAAAAAATTCTAAAACTCATATATTACCTTATGAACCTTCGAACCATTTTTTCGAATTTTGAATCCCATTATCAGCATAGCGGATTTTAACGAAATTTTTAGTTGAGAAGCTTGCGAAAAGTTTGAAAAACGTTGAATTTAAAAACTTAAAAATAGATATTTTTTGAATTTTTGAAAAAAAGTTTTTTTTTTTGCCAATTTGATGTCTAAACAACGCGTCAATATTTTTTTTTAGCTGTTTTTAGGTCAAACTACGAGTACTAAAGGAGTTGTTTTAGTCATTTAAAAAAATTATATTACCTATGTTTATGAACATTTTTCTTTAGTAACAATTCACATTGCCTCAGTGTGAGATAACCATGTGCAAAAATCGCTCGTGCAAATTGTCCATTGTGCCAAGGGCCGTGTGGAATATAGTACCGTCCTCTTGAAACCACATGTCGTCGGTGTCAATATCATCCATTCAAGCTAAAAGAATATGGTTATATTCTAACGTTGTTTTCAATAAAGTATGGATCGATGATGTTGCCATCCCAAAATCCACAACAAACTGTGGGTTCTTCTTGAAGCATTGCGATTTGATGGATTACAATAAAAATATTCAGGACAATCACGAAGCAACAAAATTTTTAGGGGAACTGACTAGGCAGACGGAGCTTATGAACTCATCGAATGGAATGAATGTACATAGTCCTGCCATAAGTTCTGTCCGTAACAAAAACATATTTTATTTAAAAAATAAAAAAGCAATCAAAATTCTTTTTACGTCATTTATTAAGTATTAATTATACAATATAAATATATAAGAAATTTTTCAAAATGCCCCCCGTCAGCCTTCAAACACTTTCTTAAACGATCCTGCAACTCGTCTACGCCGCACGCACGACTTCCAGTGGAAACGAAGCTACTGTCTTCAACAAATCAGCTTTAAGAGACCTTAATATTTCGGTGATGCTTACAGCAAGCCTTCTCCTGCAAAATTAAAAAAACGTGTTTTCGTCAGGGACAGAACTTATGGCAGGACTAGGTAGTGCTAGACGACTTAATACACATGCTTTGTAAGTAATTTTTTCGAAAATTATTGATAGATATAAATTTGTTTTTTAGCACACCTTGTAGCCAAGTCACGCACAAAAGTTTGCAATTTTAGTGCTTTTAAGAGGGAAACACTCTGTATTCTATTAATTTTTCAATAAATCTAAGGCAGGCATACGCCAATGTCAAAAAAACGTTCAAAATTTTCGCAAAACAACAAAAGAAACATTTGAAGGTACACTCAGGCGTATGCGCACTTTTATAAAACTTTATACGTACGTATGTTGGTAGGTAGGTAGAGAAGTTGAATAGTAGGTAGGTAGGAAGGTTGAAATGGCCAACATTGGTAATTTAGAACCTTAGTCCAATTAGCGCTGAGGTGCACAATTTTGATATCATATGCAACTCGTTGGAACAAGCTAGGGAGCTTGTTCAGTAATGCTGAAACGACAACCTAACCGATGGAGTGGTTATTCGCCCACTGTGCCCCATAAGTCCCTGTCAAAGCCCCCTTCACTCTCACCAATAAGACCTGTTTCAGTTGAAGGCCTTCTTTTATATTTCCAGAAGGTCTTCAACGATCTTCTCGTATTTTATTTCATCAGCGGCGGCCTTTTCTTGGACTGTTCCGACCTTCTCAGTTTTGGCAATCTTGTTAAAATTAAAGGAAGTATTTTATTAACTCTTCCTTGAGATGTGTGCTTGCCGATGGCTTTTTCTTACCTCATGCTATGCTGATATGGCTAGCGTATCTACACGAGGGTCACGGATTGGCATTGGTTGGCTAAAAAAGCACAAAGGTACTATTTCTGGTACTTTCTGTGCTTCCTGCTTGGTTTTAGTTCCAAAAACACCGGAAATACCAGTTCTGTTGGAGCCCCATTTTATGATATCCTGGTTAAGGGTTGAAAGTCATCCTCTGTATTGGCGGATGGTGTAAATTTTGTCTAGTTAAAATAAACATAAAAAGGGGGCTCCCCCGAGTAGGTCAGAAAGTAAAGGTCAGCTCCAGTAGAGGCGATATACCGGGGTGAGACGAAGAATATCACGCACCCTGACAAAAGCAACCGCAAGAGCTCGTCAAGGAATGGAATATTACCAAACCTTCGATCATAAAATCGCTCGCACCACCACTCATAATTAGGGGTCCCGTATTGATGGCTAACTCGCATTACAGAGAGTTGTAATATTGAGGAGGAGTAAGGGAACTAGGCCTCACATTAGCTTATCACCGTTTCGATAACTACCGTCCGACACCCATTAGGAAGTTTTGATAGGAAACTTTTTGCCAGGTAACCTTACGAAAGTCGTTTTTTTTTTAAACTGGGACTTGGTAAAAATTGAAAATTCATTATCAGTTTGTAAGAACACTGAGAATTGTTAACCCGTTTGGTCATTAGCTGAACGCACAGACGAGAAAAATGAACTATACATCAAGTGCCAATCTTTTAACTTCTTGATTATGAGTTTTGATCACAATCGCAATTTCATGGGAACACCAGCTTCAAATACTCAAACAGTATACAATTTAAATAAATAAACTAGAGGCCATGATGGCTTATAGAGAGCCTAAGCCTAGTAACTTACAACTCCCAAGCACTCCTCTGTGCGTGTTACCAAGAATGGAGGGGACCTAGAATTTTCTTTCCATTCCGGACGGCTAATGAGCAGCACATCTCACGACAAGAAATACTCTTGGAGGATTAGTCAACTCCTCGCAAGAGTTAGTAGGTACACCCCTGAAAAACTATTTTGCAGTTTTCCAACAATATACCACATCTAATTCCTCGAAGTCCTCCATATGATTTCGAGAATGCTATCAATTCCCAAAATCCTTGGCCACAAGTATTTTGATTTTTCGAAAAAATTCTCTCATCATCATTAGTGTTGGTCGTGCTTTGCGTGAGTCGCACCAATAATGTTTCGTCTCTATCAAATCTAAGCCATCGCCATCACCATCACCATCACCATCACCATCGGCATCAGAATCTTCGTCATCATGTTCTCGCCAGCAGTTTGCCTTATGAATTATGGCCACTTGTATAACATTTCTCCGTGCTGTCAATGATTTATTACCCATGTCCATAGCAGGACATTCACCGCTCATGCATCTTACAGTATACATATCAATTCCAACCATCTAAAATTATGCGGACATCCTTCATACCATAATAACGTTCACTACACATATATCCGGTGCGGCGCTGCCTGACGTTGTATTTATGTGTGCTCATCATGTCCTCACACATGCATAATGAAAAGAACCGTGTATAAGCAAGGATGAGCTCTATAATCATGCAAAATTTGAATGGAGCATGTCCTTGTCTCAGCACAACTATACCGGAGGGAAAACTTTATTTCTCTGCGATTGGATGGTTGGCCTTTAAACAGACACTCTCTTCAAGACAAAATTAGTTCCCTTGGAATTTAAATAACTGACTATATGCATGCAGTTTTGAGAACTTCTTGATTTTAATATTCAATCTTCACTTCACACTCATATTATTTAAATAAAGTTTTGAAATTTTGAAATAAATTAGTTCTTTTGTTTTCTTACCATTCATATTTGAAGGCTTTAAAAGGCCTGAAGTATCCTTCCATCTGTTTAAAATGAAGAAGGATTATCTTACCGGGACTGTTTTTAAACGTAACCGATTCTTCTTCCCTTCAAATTTTTGGTGGGATACCTATGTACAAAATAGTATGTTGTCAATGTCCATGTTATGTTTGTGAGGGACGTCGAAGTTAATTAAGGAATTTCCGCCTCCTTTGATAAACGGACCAAATTGAATTCAAATTTCAATGCATATACAAATATTTGTCCTTTAAGCATGTCACAAATTGGGTTCAATGGCAGCTTGTTAAAAATGGCTTTCGCTTACCGCAAATTAAATTCAACACGTAAGAACAGTAACCAAGGACTTGTAAAGTAAGGGAATGTTCAATGTTTATTCTGAGAACTGAAGGACTCTTATCAAAAATATAATATAATTATTGACGTTAACTGTCAGTACGCGGAGTCCTTTTACAAGCAATGATATCTGGGTTATTAAATATTCTTCGCTTGGCAAATATGAAAAAATCAAAAGAAAATCAAGAAGTTATTATTTTGAAGAACCATTTCACGTAGTACATATATATATATGTATATATTTTATTTTTTTTTATGAGCCAAATCCAATTATTCGTATTCCGTCGAACTGTCTAGACTATATTGTTACAGTCCCAAATATTTTCTCCGAATTCCAACAAATTCCAACGAAAAATTTTCATGAAATTTTAATTTAAATTTTTATCCCAATAATGAGATTCCTATGAAGAATGGGTGCATTTTTTTAGATGTATTTTTGTTTTTTAATTAAATTTATACAATCTATGAAGATAGAAAATTATTTCTATTTAAGAGTGATTGAATGAAATTCATATAAAAGCTCAAGAGGTCAATTGAGCTTTTAATTGAATCTTATACAATCTAGCTTTATGACAATTCTTGTCAATTTTATCTTTTTTTTCTTTTTTTATAAAGAAGGATTATAAAAGATTATGTACATGCATAAGGAAACTTGCACAAGGACAGCAATGGGCATCGAAAAATGACTAATACATTTTAAAAAAAAATAGAAGCTGGAATCCCATCTGGACTTGATGTATCGTTATCTTCCAAATTAGATATAAATTTTATAATATCGTCGGGGTTTATGTTGAAATTTATATCAATCAATGACCAACTACAGTAAAACCGGCTTAAGAGAAACGGTAAAATGTCACAGTCTTTCTTTCACTTAAGCGGGTTTTTTACTTAAGCAAACCCCGCTTAAGTGAAAAATAACTTCACTTAAGCGGACTTCGGATAAGTGAAAAAAAAAATATCACTTAAGCGGATTTAAAAATTCCGTTAAGCGGAGATTTAATACTAGAAACAATATTGTTTTTATCTTTTGGACTTACCTTGAAAGAAGTTAAATAAAACAACGATTAAATATCACAAAAATAATTTATTGAAAAACGAAAACTAGCAAATTTTTGTTCTGTTCGATTCAATTTTTTTTCACTTAAGAGAGTTTTTTTTAATGAAAAATATTAAAAATTAACTGAAAATATGTTTCAGTTATCCGGGTTTTTCACTTAAGGGAGTTTCATTTAAGCGGAGTGTTTTTAGGGAAATTGGTCGGAAAATACTTGGGGATGAAAAAAGTGTTGCAGGTAAGCGGGTTTTTCTCTTAAGCAGGTTTCTCTTAAGCGGGTAATGGTTCATTTTCATCAAGATTATCATCATCATCATCATCATTATCGGCTCGATAACCGGGTTCCGGTCCTGGCCTCTTTCAACAAGTCTCTCCACCTATCCCGGTCTCTAGCCGACGCCATCCAGTTGCGCACCCCAAGACTTCGGGCGTCCTGGTCTACGCCATTTCTCCAGCGCAGGCATGGTCTACCACGCTGTCGTCTACCATAGAATGTACCACAAAGAACTTTCCGAGCAGGTTCCTCTTCGCTCATGCGAGCTAGGTGCCCTGCTCACCGGAGTCTACCGATATCTGCTTCTGCTGTCACGATATCTGCTTCAAGGTACGAGTAGATTGCGTACAGTTCATGATTGTACCGTCTCCGGAATCGTCCTTCCTCACATATGGCGCCAACAATTCTCTTTAAGACTTTGCTCTCGAACGCAGCTACCAGAGGTCCGAGTGCCTTTTGCTAAGCACCCAAGTCTCGGATCCATATGCGAGTACTGGCAGGACCATGGTCCTGTACAGCAGCAGTTTAGAAGTTATGGATTTGAAGAGCTTTGACAGACTATAGTAGGCTCTGTTGGATTTGAGAAGCCGCCACTTCAAATTTGTGCTCCGCTATCTTGATTGTTTGACCAACTGTTCCTCTCGCATTCGACGACACCATGTACTTTGTTTTACCTTCACTAATGTGCAGCCCCAGATTTTGTGCCGCCTGCTCGATCTGGATGAAGGAGTCGTGTACAGCTTGTTCGGTTCTCGATGATGTCGATGTCGTCTGCGTAAGCCAGTAACTGGCTGGACCTCTTGACGATGGTCCCTCTTGTTGCCCTGTCAGAGTCACGGATTGCTTTCTCCAACGCCAGGTTGAAGAGGAGGTAGGCCAGAGCGTCCCCTTGTCGGAGTCCATTTAAGATGTTGATTGGTCTGGATAGCAAACCGGCTATTTTTACTTGGCTTGTTACGTTGGTCATGGTCAACCTACATAGTAGTGTCAATTTATTTGGCATGCCGAATTCTCTCATGGCTTTGTAAAGTTCTACTCTGGCTATGCTATCATAGGCAGCCTTAAAGTCTATAAACAGATGGTATGTCGGGATGTTAAATTCTAGACATTTTTCCATCGCCTGCCTAAGGGTAAAGATCTGATCAGTTGTTGATTTGCCTGGAATGAAACCACACTGATATTGTCCGATGACGGTTTTAGCGTATGGGGTTATCCGCTCTTGTAGGATAGAGGAGAGTATCTTATAGGCGGTACTCAATAACGTGATACCTCTACAATTGCTGCACGTTGTGACATCTCCCTTCTTATGTATGGGGCATATTAAACCTTTTCGCCAGTCTTCTGGCATTTCTTCCTGCTCCCATACCTGTACTATAATATCATGAATTGCTTGACGTAAGGCTGGCCCGCCGTGATGAAATAATTCGGCTGGTATGCCATCGGCTCCCGGGGCTTTGTTCTGTTTAAGCCGGCCTATAGCCTTCTCAACCTCTTCTATGTTTGGTGGCGGCAACATAGGGTATTCTTCTTGAAGTAGTGGAGCCTCCACTTCTGCAGTGAGTTGACCATTTAGCAATTCATTAAAGTACACTTCCCATCGCTCCAGTATGCTTTCAGGATCGTTGCTCAGATTTCCCTCTCCGACCTTGCAGTATGTGCAGCGTGGTGTGTACTGCGTCATGTTTCGGACGGATTGGTAGAATTTCCGCGCCTGGTGGGGACCTCGCTCTCGGCTGTTTTCTATTTCACAGATTAGGTTCTTCTCCCAGGCTGATTTCTTTTGTCTGTGAAGCCGTTTTTCTGTTCTTCTGAGCTCTTTATATTCCTCTTCGCGTGCCCGCGTTCTATGAGATTGTTGCATTGCTCGGTACGCAACATTCTTACGTTCAGTCGCTAGCTTGCATTCATCATCAAACCAGTCGTTCCGACTTTTACGACTGCTGCCTAAGATGGAGTTGGCAGTACTAATGACAGTATTCTCATTTACGCCCAGCTTACTGGCGAGTCCTAACGCATTACCAAACGAGTTACTGGTGTTTTCATTGCGCATGGCAGCCGTGTTGATTCAAACCTGATCAGCGGATGCAATGCGTCTTCGCAAGGCAATCCGCCCTCGGAAAACCATACCAACAAGATAGTGATCCGAGTCGATATTGGCACCTCGGTACGTTCGTACCGTCATCAAGTTCGAGTAGTGGCGACGGTCTATCAACACGTGGTCTATTTGGTTACGAGTGACTCCATCAGTGTTACCCAGGTAGCTTTGTAGATATCTTTACGCGGACCATGTTTTTACGAACGACCATGTTTTTCGATGCTGCCAATTCTAAGACTCGAAGTCCATTGTCATTAGTGTTCTCATGCAAACTATGGGTGCCTACGTAATGCCTGAATACCGGCTCCCGACCTATTTTTGCGTTCAAATCCCCAAAGATGATTTTAACATTATACCTTGGACAGGCATTGAGGTCCCTCTCGACTTTTTCGTAGTTCGTCTCTTTTTCTTCGTCTGAGGACTCCTCCGTAGGTCCGTGAACGTTAATGAGGCTGATGTTCGTAAATTTGCCTCGCACGCGAAGGGTGCATAGCCTTTCGCTTATAGCGTTAAAGCCGATGATGGTAGACTTCATTTTTTCGCTGACTAGGAAGCCTACCCCGAGCACATGGTGTTTTGTATGACAGCTATAGTATATGTCATATTCTTTCTTCTGTAGAACACCATTCCCTGTCCATCTGATTTCTTGAAGAGTTGTTATGTCAGCTTTATATTTTGACAGGGCTTCGGCTAGCTGCTGAACAGCTCGAGCTCTATAGAGCGATCGTACGTTCCATAAGAAAATTCGTAAATCGTTTTTCAGTTTTCGTTGCGTTGGTTGTCGTCGTGTGATCAGTCCGTTTCCGAGGCTTGTTGTCGGTCTCGTAATTCAAAAGTTTTACGGGACAGAGAATTAACCTGTCGCCAACCTGAGGAACCAGCCTGATCATATTAGCCAAACCTTTTTAAAGACTTGTTTCTACCGGCCGCAGCGGAGAGGCTATGATCAGACTTCCACCAGTCCTGAATAGTTACGGCTTGTGCATGTTTTCGTATGCTACATGTTATTCCCTCTATTCGTCTGATGGCTGACCGCCGATTCTTGTTAAAACTAAAAATTAGACCAACTTCGAGAAGAGGTGCTTCGTGCTCAAAAGACCTTCAGTGTATGCTACGATTTGATTAAAATTTTTTTTTCTTTTGATAAGACAAGTACGTAGATATAGATGATAATGGAGAACGCGTCGTTTAAAATGTTCCAATTCTTTTCATATAGCATCCGTGGCGCAATTGGTTAGCGCGTTCTTCTGTTAACCGAAAGGTTTGGTTGTTCGAGTCCATCCGGGGGCGGTTTATTTTTATTCGAAAGAAGAATAAAATTACAGTTCCAAAAAGTAAATTTTCGGTAAAAAGAATGTTTCACAATCGGAAAATATAAACCGTGGGAAGCGATGTTTCCCCCATATCGCCTGAAGAGAATCCCGAAAAAAAAATGAATCTGAATTCCATAGTTTTTCCTAAATTTCAAAATTGTCAACTTGAATAATGTCGAAAGTTTCCCTTTGAATTTATTGATATCGGGAATTAAGTTTTATAGAGAATTTTGACGCTCATTTCAAAGGGCTAACCACCCGCCAACTAACACTGAAAAATGCAGAAATATTGTCGTTTCCAATATTCGAAGATCGGGAAAATTCCTAGGGAAATTCTGTTTAAAATAGCGTAGCGGAAAAAATGGTATAGTTATGTCTCCATCACGTGAGTTACTCTGACATGTCTAAAGCTAAGGCCATTAAAGTATTCATTATCAGTCAGGTTGCTGAAAAAGAGATGGGACCAGATTAACGATATGGATTATCGGCAGCTTTCATCTTTGAAAAAGCCTCTAGAGATAGAAGATGAAGTCGATATATTTATTATTTATGGTCATACAAGACGCTACATGGAAAAACACTCCACACAACTTTAGAGATCCAATTAGAAGCACATATACAATTCCACCAAAAATGAAAGATCTCATCATCATCATCATCGGCTCGACAACCGGGTTCCGGTCCTGGCCTCTTTCAACAAGT
Source organism: Chrysotoxum bicinctum (assembly GCA_911387755.1). Classification (NCBI taxonomy): domain Eukaryota; kingdom Metazoa; phylum Arthropoda; class Insecta; order Diptera; family Syrphidae; genus Chrysotoxum; species Chrysotoxum bicinctum. Next base: position 52,706,682 of record OU426987.1, read on the forward strand.
CTCTCCACCTATCCCGGTCTCTAGCCGACGCCATCCAGTTGCGCACCCCAAGGCTTCGGGCGTCCTGTTCTACGCCATCTCTCCAGCACAAGCATGGTCTACCACGCTGTCGTCTACCATAGAATGTACCACAAAGAACTTTCCGAGCAGGTTCCTCTCCGCTCATGCGAGCTAGGTGCCCTGCCCACCGGAGTCTACCGAGCTTAATTTTTGTCACGATATCTGCTTCAAGGTAGATTGCGTACAGTTCATGATTGTACCGTCTCCTCACACCCGGGGCCAACAATTCTCCTTAAGACTTTTCTCTCGAACGCAGCTAAGAGGTCGGAGTGCCTTTTGCTAAGCACCCAAGTCTCGGATCCATATGTGAGTACTGGCAGGACCATGGTCCTGTACAGCAGCAGTTTTGAAGTTATGGTGAGATTTCTGGATTTGAAGAGCTTTGACAGACTATAGTAGGCTCTGTTGGATTTGAGAAGCCGCCCGCGTATTTCTTCTTCTATATTGTTATCGGCTGCTACTATTGACCCAAAGTATTTAAAGGATTGCACCACTTCAAATTCGTGCTCCGCAACCTTGATTGTTTGATCAACTGTTCCTCTCGCATTCGACACCACCAGCTTGTTCGGTTCTTCCGATGATGTCGATGTCGTCTGCGTAAGCCAGTAACTGGCTGGACCTGTTGACGATGGTCCCTCTTGTTGCCGTGCCAGAGTCACGGATTGCTTTCTCCAACGCCAGGTTGAAGAGGAGGCAGGCAAAACCGTCCCCTTGTCGGAGTCCATTAAAGATGTTGATTGGTCTGGATAGCAATCCGGCTATTTTTACTTGGCTTGTTACGTTGGTCATGGTCAACCTACATAGTCGTGTCAATTTATTTGGGATGCCGAATTCTCTCATGGCTTTGTAAAGTTCTACCCTAGCTATGCTATCATAGGCGGCCTTAAAGTCTATAAACAAATGGTATGTTGGGATGTTAAATTCTAGACATTTTTCTATCGCCTGATTAAGGGTAAATATCTGATCAGTTGTTGATTTGCCTGGAATGAAACCACACTGATATTGTCCGATAACGGTTTTAGCGTATGGGGTTATCCGGTCTTGTAGGAAAGAGGAGAGTATCTTATAGGCGGTACTCAACAACGTGATACCTCTATAATTGCTGCACGTTGTAACATCTCCTTTCTTGTGTATGGGGCATATTATGCCTTTTCGCCAGTCTTCTGGCATTTCTTCCTGCTCCCATACGTCCACTATAATATCATGATTTGCTTGACGTAAGGCTGGCCCACCGTGATGAAATAATTCAGCTGGAATGCTATCGGCTCCCGGGGCTTTGTTCTGCTTAAGCCGGTCTATAGCCTTCTCAACCTCTTCTATGCTTGGTGGCGGCAACATAGGGTATTCTTCTTGAAGTAGTGGAGCGTCCACTTCTGCAGTGAGCTGACCATTTAGCAATTCATTAAAGTACACTTCCCATCGCTCCAGTATGCTTTCAGGATCGGTGATCAGATTTCCCTCTCCGTCCTTGCAGTATGTGCAGCGTGGTGTGTACTGCGTCATGTTTCTGACGGATTGGTAGAACTTCCGCGCCTGGTGCGGACCTCGCTCTCGGCTATTTTCTATTTCACAGATTAGGTTCTTCTCCCAGGCTGATTTTTTTGTCTGTGTAGCCGTTTCTCTATTCTTCTGAGCTCTTTATATTCCTCTTCGCGTGCCCGCGTTCTATGAGATTGTTGCATTGCTCGGTACGCAACATTCTTACGTTCAGTCGCTAGCTTGCATTCATCATCAAACCAGTCGTTCCGATTTGTACGACTGCTGCCTAAGATGGAGTTGACAGTACTAATAACAATATTCTTAAGGCGTGTCCAATTCTCATTTACGCCCAGCATACTGGCTCCAGGACTTACTCTCCCTAAATCAGGTGTTTCTAGGACGAGTCCTAACGCATTACCAAAGGTGTTACTGGTGTTTTCATTGCGCAGGGCAGCCGTGTTGATTCGAACCTGATCGGCGGATGCAATGCGTCTTCGCAAGGCAATCCGCCCTCGGAAAACCATACCAACAAGATAGTGATCCGAGTCGATATTGGCATCTCGGTACGTTCGTACCGTCATCAAGTTCGAGTAGTGGCGACGGTCTATCAGCACGTGGTCTATTTGGTTACGAGTGACTCCATCAGGTGTTACCCAGGTGGCTTTGTAGATATCTTTACGCGGGAACCTGGTACTCGCAACGACCATGTTTTTCGATGCTGCCAATTCTAAGACTCGGAGTCCATTGTCATTAGTGTTCTCATGCAAACTATGGGTGCCTACGTAATGCCTGAATACCGGCTCCCGACCTATTTTTGCGTTCAAATCCCCAAAGATGATTTTAACATTATACCTTGGACAGGCATTGAGGTCCCTCTCGACTTTTTCGTAGTTCGTCTCTTTTTCTTCGTCTGAGGACTCCTCCGTAGGTCCGTGAACGTTAATGAGGCTGATGTTCGTATATTTGCCTCGCACGCGAAGGGTGCGTAGCCTTTCGCTTATAGCGTTAAAGCCGATGATGGTAGACTTCATTTTTTCTCTAACTAGGAAGCCTACCCCGAGCACATGGTGTTTTGTATGACAGCTGTAGTATATGTCATATTCTTTCTTCTCTAGAACACCATTCCCTGTCCATCTGATTTCTTGAAGAGCTGTTATGTCAGCTTTATATTTTGACAGGGCATCGGCTAGCTGCTGAGCAGCTCGAGCTCTATAGAGCGATCGTACGTTCCATAAGAAAATTCGTAAATCGTTTTTCAGTTTTCGTTGCGTGGGTTGTGGTTGTGTGATCAACCCGTTTCCGAGGCTTGTTGTCGGTCTCGTAATTCATTAAGTTTTACGGCACAGGGAATTAACCTGTCGCCAACCTGAGGAACCAGCCTGATCATATTAGCCAAACCTTTTTAAAGGCTTGTTACGGCATGTGCATGTATTCGTATGCTACATGTTATTCCCCCTATTCGTCTGATGGCTGACCGCCGATTCTTGTTAAAACTAAAAATTAGACCAACTCAAAAGACCTTCAGTGTATGCTACGATTTGATTTAATTTTTTTTTCTACTGATAAGACAAGTACGTAGATATAGATGATAATGGAGAACGCGTCGTTTAAAATGTTCCAATTCTTTTCATATAGCATCCGTAGCGCAATTGGTTAGCGCGTTCGGCTGTTAACCGAATGGTTTGGTGGTTCGAGTCCATCCGGGGGCGGTTTATTTTTATTCGAAAGAAGAATAAAATTACAGTTCCAAAAAGTAAATTTTCGGTAAAAAGAATGTTTCACAATCGGAAAATATAAACCGTGGGAAGCGATGTTTCCCCCATATCGCCTGAAGAGAATCCCGAAAAAAAAAATGAATCTGAATTCCATAGTTTTTCCTAAATTTCAAAATTGTCAACTTGAATAATGTCGAAAGTTTCCCTTTGAATTTATTGATATCGGGAATTAAGTTTTATAGAGAATTTGACGCTCATTTCAAAGGGCTAACCACCCGCCAACTAACAATGAAAAATGCAGGAGTATTGTCGTTTTCAATATTGGAAGATGGGGAAAATTCCGAGGGAAATTCTGTTCAAAATAGCGTAGCGGAAAAAATGGTATAGGTATGTCTCCATCACGTGAGTTACTCTGACATGTCTAAAGCTAAGGCCATTAAAATATTCATTATCAGTCAGGTTGCTGAAAAAGAGATGGGACCATATTAACAGGATATGGATTAACGGCAGCTTTCATCTTTGAAAACGCCTCTAGAGCTAGAAGATGAAGTCGATATATTTATTAAAGTTATACAAGACGCTACATGGAAAAACACTACACACAACTTTAGAGATCCAATTAAAAGCACATATACAATTCCACCAAAAATGAAAGATCTCATCATCATCATCATCGGCTCGATAACCGGGTTCCGGTCCTGGCCTCTTTCAACAAGTCTCTCCACCTATCCCGGTCTCTAGCCAACGCTATTCAGTTGCGCACCGCAAGGCTTCGGGCGTCCTGGTCTACGCCATCTCTCCAGCGCAGGCATGGTCTATCACACTGTCGTCTACCATAGAATGTACCACAAAGAACTTTCCGAGCAGGTTCCTCTTCGCTCATGCGAGCTAGGTGCCCTGCCCACCGGAGTCTACTGAGCTTAATTTTTGTCACGATATCTGCTTCTATAGGTAGATTGCGTATAGTTCATGATTGTACCGTCTCCGGAATCGTCCTTCCTCACATATGGGGCCAACAATTCTCCTTAAGACTTTCCTGTCGAACGCAGCTAAGAGGTCGGAGTGCCTTTTGCTAAGCACCCAAGTCTCGGATCCATATGTGAGTACTGGCAGGACCATGGTCCTGTACAGCAGCAGTTTTGAAGTTATGGTGAGATTTCTGGATTTGAAGAGCTTTGACAGACTATAGTAGGCTCTGTTGGATTTGAGAAGCCGCCCGCGTATTTCTTCTTCTATATTGTTATCGGCTGCTCCTATTGACCCAAGGTATTTAAAGGATTGCACCACTTCAAATTCGTGCTCCGCAACCTTGATTGTTTTACCAACTGTTCCTCTCGAAAAATGAAAGATCTGCCTCGCGAAAAAAGAACTGTTCGGAAAAGATGGCATCAATCCCGAGCACCTCAGGGCATAACCATCTTAAACCGCCTCTCGAATGAACTCAATTATGCTATCCGCGACTCAAAAAATCGGAAGATTTCTATCTATCTTGAAGGCCTGACTGTAGATAAAAATACGAACTATTCATTGTGGAAAGGCTATAAAAGATGTTAAAAAGCCGTAAATACATTTAGCACCAAACAGACAAAATAATGGTGGATGGGCTAAATCCGAAATAGAAAAAGCCGATTTATTTGCTGAATATCTAGAGGAGACTTTTAAACCTCTTGACGGTCAGGCTTTGATAAATGAACATGGTAATATCCAATGGCCATCTGAAAACTTTCTTATTCGGAATATCACGTTATCAGAACTTTATCAAGCTATTAAAAATCTTAAAAATAATAAAGCCTCTGGGTACGACCTAATAAATGCTCGCGTGCTTAAAGAGCTACCCAGAAAAGCAGCAATTAAACTTTAACACCTTATGAATGCGGGCGGGGTCAAAGCTTTCATACGTTCCACGCCAATGGAAAGTCGCTGAAGTTTTGATGGTTTCAAAACCAGGAAAGTCTTCGAACGAAAAGAAATCCTATAGACCGATTTCGCTCTTGCCACTGATCTCCAAGGTATTTGAGAAAATCTATTAAACCGACTGCTTTCTATTATCGAAGAAAAGCGGCTTATTCCTGACCAATAATTTGGTTTTCGGAAAATCCACTCAACAATCGATCAGGTGTACAAAATAACCAATGAAGTTGAGAAATCACTAGAGGGATAAAATGTACATATGTTCAAGCGCATTTCTAGACGTCTCTCAAGCCTTCGACAAGGTCTGGCACGATGGCCTTAAGTTTAAACTGCGATCTTTCCGGATCAAATATATTACATTTTTGAGTCCTACCTCGAAAATATGCTATTTCCAGCTAAGCGAGGGAGGGAATATTCGGATTTTAAGGAAATCAATGCTGGTGTTCGTACTATACGCTAGCGATATTCCTCAAGAAGAAGATACCATAATAGGTACTTTTGCAGACGATACGGCTATACTTGCAATACCCAATTCAGTTGAATCTGCAACCGAGAAGCTCCAACGAGCTCTAGATAAAATTTCGGTATGGACTAAGAAATGACGAATTGTTCTTAATGAGTCCAAATAAACACATGTTAATTTTACTTACAAAAAAATTACCAATCTGCCCACTTACATTAATTCGGTGCAAATACCATATGCTGAAGCAAAGTACCTAGGAATGACACTAGACGCTAAGCTTAAATGGAAAACTCACGTTAAAAAGGAACGAGATCAACTTGAAAATAAAAAACGTGAAATGAATTGGTTTATCTATAAGCAAGTGATAAAACCAGTATGGACGTACGGTATACAACTTTGGGGTTGTACTAAACCAAGCAATAGACAAATATTACAATCTTATCAGAACAAAGTTCTCAGAGAAATCGTTAATGCTCCGTGGTACATTAGAAACAGTGATTTACACAGAGACTTACGATTACCAACTGTTGAAGATTAAAAAGCAGTTTTAGCTGGGAAGCTAAGAACTCACTTAAATGATCATAGTAATAGAATTATTCGACAAACAATTGATAAGACAAACCTTGTGCGCCGACTTCAAAGAACGACATTCAAACTAGCGCCATAAGGAGTACCCGCTTTCAAATGCTGTATCCGCAGGTCTTCTCAGTGGGGAGCTACCCGGCAAACGTAATTATATTATGAAATTAAAACTACTTGATAAGATAACTTAGTTGTAGTCGCACGAACAAAAGGCAGGTGTTTTTTTAGTGAGTAAGAATCTCACACTACTATGAGTACCGTTCTCATAGTGTGTATGAAGATTCTTCACCTATCCACGAAAAAAAAATAGTTTCAGTAAAGAAAACTTCTGCTTTGCTCCGGTATCCCACAAACCGAGGGCCTCGACAAGCCAACAAAATATTAGCATCGCTTCTAATTGTCGGATCTTTAAAAAAACGGTGTCCGTAGGAACCCTGATTGTATGCAAAAACACTACTGTTTCAGCTAAAGTGTATAAAATTTAATGGAGATCAATCTTTTCTTAAATCGTCTACAGAAGTTTAAACTAAGCCCGCAGACAAGGCAAGCAAACGAAAACACGTTATGTTTATCCATTATATCTTTGCCGAAATTCAGCCGTCACTATCTCTAATAAACCATTATGAGGTTTCTAAATAAATATTTTTTGCAAGTTTAAGATATTATTTGTTTATAAAAGATGTTTGTTGTTGAATATTAAATTTAGAAAAAACCCTAATCCTGGACATAAATCTTTGGCACATGGTTTGTGTTTCTGTTCAAATCTACGTTGTTCAATCACTATCTTAAACAAACAACCATAAAGTTTAAATTAACCAAATAAGCTTTTGTTGTGCTCATATAACTTTCTAGCATATAAAAGACCATGCATTTCTGCAGTAAGTTATCAGTAAAGTTATTTGGTTTGAAGAATTGGGTTATTCAGTTTCGGTATGCAGTCTTGGGGTTATTTCATTTTCACTGCAGCTGCAGTTTTGGTTTTCTGCACTCGCCAATCAAGTGGCTTGGAATTAGCACTTTGCTTAAAGGACATGATAGGTGATGGGTGTCAAAGTATCAAAAAGCCTGTGGTCGATAGGCAAAACTCATCAGGAAGTGATAACGCTGAAGCAAAACTTGTACTTAAAAATGGATTTATGAACTCTAACAATAATGTAGTTGCTGCTGAAAATGAAATGCTGGATGGACTTTCAACCGCTAGTGAATTGTCAAACATCGTACCAAATATTGCGGCAAAGGTATTTGAGGAAGCCGTTGAGAACGCCTTAGAAAAATTTCTTGGCGCTGGTGTTATTGTGTTTATGTCGATTGGAGAAGCTTCGAAACTTTCCAATGATACAGCAAGACAAGAACTGGGAGAGGCGTATGAAGAAATGCATATGTTTGCAATGGAAGTTTACGATCAAATCCAGAGTGTGGTAGCTGTAACAACTCAGGCAATCATAGCTGGAGGAGATGCAGGAAAACAATCAATTATATTAGCCCGTAAAGCCATTCAAGCTGCCTTTGGTGTAATACGTAAACAGCTTGAAGAAGGCTTCGAAAAAGCAAATGATGCAGTCTCGAGTTCTCAAAATCAACCTAAAACAATACAAATCGGAGATGAAAACGAAAATGTATCAAATGATAGTGACGCTAATGTCGCCATTTCAAAAGTGAATAAAGCAGCTTCAGATTCAATAAAAAGAGGTGCAAATTCCTCCAAAGTCGAACAGTTAAGAAAAGCGTTCGTAAAAGCGCTGGATGATCTTGGTAAATCGGCAGCCCATGTAAGAGATTACTTCACATTAATTTCAAAACTAGCTGAATCTGATCCATCATCAGCAAAGACTATTTATCTGAAGGAGTCTAAGGGTGTTTGCAAGAGTGTCCAAGAAATATTAACCAATTTTTGTTTGGACTTGGGAGCTGTATCAGTCAAATCTAACAGTTCAACGAGGAAGCAATTTGGTAGTGCTATTAGACTTGCAATAATCGGCAATATTGATGTGACTATCGGGAATAAATTTGCTAAGCATTTAACAGTTTTTGGTCTGTTACTTGAAGACAAAGAACGTAATTCTACATTGAGTGCTGCCGAAGAGAGTGGAAAGTATGGTAAAATTGCTTTCATTCAAGGATTTGTCGATGCAGCAGAGGTAGTATTTAGAGCACTTTAAAATAAATCTTTAATTTTAAGCCTGTCAAATGATTCCTGTTGAATGTGTACTTTTTGACAATAAAATGATTTTATGCATACAAAATTTGAATATTTTTCTGTAAACTTTCTTCTATAAGGCTGCCGTTTCTGCCGTTTAGAATCCTTGACAACTTTTTTTAGAGTTCTCTTTTAACGTAACTCCTTACCAAACCAAGACCACACATTCTTAATGGGGTTAATAGGGACCAAGTATGAGTAAACGGTTGTCACGAAATTCCTGCTCCAGCAGAACTTCTTCAATTTGACTATGACAAGGTGCATTGTCAATTCCAATAACAACTGATTCACCATGTCCAACGATTGCTTTACGAAGACAGGTCTTCATCCACTCTTTTGCATCGTCTCTCTGGAACGAACCTGTTCTTATTTCGTAATGAATAAATTCTACCGTGCTTATACTTTTCCAGTGTTCGACTGCAAAGCGGCGTGGAAGTCACTTCGTGACAGTCTCCTCTACCATAATGGGTCTAAAAAAAAAACTGAATTCATGGAGCGCTGCACTTAATTTGCGGCCAGATGAAAATCTATCTGAAGACAACACATTTGATTGGGAATTCTGGGGTTACTTATCGTTCCTGACAACAATATCCGAAAAACGCAAGTAAGTTGTATGAAAAATGAAATATAAAAAAAAATACCAAAGTGTCGATCTGCATCCCACCGTGAGCGCACGCGTGGGAGTGCAGTACATTTTCACTCGTGTGTGTTATTTATACAAAATTAACAAAATTAGCAATAGACCAAAACAAAAAAAATAGAAAGCAAAAAAAAAAAAAACAAAGAACAATATTACAAAACAAAAATATCAAATCAATAATATTAACTACCGCGCCCGTTCCCGCCGCCACCGTGCTAACAAAGAAAAAAAAAACAATACAAAAAAACAGTAGATTATACTAATTATAACACAGCGAGCTTCATCTGTGCTCCCTCCCTCTTCGTTCCATCACCGCTCACAGTTGCTTAGTGTAGCTATTGTATACATTGTATGGTAAACACCATACGGTGTTGCATTAGACTATACATAGCAATATTGGATAGATTGCGGTTGTTGATTTTGGTTGTACAGGAGCGGATCAGTGTGATTTTCCATTTAGGCATAACACTAATGGTAAATTGCGTTGTAAAGTTTGTTGGTGCCCAAAATTAATTACCTGCATAGTTAATTGTCTAGTTTTGGTTTTTTTGTGTTTGTGTATTACAATGGCTGGTAAGTCTTGCGTCGAGTATTGTAACATTCAGGGGCTCCGAAAAAATTTCTGTGCTGTGTACGTTCACTTTGTTTTAAACAGGCCAGCTGTTTTGGCACTGAGCGAACCCCAGGTTGGTGAAAACACTGATCATACAAGCGCTCAAGGGATTATGATTAACCTTAAAATGTTTGAACACAGCGCCGGCGTGAAGTTAAGGAAGAAAAAGAAGGATAGGAAAGATGTGTGGCACGATGTTCTGAGACTGAAGGTTGTTGTCTCAGATATTTATCTCCAGGGATGGCGGATGAACTAAAGCGGAGAATTTCGTGTCTTATTTCTATGTCGCTTATAATTCACATTATTTTATTCGTGTTCATCCTTGTTGGGCATACTAGTTTAACGCAATAACATGTTGTTAGTGTTATGCCTGAACAACATGTAATGAGTAAATCAGCAACCCATTGATGACAATTTTTAGAAGGTTTTTTTAATGGAATCAAAACGACATAGACGACGGCCGGGATCGAATCTGTGATCATGAGGTTCACAGGCGAGCACACATCCATCGCGCCACGGCCACCCATGGGTATAGTTTAGTGCCATTATTCTTTTCTCACCATGATCTCGCCGTATACGTACGTAATAATGTTGCCTATCAGCTTTTGCCACAGTATGGTCCCTGTGTAAATACTAATTTTAATTATATGTGGTTCAAATTCACAGTCCAAAGGCGCATCATTCATACATGTATTATTTATCGCAGTCCAAGTTTGGATAGTAATTCGACTTCAAATGAATTCGATGCCCTGTCCGACTCTATCCAGAGAATTGTTTCCCATTTTCCGCACAGTGAGATCGTTGTTACGGGCGATTTCAATGTACACAATTCTTCGTGGCTGCGCTATTCTGGTCAGACAACACCCGAAGGAAGGTATGTCGAGATTTTCGCTGAGTTAAACAATCTGACCCAGCTTGTTGACGAGCCAACTCGGATTCCTGACGTTGCAGGTCAATCGGCCAACACTCTAGACTTGTTCCTTACCTTAAACCCTGATAAATACACCATAAATGTTTTATCGCCTCTAGGCACTTCAGACCATTGTGTCATATTTGCGAATTTCTCGTGTCAACAATCCCCAGTTAAAGAAAAAAAAACCTGTAAGAACCGTTTGGCTGTACGAGAAAGCCAACTGGGAAGGTCTCATTGATTTCTTCGGCAAATTTAACTGGTCACTATGCTTCCTCGATAGTGATGTGGCTTCCAGTGCAGATATGGTTTCAAATTTGATTCTTTACGGTATGAGAAATTTTATTCCGAATAGGACAAAATCTATTAAACCGAAAGAAAACTCCTGGTTTGATTCGAGCTGTAAAGAGGCTATCAAGGTAAAAGAAGTAAGTTTCGGTTGTTTTAAAGCCAATCCCACTGAGGAAAACCGGAATAAGTACAAACAAGCTAGAAAGACCTGTAACATCCATATCCGATGAACAAAATTTTTACATGATCAAAAATTACGGCAAAAAATACTACAATGTCCCAAAGGTAGTAAACATTTTTGGTCATTTGTAAAAAAAATACGAAACACTACGTCATCCTCAGTTCCAACGCTCGTCTTCAATGGCATTCCTGTTGTAAGTTCGATAGATAAAGCCAATTTGCTTGCAGCACAGTTTGCTGTTAATTCGACACTACCAGGGAGTGACATGACTCCTCCTGTACTTGAGAGCGTAAACGATTATATGGGACGAATCTTCTTTCGCACTCGTGCAGTTGCTAGAGTACTAAAAGATCTTGACATTCACAAATCCGCTGGCCCTGATAGTATCCCTGCCCTGCTATTGTTCTGAAGAGGTGTTCTTCAACGCTGGCAAAACCACTGCGTAAGCTTTTCCATCTGTCCTACTCTTCAGGTCTCTTTCCGAGTAGATGGAAAACAGCATTTGTCCAGCCAGTCCCTAAAAAAGGCGAATCCTCCTCCCCCTCTAACTATCGTCCAATTGCACTTACGTCCCTTCTTTCCAAGGTCATGGAAACGCTGATCAATTTTCAGCTTAAGAAATATCTTGAAGAACGAAAGCTCCTTAATGACCGGCAGTATGGCTTTCGTAGCAATAGGTCCATTGGTGATCTGATGGTATATCTCACCGAAGAGTGCAACAAACCTTTACATCGTTTTGGAGAAAGTAAGATTATTGCACTTGATATTTCAAAGGCATTTGATAGAGTTTGGCATCAAGCTCTCTTATCGAAAATGCGTGCATTTGGTATCGACGAATCTCTTCTTCGTTGGATTAGAAATTACCTTTCGGACCGTTCTCTTCAAGTAGTATTGGATGGTTTCAAGTCTGATATCCACAAAATAAACGCTGGTGTGCCACAGGGCTCCGTTTTGTCTTCGACACTCTTCCTTATATTCATAAATGATCTTTTGTCTGAAACTTCTAATCCACTTAATTCTTTCGCTGATGATGGTACCCTCAGCTTCTCATATTCGTTTTAAGGTTCACATCCTTGTCCTTCGGATGTGGACTTCCAACGGCAGCGTATGATAAGCTCATTAAGTTCTGATCTTGACAGCATTCAAGCAGTCCAATGGAAAATCAAAAACCGTGTAGAATTTAATGCTTCAAAAACTCAATGCTATTTACTGTCATTAAAGCGCTACTCTCCCCTTATGCCACTTTCTATGAGCGGCACTTGTATCGAGGAGACTGATCAGCTTTCAGTTCTAGGTATGTGCATCACAGACCATCTTTTGTGGAGTGATCACATATTTGACGTTGCCAAAAATTCTGCTAAGTGTTTAGGTTTTCTCCACCGATGCAAGAAGTATTTTACCCCTTCTGATCTGGTTGTTATATATAAAGCCTTTATTCTTCCGAAGCTCGAGTACAATTCCCATATATGGGTAGGTGCTCCTAGAACCCACTTGAGTCTCTTGGACAGAATTCAAAAGAAAGCTATAAAAATGATAGGCGACGGTTGTCTAACTGAAACACTTGTATCTCTCGAGCACCGCCGCAACGTTTCATGTCTATCATTATTTTACCGCTATTTTCATAAACAGTGCTCTAGTGAAATAGCCAGTTGTATTCCTCCCCTTAAACAATTCAACCGTAATACCCGAACTTCTAGGAATGCCCATCAGTTTACCCTTGAGCCCAACTTCGGACGTACTGTCAAATACAGAGATTCTTTTTTTAGTCGCACTACGCGAATGTGGAATGCTTTACCTGGCTCAGTATTTCCCACTCATTTCAATGTGCAGACATTCAAAACCAATGTGCATCGGTATCTCCTTTCTAATCCTATCCTAATTTCCTAATTGCTCGCACTGTGTATTTAACATTATAAGGGTATTCATAACCCCTTGAGTGCGCGTATAAAAAAAAAAAAAACAAAAAAAAAGTATTTTTTTGTATTTAATAAAACATTTTCAAGCATTGATGAAGTCGAAGAAACTAATCCCGATGATGACGACACGATTTTGGAGACTGAAAAACCAACTTGAACTTATACACAATGTAAGTATATTAAAAGTTTTAAAATGCTCCTGTTGTAACCTTTTAAAAATATATATGTACATAACATCGTTTTACTTACAGAATTTAAAGCCAAAAAAAAGAGACCCAATACTTGAAAATGTCACAACGTTGACTGAAACTGTGACTGAGCTCATTCGAAGAAAAATGAGGTTCCTACCCAGCATCTTACCCATTTTGCTCTTCTAGCCAATCTCGACCGAGTTTTAAAACAGCTTGCAAGTGACGTTGTTGAGGAGTTGGGCTTAAGCTTCCAGCAACAGGCTGTTGCAGAACTCCGTAAGCTAAGAAATTCTGGCTCTTAAGAGATGCAAAGGATAAATCGTTTATTTATTAATTTTTTATTATTATTATTTGTTATTTACTACTATTTGAAGTATAATAAAAAACTAACATAGAATTAAAAAATGTATAAAACATTTAACATTTTTTAGAGTGGTCAAAAAGTGTACGCCTTATTCCAGTTAATCACTTTTTTGAAAAACAAAACTCTGCGAAAACGAAAATAAGTGATAACATTTTTCAGTTATTTCTTTTTAAGAGATTCTTACCAAAATATGTAGATCAGGTTCCAGGAATTGACATCACTAGCTTTTAAAAGTGTAGCAGCAGCAGATGACATAATTGTTTGTTGTGGAGTTATACTACTGAAGTGGATCTGAAAGAAGAAAATTTAAAAATTAAGTTATTAAAACACAGATATGTATCTATTACCATGGACGAAAGCAGCTTCATTTTGCCAAGGGAGAGAACCACAAGGAGAGTTGACAAAATTCTTTAATTTATCTCGAATCTGCAGACATTTTTTTTCTCCAGTCACCCATTACAAGAATGCAACTGTCGTCATAATAGTCTGAATAATTAGCAGGACAGTAAGATGGTCTATTTGTCCGAATTTTGAAATTGTGCAAATAACAACGGGCACTGACTATTTTTTGTGCCCTGTCTGGATTAAAGAACATATTCCTAGAAAGACAAATAAACTTTGAACACATAATACCAAAAGTGTTTTCGACACAACGCCTTGCTCTGCTTATGCGATAGTTTGCAACTTCAACTTTTTTGGCTTTCTAGGTGCATATGGTTTTATTATGCGCTTAGTTAGAGGAAACGCATGATCTGCACCGAAGAAGTATGGAAGCTTCTCAGTTCCAACTTGCATATCTGGAGGTAGATTAAGCTGGTCTTGTAAAATACGTTTTCGAATTTTCGTCGAAGAGAAAACATATGCATCTCCCTCACTGCCATATGCCCCCATCAATATGAACAAAGTTCGCATCAGCAATACCCATCAAAACAATGCTCAGAAAGCTCTATAAAATAAAAAAGTAGTGCTTGCGAATCTTTGCTATTAGTGTAACAGAGTGCTTAATTCATAATTGTAAAACAAACTACCTGCATTGGACGGACACTTTATAGCAACATGCTTGCCGTCTATTGCCCCAGCGCAGTTTGGCAAGTTCCAAACGCAAGTTCCTCTTGCCAAGTACCTTAACGAGTAATTCTGATGAACACACATATAAGCATAATGTTGTTTTCTTTTAAAGATATATATGTATAACTTATAAACGTACTCTAAAGCTACCGCAAAATTTTCTAGCGCTTATATGTGATCCGAAGGTCTTGTGTTTTTCTTCGCACGAAGTAATGGTTCTACCATTTTAAAAATTTGACCAAAAGATTCTGGTGTCATGTGGAAATTCTCTTTGAAAACTGGAACATTTTCCAGCATGTCCTGTAACTAAATAGAAAACAATAAAACATATTGAAACTGAACAACAATAAGTACTTAATTATAATTTCTTACATCCTTGGCAAAGCGCCCTTTGTTTTCCCTTTCCTTCAGGTAAGGGTTAACCCGTAAGGAAGGTTGTTTAGCTATTTTTCTGCTAGCAATAGCATTAACTACCACCGTAGCGCACACAATTATCAATTCTTCGATTTGTTGCTTTAATCTTTAATAACAGAAACGATTGCGGAAATTGAATGAAAAAATCAGCTGTTATGAATCAGATCGACATTTCAATTTATCTCTCTAACTTCAAAATTTATGTTGGATTTTAGCAAATGATTAAAGAGATAAGAATTGTAGAGATAAAATTTATTTTAGCTTAATTATCTCCCTAGTGTTCTTGAAATATGTTATTCAGTTTTCAGTGTTGATCCACCGCTCATACTAAGCGATCGCGACGCGAGTGCGATAAGTTATAGTAGTGCGCCCTAACAAAGCCAAAAATATTACAAACAGAAAAAAAAAAAAAACAAATAACCTAAACAACAACAATAAAACAAACAAAAAAAAATTCTTAATCATTGGCATCAACATCACACCAGCTAACGGCTCTTCATCTCCATCTCCCACTTATCCACTTGCCTCGAAGTAACTGTCGCTTGCTACCCATTGCATGTCTCTTGTGATGCTTATCGCATGATTCTTGGAATGGATAGTTAAGTGACATCTGATGTATATTTCGATTGTGTTTGTATGTCTTGATTGATTTCAAGTACAAAGCGTTATATGGGCATAACACCTAGAACGGTTTGTATTTTGATTGGAATCCATTGGACATACATACACTTCATGGTTGAATTTAGATCGTCAGAGTTGTGTTTTGGGTGTTTGTGATTTTGAACATGGTAAGTGATTTTTGTGTTGTGTTTACCAATATTCGTAGGCTATGAAGGAATTTCTTTGACTTGTACGCCCACTCTGTTAAGTACAGACCAGCTGTTTTGGCACTAGGTGAAACACAGGTTGGTGCAAATACTGATCTTTCAGAATTTCGCCTTCCTGGCTATAATCTAATGCCTTTACTCTTTCGCCATCACGGCATTTTAGTTTACATTAGACATGATGTTGCTTACCAGAGTCTTCCTCAATACGGACATTGTTCTAATACGAACTATAATTTCATGTGGCTCAAATTTATTGTCCGCAAACACATCATCCATTATTGTTTTATTTATAGGAGTCCAAATCTGGACAGCAATTCAACTCTTAATGAGTTTGATGCGTTGTCTGATTCCATTTCCCGAATTGTTTCCCTGTACCCTCACACTGAAGTCGTTATTGTGGGCGACTTCAATGTACACAATTCAAATTGTCTCCGCCATTCAAGACAGACACCCGAAGGAAGATACATATGTTGAGATCTTTGCTGAGATGCACCAACTTACTCAGTTGGTAGATGAGCTCACCCGTATACCAGATGTTGCTGGGCAAAACGCTCACACTCTAGATTTGTTTCTTACTTCTAACCCTGATAAGTATACCATAACGCTAAAATCTCCATTCGGCACTTCCGCCCATTGTGTAATATCAGCTTATTTCTCGTGTCCCATTCATCCAGTTAAAGAGAAGCATCCAACAAGGACCGTTTGGCAATACGAGAAAGCCAACTGGGACGGTCTGAATAACTTTTTAGAACCTTTAACTGGTCACTATGTTTCCTCGATAGTGACGTTGATGCCAGTGCTGATATGATCACAGAAGTGATTTTTTTTTTGGGATGCGTGAGTTTATTCCTTACAGAATTAAGAGTATAAAGCCTAAAGAAAAGTCTTGGTTCGATACAAGCTGTAAAGAAGTTATCAGGTTGAGAGAAGTAAGTTTACGCTCTTATAAAGCCAACCCAACTGCGGAAAATCGGAAAAAGTTTAAACAAATCAGAAACCAATGCAACGCAGTTATAAAGAGAACCAAATTCTTACATGAACAGAAATTAAGGCAAAAAATCCTGCAATGTCCCAAAGGCAGTAGAAATTTCTGATCATTTGTCAAGAACATAAAAAATTCAACTTCATCTTCGGTTCCAACGCTTATCTACAAAGACAAGCCGATAACTAGCTCTTTAGAGAAGGCAAATGTATACCTGCAGCTCATTTTTCTGCAAGCTTCACGTTGCCTGTTAGCAACATTGCCCCTCCTGTACTTGAGAACGTAAATCATTCAATGGGACATGTATATTTCTGCACTCGTACAGTTGCATGAGCCCTTCGAGATCTTGATATAAACAAATCTATGTTAATCCTAAAGATCTAAGACCTATAAGCCTTTCATCATTCCTTCTTAAAACATTTGAACGTCTGATTGAAATCCATTTGAGGGCAAACATTGATAAGTCCTTACTATCCAATGCTCAACATGCTTATAACAAAGGGAAATCTGTAGAAACCGCTCTACATACGCTGGTTCGTACTATCGAACACTCCCTTCATCATAAGGAGTTCACCTTAGTTGCTTTCCTGGATATAGAAGGAGCTTTTAACAATGTCGACGCATCCGCAATCACATCTGCGCTGTCATCTCTGAAGGTGGATAAGTCAATCAGTAATTTTATAAATCATATGCTGATAAGCAGGATTATTAATTCAAAACTGGGCGATTTTACTACTCGAAGGACTGTCAGTAGGGGTACGCCGCAAGGCGGCGTCCTCTCTCCTCTCCTTTGGAACCTAGTCATAAACAAACTACTAGTGATTCTTGAAGGGGAGGGGCACGGGGTGATTGCCTATGCGGACGATGTTGCGATAGCGATATCTGGTAAGCATCCTAATACTCTGAAGGAACTCCTACAGAATGCTCTAAACAAGCTTACTAACTGGGCAGATCAATGTGGACTTGGTGTCAACCCCCACAAAACTGAACTTGTCCTATTTACCAGGAAATATAAAATCCCACACATAGACCCTCCCCTCATCAAAGATATACCGCTTAAATTCTCAGACAAAGCAAAATATCTGGGTCTTATTTTGGACAAGAAATTAAGTTGGAAGCCCAATATCCAAGAGAGAGTCAACAAAGCCAACATAGCTCTTTTCTCTTGCAAAAAAGCCGTAGGTAACAAATGGGGTCTACAAACTCATATAACACACTGGCTATACATCTCAGTCATTAGACCGATACTTACATATGGAGTGACAGTATGGTGGACTGCGCTGGAAACAGCAACAAACCGCGATAAGCTCAGCAAAGTCCAACGAACAGCCTGTTTAATCATGGCTGGAGCTCTCCGCTCAACTCCTTCTGCTGCACTTGATGTTCTTTTTCATCTCATACCGCTAGATATTTTTAGCAAACAATCGGCCGCTAGCACAGCCATTCGACTTAAAGCCTCCTCGCAGTGGATCAATAATGATACCATATTGGTCACTCTACTATACTGAACTCGTTCAGTAGTCTACCTAGTAACGTCGATTACACCACCCCTCATCCAAAATTTGATAAAAATTTTCAAGTATCCATCCCTTCCAGGTCTTCTTGGGAAAATGAGTCGTTTTTGATAGACGAAGCAATTCATTTCTATACAGATGGATCTAAAACCGATGACGGGGTCGGTGGAGGCGTATACTCCGAAAAATTAAATCTTTGTCTATCTTTTCGTCTTCCCAATCACTGTAGCGTGTTCCAGGCAGAGCTTTTAGCAATAAAAGAAGTCCTCTCTTGGCTAAAAGAAAACGTTATATCGACTACCGATATACGTATCTTCTCAGACAGTCAAGCTGCCTTAAAGTCACTGGACTCTGTCTCCATTAACTCACAAACAGCCCAAAATTGTCGATCATCTCTGGTGGAGATGTCAAAACAGTTTAACATTCACCTTACATGGGTGCCGGGGCATAGAGACATTCCAGGAAATTGTAAAGCTGACGAACTTGCAAAAAACGGAACAATATTACGTTTGTTGGATAGCAAATCTAACATCGGTATACCCCTAGCTACTTGTAAACTCATGCTAAAGCAAGATACCATAAAGAAAGCTAACCACAAGTGGACCAGCACCCCAACTTGCCGGTCTACTAAACTGATTTGGCCATTATTTGATGCTAAACGCTCAAAACAACTAATTTCTATTGGTAGATTGCATATTAGCTCCATTATAGGTGTCCTTACTGGGCACTGCCTACTAGGAAGACATGCTTCTCGTTTTGGAGTTCCTGCAAATGATTTTTGCAGAAGCTGCATGGATGAAGAAGAAGAGGAGTCAATTCCCCACCTTCTATGCTCTTGTCCTGCCCTAGCGCAAAGACGTAGACTCCACTTGGGAGACTACTACTATAACGATCCTAGTGATCTAAATAATTCAGACATTCACTGTCTCAAACGCTTCATTATTAGCTCAAAATGGTTTAACGAGTAAGGGGGATTTTTGAAATCCTTGTGGTATCACAACGGACCAAATATTGGTCGTAAGTGTGCTGACCTTTTCCGGTCAGCAGCCACTTTAACCTAACCTAACCTAACCTATCGCTTCTTTCACAAACAATGCTCACTCGAAGTAGCTAGTTGCATTCCTCCCTCATCAGTTCACCCTTGAGCATAACTTTGGTCGTACCGTCAAATATAGAGATTCGTTTTTCAGTCGCACAACACGATTATGGAATAACTTACCCGGCACAGTTTTCCCTTGCTATTTCAATTTGCAAACATTCAAAACCAATGTTCATCGACACCTCCTTTCTCTCCCCTCCTAATTCCCCCCTCGCCCGTGCTGTGTTTAAAACATTATAAAGGTCTCGTAACATACCCTTGAGCGCGAGTGAATTATAAAAAAAAAAATACAAAAATTTGTATAGCACTAGCTGAATCTGTGATGATGTATGTATGTAAAATGGTGTTTCCAACTACCGAGGAATACTCCAAACTACGTATATGGTTATTATTGAAACCGGATTGTCACCGCTGTTTATTAAAACTCTCAAATTACATACATACATATCGACTATCTTTTGAAAGTGTAAAATATGCCTCGTAGCAGACTGCCAAAAATTATAGCGCAATATACTATTCAAAGGAAAGGACTCTGGTTTAATAAATTACAGGAGCTTGCTGAATATTGTCACGTTGATCTTAATCTCAGCACAAACAACGAATGTGATACTAAAAACGCTCTCTATGACCAAATCAGGAAAGTGGATGAACAATATAGAATTGACTGTATTAACCAAGCTACTTGATTAGTACACAGAGTGACCTACAGCGTTTTGCAACATAATCTATATTCATTAGGTCAGAAAATAAATTAAGAAAGAAGAAGGTGTCAATATACTTATCAGCTGAACTGACAGACAGAAACAATTTACATAGTGAAAAGAGAAATTTTTTTCTTGGAAGAACCATTTTCCACAAAAGAACTCTTCGTTTAAGCAAATTGGAACCAGTGCAAGTGATGTCACAAAATCAAAGGGCACGGTAGAGCCCAGCCAAGTTCTGGCACTACACCCTTTTTACAGGAACAAACTCAGGCGATTTTTGACCCCTTAGTATCTTCAGTACCAATGAAGTCAGAAACTTTAAACTCCGAATATATGCTAAGCTAGTCAGGCACAGGCGCCTCACCAAATATCAATTTTCTAGTACAAGCGGTTCCTGAGATATAAGGCCTCAAAAATCACAAAAACCGTAACTGACTGACTGACAGATCATCAAAATTAGGGAGCACTTCTCGACAACGTAGAATCTTGTTTTGCACAACGGTAGGTCTTGTCATGCAAGCAGAGGAAAAATCGAAAAATTGAAATTTCCCACTCTGGGGGCGTGGTATCCGCCCACTTTCTCCGAATTGGTGTTGGTTGAATGGAGCACTTCCGACTGCTGTAAAACGATTAAATTTGGTATAGTGGTAGGGCTTGAATTGCATACAAAGAAAAAAATATAAAATTAGCGGTTCTCCATTCAGGAGCGTGTTATCCGCCCACTTCCCTAGAACTAATGTAAATTATATATGTCGCACTTCCAAATGCAGTAGAATAATGAAATTTAGTAGAACGGTAGGGCTCAAATTGCATATAAAGGACCAAAAATAAAAATTGAGGTTTTCCATTCAGGGCGTGGTATCCGCCCACTTTCTGAGAAAATGTGAAATTTATATGGATCACTTCCGATTGCTGTAATTAAGGTAGGTATGTTAGTGTTAGGTATCTTGCCAGGACAAGAAGAAATAATTGAAGCGCAAATCAAAACAACCAATAAGAAAAAGAAAATATACCAAAAGAAATAGGAAGCTTTAAACTAAGTTGATTTTAGTACCTAGAGTCCACTCTTCTATCTTTCCGTATCTTTCGAGATTTTGACATGGCAAAATATTAAAACATTTGCAAAAAGGAGTGAGATCAAACCAAAAACATAAATGTTAAAAAAAGAGCCAAGTTCTTCTATATAAAAACCTTTGTGTAACAAGTCAGCCGTGAAAAGTACTGAGATCTTAGAGTACGCCAATTTCCGAATATTTAAAGTAGAATAATATTGAAACAGCTACAATGTAATAGCGAAATTTTATTATTTAATGATTACTGACTAAAATTTGATGGGTTCACTGGTCATATTTTTAAAACCTTTCGAATTTGGCATAAAAAATACTTGCCAAGTGAGCCCATCAAATTTTAGTCAGTAATCATTAAATAATAAAATTTCTCTATTACATTTTGTAGCTGTTTCAATATTATTCTACTTTAAATATTCGGTATTAAACCTTTATGAAGTAAGAACTTGGCGTACTTTTAGATCTCACTACTTTTCACGGCTGACTTGTTACACAAAGGTTTTTGTATAGAAGAACTTTGCTCTTTTTTTTAACATTTATGTTTTTTGGTCTGATAAAATTTAACAGCAATAATGATACCACCACCAGCAGTGTTTATTTTCGGATCAGAATTCCTATCTCGTCTATAGACATTATACGAAGAATTAAGTAGTTCCGAGTTATAACCATATCTAACTCTCAAGAACTCAAGAAATTAAGCTTATGGATCTTAGATGCAGATTTTTCTTAAGATATCTTAAGAACGGTCAAAGTTTAAAGGAAGTTTATACCTTGTTTTTGTTTCATTTATAATATACATAAAGTATTACAAAAAGATGAAAAGGTTAAGGGGGCTAACGGTCCCAAAAATCTCTCACGTCAAACAAGGAAAAATTGATTTTTTCAAAACTTCTGGATCTATTTATAATAATAAACGAATTTCAATTTTTGAAAGCTTCATCGTTTTCTTGACAATTTTTCTCTCACCCATAGGAATTCAAGTTAATCGGCTTAAAGAATAAGGCGATAGCAATCGAAGTGAAACCCCAAAGGGTGTTTGTATACTTTCGACTTTGAGCAACAAATTGTGTGAAGCCAAAATCTAGTTTGACCCTACTTCTTCTTCGATCAATGTTTTAAGTGTGTACGAAAATCCTTCAATTTTTTCCACACCACTATCCACAAAAATGAAACAACTTAATTTACCTTATTTATTTTTCAAAAAAAAAAAAAAAGAAATTCAAATTATTATGAATTGACAATAAATTTCCCACCTTGACAGGCGACTAACGTGTGTGAGTGAATTAAAAAAAAAAAAAAAAAAAAACACAAGGACCGACACTAAAGGACAACATGTGCACAGTTTTGTTTGTTTTGAAAAATATATACTCATATTCCTACACCATACGCCACGTACTTTAGCCCGAGGAGGAATTTTTTTACGGCTTGGCTCCCCATGCGACTCCATAAACACAGAATTCTCGTCTATACAAATACAACATTGTGTATTGTGTAGGTAGTCGTGCGGTATGTAGATATTTATACAACGATGATGTGAAGAGTTTTGTTAACAAAGTCATTGGGAATTGTCGAATCCGGCCAATATTCACCTTAAAAACACTTGTCTGTCGATGGGTTCTTCCAATTTCTTTTTTAACCACTATAAGTCTTTCCATAAAGAAGGTTTGGTATTGGATTCATAAAATATTAAAACTTTCAGTTCAGATAGATTTTTTGCAAGTTTTGCAAAAGCCAAATAGCTTGATTTCTATAGCGTAAGACTAAGTTTCTCTGTCATTTAGCTCAACTTAGAAGACAGATAGTCCAGGGGGTCATTCCGTAATTTTCTAAACGATAATATTCGTCGATATCGTCCATGATTTGCTTCACGTAACTCGACTACTATCGTCTCGTCTATCGATCACAGATTTAGAGATTTGTATGCATTTCAGAAACTCTCAAACTGTAGTCAATCTGTCAATTCAATAGAAAACAATACAAAATGTCAATTTACAGTGGAAACTCAATCACTCAACTACAGTCACCTCCAAAATTCAAAATTAATGCAAGACGATACCTATTTAGCTATCGTCCAAACGCTATCGTTTTGACGATAGCGTTTTGACGATTATCGACTTATACGTGAATCAAAAAAAGGCTACGCTATCGTTCAAACGATATCGTCTGGTGATAATCGAGTTACGGAATGACCCCCAGGAAGATTAGACACAATAATTGACAAAATTCAATAAACTCTCAGAAAGTTGATTTTTTTTTTGTTTAGAGAGAGATTTGTTTCGACTGCTCAAACGTATCCTTGATGAACCACTACTTTGGAATTTTCAAGGTAGATTTTTTTTTTTTTAATTTCTCGAAAAACATTAGGTTTTTCCGAAAAATTGTCAACTGTCAAAAATTGAAGGTTTGACATTTCTACACAAAAAATATTTTGACACCTTTTTTCATTAGCGGTTAAGATTTTGAGAAGAACGTCCTCAAATGTTTATTTATTTTGACCACAACTGCTGGAGTAAAGTATTGGACAAGTTTGGGAATGTGTTTCATATAAATTAAACTCAGAAAAAAAATTGGTATTTATTAATTTTGTGGAAGTTTTTATTTACTGTTTTCTACTTCAAGATGTTTGGGCCTAAGCATTCGTTCTACGAAAATTTATACCTATGTAAGTTACCTTAATCGTAGTCTTTTTACTCTTTGGCTAGATCGGTGTCATTGTTCGTTGTTGTGTCATATCTATGCAAACTGGAAGAGTTACAAAATCATCCGTAGAATTTTCTTCTCAAACAAGGACTAGGATTTTTATTGTTTTATAAAGGGACTTTGTTGCTCTAAAGAGAAAAAAGAACGGTGTGACAGTGTTTTGCATAGTATAACTCCTTTTTTGACAATTTAGCTGTTTCTGAGGTTTTTCCTGACTTTGATCAAAACTGAACATTACCAACTTAGCTCGTCTTTATAGATTACCTCGATTTTTGTCAAGATCTGCCGTCATGCGAATATTTGATGGATGGATGATTTTCTGGCTTAAATCGTACTGATATGAACATATTGGGTCTTTGACAAAAGGCTTTGGTCGTTCATATAAAACAGTAGTTAGAAAAGATCTGTGCACGTGATGTTGAGCTAACGACACTGCTGTTAGCACATTTCAGACGGTCTCCTTTCTTGAAGATTTTTTTTGTTATAATTAGTACACGCTCAAGCGGTTATGAATGCCCTTATAAATGTTATAAATAACACTGTGCGAACAGTTAGGAAATGAGGATGCACCGATGCACATTGGTTTTAAATGCTTGTACATAACTATGAGGGGGGAAAATCGATTGGGGTAAAGTATTCCACATTCTAGTAGTACGGCTGAAGAATGAATCTCTGTATTTTACAGTACGCCCGAAATTAGACTCAAGGGTAAGCTGATGGGCATTCTTAGCAAGACGAGTGTTACGGCGAAATTGTTTTAAGGGAGGAATGCAACTGGCTATTTCATTAGAGCACTGTTTATGGAAGAAGAGAGAAAACAAAGTACGACAAGAGACATTACGACGGTGTTCGAGAGAAACAAAAGTTTCCTTAATAGACCTATGTATCCCCAATTAGTCAAAGGGCTCTGTTTTAGATTCTGTCTAAGAAGTGCAGGTGAATTTTAGGAGCATCTGCCCAGACATGGGAGTTATACTCAAGCTTAGGCCGAATGTATGTAGCCAGATCAGAAGGAAAAAAAACTGCTCACATCTTTTGAGGAAACCTAAGCATTTCAGCGTATTTTTCACAATATCAAATATATGATCATGCCACAAAAGATGGTCTGTAATAGACTAAGAACGAAAAGATTTTCGGTTTTCTCGATGCAAGTGCCATCCATGGATAAAAGCAGGGGTGGAATATTTCGCTTGACCGACAAGAGACAGCTTTGGGTTTTCGAGGCATTAAATTCCACGTAGTTCCTAACATCCCATTCTACAATGCTGTCTAGGTCGGAATTTAATGAACTTATCATATGCTGCCATTGCAGAGCCACTTCCGATGATGAAGGATTTAGATCTGGAAACGATTATGATACTGTCGTCAGCAAAACAATGTAGTGGATTAGAAGATATAGAAAAGAGATCATTGATGAAGATGAGGAAGAGAGTCGGCGATAAAACAGAGCCTTGGGGCACATCAGCATTTATTTAAAACCAGACTTAAAACCGCCCAATACAATACGAATTGACCAGCCTGATAGGTAATTTCTAACCCAACAAAGTAGACATTAATCGATGCCAAATGCACGCATTTTCGAAAAGAGAGTTTCATGCCAAACTCTATCAAATGCTTTAGAAATATCAAGTGCAATAACATTGGTTTCACCAAAATGGTGCAAAGATTTGTTCCACTTTTCGGTGAGATATGCCATCAGATCACCAATACACCTGTTGCTACGAAAGCCGTACTGCCGGTCATTAAGAAGCTTTCGTTCTTCAAGATATTTCTTAAGTTGATTATTAATTAGCATTTCCATGTCCTTGGAAGAGACTGGCTGGAAAAATGATGTTTTTCTTCGACTCGAAAAGAGCCCAGAGGATAGATAGAAAAGCTTACGCAATGACTTTTCCAGCGTAGAAAAACACCTCTTCAAAAAAATAGGGCATATACCATCTGGAACCGCGGATTTGTATATTTCAAGATCTTTTCAGACTCTTGCAACTGCACGAGTGCGAAATAATATTCGTGCCATAAAACCATTTTCCATCAAAAACAGAAGGAGTAATGACACTATGTGGCAGCGTCTAATCTGCAGAAAACAAGGCTGCAAGCAAATTTGCCTTTCCTTGTGAGCTAGTCACAGGAGTGTTATTGTAAACAAGTGTTGGAACCGACGAACAGCGGAATTTTTAATATTTTTCACAAATGACCAAAAATTTTTACTACCTTTAGGACATTGTAATATTTTTTGCCGTGTTTTTTTTTTTTTCATATAAAAACTTGGTTTGTTTGATATGAGCGCATTACAGGCGTTACGCGCTTGTTTGTATTTTGTCCAGTTTTCATCAGTTGGATTGGTTTTGTAACAACGGAAGCTGTACTCTCTGAACCTTATAACCTCTTTACAGCTACTACCGTACCATGAATTCTCCTTGGGTTTCATGCTTTTAGTCCTGTTAGGAATAAAAAGTTTCATTCCATCGAGAATAATACCTGTTAACATATCAGTGGTAGGATCTACGTCACTATCGAGGAAGCATAGTGACTCGAAAGAAATTGTCGAGACTTTCCCAGTTGGCTTTCTCATATTGGTATTTTTTTCCTTAACTGGATTGGTGGTAATTAGCTGATATGATACAGTGGTCCAACTTACCTAGAGGTGCTAGTATACTGATAGTGTAGTTATCAGGGTCAGAGGTAAGGAAAAAATCTAGCGTGTTTGCGGATTTCCCGTCAATGTGGGGAAAACGCGGTTAGCTTGGTCCGAACGCCATTAGCTTGATTGGTACTTAGATAGTATATAGTTATGTTCATTGCTTGCTAGTGGAAGTTGAATAGTAACACAGATATCGATTTATCATTGCAGGTATAGAATTTCCAATTGTACATGATTTGTATGTTTTGTCAACAGGGTCATGGAAATACTGATTAACTATCAGGTCAAAAATATCTTGAAGAACGAAAGTTTATAGAACTATAACAGAAACATTTACATCTCTCGAGCAATGTTTCATGTCTATGTTATTATGTTACCGTAATTTTTGAAAGCAGTGTTAAGGTTTTCGAGTTTTCGAGTTGCATTCCTTCACTTAATCAATTCAACCGATAAACTCTCTCCACAGAAAATTTCCAACAGTTTACACTTGATCCCAACTTCTTACGTTAAGATTTTCTTTTTCAGCCACACTAGACGAATGTGGAGTGCTTTACTCGGCCCAATATTTCTCTACGATGTTTTTTATCTTCGATGCAGGTGTTGCTTTCTCCTCTTCTGCTCTAACATCACCCGACTATCATTGGTCTTCTAAGAAGTGTCACTTTATGTGCTCTTGGTAAAATTGCATGCGATTGGCAGCATTGATTGTCAAATCCGGAATTTCTTGTGTATGGCCCAGGATATTAGAGTTGGCATCCGGGATCGCGTTTTAGTACAAAAAACTTAAAGTTGGGAATATAGGACCTCCAAAGAGCTAATAAGTGAATCTAATTAATTAACTAACTAATTAATTGTTTCCAAACAGCATTGCAAACATTTTAATTGTGAAAACTGAATTACTAACAATTTATAAAAAATGATTCTGGTTCTCCTGACTCTGTTCTCGTCCAATATTTACTTTTTTAGTATTTAGT
Source organism: Chrysotoxum bicinctum (assembly GCA_911387755.1). Lineage (NCBI taxonomy): Eukaryota > Metazoa > Arthropoda > Insecta > Diptera > Syrphidae > Chrysotoxum > Chrysotoxum bicinctum. Next base: position 52,734,185 of record OU426987.1, read on the forward strand.
GTTATATAGTCTGAAACGGCCGGCGTGGAACCATAGACTTAATAAGCTCACTATCAGTTGTGCGTACAACAAACCCTATTTTCTGAAAAACACACCTCAGAACGCTTACGGACCATGGATCCAAAATCTGTTTATGCGGAACTTATCCATCTCTGGGATCAAATTAAAACGCTCACCTGGAAGTAGTTATAAAATATTTATCTCAAATGTTCTTCTGATTATCCCTACCCTCCCCTTCAACATATAAATAGCAACATGTGTGTTCTATCTGATGCCCACGAGTTATTTTTAGTCAGTTGAACTGTTTTCGAACCCTCATGTCACCAAGTCCCTTTACTTAACATTTCTTAGACCCCCCTTGAATACACTAGCAATGCTTATAGGCCGTATCCGAACCTCTCCTTCCAAAGAATTTAAGCTGTGCTTCTTTGGTCTGATATTCTCATCTTACTCCCCTTATAATATTTCTTTTCGAAATGATGCCAATAATTAATACTAACCCACGTTATATCAGCTCTACTCCTCTCTTCCGCCAATAACTACCAGAACATCTTTGACTTCCATATCAGTTCTGCCTCACTCCAAAACTCGACAACTTGTGCTGTTTTTTTTTTTTTTTTAAGTTTAACTTTAATGGATTGATCATTAATCGTTAGCAAATTCATCCAACCGAGTTGAGGGCCCAAAGTACTAGAGCTGTCGGCCTTATAGAACGAGTTCACTTGAAGCAGGTGCATGAATGCCTATACAAACGAGAGTCCAATATTTAAGTAGAGAGCTATGTGTTTAACGTTGTTTTTTGAAGATTGGCCTTGTTGCGGGTGTGACAGAATCTCTTGTTGTACGATGCTAATTTCCCACGAGATCCCGGCCTTATTCAGGATTATTGCTGTATGAACTTTTATAGGTACCATGGATAAGGCTAACCGTTGAAGGTTCATATGGGAAATCCATTATTCCTCAACCTTCGGATAATAAATCATTTGTTTTTGGGAAGAATACTGCGACTACAATCATCGTTCGAATTCTTTGTCGTATGCTTAAAGGGAAAATGTAAGCACACAAATTGAATTGGTTCATAATTTTATAAGAGGCTTTTAGAAAATCGTCCAAAATTTTCTCAGAAATTGTGGTTCTTTCTTGGTTTTTAATTTCCCATCAATGGTGAGTAGGACTTAAGGAAAAATTGGGGGGGAATTCGTGAATAGGCTTACTAACTCCTTTTCACAGTAAGTGTTTCTAAAATGTTTGGCTTAACTATACTTTTTGCTGATAGTCTAAATCATCCCAACACATTGGGAAACGAGTTTGATTACAATTTTCAACGAATTTCCTACACGATAAACCAATACTGGCGTAGAGGAAGCAGAAAGTTTATTTTTTTTTTTTTAAGTAATAAATACCTGTAGGTGCTTTTTATCCAAAATTCAACTTAATGAAGCTAAAGTATCCTCGACTTTTCTCAAATGTGCTTCAACATATTTCATAAAATTTAGCACTAAAGCTCAATTTCATATCGGGTAAGAGAAAAAAGATAGTGCGAAGCATCTTTCTGCATGAGGGCCCGGATCATCGTTAAATCCCATTTTAAGCCCTCATTATGTTAGCTAGCTATACGGATGTACAATTGTTCAACCTTGGTATTTAATTCTCATCATTTCCATACACATACCAACACCAGGCAAACATGCTTTACACACAATACAATCGTAAACAACGAAACAAAAAAAAAAACCCTTAAACAGTCTCTTGAACTAAGGATCCCCATTAGTGCGAAAATAATTGCGGGCCATATGCATAAACTTGACAGCCTTAATAGCCAACAAACGATGACGACTTCTGAAATAGTCCCTTTGAAATGAGTGAGATGACAATGTTCTCAACCTGCCTTTGACTTTTATTCCAAGTCTTTTATTGTTTCATTCGGGATGCCACATCACAGAACACAAACGCACACAACACACAGGGAATTTTTCGCCACTTTTCGTAATGAAGGAGTTAGAAAAAGGATTAGAACATTCGCATGCTCTGTGATTGTGGCACGAAGGCAATAAGAATTCAAATCTCAAGTATGCAGGTGTTAATGGGCCCAACTGCCTACTAGTTGTGGTTCAAAAGGAAAAATTAATTAAATGAAATGACTTTTATGAACTCTGCCAAGGAAGTCGTTGCCAAATTCCAGGCTTTGAGTATTTGCACAATGAACTTTGTGTCAATTATTATTTAAGCAAAGACTTTAAACAAACATTACACGTCCCAGAGAAACTATTACAAAACACTAGTTTCCAGACAAATTTTAAGTTGCTGAAATGGAAATTGACACTCATTAATTTTTGAAAATATGTAGTAATCATTTTCAGTGTTACCAATGGGACTCATATGAGCCAAATGCGAGTCTTTCTTTAGGTTTACTCAGGGACTCATCTTTTAAGGGTTTGACTAATTTTTTTAAGAACGAAAATAAACACTTTATATATTCCACGTCGATTTTATTTGGTTTGTCAGTTGGCATTGGCATTTGACAGTCGTAGAGAATGGTCGATAACAATTTATGAAGAAGGAAAATATAAGAAATATATAACTCCTTATTGCATAAACTATGAAAGCGATGATAATTTTTTTATTAGGCTTTAGTAATTGGTACATGAAAGAAAAAAACATTTTTTAAAAAAGTTAATAAAAAAAACCTATGTATGGATTTGTATGCATTAAAGTAAATTGGTTCGAAAAATAATTAATACATTATTTGGCTTTGTATGCATTAAAGAACAAAATCAAATTATGCCTTGTGGAAATCTTTAAAGCAGTTTCGTTCACCGTGGTGGTAAACTGACCCAGTGTCAGCTTAGAACGAGACTTCTTTCTCGTTGTCCATGATTACGTTGTCATCCAGAATTTCCATCACACTGAGGTACCTCGGCTCGGGATGTCGTTGTTCTGTGGTCATCCTTCTCATAAGCTGATTCCGGTGGTCGATGATGTTCCGCATTAGTTTCTTCGTTGAATGAACTATATGTACTTAGATATTTGTCCAGTGGGATTAAATGCGCTTCTGTATAGAGATGCTTCTTGTAGTGTTTCTGTCGTAGAGTCAAGTGCAGATCCTCAGTATCTTCTTTTCGAATAATTGAAGTTCCTTCATAGCTGTCTTTGAGATGGAAAACCATACTGGAAAGGAATAGCTGATCACTTGTCGCAGGAGCTGATTGTAGATTAATATCTTTGTCGGCTGGGTAAGACCTGATCTTCTTTTCAGCAATAGGTGCAAACGCTGCAGGCCCAGCTGGCCTTATTTAGAACATTTCTTGAGTGCAGTGACGTTAGGCTTTGCCGCTATGGTGGATCCGCCAGGGAGTCTCAGGACAAGATTTCTGCAAATTGTTGCGGTGAGAATGCCTCTACCAGTTGAAGCAGACAAGTTCCGATTTGGAAGTGTTGATTCAGATGCTCCACTTCTGGTAGAATTGGAAGAGTCTGTTGATTTGGGTTCCTACTTTTCGGACAGCGATTAGTGGTGACATTGATGTGGCGTAAGTGAGCGAGTCATCACAATACAGAAGGTTTTCGAATCCAATTGGAGAAGGTTGGTCGGAAGTCATCAAGTTGTAGAGGAAGAGATCTAGTTTTGAGCATTGGGCGACTTCATGTTTGATTTACAGTTATCTAGTTTGACGAAAAATTTCCTGAAAGATAGTAAAGAAAAGAGAAGTTTAATTAATGGCGGAGGTACTTGCATAAGATGAAATTTGTGGATTAGGCCATCTATCCACAGTCCACACGTTAAAGAATGCTTTCTCCATATCCAGAAAGCATCTGACGGTGACACGATGACTGTCGAGGGCTGTGGTGATATCGTGTTGGAATTTTAACAGTGGATGCAAGGAAAATGATCCACATTATCTGCCCGCATCGTATCAAGAGGTTAGTCTTGATGGAGTTTTCTGGGGCTTTTTGATGGGTATTGGTGAGCTGGACAAGCTAGATGGAGTGGCGGTTCGGCTTATTGGGGTGCTTAGAATCGGTATTCCGGCAGGACGGCTACGTTTTTTCGTTAAATTTAAAAACTTTTCCGCCTTACTCATATGTTCGGAAACGGCAAATTTGAAAGCAAACAATGGCATGTACTCACTGACGTTGATTTTGCTCCATAATAATCAAGCACTTACAAGGCTCATATCTACCATGTGGAAACAAATTTTTGTACACCATTGGCGAGAACGCAAATGGATTATATAATAACCAAGCATGGAATCCAGTAAATCCACACCTAACATGTGCTGGCTATAAACATCCATATCTTGAAGAGATATCACATCCTTAAATTGTTTTTCTCGTCGAAAATACGCGGTTTTTGTTGTTTTTGGCTCACTTCAATTTTCAATTCCTTCCCAATAGGCATTTTCGACTTTGGCACACGATTAAGAGTATCAAAAAAATAAACTTGCAGCTTTGGGCTATAAAACCAATTATCAAAACATATTTTATAGCTTCGATGCTTAGGTACAGTAGAATTGAGTCTAGTTACAACGTTAGACCTGACACCTGACACAAACCAACCACAACCCCGATGCCAACACTAGCCGTGTCTTATTATATGCTTTTTATTATTTACCGATCTATGTGGAAACGTATCGGGATAAATTTTTGACGTGTATTAAAAAATAATTCTGTTCTCTATCTGGATCTATTTCAAAGATCCAAAAATTAGTTCTTTCTCTGGCGATTAGATGGCTTTTTATGGTAAGGTAGTGTAAACTACAGTTTAAAAAAAAAAGACGAGAAACATTTGAATATCAAAAAATATAAAAAAAAGAGGGAGATGAGCATATACAACACAACTGTGACTATGATCCGTATCGTTTTATTTCCGAGGGTTAATCTATATGTATCATTGGGGATAATAATAGGCGTGTTTTCTTGCAAGTCCATATAAGGAATTGTAGAAAAAAACGCCATCGGGACTAAGCGATTTGCATCTTAAAACAACAACTACTTAAGTCTATACAGACTTCGCTAAGTCTAGATAATTTTCGAAACTTAGGCTGGTATTCACCGAGCATTCTTAAACGACTCTTAACTTTACGAGGCTCTTAACTTGAAATTTCTTTGGGGTATTCAGTATTCACCAACCACTCACAAGTGTTTTTCGAAGTTCGAAAATGAGAGCCACTCTATCTTGTTCAGGCATACCCAAACTGTGAAATCAGCGTTGCCGATGTGGCACGATCGTGCCATTTTGACAAGGAAATTTTCTTGTGGCACTGTGGCACGAAAAGTTTCAATATGGCACGTTTTTTTTTATTATTTTACCTAAATGCGCTTAAGATAATTGACCCAACCTTTCTAAAAAATAATCCAAACACACAAAGTATTTTGCCACACTTCAATATTTTGGTATCAGAAGTTTCTCATCTATTAGAGTGCGAGAAAGATGTTCTTTTTGGCGAAATAAGAAAAAAAATCAGATTGGACTAGCCGAAAGTATTTTTCTTGAAGGTTCCAAAACGTTCTAGGTTAAGTTGTACAAATTAAAAAACAATATTGACGAAGGAATGTTCATTAATATTTCAAAATTTATGTTGATTCTTCTTAGTTTGCCTCACGGAAGTGCATCAGCAGAGCGAGTGTTTTCAAGGCTAAATAATATTAAAACAAACAACAAAAACAGACTGTCATATATAAAACAATTAATGCTGTAATGTCATATAATGAAATTATTAAGCCTAATAATTGCCAAAATTTCAAACCTCCAGCTAATTTATTTATTTAACTTATTATAAAAAAGCTTTATTACGTCTTTATATTTTTTAATAATTATAATAGTTACTCATCATGTGATGTGAAATATTTAGTTAAATAATACAAACTTATTACTTAATATGAACTTGCCGAAAACTCCTGTTTCTGTAAAATACCTATACATGAATAGAGGAACTGATTTTTTGTTTGTTATTTGTTTGTAATAGTACGAGTATTTAATTAAAATTTATTTTTAAAGAATAGCTTGTCACAATGGCACGTTTTTTCAAAGAGTGTGGCACGAAATTTTTTTTTTTTGACGGCAACGCTGTGTGAAATCAAACTGTTTTCGAACTTGAATGACAGATGGCAGTGAGAATCCTTCGGACAGTTTCGTATTTTGCTTGGGGAGCGTTGCTGGTGACGATAACTGGTTTTGGTTTTGCACTCACCGTCGTTTGTTTAGTTTTCGAATTTTCGAACAAACTTTCAAAGAGAGCGCTCGTAAGTTTAGGAGTGGTCGGGACCACTCAAATTAGCCCGGACGAAACGCCAATTTTTGTGGACTAAAGGCCAAAAAAGCTAATTTGAATCATATAGATTATCTCTTTAAAAAAATGATATGGATCATAGTGACAGCGGTGTTATAAGCCTTTCTCGTTCATCCTTATGTTAAACGATTTTCAATTATGTCTTATATTTTTTCTTTTCACTATCTTACCATATACCTTACAGAGTAAAAACTAATTTCTGGATCTTTCAAAAAAATAGATTCAAATACAGATCCCAAATTGGTTTTGTAATAAGTGTTAAATATGAATCCAGATTCGGATCCATATAGACCTATCAAAAACGAAATTGCTAAAATTATAACAACAGTCTGCTAAAATGCGAAAATAACATTTGATCGGTCTATAAAATACAAATAATGAAATTGCTTTTCGTTTGAAAGTTATTGATAAAAACAACATCGACCTGCAGTATAAGACGCACCCAATACAAAACGGTTAAATCAGCTTACGTTTCCAATTAATTTTGTAGAAGAAATCATGATTTTCTAAAGATAACGTACGAGTAGCGCGAACAACGCTTCTAGTTCTTTTCGTGAACGCTTTCATTTGGAATGTTCAAGAAGCATGTACAATTATTTCTTTGATTCACATATAGAGACATTGCTTGTGCATGATAGAATTCCGAAAGATGTGTTCGGAAATTTGACATTAGTTAACAATTTTGATATTGAGGAACGAGAATATGTAGGAACTAAGAATTTATTGGTGAATTGAATTCCTTGGCAGTTGGTTCTTCAAAAAGCAAAATTGCATTGAAGAATAGATTCCGAGTGAAAATCATTGTATATTAATTCTTATAGTAGTCTCATGACGAGGAACGCCACGTAATTTACCAAGCGGCAGAGAAAACAACCAAACCCAATACCCAAACCGTATCTTAGCAAATTAATTTAACATTTTCTCATATGCTATCCTTTTCTCGGCAGAGAGAGACATAAACAACAAACATGCTATATTAGTATAGCTATTCAGAGCACACTGACTTGCACCAGCCAGTCAGCGCAGGAGCACACAAGCATGCATACATTATATTTATATGCAGTAAACCTACTGAGAAGGAAAGCCTACACACGATTGACGGCGGCGCACAGTGTGGGAATTCGCGAATTTAGCGGAATAAAATTAATAACGCTTACATTTTAAATTTTTCTGTAGTTTTTTTTTTGCTTAGTTCATTGAAAATGTCTATACAATCAAATGTAACTCACATTTTGGTCATATTTTATTTAGGTTTTTGTAAAATGAGCTTTGAAGTGACAGGTTGTTTACACCAAAAACTACTTTTTTTTTAAAAACCATAATTTACAAAAAAATCTTTTGAGGAATGATGTATTGTTTAATTTTATGACAAATATGAATAAAATAAAGAAAAAAGTTAATTATTAACAGAATTGACTAGTTTTTTTTTGCAAAACGATATATCAATGCCGTTGTTTATGAACTAAAGAAACTCCATTCTTAAAAAGGGTATTAAAACGTACAAGAAATTTTATTTCAAAGGAAGTTTTAAATTAGTTTTATTTTTAGCCAATCAACTTTTTTTTATATTGGTAAGTGTTGTATCACGAAATTTTTCTGTCCTACATCATCAAGGATACCAAAAATTAAAAGAACCGAAAACTTCCTGTCGAAAAAATACAGTTTCACTGGAATAGACAATTTTTATTTACCAATCCTGTTATTCTTGTAAAATAAAAAGCCAATTTAAAACAATTTTATTTAATTGTTTTTATATGTTTTGTTTTTATTGTGAACAATTTTACCTTTACTATAATTCTAACTACATTCAACAATTCAACATTATGTTATATACATACATATAACACATTTTATTTACATTTTATATTAGTTTGCAATATCCAAAATTTCAAGAACCTCAGGCTCTAAGTTACTTCCTTTTCTTTTAGGAATACACCTTAGGCTTGCTAGATATGGATCTGATGTAATAAGCAGCCTATAAAGTAGATCAGACATTGTGTGAAGTTTTTCGAGTAAATAATTCTCTATATTTTCGGTTTTCTTTATTACTGGCTTCTTGAGCTTCCTCCGATAATTGGCCAATTGGAAGAATACAAGAAGAAATTACCTGTTTACCATGAAATAAAACTTTATGGACACTCACTGGCATATAGTACCATCCGTATTTTTCAATGTAAAGGTCTCTGGTTCTCGTCACATAGGCATCTAAATTGATAGGAAACCCTGAGGACACAGCTTCTAAAGTAATATGGAACCCTTTTATCAGCTCTATATCAACTCCAGTTATTTGAGCAGTTTGATTTTCAAAGTTGTAAAAATCAAATTTAATGTAAAATACGCATAAAAAGCACTTTTGCTCTTCAAATAAAAAAATCGTTTTTTGTTTTTTTATTTTTCAATTAATTTATTTTTTTTATTATAATTGGAACACCCTTTATCCGATATAATAGTTTTTTTTATTAATTGATAGTTTCTGTTTTTAATTTTTTAAATAACTTAATTCTTTTTTTTTTCTTACTGTTAAAAAGTTAATTTGAACACCCTGTATTTTTGTTGTAACTTTTTTTAATCAAATTCACTAAATTATTTTTTTTTGGAACAACCCGTGAAATAAAAAAAGTTTTTAAATTTATAACATTCTTTTTCTAACCAAATCCCAAAAAGTTATTCCATTTTGACTGTATGCCATCATTTTTTTGCTGGATAGTCATTTAGAAAAATTGAAAAAAAAAATATATCACAACATAATTGGGGTGTCAAATTTTAGTGGTTCTTGATAGATTCTAAATCAAGCTTTGCAGTGAATATTGTTTCGAGGCGCAATAATGCGGAATAACTAAAGTTTTGCTATAATAAATGTACAAAAATCGAAAAAAAAACACATTTTTTTAACTTCAATCACCAAATAAAAAATGTGAAACACCCTGTGAAATAAAAAATCACTTACATTCTTATACCTTGATATTTAGGAAATATAAAATAAATAAAACTTTTATTAAAACACACACCAAACGCACGAAAAAAAATTAATAGCAAAGTAATCTCTTCCAGCAAATATACAGAATAAAAATCGCCAACTGCAACTTTAATGCTATTTTTTTTTTGTTTACATGATCCGCACCCAACAGTGCTTTTGTTATCACTTTCTACAATCTTTTAGCTTTAAGAAAAACCAGTTTTGGCATCAATCGAGACTATTATTTTTTCGAATTAAATTCCGCTAAATTCGCGAATTCCCACACTGTGCGGCGCGGCGGTGCGGTGGCGACGGCACTTTGCGAATGAAATTTTGTGTATAAGTTTTTTAACAACGTTGTTTTGTTTTTTGGATACCTCTATGAGAAATGAGAATATATGCATTTAGTCGGACTAAAGGCCAAAAAAGCTATTTTGAATCAATAATTCAACAAGTCCATTAATAGTGCTACTACTTGGCTGATTTATTTCAGTAGTATATAGAATTTGTATTATAAAAACCTTCATATAGATTTTCTTTAAACTTAATGGATATCACTTTGAATATTTTCCCCCCACGTTTTTTTCTTTTTTTTTTTAGATAGAAAATAACGGTACATGGCATACGAATTTTTTCGAAATTTTATAAATATTTTTTTTGTCAAAAACTGTTCGACAGATTTTAAAAATAAAAATACAAAAAAATTTCATTTAGTTAAAGCTAGATAGTAGTTGAAAAAAAAATTGGGAAAAATGGTTATTGAGGGTACCCCCCATGGAACCGTTATTTCGTTTTTGATTTTCTCAAAAAGGGTACAACCGATTTTGATAATTTTTTTTTTGCTAAAGCTCCCCAAAAACTTTAATAGAATTGTGCATTCAAATTTTCAAAAAAAAATTTTTTTTGATTTTTAAAAAAAAAACTTCAAATTTTTTTTTTCAAAACTCAAAATTTCGAAAACCCAATGCTATTTTTTTTAAAACTTGATAAATGAGAGTTTCTCAAGGTAATCTACAAGATGTGAGAAATTTTTTTTATTTTACCTAAAAATAACGGACCCACCATACAAATGTTAAAAAATGTTAAAATATTGTTTTCAAAAATCGTATTTTTCTTGAAAAAATTTTGATAATTTTTTTTTCTTTCAATTAATTTTTATGATCTTTGATTTAATAAAAAAATTTAAAATTAAGATATTACAGCTTGTACTTACCATAGAACTATTTTGTCTAATTTTCAATTTCTCACATATCGGCATAACGAATGTTAATGAAATTTTTTATAGAGATTCTTCTAAAAAGTTTTAAATAAAAGTTTAAATATCAAGGAAAGGAAAAGCTATGAAGCTGTTTACGAACAAGAATGCTAGCAACACTTCCTGATAATAAACAATAAAGTGTGATTTTCAACTTTGACATCACTTTTTGACGATTTAAAAAAAGGGTAACTTTGCTGTACCCCGACCCATGTTAAAGTCAATTTCTCTGTCAGTACCTACTCACAGTAGGGACCTCATTCTGCACTTTTTTTTTAGTATAATACTAACCTTTAGCACTACGTTTAAATTGAGCTGATATGTTTTTAGGGTTGCCAGATATTCAATTTTAAATGGTGTTCAATTTTTCTTGCCCGAGCAAAATTTTGACTTTGAGGTCAATTTTAGTGTAAGACCCGCTTAAGAGAAAAACCCGCTTACCTGAAACACTTTTTTCAACCCCAAGTATTTTCCGACAAATTTCTCTTAAAACACTCCGCTTAAGTGAAACTCGCTTAAGTGAAAAACCCGGATAACTGAAACATATTTTCAGTTAATTTTTAATATACTTCATTGAAAAAAACTCTCTTAAGTGAAAAAAAAAATGAATCGAACAGAACAAAAATTTGCTAGTTTTCTTTTTTCAATAAATTATTTCTGTGTTATTTAGTCGTTGTTTTATTTAACTTCTTTCAAGGCAAGTTCAAAAGATAAAAAAAATATTGTTTCTAGCATTAAATCTCCGCTTAATTGAATTTTTAAATCCGCTTAAGTGAAATTTTTTTTTCACTTATCCGATCTCCGCTTAAGTGAAATTATTTAGCGGGCCTTCAGGATATTATGGGCAGTGTGAGCTTTACTATTAATTAACTTTTCTTTAATAATGTTTATTTGTTTTATTAAAATTCAAAAAAAAAAGGAATAAAAACTTCGTTCAACAAAAATTCTTATTTTTTTCACATTAAAGGGTTCTATCTGAACAATTAAATTTATTATCATGACACTTAGTATCAGGTAATTAGAACCTTAATGTTCTATGCTCAAATGACTTAGCGTTGAGAAACAAGGTTCTATCCATTTTTTCAACCACCAGTTACTGCAAAATTATGAATTAAATATGTTGTAGATTTTTAAATTCAGATCAACATAACTTAGTACAAAACTTGTGTTTTCAAAAAATTATGTAGATCCGAACAAAAATATAAAAGTTATTGACAAACAAAATTCAATCTCTGTTTTCTCAAAAGTGACTTGAGTGTAGTTAGAACCCTACTGTTCTAAGGTCGCTAAATTTACTCAAAATTCGTAGATAAACATGAAAAGAAATATTTGTTAGTAATTTGAAATTGGAACGCCAAATATCTCCTTTTTTATTTATTTTTATCAAAATGTTCTAGGTATATGCATACAAAATACTTTTTGCAAAAGAAGTTATCTGATTTTATTTTCTAAATATTAGTAATGTGTATATCAATAAATTTCTAAAATTGGTATGCTACATTTTTTCTAATTTTATTTTTTTTTTTAATTAATTTAAATTTTCCATACTACATTATGTTATGTTTGCATGCCCAAACGAGTATAGCCAAACGAATTTGCACCTTGCAACAACAAAATTGAGTTTTAATGCTGTGAATTAGCGATATACGTACTTCATTTTCAAATTATTATAAAAACAGTGATGGTGGTGGTATAAATTGAAGCAGTTCAATTTAGTCTTTCTTTTGTTATAGTTTATTTTAGGTTGTTCAAGCTGTTTTTTTAATATTAACCCATTTCCGGCGGCTACCAGTTCCAGGTGTGGTAGGAACTTGAAATTTCACACACTGTCTATTTTTGGTCTAATTAGAGAAAATCTGAAAAAAAAAATTGGAAAAGCTTTCAGGTTTCCGGAAAATTCACGTTGCGTTTTCGCAACATCCGCCGAATGTAGAGCAAAATATTTGGAATTTTTTTTTATATATTAGAGTTTAAATCAAATTTAATCAAATATTTGTTTGATAAAGCGTATTAAAACAGAAAATATATTAAAAATAAATTATAATTTAAAAAAATTTAATATTATAGGGATATACATATATAGTTATGTATGCTCATAAAATATTAATTTTTGTATGGTAATCGTATTTAAAGATAAACATTTGTTTTTCGTTAAATGCGATACGTGGATTGAAAGGTGGCACTCCCTAGATCACGAATATGCAATTTTTAACTCGCTAAGATGTCTAGTTTAGCCAAAAATCACGTTTGAAAATGTCAACTTTGGGGGGTCTACGGAGCTCCGTTTTGCCGCAAATCGCATTTTAAGATAAAAGTTTGTTTTTCGTTACATGCGATACGTGGATTGAAAGGTGGCACTCCCTAGATCACGAATATGCAATTTTTAACTCGCTAAGATGCCTAGTTTAGCCAAAAATCACGTTTGAAAATGTCAACTTTGGGGGGTCTACGGAGCTCCGTTTAGCCGCAAATCCCATTTTAAGATAAAAGTTTATTTTTCGTTAAATGCGATACGTGGATTGAAAGGTGGCACTCCCTAGATCACGAATATGCAATTTTTAACTCGCTAAGATGCCTAGTTTAGCCAAAAATCACGTTTGAAAATGTCAACTTTGGGGGGTCTACGGAGCTCCGTTTAGCCGCAAATCGCATTTTAAGATAAAAGTTTGTTTTTCGTTACATGCTATACGTGGATTGAAAGGTGGCAAAATTTCTTAAAAAAAAATTGTTGAAAAAAAAATTTTATTGGAAAAAAGTTTTTTGAAATAATATTCTTGATAAAATGTCCAAAAATATTTTTCGCAAAAGTTCAAAAATATTTTGGTCAAATGTCCAAAAATAATTGGCCAAGCCATTGAAATTCATCTTATCTCTCTAAAGATGGAGGAGGTTTATCTCCTCGGAGTTCTAACATTTCTTTCCATTTGTTAAAAAATAAATCAAAATAAAATATTCTGAATTCGATTTATTTCCAAATTCTGTTTGGCAAATTCGTTCGGTTCGGTTACCATAACGAAATAAAGCCAATTTGAAATTATTTTGTTTTCAAAAATGAAATAAAACCAAATTTAGAATTTGAGTTTATTAAGTTCAAATGACTCTAGATCTAATTACAAGGTCGAAAAAATGGCAGCCTCGCTGATTAATCTTATCAAAATGTAAGCAAACCAGATTGTATGAGTAATGAAACAAAATGCACAAGAACCCTCATACAGAGATAGGAAACTTTTAATTCAGTTCCATGAGACTAATATAGAGTTAATATACAAAGGAAAATGTTCTCTGCTGATCGGGGATAAAGTAAATAATTTTGGTAATATTTTCGAATTTCCTTCCGTTGATTAGAATCTTTTGTTTATAAGCTTTTATGAAAACGATCTCAACTACAACTCTTTTTAAGTCCAAAAGCTTCATCTTAAGTTCGTCAATGAAAGTTAAATCCATCACAGCTTTGCTCAAAAATGTGATTTTTTTTTTAATCACTGAGCCCTTTAGCAGTCTTACATTTGGGAGAAAAAAATCGAAGTCGTGATTTTGATCAAACTTGCCATTACAATGATAGCGAACACGAAAAATGTGGCTACTGTAGTTCCATCAGTAGGTCTGTGCCAGTCCCTCGAAGCGATTTTCTTCAAACTACTTCAAACTTAGTATTTAAAGTTTATGGAGAAGAAATTGAAATTTATTTGAGCTCTAAATCTAACGGTACCTGCCATACAGCAGGTGTTATTTATTTCGAAAATGACATAACAATTTTGATAAAAAAATAGGTGTGCTATTATAAACAATAAGGACTGCATATTGGCTAAGCAAAAATTAAAGAAAAAATGTCATTAACGTTATCTCTCATGGAACGTTTTTTCTTAATTTTCGAGTTTGAAAAAATTTTGTAATAAAAATTGTCGTAAGAATATTTATGAGATTTTTGAAAAACAAAAAAATTCAAAATCTATACATATTTTGAAGCATTAATATCTTGAAAACGATTTCAAGATTAGTTTTTGAAATTATTTCCTAAAATGTTTATTGTTAAATACATAAAATTGACATCCCAATTTTTTTGTATGCAAAGTTTTAAAGACATTTTGTATATAAGAAATTAATTTAATAACTTTTTAAGCTTTGTTTGCATATTTTAACTGTCATGCAGAAGGCCTTGGATTCGAATTTTTCAGGGGCGTATTTAATCACTAGGTTTAGGCTCTCTGCGAGCCGTTACGACAACTTTTTTTATTCATTTAATTTCTTATTTTAATTATATGATCCTCTATCTTATTTTAATTATTTATTTTTATTTATTTTTATTTAATTTATTACGAAAACAGTACTTTACCATATTGAATCAAATTTTGTTGTTATTTTAGTTTTTTACCATTGGCATTACCGATTTAAATTAGTATTTTACAAACAGGTAAAAAGGCATATCGAAATTTTCAAAAAAAATGTTTTTTGATAATTTTTTTCTTGTTTTGATATTTCACAAACTGCTTTATTGATTCTTTTATTTTAATTTCATTTATTGTATGAGAACTCTAATGAAAACTTATGGTGTGTCAAATTTTGCTCACAAAAAAGGTTTTAAAGGGTATTTGAGTAAAAGTCTGCTAAGAAGCAAAAACCCAAAGCATAAACTATTTTTGTAAGGTAGCTCTTATAATTTTCAAAAATTGTTGACTTTGGCCAGCATTCTTTTTCCTTTGGTCACTTTTAGTACTTACTCCTTTTGCACTCCCATTCTACTCCAAAAGTCTTTCATTACCTGTTTGAAGCGGCGGCGGTGGCGATATGTGTTTCATAATTTCATTAAAGACTTCACTCTAAACACAAAAAGTTGTTTTGTTGGACTTCATTCCAACAAATTTTCATATTCCATTAGAATTTAAAAGGAGTGAAATAAAGAAAAACGACAAAAGAATCAGCCTCTATTGATGAATACCAAAAATCGCAATCTCAATGTTACGTGTCGACAATACAGCTTCTATGAAAACAATTTTTTTATCTCTCATTTTTTTTTCTGGTATGTCCTTTTATCACTTGCAGATGCAAGCACATCGTGTTATTCTTCATGACAACGGTAATTTAACTTTCACAATACATCCAATTAAACGCCTTCGAAATAAACCTCAGCAGTACAAAAGATATTTCACTGCAAAAAGCTTTTGCTTATAACTTTAACTTTTTTGGTTTTTGATTTGTGAGCCTTGGTTAATCCAAAAACACAGAAGTGATTTATTATGTGAAAGAATGAAAGTACTGCTGAGGAAGAAAAATTCGTCGTGTAACAGGAGCTATTTATTAGGGAAGTTGTATATTTTTCGCTACACAAAAATACAAACCCAAAGCCAAACAAAGACATCTCTTAACACTCGGTAAGCACTTTCAGAACTAAAATTAAAGACTAAAATCTTTGATGGTTCTTTTATGAATAATAATAAAGTAAATCTCTATTCTAGAATAAATTTAAAAAAAAATTTATGGCATTGTGTTTTTCTCTAAATTGCTTTTTGTTTAGCAAATCATTTTATTATAGAAACCCCTTGAAATAATTACGAGAAAAACTCTATGAATTGTGTCTATCCTCCGGAAATTCAACAGAAATTACTTAATTTGCATTCAAAATTGTAATATCGTAGATAGTAATAATTCTCTATTTTCTTTATCAGATCTTCGTAATCATAACCTTAATAATTAGTAGCAGTCTTTCTCCTTTAAGTAATAGTAAAATAAATTGTTTTTGAATTTATTATCCTATAGGGTTTTTCAAATGATGGATGCCATGTTGTTTTGGTCATATCCGTACGATCTATTGCCTATTATTTTATTCAAATACTGATGCCAAATTAGTAGCAGCAGCCCAAAGTTCACAAACATAGCGGCCGTAGATAGACCCCTATTTTGGCGAAAAACCATCTTTTGGGCTGTAGTAACGAACAAAATTGTGGTATATGAGACGACACCAACTTAGACGAGGTTGACCAGGTGACAATATATCCTCAAAAAGTTACCATTTGATATTTTGGATAATTATGGCTCATTGAATTGAATTGAACTGAAATGGCGACCACTGGCAGTCTAGCCCTATGGCAAAATTAGTGCTGAAGTACATCATCATCATCATCGGCTCGACAACCGGTTTCCGGTCCTGGCCTCTTTCAACAAGTCTCTCCACCTATCCCGGTCTCTAGCCGACGCCATCCAGTTGCGCACCTCAAGGCTTCGGGAGTCCTGGTCTACGCCATCTCTCCAGCGCAAGCATGGTCTACCACACTGTCGTCTAAAATAGAATGTACCACAAAGAACTTTCCGAGCAGGTTCCTCTTCGCTCATGCGAGCTAGGTGCCCTGCCCACCGGAGTCTACCGAGCTTAATTTTTGTCACGATATCTGCTTCTAGGTAGATTGCGTACAGTTCATGATTGTACCGTCTCCGGAATCGTCCTTCCTCACATATGGGGCCAACAATTCTCCTTAAGACTTTTCTCTCGAACGCAGCTAAGAGGTCGGAGTGCCTTTTTCTAAGCACCCAAGTCTCAGTCCTGTACAGCAGCAGTTTTAAAGTTATGGTGAGATTTCTGGATTTGAAGAGCTTTGACAGACTATAGTAGGCTCTGTTGGATTTGAGAAGCCGCCCGCGTATTTCTTTTTCTATATTGTTATCGGCTGCTACTATTGACCCAACCCACCATGTACTTTGTTTTACCTTCACTAATGTGCAGCCCTAGATTTTGTGCCGCCTGCTCGATCTGGATGAAGGAATCGTGTACAGCTTGTTCGGTTCTTCCGATGATGTCGATGTCGTCTGCGTAAGCCAGTAACTGGCTGGACCTGTTGACGATGGTCCCTCTTGTTGCCGTGCCAGAGTCACGGATTGCTTTCTCCAACGCCAGGTTGAAGAGGAGGCAGGCCAAACCGTCCTCTTGTCGGAGTACATTAAAGATGTTGATTGGTCTGGATAGCAATCCGGCTATTTTTACTTGGCTTGTTACGTTGGTCATGGTCAACCTACATGGTCGTGTCAATTTATTTGGGATGCCGAATTCTCTCATGGCTTTGTAAAGTTCTACCCTGGCTATGCTATCATAGGCGGCCTTAAAGTCTATAAACAGATGGTATGTTGGGATGTTAAATTCTAGACATTTTTCCATCTCCTGCCTAAGGGTAAAGATCTGATCAGTTGTTGATTTGCCTGGAATGAAACCACACTGATATTGTCTGATGACGGTTTTAGCGTATGGGGTTATCCGGTCTTGTAGGATAGAGGAGAGTATCTTATAGGCGGTACTCAACAACGTGATACCTCTATAATTGCTGCACGTTGTGACATCTCCACTCTTATGTATGGGGCATATTAAACCTTTTCGCCAGTCTTCTGCCATTTCTTCCTGCTCCCATACGTGTACTATAATATCATGAATTGCTTGACGTAAGGCTGGCCCGCCGTGATGGAATAATTCGGCTGGTATGCCATCGGCTCCCGGGGCTTTGTTCTGTTTAAGCCGGCCTATAGCCTTCTTAACCTCTTCTATGCTTGGTGGAGCCTCCACTTCTGCAGTGAGCTGACCATTTAGCAATTCATTAAAGTACACTTCCCATCGCTCCAGTATGCTTTCAGGATCGGTGATCAGATTTCCCTCTCCGTCCTTGCAGTATGTGCAGCGTGGTGTGTACTGCGTCATGTTTCGGACGGATTGGTAGAACTTCCGCGCCTGGTGCGGACCTCGCTCTCGGCTGTTTTCTATTTCACAGATTAGCTTCTTCTTCCAGGCTGATTTCTTTTGTCTGTGAAGCCGTTTTTCTGTTCTTCTGAGCTCTTTATATTCCTCTTCGCGTGCCCGCGTTCTATGAGATTGTTGCATTGCTCGGTACGCAGCATTCTTACGTTCAGTCGCTAGCTTGCATTCATCATCAAACCAGTCGTTCCGATTTTTACGACTGATGCCTAAGATGGAGTTGGCAGTACTAATGACAGTATTTTTAAGACGTGTACACTTCCCATTTACGCCCAGCATACTGGCTCCAGGACTTACTCTCCCTAAATCATGTGTTTCTAGGGCGAGTCCTAACGCATTACCAAAGGTGTTACTGGTGTTTTCATTGCACAGGGCAGCCGTGTTGATTCGAACCTGATCGGCGGATGCAATGCTTCTTCGCAAGGCAATCCGCCCTCGGAAAACCATACCAACAAGATAGTGATCCGAGTCGATATTGGCACCTCGGTACGTTCGTACCGTCATCAAGTTCGAGTAGTGGCGACGGTCTATCAACACGTGGTCTATTTGGTTACGAGTGCCTCCATCAGGTGTTGCCCAGGTAGCTTTGTAGATATCTTTACGCGGGAACCTGGTACTCGCAACGACCATGTTTTTCGATGCTGCCAATTCTAAGACTCGGAGTCCATTGTCGTTAGTGTTCTCATGCAAACTATGGGTGCCTGCGTAATGCCTGAATACCGGCTCCCGACCTATTTTTGCATTCAAATCCCCAAGTATGATTTTAACATCATACCTTGGACAGGCATTGAGGGCCCTCTCGACTTGTTGGTAGTAAGTCTCTTTTTCTTCGTCTGAGGACTCCTCCGTAGGTCCGTGAACGGTAATGAAGCTGATGTTCGTAAATTTGCCTCGCACGCGAAGGGTGCATAGCCTTTCGCTTATAGCGTTAAATCCGATGATGGTAGACTTCATTTTTTCGCTGACTAGGAAGCCTACCCCGAGCACATGGTGTTTTGTATGACAGCTATAGTATATTTCATATTCTTTCTTCTGTAAAACACCATTCCCTATCCATCTGATTTCTTGAAGAGCTGTTATGTCAGCTTTATATTTTGACAGGGCATCGGCTAGCTGCTGAGCAGCTCGAGCTCTATAGAGCGATCGTACGTTCCATAAGAAAATTCGTAAATCGTTTTTCCTTTTTCTTTGCGTGGGTTGTCGTCGTGTGATCAGTCTGTTTCCGAGGCTTGTTGTCGGTCTCGTAATTCTTTAGTTTTACGGGACAGGGAATTAACCTGTCGCCAACCTGAGGAACCAGCCTGATCATATTAGCCAAACCTTTTTTAACAGGCTTTTTTCTAGCGGCCGCCGCGGAGAGGCTATGATCAGACTTCCACCAGTTCCGAATAGTTACGGCAGGTGCATGTTTTCGTATGCTACATGTTGTTCCCCCTATTCGTCCGATGGCTGACCGCCATCTGCAATTCGTTTATGGAATGCTCTTCCAAATGAGTTGCAAAGAACTGCCGCACCCACAGCATTTAGAAGGAAATTATTTTTGCACTATAAAAATCGAACACATATTTAGAATTACATTGCACATATCCTTTTTCTAATCTTTTTCTCTCTCTCTTTTTGAATACATATTTTCCTGTATTATTTCTTAAATTTAAATTCTAACTATCTTATTTTTACTTGCGACTCATTCTCATAGGTACTATAAGGCAAGTTATGCATTCGTAAAAAAATCTAGCACAAAGTTGACATTACGATGATAGCGAAGACTAAAAAAGGGGGTCTCGCAATTCTGTCTGTCTGTCTGTCTGTTCGACTACAGCTAACCGGCTTGCCCGATTTTCTTCAAACTTGGTAAATATGGGTTTTAATTTTTTCCCCCGGATGTTTTTTCTTCTTTTTTTTTTTAAGACCAAAATTAACGGTATACCTGCCATACGAATTTTTTTCGAAATTTTGTAAATATTTTTTTCTCAAAAACTGTCGCACAGAATTTTTTGAAAAAAATTCATAAGATTTCATTTAGTTAAAGCTAGGTAATGGTTGAAAAAAAATTCCAAAAAATAGTTATTTTTGGTACCACCCTTCAAACCATTTTTTTATTTTGGATTTTATCAAAAATTGTACAACAGATTTTGATCATTTTTTTTATGTTAAGGCTCCCAAGCAGTTTCAATATTATTGTGTATTCAAATTTTCAAATTTTTTTTTGTATGTTTTTTAAAAAATTTCAAATTTTTTTTTGAAAACTCAATATTTCGAAAGCCCGATTCTAGATTTTTTTAAAACTTTATAAATGAAAGTTTCTTAAAATAATCTACAAGATATGAGAAAAAAAATTATTTTACCTAAAACTAACGGCACCCTCAACACAAAAGTTAAAAAATGGTTTTCGAAAATCTTATTTTTCTCGAAAATGGTTCCCAGAATTTTGCTAAAATTTTTGTTTTTTTTAATTAATTTTTAAGATCTATTTTTTAATAAAAAAAATTTGAAAAAAATATATTACTGACGATTTTTTAAAATTTTGAATTTCCCATTATCGGCATAACGGATTTTAATGAAATTTTTTAGAGAGAAACTTTAAGAAAAATATTTGTTTTGAATTTTGAAAAAAAATAATGTATTTTTGTTGGAAAATTCAATATCTCGAAAACGGCTAAATATTTGTTTTTGTAAATTTAATTTTTAATCGAACAATAGTAAAAATTTTAAATTGGCGTATACAAACATTTTTTCTTAAAAATATTTCTAAAATTTTGTACATAAAAGCTTATCTTTTTAAGAAACCACTACGAAGTCTTATAATATTTGTTCTTGCATAAACCTATATTTGCTTTATTCACATGGCATCCTATTTTTACCTCCAACTACTAAAGAATTTGTTTTAACCATTTCAAAAATTAATTTTATGCTTATGAACAGTTTTTCTCTAATAACATTCATTTTTGAAATTCTTAGTCTATTGCATAGGTGCAAGTTCGTGCGACCCAGTCGGGCATTTTATTATTTTCAGGTTTTTGCAATTAATGTTAAGTCATATACAATTATATTTCTGAATTAAGTTTCATTATATTAGCTTTAAGAATTAAGTTTCATATTTTTGAATATTTAAAAAACTATGTTACTTTTAAAACTATCGATACTCATAAAGATTTTGATCTTAATGTGTCATTGTAAATTTAATTCAAGACACTGATCTCTCAAACTTTTCTAATATCTCTCAATGTGTAACAATAGGGATATTACATCAAACTTTTGTGCCGAAATGAATTTCTTTGAAACCTTTTCTGCTATTGAAATTCATAAAATTATAATTATATGATATTATATAATTTTTAATATTTACTTTTTTCCACTTTTTAACTATACTTGCTACACTCATAAGTTTTTCTTATAATCCTTGAAGTTAAGGATCAAGTGTGAGGTTCGTGCAACCCTGTCGTGTTAGGTGAAATTTGTTCTAATTTTAAATTAAAAGATGTTTTATTACAAAATGTCAAGGCTGATTACTATATTTCCCTTCTTTTTTCTTCGAGGTAAGAATATTTAAACTTTCTAACATATCATGCAAGACCTCACTCAATTTAAACACCAACATTAAAAACTAGAATTCACGACAATGTACTTAATTTTAAACTTTTATTTAAAATTTACTCTTTGTGGTTAGACCAAAAATATAAATTTAATCCTAGCCCTCCCTCTTTTTGAAAAACAAGATTCCTTCCTGTTTAAAAGTTTAATTAACTGAATGAACTCACGCAAGAGACTACCACGTGAAAAAAATACCCCAAAAGGGAGAATGAAAATAAATGTATATAGGAGATGAAAAATATCATACTCTAACCGTGTCGCGTCAGCGAGTAAAAGTTCAATTAAATGTTTTGAAAGCTTTGCAAAATTATGGTAATTTTGATTAAGTGTCACTGGACACGATATTCATACAAACATTTTAAGAAAAAACAATGTGTCATAGGAACTTGCTATTCCATCGAGTTGTAATATAAATATCTCAGAAGAGTTAATTAAAATATATATAGATTGTAAAATATGAAAAATTGTAAAATTAAAAAAATGTGTAAGTCTTAGACCGAAGCTTAATACCGGAGCAAGTCCTAGTATATTAAAATAAAATAAACGACTGGATCGCACGAAATAGCTATTGTAGTTCAAAGCTTTAAGGTGGCTAGACTTAAGCCCATAATTGTTTAATAAATTAAAACCATTGTTAACTAGCACTGTGTGAACAAAATGCAAACTAGAAGTACTAATAAGAAGAAACTCTATCCACGATCTAACACAGGTGTTAACTGGACCACGGATAAGGAAATACTTCGCTTGATAACTTTTCTAATAAATAAACATATTTATACTCTTGGCCACTGAAGTCTCGGCAAAACTTCGTCAAGTTACGCTGAAATTTTAATACATATGTCACAAACACGTATATGCACTTATTTATAAAATATATGCTCGCAAACAATTTTACTAAAATTCTATCCGCTCGCTAAAACAGGATATTTCACATTGTTTGATAAAAATTACAAGTTAACTGGTGTACTGTACTGTACTATGATGATGACTTGTTGTTCGTCGTTTATTAAGTTAGGAAAGATTTTATCAACCTTTTTTTAATTTAAATGCTCGAGGGTGCTTGCGCTTAACATTTGGTTGAAGATTATATCTCGCAAATAATGCCCATCCTTGCTTGCGATATGTACTCAAATTTAACAAGTGATTTTTAAGAGCTATCGGAAATTATAGAAAAACACATAAAATTCAGAAAAATACATGACATCTTTATTTGGATCGATAGTACGGTCGATATATTGTATTTGAAGATTATTTCATGCAAATGTTGGCCGCAGCTGCGCCTCAAATGGTCCATCCGCTTAGTCCAATTTTGGCCGGTATCTCACGAATAAATGCTTCGAAGCGAGCTTGTATAAAAAAAAAAATAGTCTACAGGCGTTAAATCGCACGATCTAGGCAGCCAATTGACCGGTCCCAAACGTGAAATAAACTGTTTACCGAACTCGCCTCTCAATTGGTCCATTTTTACGCGAGCTGCGTGGCATGTGGCACCGTTTTGTCGAAAACCACATGTCATGCAAGTCAAGCTCTTCAATTGCTCTTCAATTTTGCGCAAAAAAAACTTTGTTATCATCGCACGGGTAGCAGTCAGCATTCACAGTAAGACTAGGAACGCACTTGCCTCTGGAGTTTCCGAATGCATATGCATAGCCCAAAGTGTATTTGCAAAAGGAATGTAATTTTATTATATGTACCCGTATTGAATGCACAACACATAGCTTTTAAGGTATAACTACATATTTCCTGTGCAAATCTTCTTTGACTGCTCCTGTGCAAATGTCCTTTATGAACATTTAATTCACGTAAATGGAATCATCACTTTTAAACTAACCAACCTCTATCTTTATGCATAATTTATACGAGTATAAGTGAAATGTGCTGTGTGGCTTTTGCAAATAAATTCGAAGTTATATCAACCACAAACACACAACTGATGGCTTATTGGTGCAATTGCATTTCGGAATCACTTTAGAGAGATTCTTTGATATGGCAAAGTGAAAGGGTGATACTTTATGCTCAGACCTCATGCTGTTTAATACAAGGATATCAACAAAACTAGCTAGGGATGGTACAGCTTCCAGGTATATATAGGTATTTGCTTTGAGGAAAGTGGATGTGTTCCAAATTGAATTAAATAAGACTGTACGATATGATTCATTTAATTGTTTCACCAAATTCCGAAATATTTATTAAAAGCTTTGAACACTTTGCAGATAACACAAAAGAAAGGCATATCTTATAAAATGTTCGTAATAGATTATGCATGTTTTGAGCAAGGTTGCCACTGCAACAACATTTAACTCCATATAGGATTAACTTACGAGCATTAAAAATAGCTTCTGCCCTTTCTTTCCCTTAAGAAAGCAAATATTCCTTCCCGCCAAATACTGATCAATTTAATCAATAGCTCTTTTTTTAAACATCATTGAAACTCTAATCAACCATCAGCTTAAGAAATAGCTTCGAGAACGAAAGCTTTATAATGACCGGCAGCACGGCTTTCGTAGCAATAGTAATGCACGACTGTGTCGCACGAACTTGCTTCTATGTAATCGACTAGAAATTTTAAAAACGAATGTTATTAGAGAAAACTGGTCATAAGGATAAAATTAATTTTTAAATTCTTTTAGTAGTAACAGAATGCTATGCAAATATGAATTTATGCAAGAACAAAAATTATAAGTCCTTGTAGTGGTTTATTTAAAAGAAGCTTTTATACACAAATTTTAATTTAATTCGCAATTTAATCGTGAATGATAGCCAGGTTTGTGGTCAGATTAATTAGTTGAAAGTTTGTTAACACCTTATTGACCGCAAAAATCGTAATAAAAGAAGAAAAAACCAAAAAAACAAAAACGAAACGACTTTTTTAAATTTTTTAAATTTTCTTTTCTTTTATTTGACACGTATGCATTTCGGTTCTCAGCTGCGGAACCATCATCAGCGAGCGACAATTAAACAATTGGTACTTTTTTAAATTTTTTAAATTTTCTTTTCTTTTATTTGACACGTATGCATTTCGGTTCTCAGCTGCGGAACCATCATCAGCGAGCGACAATTAAACAATTACCAATTGTTTAATTGTCGCTCGCTGATGATGGTTCCGCAGCTGAGAACCGAAATGCATACGTGTCAAATAAAAGAAAAGAAAATTTAAAAAATTTAAAAAAGTCGTTTCGTTTTTGTTTTTTTTGGTTTTTTCTTCTTTTATTACGATTTTTGCGGTCAATAAGGTGTTAACAAACTTTCAACTAATTTATACACAAACTTTTTAAAAGCTTTTTTATTATTGTTCGAATAAAAATTAAATTTACGAAAAGAAATATTGACCCGTTTCGGAGATATCGAATTTTCAAAAAAAAAAGAAAAAAAAAAATAGATTTTTTTTTTCAAAAATTCAAAAAATATTTATTTTAAAGTTTTGAAATGCAATGTGTTTTAGACTTTTTAGAAGCTTCTCTATAAAAATTTTCATTAAGATCCGTTATGTGGATAATGAGAAATTCGAAATTCGAAAAAATGGTTCTACGGTAGGTACAAGCTGTAATATCTTAATTTCAATTTTTTTTTAAATTAAAGATCGTAAAAATTAATTGAAAGAGAAAAAAAATTTTATCAAAATTCTAGGTGCAGCAAGCCGGTAAGATTATTAAACAAAAGTCATGTGCTAAGAAAATTAAATAAAACAAAAAATATTTTAGTGCGACATATGTAAATCTTGGATTAGTTTTTGACACTTTTAAGATTAAATCATGTTCCAAATTTAGTCTGTTTCTTTTTTTAGTTTTAATGTCAAACATTGAAGAGAATGTGACTTCACACAGGTAGGAGGTGGCGAATGCCATTAACAACTTTAAAGCCTCGTTTGCCAGCTCAGGATACTCTCCTCTTCTCTTTATCCAGAAATTGTCAATCGTTTTCAAATTGAGTTCCATTCTCAGTATGCCATCTGCAGCTAAACCTTTAAGATTTTCTTTCATCTTTACCGATGGTAGATTAGCGAGTTTGACTGACATATATTCAAAAACGGATTTATTACCCATCTTTGTCCATCTCCACTTTCAGAATCGAGTTCCGGAAAGTAACTTAATAGTTTCTTCGCTAAATTATTCAAACTTTGTACCATGAGATGAATATGAGAGCTTAATGATATCGATTCAGCTGATGAAATTTCTTCGAGGATCTTTTGAAAGCAGGGAGAATAATCAAAACTGTTTGTTTGTAAAGACTCTGACCACAAACGAAGTTTTGCGAGGAATCCTTTGATTTTATCTTTGGCAGTTATAATGCTTTCTTCTCTCCCTTGGAAGCTCTTATTCAATATGTTTAAGTGGTTGAAAAGATTAGCAAGAAATGATAATTTAAGAGCCAGACCAGATCACAAAAATGATCCGAATTTCCAGATTTTAAGAACATCAATAATTCGGCTTTCAATTCCAAAACTCGTGTCAATATCTTTCGTTTTGACAGCCATCTGACCTCTGTGTAAAAAAGGAGATTTTGATGGAGTGAACCCATTTCATCACACATGATCCTAAACAGCCGACTTTGCAAGGCCTTGCCTTTAAAAGAGTTCACAACTCTAACCACATCTAATTCAGAACATTTAATTCAGAATGTTACATCTTGGATGCCAGAACTTGTCGATGAAAAAAGTAGTGTGTCCATGAAAAGTTTGGCATTATTAAGCCCACTTTTGTTTCCCGTCAATGCTTTGACACCATCGCAACAAATAGCAAAACATTTTGTGAAAAATTACAATACATAACGTATGTACAAAATAGATGAAATATGGAAAAAAGCGTAGGTGTTTTCGCGAATTAAAGCCGGTCAGTACATGTACCCTTTTACCTACATATGTACATATGTATTTATGTATTTAGATCGCGATTACGTTCAAACAAAAACAGATATTATTTTTGATCCAAAAATAATAAACAACAATGCTTTGTTGCTTGTTAAGGTATTTCAATTTTCGTTCTAAAATTCTAACGACTTTTCTGCTTCTTTGGAATGTTTAGTTGAGATGTCGCATAAGCTTTGCTGGTTTCATACTTTCGGCAGATAAAACTTCACGACAAAGAACTCATTGAGACTTGTTATTTAAAACTGTGAAACCATATTTAAGATATTTTACGCCATAAAGTCTATTTTTTCGTTGCTTCCTCCGCTTTCACTTGCACCGGATGTGCAAGGCTGCAACGGTCTTTTGAGAAACTTGTCCATAATCTCTCGTAAACAACACAACACTTAATTTTTAAATAAGTACTTACTCTCAGTTGAAAAAAATTAAATGACAATTCTGATGCGCATTTATTTCAAAATAAAAAAAAAATGAAAATTACTGCCAGGCCTGCTACAATTTTTTTTTGCAATACGTGAGAAAATTTCATCGCGAATAAGTAAAATCTTGTGTAATTAGACCGGGCTTGGAAGGGGTTCAGAGTATGTAGCTTTTTAAATAACTGACAAATTATAATGGGGGGGTCGCCAAAATTATGTTACTAGCAAAGGGGTCGCGTACTCAAAAAGTTTGAAAAACACTGTGTTAGATTATATTGAGAAACTTTTATTTATCAAATTTAATAAATCTAGCATGGGGTTTTCGAAATATTGAGTTTTGAAAAAAAAAAGTTTTTTGAAAATTTGAGTACACATTTCTATTTATGTTTTTGGGGAGCTTTAGCAAAAAAAAACATGATCAAAATCGGTTGGACCGTTTTTGAGAAAATCGAAAACAAAAAAAAATGGTTCCATGGGGGGTACCCTCAATAACCATTTTTCGGAAAAATTTTTTCAACCATTACCTAGCTTTAATTAAATTAAATGTTTCTGTATTTTTATTTTTTAAATATGTCGAACAGTTTTTGAGAAAAAAAAATTATTTATAAAATTTCGAAAAAAAATTCGTATGGCAGGTACCATCATTTTTGGTCTTTAGAAAAAAAAAAGAAAAAAACGTGTGGGGGAAAAATTAAAAATGATATCTACCAAGTTTCGGCCCAGCCGTTTAGCCAGTGTTGCCAGAAACACCGATTTATCGTATTTCTCCCGATTTCTAAACCTATTTACGATACACCGATTTTTGATGTAAATAGTGCACTTTCTCCCGATTTTCATATTTCAAAAAAAGTTCATATATTCTTCGCTCTTGGATGAAAATAATTTATTATTTTATTAAAAATTTTGCAACATCTTACATAACTTAAATTTGCATTTAACAAACTATTAATAGCAACTTTTTTGATATGAAAATACATTACAAGCAAAATGTAATAGGTTTTGCGGCGGATGTAGCAAATAATTTGTCAGATAGTAAAAACTCTGTTGCTTCATTACTAAAGGGTGATTGCCCGAACATTATAGTTTTGAAATGCATCTGCAATTCTTTTACCATCATATGCCTGCTTCAAACTTGAACAGTTGTTTAAACAATGTGTAGCTATAAACTATATTTAAAACAGTCAAAAAGAGTAGCGAAATATCAAGAATTTTTAAAATTATTATAGCTGCTTCATCCATCACAAACTCGTTGGTTATCATAAGAATGTGTTGTTTCTTGGATTTTAGAATTATACGAACCTCTTAAAATGTAGGTACTTTGCATTTGAAGCTAAAGTAGATAATCTTGAAAGTGGAAAAGTTATTTTAAAATATTAAGAAGATCATGTTAATGAATTATATCTTAAATTTTTATACCCATATTAATAAAGATGGTTTTGTGGATGTTTATCCTTAACTCCTGGACTAAGTGTGAAATTTCATAAATAAAAAAAAATGTGACGTTTATACTAACTATGATTAAGCTAAACCACCAAAGTAGGTAGTTTAGCGAAGGAATAAGAAATAAAATTGTCAAACTTGCTTTGTTTTATCAAAGAAATTTAAGAAAAGTGCGACATGCGTGTCTTCACGATTTATCAATGAATTTGCTTTGAAAGCCAATCAGTTTAAAAAAATGACACATACGAAAGGATTTAAGGTCGTAAATGGATTTTGACAAGTCATAGAAGCATTTAACAGCATCCATATTAGGATTAATAAAACAGGCAGGAGAAAGCGGTCAAAAATATGTGAATGTGAAGTATGTATGTAATGTGAAAAAAAGGCAGCTTGTGACGTCAATTTAAAAATACTAAGCGAGAAATATTTTGGAAAATTGTTTTTTTTTTTTTCAATCAAAAGGACAAATCAAAGTTTGGCCTTTCCGTTGATGGCTAACTTTATTTCATCGATATTAACAGTACCAAACTATTCAGCTAATGCTGAGAGAACTTGTTCTCAAATAAATTTAAATAAAACAACACTCAGAAATCACCTTGATGTTGGAACTGTAGGAATTTAACAATCTAAGGACTTCTTGAAGTATAAGGAGTGTAATTGCTTGAATTCAGTTAAAACAAATATATTTAATTTAAAAAAAATTGAAACACTAAGTTCGTTTGTGAGTGAGATAGGTTCAACTAATCAATTTAAACGCTTATGTAGTATTTTTACTTGCGACTTATAAGGTGAGTTACGCATTCGGAAAAAAAATCGAACTCGAGATTTTGATCAAAGTTGACATTACGATGATAGCGAAGACCAAAAAAGGTGGTCTCGCAATTCTGTCTGTCTGTCTGTCGGTTCGACTACAGCACGGCTCGGCCGATTTTCTTCAGACTTGGTAGATATGGGTTTTGATTTTTTCCCCCCAGACGTTTTTTTTTTAAGACCAAAAATAGCGGTACCTGCCATACGGATTTTTTTCGAAATTTTATAAATATTTTTTTTTTCAAAAACAGTCCCACAGAATTTAAAAAAAAAATTAAAAAAATTTCATTTAGTTAAAACTAGGTAATGGTTGAAAATAATTTTCCAAAAAATTGTTATTTTTGGTAGACCCCATGGGTCCATTTTTTTTGTTTTCGATTTTCTCGAAAACGGTACATCCGATTTAAATTATTTTTTTTATGCTAAAGCTCCTCCAAAGTTTATTACATATTAAAATTTTCAATTTTAAATTTTTTGGATTTTTAAAAAAAAATTCAAATTTTTTTTTGAAAACTCAATATTTCGAAAACCGCAATATCGATTTTTTTCAAACTTGACAAAAAAACAGTTTCTTAACATAGCCTACAAGATTTGAAAAAAAAAATTTTGTTTTATCTAAAACTTACGGTACCTTCCATACAAATTTAAAAAAATAGTTTTCAAAAATCATATTTTTCTCGAAAACGGTTCCGAGAATTTTGCAAAAATTTTTTTTCTTTTAATAAATTTTTACGATCTATAATTTAATAAAAAAAATTGAAATCTAGATATTACTGACTGTACCTACCATAGAACGATTTTTTCGAATTTTGAATTTCTCATTATCGGCATAACGGATTTTAATGAAATTTTTTATAAAGAAGCTCCTAAAAAGTTTAAAAAACATTGCATTTAAAAACTTAAGAAAACATTTTTTTTTTTGAAAAATTCGATATCTCAAGAACGGCTTAGTATTTTTTTTGGAAATTAGACTCTTATTCGTACAATAATAAAAACTTAAGGTTGGCGTACCAATATTTTTTCTTAAAAATGTTTTAAAAATTTTGTACATAAAAGCGTATTTTTTTAAGGAACCACTACAACGACTTATAATTTTTGTTCCTGCATAAATTCATATTTGCATAGCATTTTGTTTTAATCTATTACTACTAAAAGAATTTAAAAAATTCATTTTATCCTTATGAACAATTTTCTTTAATAACATCCGTTTTTAAAATTCCTAGTCTATTACATAGGAGCAAGTTCGTGCGACCCAGTCGTGCATTTTATTTTCTTTGTAAGCTAGAAGAACTTAATGTTAAAGTTTGTTATAAGCTACCCATATACAAGACTATTTGTTTTAGAGGAGAAATATTAATTTTTAATTTAAAGAACTTACTGTGTTCAAATAATATGAATTTTAAAAATGAACTTAAATAAAATAAAATGACGAACAACATTTTTTTTTAAAGTAGGTAAGATTATTTCAACTTCTAATTCCCCGATTTCCCCGATTTCTGATATGGAAATCTCCCGATTTCCAAAAATATTTTATGGCAACACTGCGTTTAGCCTGTAGTCGAACAGACAGACAGACAGAATTGCGAGACCCACTTTTTTAGTCTTCGCTATCATCGTAATGTCAACTTTGATCGAAATCTCGAGTTCGATTTTTTTTACGAATGCATAACTTGCCTTATAGTAGATACCTATAAGTCGCAAGTAAAAATAGGCCATAACGGCTCTTGAAGAGCCTAAACCTAATGAGTTGCAACTCTCAACCATTCCTGTGTGCTTGTTACCAGGAATGGAAGGGACCTACAATTTTCTGTAGATTCCGAACGGCTAATTAGCAGAACTTCTAATGACAAAAAATAATTCTAGAGGATTTGTCAATTTCTCTCAAGAAGCAGTACACCTTTGTAGCGCTTTAGAATCGATCACAACCATTATGCCAAGGGGTACTACGAAGGCATAGATAGGTGAACAAAAATGGGAACCAATCTTTATATCATTTTGGAGAAATAAGGGAAATTCCATTTGACATTTTAAAAGCATTTCGAGTTGTTCTGGATGGTTTTAGGTCTGATATTTATAAATTTAATACTGTTGTCCCTCAAGGGCCCATTTTGTATTCAACACTGTTCCTTCTCATTCTCACATTATCTCTTATCTGAGAGTTCTAACACACTTAGTTTTTTCGCAAATAGTAGCACCCACCACTTTTCATTTTAAAAGGTGTTCGGCAGTTTATTAAGGTTGCCTTGGACAGGAGGGGCTATTGTCAAGGCTACATACTATTGATGCAAATGTCACCGTCTGCTTAAAGAAGGCTGTCAAAAAAGTTTGAAATCGAAACTCAGCCAAGACTATATACTACCAGCAATACTTTTCCTGCTGGTGTTAAGCGATGTTCTTCACGCAGCTTTTTCTATTGAAAATGCAGGGCTTGAGCGGAATCCGCAAACCTGGACTCTAAAACCTGGACTACGCGGAGTATAGGTGCTTACTCCTTCAAAGGGTCACGGATCTCCATAAAATGACAACACAATGGATAGAGAAACTGAAACAGACCAAAAACATAAATGTTTAAAAAAAGAGCTAATTTCTTCTATCCAAAAACCTTTGTGTAACAAGTCAGCCGTGAAATGTTCTGAGATCTAAAAGTATGCCAAGTTCTTACTTCATCAAGGTTAAATACCGAATATTTTAAGAAGAATAATATTGAAACAGCTACAATGTAATAGAGAAATTTTATTATTTAATGATTACTGACTAAAGTTTGATGGGCTTACTTGGCAAGTTTTTTTTTATGACCAATTCGAAAAGTTTTAAAAACTTGACCAGTGAACCCATCAAATTTTAGTCAGTAATCATGAAATAATAAATTTTCTCTATTATATTGTAGCTGTTTCAATAATATTCTACTCGTACTTTAAATTTTAGATTTCAGGAAGTGCTCCATAATTTTGATAGTCTGTCAGTCAGTCAGTCATTGAATCAGTCAGTTACGGTTTTTGTGATTTTTGAGGCCTTATATCTCAGGAACCGCTTATGCTAGAAAATTGAAATTGGATGAGGCGCCTGTGCCTGACTGTCTTAGCAAATATGCGTAATTTTAAGTTCTGACTTCATTGGTTCTGAAGATAGGGAGGGGTCAAAAATCGCCTGAGTTTGTTCCTATAAGAAGGGTGTAGTGCCAGAACTTGGCTGGGTCCTTTGATCGTGTGACTAGATGTCAAAAAAAAAAACTTGGAACTTCTTTATCTATCCGCGTGGACATTTCTAGAGAACTGGTGGAGATTGTGGAGACTTTTCAATATTTTGGGAGTATTGCATCTACCGGTCTACTGGCAAATCGGGAAAGCAAAGGCTTAGATCAGAGTGATATCCAAAATATGGAGACACAACTCTTTATGCTAAAAGACTAACCTCTAAGATACTGATTTGTTCAAATTTGCTCCTATATGGATGCATCACTTTGAAAGTCACATCCGATGTTACACGAAAGTTGCACATTTTCGTAAATAGATGTCTGCGAAACATCTTAAGGATTTTCTGCCCCAACAGTATCTCCCATGATGAATTTCATGCGTAGTCTAAAGTGGCATTACACTGGCCATCGTAAGAGGCAACGAGTGAATTGAGAGCAAACCGATGCCATGGATAACTCAAACATAGACAGGCTGTGACCCTTTTTTTTCGTGGCTGAGGTAAAACTCGTCGGTGTCCTATGGTTTTTCCCAAAGAAGCAACAAACTTGGGTTTGGAGGGTCTGCAGTTCCGAATGAAAAATAACGTATTTTAATACTGCTAAACTCTTAATCAATTTATTTCGTAGTTTGGTATTTCTAACATGGTATTTCATATAATTTTTATTTTAGAATATTACTTCTTTTATTAAAATAAATAACACAGTGTTTCATATAATATAATATTATTTCTTTTCTTAAAATAACTAACACGATATTTCATATAATTGAATATTCAAAAGCCTAAATAACTAACACGCTATTTCATATGAAGTGTCCTTAGCACGCAATTTAGAGAAATAAACGGGTGGAACTCTAAAGAGAGAACCTGTCCAGTGAGCTGCCTAGAAGAGGCGATCAGAGGAAAGAAACGGGTTGTATTAGTAAATAACTAATAATAAGAGATACCGCGAATAGTGACTAGGCCGAATACCAAATACCGAATATTCGACCACACTCGTCGGCCGAATACCGAATATTCGGCAGCCAAACATTCGGCCAACGAAACGATCTATTGTGTATCTATCTCATACGTGACTTTTGAACAGGCACAACAGTTTCTGGGAATGTTTTGAGGAAGTTAATATAGACAAAATGATAAAGATGTTGGAAAAACTGCCATTGAAAACAAAATAGATTTTTTTAAAGAACTTTTCGACAAGATCGGATGGCAGACCCCTACAAGTGGTGGTTAGCAAATACAAAACTGTTTCCCAATTTGACAACAATAGCTGAAATCTACCCTAGTCTCCTGGTACTAGTGTATTAGTGAGAGGTTGTTATATAATATAGACGTTACATAAAACGTATGCTACCAACGAATGCTGAAAAAGCTGTTTTTATTCACCACAACTTACCATTAGTAGATTTTAAATACTAAAATAAAAAATTTTAATAAAAATACGAAATTTTTTGTAAGATCATATTTTTTACTCTCCATTTAATATTCGGTATTCGGCCGAATGTTGTGAACTATTCGGCCGAATACCGAATATCAAAAAATAGGCCTACTCTAGCTAATACCCTATACTATTTTATAAAAAAATTAGATCAGCTTCACCATTACAGCAATGCCTCTCTGTCACCGAAACGCCTTATAAAAGGTTTTTGTTTGCGGCCCGATCTTAAACTCTCTTTACACTAGATTGGTATCCACACCGGACGAGAATAAAAGACAATTTTGTCAAGGTTTTTCATTGAACGTTAATACGAGTATATAAAATTGGAAACTTAACCCCTTACTGCATGATTTTTTTTTTCTTCATGAAAAAAATATATGTGGTAGTTTATGTTAATTAAAAAGATACGTGTTTCAGGAATTTTGATTTTTGTGGAAAAAAAGTGGAAAATTTGCAGTTTTCCTGTTTGGATCATATATGGTACACTGAGCAGAAAAGAAACAAAAATTATCTCAACAAGTTAAATAAACTATTTATTCAAACAATTATGAAGTGTAGAATATCGTGAAACAGTTTCTTATATATATATATATAAATATATATATGTTTATTTACATTCTTTATACAATTTTGAATTTCTCAAACACGCTTCTCACCCACTGCAACCCGTTTTACGAGTTTGACGAAAGAAATTGTTCCCGCAACTCGTTCATAGATGGCGTTTATTTATATAATTTAGAGCATCTATGTTACTAATTTCAAACTGTATGCACAAAATAGCCAAATTTGTTGAAAATTCGAAAATATTCACACTAAAATGGTTTGGCTCATATATGAGCCACCATGCAGTAAGGGGTTAAACTTAAGGATAAAATGAATGAATAAAAATTTGTTGGTAGGGGGCCTAACTTATAACGGGTGATTTTTTTGAGGTTAGAATTTTCATGCATTAGTATTTGACAGATCTCGCGGGATTTCAGACATGGTGTCAAAGAGAAAGATGCTCAGTATGCTTTGACATTTCATCATGAATAGACTTACTAACGAGCAACGCTTGCAAATCATTGAATTTTATTACCAAAATCAGAGTTCGGTTCGAAATGTGTTTCGCGCTTTACGTCCGATTTATGGTCTACATAATCGACCAAGTGAGCAAACAATTAATGCGATTGTGACCAAGTTTCGCACTCAGTTTACTTTATTGGACATTAAACCAACCACACGAATGCGTACAGTGCGTACAGAAGAGAATATTGCGTCTGTTTCTGAGAGTGTTGCTGAAGACCGTGAAATGTCGATTCGTCGCCGTTCGCAGCAATTGGGTTGGTGTTATTCGACCACATGGAAGATTTTACGCAAAGATCTTGGTGTAAAACCGTATAAAATACAGCTCGTGCAAGAACTGAAGCCGAACGATCTGCCACAACGTCGAATTTTCAGTGAATGGGCCCTAGAAAAGTTGGCAGAAAATCCGCTTTTTTATCGACAAATTTTGTTCAGCGATGAGGCTCATTTCTGGTTGAATGGCTACGTAAATAAGCAAAATTGCCGCATTTGGAGTGAAGAGCAACCAGAAGCCGTTCAAGAACTGCCCATGCATCCCGAAAAATGCACTGTTTGGTGTGGTTTGTACGCTGGTGGAATCATTGGACCGTATTTTTTCAAAGATGCTGTTGGACGCAACGTTACGGTGAATGGCGATCGCTATCGTTCAATGCTAACAAACTTTTTGTTGCCAAAAATGGAAGAACTGAACTTGGTTGACATGTGGTTTCAACAAGATGGCGCTACATGCCACACAGCTCGCGATTCTATGGCCATTTTGAGGGAAAACTTCGGAGAACAATTCATCTCAAGGAATGGACCGGTAAGTTGGCCACCAAGATCATGCGATTGGACGCCTTTAGACTATTTTTTGTGGGGCTACGTCAAGTCTAAAGTCTACACAAATAAGCCAGCAACTATTCCAGCTTTGGAAGACAACATTTCCGAAGAAATTCGGGCTATTCCGGCCGAAATGCTCGAAAAAGTTACCCAAAATTGGACTTTCCGAATGGACCACCTAAGACGCAGCCGCGGTCAACATTTAAATGAAATTATCTTCAAAAAGTAAATGTCATGGACCAATCTAACGTTTCAAATAAAGAATCGATGAGATTTTGCAAATTTTATGCGTTTTTTTTTTTTTAAAGTTCTCAAGCTCTCCCGTTACAATGACATTATTTCTAAAATTACAATATTTATAATATGCATGGCAAGTATTTAAAAATAAAATTTAAAATCTGTTGGCATGGTTTTGCTCTCGGAATGTTCCATCCCGGGTGTCCAGTTGGTGGGTTTGTTGAGGGTTGGTTGGCAGGTGTTTTCAGCCACGGTGGTATATACTGACTCCGTGTCAGCGTAGAATCGAACTGCTTCTTCGTTGTCGATTGGGATCCTTTCTATCATATTCAAAGCACTAAGGTATCTAGGCTCTGGATGTCGTTCCTGGGTGATCATCCTTCTCATCAGCGGGTTCGAGTGGTTGGTACCTTGGTGGTTCTATGTATAAGCTTCCTTGCTAATTGCACGAGAAACTGGTCAAGTGGCTTGATTTTGGCTTCTTCGTAGACTCTTTCGTTGCTGTAGTGCTTCTTTCGCTATCGATCGAAGATTAGTCCAGTGCTTATCCTCAGAATTTTCCTTTCGAAGAGTTGGAGCTTCTGCATAGGTGTCTGTACCATGTAGGAAAATTATAGCTGATGACGGGTCTGATAAGCTGCTTGTATATCAGTAGTTTCACTGGCTGGTTTAGTCCACTTCTTCTGGCTAGGAATGGGTGCAAGTGGTGAAACGCGAAGTTGGCCTTCCTTAGTACCTGCCTTAAGTGCGGGTTGAATTTGGACAGCTCGTTGAAGTGGACTCCTAGGGATTTAGCATTTCTTTTGGCTGCTATCGTCGACCCATCGGGGAGCTTCACGGTCAGGTATCTGCAAGTGGCTGCTGAACGACATCGGTTGCCATTGGTGGTGGGTCTCCTGAAACACACAAGCTCAGATTTGGCAGTGTTTATTCAGATACCCTACTTTCTGCAGTACTCGTAGAGTCTGGAGACGTGGGCTTCCACTTTCCGAGCTGCAATTTTTGGTGCTATCGATGAGGCGTAGGTTATCGAGTCGTCAGCAAAAAGCAGGTTCTCGCAGTCACTTGGCACGGGTTGATCAGACGTCTTCAGGTTATATAGGAAGTGACCCAGTTTGGATCCTTGGGCGACTCTGGCTTTGATGGATTTGATTGAAGACTTGCAGCTTTCTAGCTGAACGAAGAATTTCCTGAAGGAGAGAAAAGAAAATAATATTTTTATTAGTGGCGAAGGTAATCCAAGTACTCGAAGCTTATAGATAAGGGCTGTCGAATTATAGATACGCTGTCGAATAAGACAATTTTTTCGTTTTCCCAACCTTCACTTATTGAATCTACGGCTAAAAGTCAGTGTCAATTGAAACAAATAAACGACAAAATTGTATGTGAATCAAAGTGGGTATTGATCACATGACTTGGGGTACACACTGATTATTTAATACGTTGGTAGGTAGGTGTCGTACCGTTTTGCTCGTTAATAGGATTGGGGATCGTTAATGTCGTAGAGTTTTGCTCGAAAATGTGATTAGGGTATGTAGGCATTGTAACGCTTCGTTACAAGGCAGACGAGTGGTTCTACTGAGAAGTACTTGGCAAAAAACGGTCGAAGACGAACAAGCACAACTGGGAAAGAGTTTGAGAGAGCTGAAATATATCTCCAAAAACCTAGGACGTATAGGAGTTTTGAAGGCCCTATGACCCGGGAAGCTCACTGCCTTAATTGGTACACGTGCCTTTATAAACTAAAAAAAAAAGTGTTAATGCATGGAACGTTTAGTATCAACTGTTTGAGTAGGTATGGGGGCTCTTGAGGCGGTGATAAGAGTTCAACTCTTATCTGACCCCTGAGTTTTTTTTTTTTTGGTATGGGGACGTTGTGGACGGTGATAAGAGTTTTGTTTTTTATGTTATTTTTAAATTGTTGTGAAATTGTTGTGATGAGTAATTTAAATACTGAGGTTCAAGGTAATTTGAATGAAGGTCGAATAGAACAATCAGTAAAAGTTATTAGTTTAGAAAAAAGAAATAAAAAATGTGTTATTAATTTAAATACATTGTCTTATCAGAATAATCGTACTTCAATTTGTCTAGGTTAAAGATTAATGTAAATTTCTGTGACTTAAAATGTGTCAGGGGCGGTGTTCTGAATCGTAGGGGTTAGGGTCTGGGGTATGGGAAAATAAGGTGTGTAGCATGGGGAGCAAGTTCTCTGGGGGGAAATAAGGTGTGTAGTATGGGGAGCAAGTTCTCGGGCTGGGTTCTGGGGGTCGGGGTTCTGGGTCTGGGGGTCTGGGGGTCTGGGGTTCTGGGGGTCTGGGGTTCTGGGGTTCTGGGGTTCTGGGGGTCTGGGGGTCTGGGTTCTGGGGTTTGGGTTCTGGGGGTCAGGGGTCTAGGTTCTGGGGGTCTGGGGGTCTGGGGGTCTGGAGTATGTGGAAACAAGGTGTGGAGCAGGGGGGATTTTGTTTTTTAAATTTCTGTGAATAATTTTAGTTTTATTTAATATGAATACGCGTATGTAAAAAAAAAATCTCGATTTCAAAAGTATAAAACCAGGGTATTTCTATTTTTACAGATATTTGACCTTATTTATTTTTTATTTTTTTCTTGAAATAATTAAAATTAATGTCGCATTGTGTCTTATCAGAACAGTTCAAAATACCAAATTAAGAGATTAAGTTAGTTGAATGTCTATACATTTCAAAAGTATAAAACCAGGGTATTTCTATCTTTTAAATACAGTTTCTCTTGACAAAAGTTGCTAAACGTTTCTACTCGTAAATATACATACAAAACTTGTAAAAATGTCTGCCATATTAAAAAAAATTAAGGCCAATGCCAATATTATAAAAAAAAACAAACAATTGTCTACAATGAAGAATCTAAAGCTGAAGGAAAAATACCCCATACTCAACGCTAAGAGGTGCACCACCAAATTTGGGGTTAAAATCCTCTTGGAATTGGAGGAATACTCGGTATTCCTCCCAGAGAGGTGCACCGAAACGTTTGACGAAGAAGCAGTAAGAGAGCTTCCAAACCTAATGTTGGAAGTTGTGCGGCCTTACCAACAAACATTTATCTTGGACTTTCATCAGAAAGAAGAAAAACAACAAAGAACCAGTGACACCAATCAAATCAACATCGAGAGCGATAACAACATCAACAACATCAACAACAACAACATCAACAACACCAGTTATCAACAGGAAGAAGAAGAGGTACAGAATTTTTTAGAAAAAAACATATTCTATAATTCATATAATTAATTAAAGTTATGATATTAGTTAAGTTAAAATTAAAATTGAATAAAATAAAAAATAAAATTCAGTTTTCATTTATTTATTTAATTTTTAAAAATCATTTTAATATTCTATAAATCATTATACTAAAAAAAATAATGAATAAAAAAACAAGTGTGTATATTATATACACAAATACTTCTTTTTCTTTGTGATACTAAAACATTCTTATTTCGAAATTCTGCTGTTCTTCTTAGTTTTGAAATGAAATGAAATTAATGTTTTTTCACTTTTGTTTTTATCCATTAGCGAATTCAAATAATAAAGGAAATGGTGACAATTATAAAACGGTTTGGTCTGAACGGTCGGCAAATTATGTTCAAATTAAAACCAATACCGGAAAATAAAGAACCAACTTCCTGGATAAGGGAAGGTTTGAACGATATGTTCAGGTACGCGTTGAAAGATCTCGATCCCCAAGATAAAGTAGGAATTACTTTTGGTGGAAAGAGTTTTTCCGCTGAACGAGGTAATGGATGGATAAGTTTTAGAGATTGTTCTGACTTAAAATTCAGTGATGTTTGGGAAATGATTTCTAAAATCTTCCAAAGTAATTCTGATGGACTTAGTACAGATGATTTCAATCTTACAATTACATCGGTAAAACTACCTTCAGGATCTGGCAAAAAAAGATCTATTATGTTTAATACATATGAAGAGGAATGTAGAAAACGCAGGGATATATTATCTATACTTAATGAGGACAATTTGTGTTTGCCACGAGCGCTAGTTGTTGGCAAGGTATATGCTGACAAGGAAAGTGATTATGATAAAGAGTTAATTAGAAGAGATATTGGAAAAACTCAAACCAAGAATGCCTTAAAATTAATCAATGACGCTCACATAAATATACCTGCTGAAGGATGTGGCATTCCGGAATTGAAAATATTCCAAAATTATTTAAAGGAATATAAGATCACTGCATATACCTACGCATCAAAAGGACGTGAAATTATATTTGAAGGTGGTAGTGAAAGTACAAAAAAAATCAATTTATTATACCACAATAATCATTATAATTTGATAACGTCCTTAACTGCAGCATTCTGTTGTAGTTATTATTGCGAAGATTGCCATATACCATACAATATGAAAAGCAAACATAGGTGTCAAAAATCATGCCCTCAATGTCAGAATTCACCTCCGTGCCCCAAGATTGCAAAAGAAATTGTTTGTGGAGATTGTAATCGAAGCTACAGAGGGAAAAACTGTTTCGACAAACACAAGGCAAGCAGCTCGAAAGGAAACAATTCTATTTGCGATCAAATAAAAAGATGCCTGTTATGTTTAAAAACATACAGTAGAAGCCGAAATCATATCTGTGGCGAATACTACTGTAAATTATGTAGTACTCACGTAGAACAAGATCATCTATGCCATATGATTCCCGATAGTAGAATACCTAAATGTAAAGACACTCTTTACATTTTTTATGATTTAGAGAGTCGACAGGAGCGAATAATTGGAGAAAAAAATATAAGTATTGAAAACGATTCATATAATACTCCTGTTAAAGTACATGAACCTAATCTATGTGTTTTTGAACAAAAGTGTGACAACTGTTTTGATATTTCAAATTTAAATTTTTGTAACAAGTGCGAGCATACATTGAATGTCATCAAGGAGTCAGAAGGAAAAGAAGGAAATGTTATTCCCACATTCCTAAAACATATTCTGAATGTCCGCCAAAAATTTAAAAATGTCATTGTAATAGCACACAACGGGCAATCATATGATCATCAGTTCATTTTAAATTATATACTGCAAGAAACATCTTTAAGTCCGGAATTGATCATGCGAGGCAGTAAGATAATATTAATGGGAATAGCAAATATAAAGTTTATAGATTCTTTAAACTATTTCCCTATGGCTCTCTCTAAACTGACAAAAACATTCCAGCTATCGCCTGAATTGAGAAAAGGCTATTTTCCCCATCTATTTAACACAACTGAAAATAAGAACTATATCGGAAAGTTGCCTGCATTAGATTACTACAGTCCGAATTCAATGAAATCAGAAGATCGTGAAGTGTTCTTAAAATGGCATGGAGAACATAAAAACGATATTTTTGACCTTCAGCGTGAACTTCTGGAGTACTGCATCAGTGACGTTAAAATTTTGACCGAGGCTTGTTTGAAGTTTCGACAGTTCTTTCTCGTTCAAAGCAATGTTGAACCGTTCTTAGAAGCGATAACTATAGCCTCATCTTGTAATCTGGTGTACAGGCGTAACTTTCTACAACCGCTCACTATTGGCTTAATACCCAAAAATGGATACAGGTAAATTTTTATTTAAGTAAATATATTTTTAAATTAAATATTAAAACGATTTTTTTTTTGAATATCTAGGTGTGTCGATAATCAATCAGTAGAAGCAATTAAGTGGCTGATTTTGGAAGAAAAGCTAAGAAAAATAAACATAAAACATGCTGCGAAAGGGCGCGAAGCCGTGATTAAGGGGGTTAAAGTCGATGGTTTCTGTGAAGAAAGCAAGCAAATTTTTGAGTTTCATGGCTGCTACTATCACGGTCATCCTATTTGCTTGAAGCATAAAAGAGACGATCCTCTATCTGAAAAAGAAAAATATGATACGTTGAATCATAGATATGAGAGAACGATGGCCAAAACTGCTCGACTAAGATCGTTTGATTATGAAGTGATTGAAAAGTGGAGTTGTGAATTTGAAACTCAACTAAGTCTTTTGAAAGACGAAGAGATAAATATCCTTAACAATCACCCACTAATTCTAAATGCCCCCTTAAATCCACGAGATTGTTTCTATGGTGGAAGAACAGGGAATACATTTAACTACTACAAATGCAAGGAAGGGGAACAAATCAAATACATCGATATATGTTCACTATACCCTTGGGTGTGCAAAAACGGAAAGTTTCCCGTTGGACATCCAAAAGTTCACACTAATAATACTGATATTTGTTGTAGCATGAAACTAGATGGTATCAATGGTCTTGTTAAATGTAAGATTCTTCCACCAGAAAACTTGTTTCATCCGGTCCTGCCTCTAAAGCAAAACAAAAAACTTATGTTTTCATTGTGTAGAACTTGTAGCAATGAAAAAAGCAAAGAAAAGATCTGCAAACATTCTGATGATGAAAGGTCACTGTTGGGAACATGGGTGATTGACGAGGTAGTGAAAGCTGTGGAAATGGGGTATAAGCTACTTGCTATTATGGAAATTTGGGAGTACGATGTAATCCAATATAACCCCAACTCCGATTCTGAAGGATTATTTACCGCAATGATGAATACCTTCCTGAAAATAAAGCAAGAAGCTTCAGGATGGCCTAGTCTATGCTTATCTGAAGAAGATAAAAATAAATACATTGCGGATTTTCTCCATAAGGAAAATATTTTGTTGGAATATTCCGAAATTACAAATAATCCTGGAAAGAGATCAATTGCTAAACTAATTCTAAATTCTTTTTGGGGTAAATTTGGTCAAAGAGAAAACCAGCAGAAAACCTGTATTTTGAATAATCCTTCAGATTTGTTTGATTTGCTCACTCATCCTTCCATAGAAGTTTTACATATTCTTCCTATAAATGAAAACAATGTGGTGATAAGCTTTGAATTGAAAGAAGAAGAAGCTGAACCTCTATCGACTGTCAATGTTTGTATTGCCGCCTATACAACAACTCAAGCTCGTATTAAATTATATAGCTATTTGGAGAAACTGCAAGAAAGAGTTTTGTACTACGACACTGATTCAGTTATTTATGTTTGTCGCCCAGGAGAATTCGATCCACCTACTGGAGATTTTATCGGTGATATGACAAATGAATTGGATTGTTATGGCCGAGGAAGTTATATTACCGAATTTGTAAGTGGTGGACCTAAAAACTATTCATACAAAGTATTTAGTACAAACGATAGTAAGGAACACACTGTGTGCAAGGTAAAAGGCATCTTCCTCAATTATGAATCATCTAAAAAAATTAATTTTGATTCAATAAAAGAAGCGGTTTTGAATTCTTCTATGCAAGAAGAAGAAGAAAATGGTGAAAGTATAGTTATAAGAACGAGTAATATACGTCGAACCAGAGAACATCAAGTAGTTACCGTAGAAGAAGTCAAGACTTATAAACCAAGAGCTGAAAAACGTCAATTTTTTGAAGATCACAGTTCCCTCCCGTATGGATACAAAAGAAGAAGAAATAAATAATCATCACCATCACCAAATTTCAAAATAATGAAAATTCGCACTCTCAATGGATAAAGATTGAAATAAAAAATTAAATACTGAGCAAATGTTTTGTTTTTATTTATAAAATATTAGTTACAATTTTTTTCAACTTCACTAATATATCTGCTCAAGAGATACACATTCTGGAGTGCACATATTTTTCCATGATACCAGCATTTCAAAGTTATATCTGGATAAATTCTTTTAAGCTCTTTCAAATTTGGAAATTTATAGTTGAGATCTTCAAGATTGATGACTTCTACACTTTCGTTATTAATTAGATTTTGAAGCCAATATTTCTTTTCGGTACCCTTAACGTAAACAACATTTTTAATTTTTTCTCGAAGAAATGTTTTAACTCTGCGAATATCTATGTCTCCGCCATCCCAGGAGAGGCCATGATGATGTTTATGTAACCATTGA
This sequence comes from Chrysotoxum bicinctum, assembly GCA_911387755.1. Taxonomy (NCBI): domain Eukaryota; kingdom Metazoa; phylum Arthropoda; class Insecta; order Diptera; family Syrphidae; genus Chrysotoxum; species Chrysotoxum bicinctum. Next base: position 52,778,212 of record OU426987.1, read on the forward strand.
GCTTGTCTTTTGAGCGATAACGGGAGTAGGTTAGAGTTAAATGGTGGTGTAAGAATAAAATGCTGGTGATGTCCATTGAAAAGTACAGCTATTTCCTTTAAAATGAACTCGTTATTTAATCCTCTGAAGCCTTGAAAATCTACAATAGTATTCATATTTAGTTTTGCTCGCAACAAGATCACTTTTTCTACTGAGCAATCTATTCATCACGACACTTAATTTATATAAGTTTGTTAACTTCTCCACTTAGTGGATTATACTCAATTATACGATCATGAAGAATCAGACAATACAAAGATGTTGAAGCGGGAATTGAAGTTGATGTTTTAAGTTCAATCTTTACATCCACAGGTCCTGTTTTAATTGATTCATTTTGACGAGAACAATCAATAACCATTATTGGGGCGATTTCCTTAAACTCTTGTCGTGATAAAAGAGCATTTGATTGTTTCTGATAGTATGAATGCTGGAATTTACTGTACATTTCATAGAGTACGGCATATCGATCCAGTTTATATCTAACATTTAAATCTTCGCGTGGATAAGATTCGGAATTCAAATGAACTTTTACATTGCTTACATCACAGTTATCGAATTTGCTAGAATCTTTATTTCGTTGATTTTTTCTATCAGTTTGTAGAGCAATAATAATATATCTGGGCTTCTCAAGCTGATTTGAAGTTTTTACTGTCCATACATGATCAGTGGTGGTGGGTAAAGTTGGATATTCGTACATTTCCCAATTTCGAAAATGCATTTGAATGGGTTTTAATTGTATTTGCTTCAATAATGTAAGTTTATTGGAATCAGATAACGTGATGTGTGGAACTCTCCACTGCAATTTAAAAATTGAGATTTTTAATTCTTCATTATCTTTAGAAAAATAAGCATTCTCATTAGATCGAGTGCGTATTAGAATCAGCTCATGCCTTGCATTTGTCACGATCTTTTTATAGTCTTCAGCAAACCCTAATAGATTTTTTAGTGGTAGACAAAAATTAAAAGTACCCAGTGTAAGAGAAATACTTTTGTCTACTGTCCAAGATCCATTTTCTAAGCTTTTACTTTCATTCTCGTTTAAAGATATATAATTTTTCAAAGTTGTTGTTATTCCTACGTTTTTGTTGTTTTCAATGTCCACACCATTTAATTCATAATGTATTTCTTCAAAAAGAAAAGCCACTGCATTATTAGTTAATTTCCCTGTAGAAAGAGTTCCATCTGTTTTAGTGAGGCTCCCTTCTATATAAATATAGCTTTCACAGGGTAGTATACATAAATCCTGTTGTTGTATGGGTATACGTATTTCATCACTTGGATTGAAAGACTGAAGAAATGGTGCATAACTATGGTATTCAAACTTAGATATACTATTATCAGAACCGGGTCCATGAGTAATATCCAATATATCATTCATATTGTTTTTATTTTAGTTTGAATCCTAATGTTAGAAGATAGGCTTTATTTTCAGGTGATAACTTATGTGTTGATAGTTTTGATGCTCGGGTAGAACTAATTGAATGGTTAATATTGACATCCGTTAAATAATTATTATATAATAACATTATTTCGATGCTGGGGTTAAATGCAATCGTATGGTTATCCTTTCTCCTCTAAAATTTATCAAATCTCCGTCTTGGTCAACAAGACTTAATGTTATAGTACTTATTCGTTTGACATTCACTGGTAAATAGATAACATTTTTTGGAACTTCAATGATCTTATACCCTGCTCCTGTTTCTGGTGAAAACTCATGTATTGTATGCATAGGAGTATTATTGAAATAAGACCCCGTAATAATATTACACTCGACTCGTATTACATTTACCTTGTTTATATCAACAGGTATGTCTGATGAGTGAGTCATATTCTCTTTGAGAACACGATTACTGAATCCCAATAATTTTCCAATAGATCTATGTTTATTGAAATATATTTTCTCATCGCATTGGATTTCACATTCCATTGTACTATTATTTGCTTCTATTCCAATTTTAATGGTGGAATTTCGTAATAATAATTCTTCGGAAATATATGCTGCAATGGCATCAATTTCATACGACCCTGTAGGGATTTCAATTTCATATACACCAACATGAAACAAATTGTTACGCTCATCAACATTCGGTATAGAATTGTATGTCTGAAAATCAATCAATCCACAAACATAGTCCTGATCCAGGTTCAGAGGTGGAAAATATTCAGCTGATAGAAGGGAAGTTCTCCCACTTAGTACAAGTGTCATCGCCATGGTGATAAAAATACAATGAAATGAATGGTATCAAAGGCTCTTTATTTATTGAAAATAACAATCATATAAAAATCTTAAACATAAATGACCACAATTAAAAGAATTATAATCTTGATATTTTGTATAATTATAATTAATTTTTTCACCCAAATAATTAATAATTTCAATAGGTGGCTGAAGATTTCCAAAGCTATCAAAATATTCAATTTGGTTGCCTTTTTTGTTATACGCTACCCAATGTGTACCCGGTCCACTTAAAGAATCAAGATTTACAATTCCACACTCGTTTTTCAGAGGTTTAGTTTTCGGTAAATTATCTCGCATGAAAACTCCTCGAAAATTCGGAATAAATTTGTTTGCAAAATTTTTCAAATCTATTTCACTCAATGCACGATTAGGTAGCGAACCTATAAGTTTTTTGTCTGTGGATTTAAATAAAGCCCAAGCCCTTTTCTATAAGGTTTAAGATGTAAGCCCTGACCGACTGTAATGGATTCCATTTTTTCATTATGACGTTTTTTCTCTTCCAGATCTTTTTTAGCAATGTTTATATCGTTGACAGCCTTGGCTACACCTGCAGCCCCTCCCGTTAAAGCTCCAAGAGCTGAAAGTCCAGCAAACAACGGAACAAGGAATGGGATTACTCCACCAATTTTCGGTACAGAAATTATTCTAGGTGTCTGAATATTATTACTGTTTTTTCCAACTGTTTTCTTAGCAGTTGATATTGCTATTTTGATAGCCTTTTCTAAATTGACGGGTTTCTTATGTTTGAAATTCTTTCCTATCGTTTGAATCACTTTTCTAAACGTGATCTTCTTAGCCTTATTTTTATATTTTGACTTCCTATATTCGTTTTTATTTTGCGCTTTAATCAGAGGCTTTTTATCTTTATTCTCTGAGCAGCCCATGCCAAATTTTGTTTTTGCCTTCATAAGATTGGTTACCAATAGTGCGTTTGCTCGCTCAGCTATACTAGTGTCTTTTGATTTAACTCGTTGCCAAGCTTTTTCAGTTAAAATTCTATCTGCAATATGACGCTCAGATGTATTTTTAAATTTAGAATAAGATATATCGTGTTGTTTGCACGCCTGATCAAGCAAATTAATTCCCGGATCCCCTCGAGCTAGACGTTCTTGGAGTTTTGTTCCAGGACCGCAGTATTGATAACCAGGAAGATGTAGTTCAAGAGGTAGTTTATTTATTAAAGTATTTAATAAACCTTTTCCTTTCACAATGTTTCGTTGACTGATAGAGTTTTTTGAGTAATCAATCATTTTATATGATTATTATCTTTGCGTTAGAATGGTTAGATAGGATATGATGTTTTTTAAATATAAACTCTGCATTTATAGGAAAATATTTAGTTTTTATCACTATGCGTTTCGTTAAACAGCAATACCAGTTACCGATAAAAAATATTGATTTGTCTAACAAGATTGAAAGAAAAAAGCATGGGCAATTATTCCCAAATAGTATAAGAGGGTTAATTACTGGTCCCTCAAACTGTGGCAAAACAAATGTCATGACGAGTTTGTTACAACATCCCAATGGATTAAAATTTCAAAATATATATATATATTCTAAATCTCTACATCAGCCAAAGTATGAGTTTTTACGAAAAGCCATGGAACCAATAAAAAATATGGGCTTTTTTACTTTTACCAATAACAGCGATGTTATTCCAATTGAAGAGGCTAAACCAGACTCTATTTTTATTTTTGACGACATTGCCTGTGAAAAACAAGATACAATTCGTGTATACTTTAGTATGGGTCGGCATCACCAACTCGATAGTTTTTATTTATGTCAGACGTATACAAGAATACCCAAACACTTAATTCGAGACAATGCAAATTTTATCATCGTCTTCAAACAGGATGATATGAATTTAAAACATATTTATAATGATCATGTCAATTCGGATATGACATTTAATACATTTCAAAAGGTATGCGCAGAATGTTGGAATACAAATTACGGTTTTATGGTAATTGATAAGGACAGCCCTCTGCATGAAGGTCGCTATAGAAAGGGATTTGACTGCTTTCTTAAGCTATAAAGCAGGTAAAACAATAAATTTCATACCATATGTATAGTAATGTTCTATGAGAGCAGTACAGAGCAGTGTATCGAGCAAATACTAGCAGTAAAAACCAGTTCAACTCAGTTTGAGACCCAGTATTCCTCAGTTAAGATCAGTAATTTCAATATCAAATTCAGTTTAAAAACTATTGGACGATTCTTTCAACAACTTCGTAACTTATTAATCACTTGTCTCTGTAAGAAAAAGTAATTCTGACATTACGATGAATATTGATGTTAGACTAACAAAAGAACTAATTAAAACCACAGATGCATTACGAAAGAAATACAAAGCTCTTAAGACTGATAGGGAGGCTTACGAAACTCAAATTGAAGAAACTTTTAAACCGCTTACGAAACCACTTAAGGAATTGGTACAAAAATCAAATGCCAAACAGGTTCAAGATAGGAATTTTGATAGCCCTTTAAAGAAAATAAAACTCAATCTTGAACAACATCAACCACAAGATGAATTCACTACCCCAAAATCTTCTATTGAAGAACCACCCGTTTTTGTTAGTGATAGTACTCCAAAAAGAAGAAAGATAACCTCGCACTATTCCGCAAGTCATCGCAGTTTTGCAGAACGCTTGACAAATGAGGAATTTCCTGACATCCCTAAAAAATATGTAGATTTATTTATTAATAATTCCAATACTCTTGATAAAACGTACGGTATTCATTCAAAAGATGGAAATTGGTACATCGGTAATGCAGAGTTTAACATTCGCGGTACGGATATAGAAATTAAAAATAAAACCTTCGAAGGAACACAAGGGTTATATGAGCTTATATTCAAGAAAAATCCCGATAAAACCATTTACACTAATGAAGATTTAAAAACCTACAAGACCATATTACATGACACCAGCGCACATAGAATTGCTCATGATTCACAAAGACAAGTACGCGGAAATCGTGGTTATAAGTATAAACAAATTATAAGTAAATTATTCGGATTGACAGCAAATACTTCTTATACCCCGCCGTCATCCCCACTATTGCATTCACCTTCAGGAAATGGATTAATGCAATTATCAAAAATGAAAAAAGACTATATATTTTGGGATAATCCCAATGAACTCGTAGATCGAATGAGGCTTCTTATTGGTTCACAACGCGCTGGAAACAACAATCATTCCAACGAAATTGTTTCAATTATTGAAGAACTCAAAGAGGCCAATATTATTGAATAAAAAGAAGAAGAAATGAGTGTTGACAAATTTGGTCGTTATTCAAATAGGGCCCCACCCAGAGGACCAAGAGGGAAACAAGGACCGAAAGGTTCACAGGGAGAGCGGGGTTTACCTGGACCTACCGGTGAGGGGCTTTTAAAAACAGAAAGCGGTGATTACGATATAGGCTTTAAACGATTAACAAATATTCAAGAACCACAAGAACAAACAGACGCTGCTACCAAAAAATATGTTGATAAAACATATGAGCAACTTAGAGAATACATCCAAATTGAAATTATTCAAAAATATGAGAAACTCTTTTTGAACACAATTAATTCAAACAAAAAACCATAATTATAAATAAATAAAAAAACTACTATTTATCTAAAAGTCAATTGATTTCTAAACTTCAGTCTTTACTTAACACCCAAAGCAATCAGCATGTCTAACATAGATATTTTTGTAATTTGTGATGAAGTTTTAGAGTTTCTGAAAACAAATCATCATCATAATATTATATTGGAAGAACATCATGAGGAGTTTTTGAATTTTATAATCTTCTTGAAAAGATTTATGAATGCATCTACAACAACAACAACATCAAAACATGGCTGCCATTTCGATAACTGTGTATGGTCTTCAACCGTATGTAAAACTGGTCCAGATACATGCGCGTGCTATATGCTTGAAAATAGAATGTTAAGAATTAAAAAATTGATGTCTCTGTATAAAAGATTAAAATAGTGTTGATCAAAACTTGTAATAATTATTAAAATTATTCAAAATTAATAAACGTACATAAGAAGAATAAACTCTTTTGTTTTTATCATTCAATTGAAAGATGAGTCAAAGAAACGTTGTCGAAGAACTGCATAAGCCTGCTCGAAGGAATTTCCCAAAAAGGCATGTAATCATTAAAGGTCTAGATGATTTATGGCAAGCTGATCTAGTTGAAATGGGGATATATTCACCATATAACGAAAATTATCGATATCTTCTCACAGTTATTGATACATTTTCTAAATTTGCTTGGACGGTTCCTATTCAAAATAAATCAGGAACGAGTGTCACTGATGCTATGAATGGTATATTTAATAAAGGACGCATTCCAAAACATTTACAAACAGATGATGGAAAAGAATTTTTTAATACTTCTTTTCAAAGACTGATGAAAAAATTTCAAATCAATCATTACTCTACATTTAGTGTTCTCAAAGCTTCAATTGTTGAACGATTTAATCGGACCTTGAAAACTCTCATGTGGAAAGAATTTAGTTCAAATGGGTCATATCGTTGGATTGAAATTTTAGAGCAACTAACAAAAACGTACAATAATTCAAAACATCGTACGATAAAAATGAAGCCATGTGAAGTCAATTTTGCAAACGAAAAACTAATACTCTCCAAAATTTATAATCGCATCAAAACTCAAATTACTCCAAAGCTCAAAGTTGGTGATTTTGTCAGAATTAGTAAATACAAACATGTTTTCGACAAAGGATACACACCCAATTGGACGACAGAAATCTTCAAGATAATCAAAGTACATCTCACAAATCCAATAACGTACTTATTGGAAGACTACCAAGGTTATCCCATTAAAGGTGGGTTTTATGAGCTGGAACTGCAGAAAACTAATTACCCTGACACATATCTAATCGAAGAAGTACTTCAAAGGAAAAAGGATCGATTATTTGTAAAATGGCTTGGCTTTTCAGTAGATCACAATTCTTGGATACCTATCCCTAAAGGCAGTAAATAACACATCTTTTATAATTATATTTCAAATAAAGCTTTATTGACAAATTAATTTATGTACATTTTTCTTAAGAGATATTCATTTGGTATGTTTGCTTCATTGTTTTAAAGTCCAGTAATTCGACATCGGATTTATAGTGAAGGTCCTCTTTCATAAAGATCTCAACTTCTCCATTACTCAATACTCTTTCAGTTTCATATTCATGATATTCATAACATTTTATGTTGAGTGTGCGCAAATTAAAATTGCTATCATACGAACATCGAATTGTTAATGTCTTATCTTCATCAAACTCTAGTTTGAAATGTCTATAAAAAACTTCTTTACTTTGTATAATTCCTGATATTTCAGTTTCTTTTTTAATTAAGTCTTGCCTAAAATTCTCGATTGCTTCCTCCACAGTTACTATTTTCTCATCGAAAATTTTGTTAACCGTTTTTGTTGTTGTTGAGTTCACGACCGCATCCGATGGTGTATGGTCATCATTTTGAAATGGTGTTGTTTCGTTTATTGTGGTATTAGGTAGGCTCTTACCATTTGTAAAGCTTAACAAACGAAACGATAATCCTATTTGCACAGTTTCATTATTTGGTAAACTCAATGAAAATGAAAGATTGTCAGTTGTATTTGGTTGTTGTAAATTTATATCCAATGGTAAAGGTAAAGTAATAATTAGCGAAGGAAAAAGCGAAAGCAGACATAAAATTGCTGAGTACCACAACATTTTTTTTTTTTTTTAAAAGATGTTTACTACCGAAGGGTTTATCATAAACTAATAAAAAAGACACTAAAATTTTTAAATTTATAGAATTTTTATTCCACCTCTATTCATCTCATTTGCATATATGTACTAAAATACATGCGTTTGTAATGTACTATGAACTCCTTCCTTTGTATGCAATTTGTCTTTTTTCTTCATAAGTTTTATAGGTTCATGTAGTAGTTCTGCATCACCAAATGGACAAAGCGTCGGATATTCATTCTCTTTTCTCTTAAGAGCATTCGAATGTGGTGTAATCGATCCACTCAATGTTAACTCCCCTCCTAATTTAAAATATAATATTTTATGTTTTATTCATAGTAATATATAATAATAATAGACAATATTCTCACCTAAAAGTCTAAACCGTACATGCTGCATTGATTGAAACTGCAGCTTAAAATTGAGAATAGGAGATATCGTCTCTCCATTCCTTATATGAAACAATATGCATTCCCTTCCGTATTCTGGCTGTACCAGTAATTTTATTGTTTCACTATAAAATATTACATCTGTAAATTTTATCTCCAACCATCCGGATTCACACACACAAAATGTTTCTCCCTCTCGTAGTCTTTCACACCAAAACATAATTTTCCTTTCAATGATCCACCTCAACCCAAAGCAGATCTAAATATAAACAATTAAAACTATTACACATACATATATAGTTACAAAATCACCAACATCCCAACTTAATCCCCCTGCTCCACACCTTGTTTCCACATACTCCAGACCCCCAGACCCCCAGAACCCAGACCCCTGACCCCCAGAACCCAAACCCCAGAACCCAGACCCCCAGACCCCCAGAATCCCAGACCCCCAGACCCCCAGAACCCCAGAACCCCAGAACCCCAGACCCCCAGACCCCCAGACCCAGAACCCCGACCCCCAGAACCCAGCCCGAGAACTTGCTCCCCATACTACACACCTTATTTCCCCCCAGAGAACTTGCTCCCCATGCTACACACCTTATTTTCCCATACCCCAGACCCTAACCCCTACGATTCAGAACACCGCCCCTGACACATTTTAAGTCACAGAAATTTACATTAATCTTTAACCTAGACAAATTGAAGTACGATTATTCTGATAAGACAATGTATTTAAATTAATAACACATTTTTTATTTCTTTTTTCTAAACTAATAACTTTTACTGATTGTTCTATTCGACCTTCATTCAAATTACCTTGAACCTCAGTATTTAAATTACTCATCACAACAATTTCACAACAATTTAAAAATAACATAAAAAACAAAACTCTTATCACCGTCCACAACGTCCCCATACCAAAAAAAAAAAAACTCAGGGGTCAGATAAGAGTTGAACTCTTATCACCGCCTCAAGAGCCCCCATACCTACTTGTTTGTTTCAAAATCAGATCATTATTTATTTTCTTATGTTGTTTCATTAAGGCCAACTGCAAGAAAAATTACTTTTGAAATGTATCTTGAGAACATTCTTGTTACCACAGGCTTTCCATTATAAAACCTTGATAGAATTTCGGGATGCAAAAGAATGTTAAGAAGGCATGAGTATTCAAAATATAAAAATATTGTTGCTGTTAAACGAATGGGGAAAAAATGATTTCAATATTTTTAGTGTTAAATGAATGGTGATTGATGTCGATGTCTCAAAATGAATACAATGAATGCGATCTTTTAATTGATTTCAATGAATGAATTTTATGCATCCCATTGATTAAAGATTGCATTCTTTTACATTAGCGGATTTAATCCATGCATGCACTGAAGCTTACCATCATGTCAAACATGTATAAATAAAATAGCGCTTGATATTTAAAATGTGCCTTCATGGCAGAAATGGCTTTTATCAAGTTCAAATAAAGTATGTTCCTATATTTATATTGGATTGGATCAATATTTGTCTTCAAATTCAAACTTAATAAGTGATGTTATGTATGTATATATATTCACACTAAACAAAGACTTCTTAGAAAATCCTTGAAATTGTGTTTTCTTCTTTTTTTAAACCTTGTAGATTTCTTAATCAAAGTAGGTATATATAACATTGTTCCAGGGTGGATGAAATTTAATTTAACGCATCAAAAGATATCAAATTCAAAGTGCAGCCATTGCGGAGGATTATATTATTCCGTATGTTAATAAAAAATCATCTACAGAAAATTCCTACGAATAAATTAGCTACTTGATAAGAATTGTGTGCTTCCAACTGTATGTAATCCAACTAATACGCCTTAAAAAATCTTTTTGTTCTGGTTCTGTGATGTTTGAGTTTTCTTTTTTGTTTTGTTTAGCATAGATCTAAGGCTTGATGTGAATTGGGAATGTTGTTGCTTCTTTTTATCGAAAATACAAAATAAATGAAAGATGAAAGCTTTCAATTTCGAGACAAATATTTCCTTGTTAGTTTTGCAGATTTGTAACAGTTTTCCAATAGGAATGGAAAGATTCTTAAATTGAAAAAAAAAACACAAGTTTTATCTGATAGATGGACGAATTTTTTCCTACGTAATATTTTAGTGCTGCCCTTCTAGCCACCATTGAGATATCTTGCAAATTATCATCAAGAGTGTTTTCACTGGCTTATCAACTGCTTTTAATCAGATAATCAGCAGCATTTCCACTCACATATAAGCTGCTTATCCGGCTTAACCATACTGTTTCCAATTTCAAATCGTTAAACATTTTTTGATATAATAAAGAATTTATCTATCTATCTATCAATGGCTTATCAACGACTTACAAACTGCCATTTCACTGCTTGTCGCTAACTTTTAACGGGCTTATCAACTGTAAGAGATTTCATATTAAAATGTGTCACAGTATTATTAATCATCTAAATTTAATTAAAAAGAATCGACCACCCTGTGCTATTAACTAAACATGTACATGAAAATGTTATCATCTCCTTTTACTTATTTAGTACTTTCTTAAATTGCTGTACTATCGAACGACATCAAGAACAGTTTTCTATGTAATCTTTTAATGTATTAACTGTAAGATAAGATCTGATGATTGATGAAAAAATCACTTGTAACAAAGCTTTCGTGTAAAACAGACGTGTTTTATTTTATTATGTGTATTATGAGTTGCATGTTTGAAGTTAAAAGTACATTATACAACTCTATTGAGAAAATACTGGTAGAGCCAGTGGAGGATGTTTGTTTGGATTCAGTAAGAGTATAGAGTCTATGCATCAACTACACTTCGTAGATTTGTATGGAACTACAATTCTGCGTGGAACTTTTCTCGAAACTACCATTAACTTCGTACCTTGCTATTTAAACTGCAACCATTGGATAAGTGATTTTAACAGGTCAACAAATTTTTTTGATGAGCTTAGGTCGGAAAACTTCATATTACTAGGTGATCTTAATGTCAGAACGGGCACAATGGGTTCTATAGACATCCAAGCAACATCACAGCAGCCAATCACTGATTCAAGATGTTCAAAAGATTCCACAACCGATAGAAATTGCAACACATTCCTTCAGTTCTTAGAAGATATCGGGGCGTTCATTCTTAATGGCAGAAGCTTTGGTGACAAAAATGGAGAGTTCACTTTTGTGTCAAGCAGAGAATCATCTGTAATACTGCTGTCCATCTTACAATTCAGTCGGAATCATAAGTGATTTTTCTGTTGGATGTAAAAATACTCGGACCATATGCCATTATTACTAACTCTCAAGGCATCTGCAGACATCACAAGAAACTCACCAATGCAAATGCTACCTAGGCTGAAGTGGGTTGATAACAAACGTTCGGACTTTATACTTAAACTCAATGAAGCCGTAACAACGAAAATTTGTCGTGAGGAAAGTATCGAAACAAGATGCGACTCCATAAAAAAATTTATATTTGAAGCAAACGGAACGCCTAACACTCACAATATTAAATTCGAGAAAATTTAGGAGAGATTCATTAAAAGTACTGAGAATGTTTAAAAAAGACAACCTGGAAGTGAGTAGATTAAAATATGCTGTTACAAACAAAAAATACAAAGCCCTGATAAAAGCAAAACAATATGCATATTACCAAAACATCTCACGTCAACTTGCATCTATTACCTCGGCAAAAGAATGGTGGAGAATCGCTAGGGAAATTCGTGGAGACTCAACAACAAACAGCATAGAAATATCTGCAGATGTGCTTATGAACCACTTCTATGGCACATTGAACTTAGCCTCGACACAACTTGTGATGCCTTTACCCACTTTTGAAACCATTTATCAACAAAAGCTAGATAACAAAATAGAACTGGACGAAGTAGCGATAGAAACATCAAAGAATAACAAAGCACCCGGTACTGATGGTATTCCAAACGAGTTTTACAAAAACGCTGTTACTACATTTATAGAAGAGATTCATGTTTTGCTCAGAGACATCTATGATACTGAGACTATACCATCATCCTTCAAGAAGTCGATTATTTTCCCTCTTTACAAAAAAGGTGATGCAAGCCTTCCTTCAAATTACCGTGGGCTTTCCTTTCTCGACACACTCTACAAAATATTTACAACCATTTTGTTAAATAAACTTACTAGTTGGATCGAAGAGAACCAAATACTTAATGAATACCAGGCAGCATACAGAAGTCAGTATAGTACAGTTGACCAAGTTTACAACCTATCCTGCATCATTCAGCTTCAACTGAGTCAGAAAAAAAAGCTTTATGCTTTCTTCGTTCATCTGTCAGCAGCTTTTGACAACATTAATAGAAACGCGCTGTTTTATAAATTGCTAAGCCTAGGCATCTCAACAAAAATGGTTTCCGTTTTAAGATCTCTGTACAGGGACACGTCAGCAACAGTTTGGAATGGAAAGAGTACAACAAGCTTCTTTGAGACGACTAAAGGAGTCAAGCAAGGATGTGTACTGAGTGCTTTACTGTTCATCTTATTTCTTGAGGACCTTCACTGCGAACTCCCAACTGGTCTCATCGTGAACAATTTGGAAATAAACGTCCTGTTATACGCAGATGATATAGTTCTCCTCTCCGATAGACCTAATATCCTGCAAACGATTATCGACAGCTTCAGCAGGTACTGCAGTAAGTGGAACTTAGATGTCAACCTTGATAAGTCGGAAATTGTAATTTTTAGAAACGGCGGCAGAAGGGCGGCAGCTGAAAAATGGTACTTTAACGGTGGAGAGATAAAAATATCAAACCATTATAAATATCTCGGTGTTATCTTCACTTATAACATGTCATGGTCTGAACACCTATCGAAACGTCTCGCTGCATCAAAAAACTCCACAAACTCGACATGGTCTAAATTTGTGCGAAATAAATACGTAACACACTCTGCTAAATATAAAGTACATGATGCAGCCACAAAATCAATAATGCACTATTGCGCGCAAGTGTGGGGTTACAAAGAGTACGACCAAATTGAAAAACTTCAACGCTTCTTCATAAAGAGATGCTTCGGATTGCCAGACAACACTCCTAACTAAGCGATTCATATCGAAACTGGTCTTCCAAAGGCATTCCTTACAACATTAAAAGTTCACCTAGCTTACATAAGGAAAGTAATGTCAATGCCACGTAATCGTCTTCCACGAATTCTATCTGAAATTATGATTCAGAATAATTTTATTGGGCCCAGAAATGGTCAGGCCTTTTCCAAGAAATTCAAATAGATTTCAGTTTTGAAGCTCCATACTCAGAATGGAATCGTATGCATAAAATACTTTTAACAAAGCTATTCGAAAAAAATTGGGTTGATTCTACAGGAAAGGCGCTCCAGTCACAATACCATGACGAATATTGCAACCTGCTTTATTCTGAAGTCCCAAATTACTTTGAAGATAACAACCCTCGTGACATGATAAACCTTATCTTCAAAGCAAGATGTGGTCTTCTTAACTTAAACGCAAGAGCTTTTCGTAATGATACTATAGGCATATGCACTATATGCAATATGGATGCTACAGAAAATACGTATCACTTCGTTGGTGTTTGTCCCATTTTTAAGGGATACCGCAAAAAATATCTAGGAAGCGAAATGCTAGACCGATCAACATTCCTCAACTTCTTAAATGGCTTAAATTACCAAAATCTGTACAACTACTTAAACAAATCACTTAAATATCGAAGTCTTATAATAAATGAATTCAGTTAACTCACTTAGCTTTGCTGTAATAAAGTAAATACATTTTTTTTTAACCTGACAGACAACTTAAAACAAGTTATTGTCACATTTAATTTTGAATACCATCACACCATAATTATGATTTTGTTAAAAAATTTAATTGAAAATAAAATTATTTTATCTTATCTTATCTATCTTATCTTGAGAAAATACGGAAAAACTTCAAAAAACTAAAAAGACCTGTAATGATCATGTTCATATAAATTTATACAAGAGTAACAATTAAGCCAAAAATACTAAAAATACCGAAGGTTCTAAATATTTTTGGTAATTTGCAAAAAAATACTACTCCATCTTCGGTTCTTACACTCGTCTTCAAGCACACTCCTTTTAACTGCTCAGTAGAAAAATTTACAATTTTGAACTATCTAGTTTGGTGTCAGTTCAACGCTTCCAGAAAGCGGTACTTGAGAGCCCAAATGATCTTATAGGACAAATCTTCTTTTGCTAGAGTACAAAAATATCTCCATATAAACAAATTTTTAAGACCTATGATTCTATCAATGCAAATCTTCCTCGAATCCAGTCGTTGATAAAGTTTATTCTTTGAATTCGACTTCAAAAGGACTTAAAGCCCCAGATATGGGTGGAATATTATACGAATTTTATGAGAAAGCAAACCCGTCTCTAAGTCGTCGAGATTCACAAATTATTTTGTTGAAATATTTGAAATTGGAACCTTTCCTGAATTGTTCCAAAAATCTAATATTTATCCATTGATCAAGAAAGAGAATGCAAATGTTGTGTCTAATAAAAGCGGACTGTCAAACGTTCTATAAATTAAAATTATTTACCACCGTACTTCTAAACAGACTTACAACTTGGTTAGAAGAACAATTAATGAATTTCAAGCAGCTTACAGATCTAAGTATTCTACTGACGACCAAGTCTCGTATATCATGTTTCATACAAATTCAACTTAATCAGAAGAAGAAGCTCTAAGCATTTTTTATTAACCTTAAAGATGATTTCGATAATGTTAATAGAAACGCATTATTCTATAAACTTTCTACCAGGGTTGCAAAAGCTTAAGTCACCTTTTAGATTAAGCTTGGCTTTTATTCACAAGCTAGTGGGTGATTTATGAATTAAAAAAATGTAATTCAGCAGCTAGTTATTGACTTATGAATTAAAAAAAAATTAATTCATAAGTCAGTTGGTTACTTGTGAATAAAAAAAAATTTAAATCATAAGCTTCTTAGTGACTTATAAACTAAAAAAAAAATAATTCAGAACCTACTAAGTGACTTATGAATTAAAAAATTAATTAAAGCATGTACATCAGAGTATTTTCTGGTAGATGAAAGATTTTCTTTAAGAAGTATCTTAAGAGTTTATCTACTTCCTCATACTGAAACAACCCACAGACTTGAGCACCATAACACATTATGGTTCATAATACTGCTCAAATAATTTGTACTTCAAACTTGCTGGAATGTGCTTCTTGAAAAGAATTTCTTTCCAGTTACAATTGATAGCCATTTTAGCATCACGAAGCTCGGATTTGAAATGCTTTTCAAGAGTAAGTTTGGAAGTCAGTATTACTCTTAGATACTTACACTCTTTGACATTTTCTAGCTCCTTTCCTTCCCCGGTCCATTTCTCGTCTCTATAGCGTATCTACCAGTGCCATTTCGGAAGATAATCATTTACGATTTACTTGTGTTTACCTTTAAGTTCCATATTCTGCAATATTGCTGTAATCTGTTAACCATAAGCTGCAACATATTTGGCGTATCCGCCAGTAGGACGATGTCGTCTACATACATTAGACATTGGATGTTTATTCCGTTAAAAATAATTCCTCCTGGGAGAAAGGAAGTAATATCATCAAGGAATAATGAGAAAAGTAAGGGGCTTGCTTGGCACCCATGTTTGTTTCAAACCAGCGAGACAATCGGTTCCCATCCTGCACGGCCGCTTGGTTTTCCTCATACATACTTTGTATTAGATTCAAAATCTTCGTTGACTGGCCTTTAGTGCTGAGTTTAGAAATGAGAGCATTTCTATTCTGTAGCCAAAAACTGCCTTAAAAACCACGAAAAAAGCGTATAGTTTCCTTCCATTATCAAGGTACACTGCCGCTCATCTGAATAGGTTCACTGTTTTTCGTAACTTACTGTAAGACTATCTGCATATATATGGCAATGACTCGTCTGTGTTATGTATGTAATGAAAGAACATTATTATGCGCTTAGTTTGGGAAAAAAAGTTTTCTCTTAAAGCTTACCGTTATTCTCACACGCTAGCTAAACTTAATTCATTAAAAAAAAACTAAGTGTTTTTTTGGCTCATCTGAATAGGTTCGAAAGCAAAAAAATCATTTTTAATTGATATGCGCGGCGGATGTGTACTGAAAGTTAAGTTTTTTGGTAAATCGAATTGTTTTAAACCGTTTAACAAGAAAAATGGGTCGCGGAAAATCCTTAAAATAGGAAGAAAAAGGCAAAATAAAAGCATTTATTGAATTAGGGATAAGCCAAAGAAAAATCGCAAGAAAAAATAGAAAGAAGCCAAAATTTAGTGGGTAAATATTTGCGGAACATCGAAAACTACGGGAAAAATATGAAAGGTTACACTTATAAGGCCACATCAATGGCCGATAGACGCGCAATCATAACAGCTGCTTCTAATTCGCATGATTCCGCGTCAAAAATTGGACTCAAAACTGGTGTTAAGTGTAGTTTGGTGATGGTGAAACGCGTTATTAAGAGTACTAAGCATTCAAAAAGAAAAAAATACCGAAAAAACATATGTGTACATAATGTGTACAAAGTTGTGTTTGAAAAGGTCTTCCCACAAATCTCTGACCTTTTTAGACAAATACCATTGTCATTCTAGCATGATAATGCCCCTATCCATACAGCGAGGTCGGTAAAACAATGGATCGAGAACCAAAATGTAGAGGTGTTGGAATGGCTTCCATACTCACCTGACCTTAACATAATTGAAAATGTTTGGGGACTTCTTTTCCGTAAGGTGTATGAGTCGGGGAGACAATATGAAGACAATTTGTCCTTAATCGAGGGAATTAAGAAAGCGTGGAAAGAGATTTCGCTGCAATATCTAGAAAAACTGTATGACTTCATTCCAATTCCAATTTTCGAAACAGTTTCAAAAGAAAGGTGGTGATACACATTATTAATATGAATTATTATGTCTCTACCTATTCAATGTGCAAAATAAATCATTTAATTACAGTTATTTTTCTTGTTTTCCTCCATTTTTACTTGCGATATAGGTACTATAGGGCAAGTTCTGCATTTGGAAAAAAAATCGAACTCGAGATTTTGATCAAAGTTGACATTACGATGATAGCGAAGACGAAAAAAGTGGGTCCGACAATTCCGTCTGTCTGTCTGTATGTCTGTATGTCTGTATGTCTGTATGTCTGTATGTCTGTATGTCTGTATGTCTGTACCTCGAACTACAGCCTAAACTACCGGAGGTATTTTCTTCAAACTCGGTAGTTAAGGGTCTTCGGTGATTCCCTAGAGGAGAAATTGAAATTTTTTTTTTAGCTCCAAGACTAAGGGTACCCCCCATACACCCGTAATACAAAATCTTATTTCTCTCGAAAACGGCTCTAACGATTTTGATAAAAAAAATTAGGTATGATATTATGGACATGGACTATATTTTGGTGAAAAAAAAATTTGGGGGGAAATGTTATTAGGGGTACCTGTCATAGAACGGTTTTTTTGTTTTTCGAATTTCTCACCAACGGCTCTAACGATTTTTACCAAAATTTTTATGCAGGAGCTGCTTTGCATTTGAAAAAATATAAACTAAAATTTTTTTCGAAAAAATAGTTTTTGGATTTTTAAAAAAATAATCCAATTTTTTTTTTTGAAAATTCAATATCTTGAAAACCGATACACGATTAAATTTTTAAATTACGTTTTGAAATGTATTTTATTAAATACTAACAACTTGCATATCAATTTTTTTTATAAAAATTTTAAGGAAAATTTAGTACACAAAAAACATGTTTCAGTGTGTCTGTATGTCTGTACCTCTCACTACAGCCTAAACCACTGGACCTATTTCTTTCAATCTCGGTAGTTAAGAGTCTTCGGTGATTCCCTAGAGGAAAAATTAAAATTTTTTTTTAGCTCCAAAACTAAGGGTACCCCCCATACACCCGTAATGCAAAATCTTATTTATCTCGAAAACGGCTCTAACGATTTTGATAAAAAAAATTAGGTGTGATATTATGAACATGGACTATATTTTGGAGAAAAAAAAATTTGGGGGGAAATGTTATTAGGGGTACCTGTCATAGAACGGTTTTTTTGTTTTTCGAATTTCTCACCAACGGCTCTAACGATTTTTACCAAAATTTTTATGCAGGAGCTGCTTTGCATTTGAAAAAATATAAACTAAAAGTTTTTTCGAAAAAATAGTTTTTGGATTTTTAAAAAAATAATCCAATTTTTTTTTTGAAAATTCAATATCTTGAAAACCGATACACGATTAAATTTTTAAATTACGTTTTGAAATGTATTTTATTAAATACTAACAACTTGCATATCAATTTTTTTTATAAAAATTTTAAGGAAAATTTAGTACACAAAAAACATGTTTCAGTGTGTCTGTATGTCTGTACCTCTCACTACAGCCTAAACCACTGGACCTATTTCTTTCAATCTCGGTAGTTAAGAGTCTTCGGTGATTCCCTAGAGGAAAAATTGAAATTTTTTTTTAGCTCCAAAACTAAGGGTACCCCCCATACACCCGTAATGCAAAATCTTATTTATCTCGAAAACGGCTCTAACGATTTTGATAAAAAAAAAATAAGTGTGATATTTTTTTTTTTTTTTTTTTTTATAATCTACCCGCACTCAAGGGATTATGATTACCCTTTAAATGTTTCAACACAGCGCGGGCGTGAAGTTACGGAAGAGAAAGAAGGATAGGAAAGATGTGTGGCACGATGTTCTGAGACTGTTGGTGGTTGTCTCAGATATTTTTATCTCCAGGGATGGCGGCTCAGCTAAAGCGGAGAAATGCCGTGTCTTATTTCTATGTCGCTTATAATTCACATTATTTTATTCGTGTTCATCCTTGTTGGGCATACTAGTTTAACTCAATTACATGTTGTTAGTGTTATGCCTGAACAACATGTAATGAGTAAACCAGCAACCCATTGATGACAATTTTTAGAAGGTTTTTTTTTTTAATGGAATTAAAGCGACATGACGACGGCAGGGATCGAACCTGTGATCATAAGGTTGACAGGCGAGCACACATCCATCGCGCCACGGCCATCCACGGACATGGACTATATTTTGGTGAAAAAAAATTTGGGGGGAAATGTTATTAGGGGTACCTGCCATAGACCCGTTTTTTTTTTTATTTTCGACTTTCTTATTAACGGCTCTAAGGATTTTAACCCAAAATTTTTAGCAGGAGTCCCCTTAAGTTTAAAATAATATTGTATATAAAAACATTCGAAAAAATATTTATTGGGTTTTTCAAAAAAAAAAAAAAAAAAATTTTAAATCAATATCTTCAAAACCTATGAACGATTATTTTTTGAAATTATTTCCTAAAATCGATATTATTTATTACTTAAAATTCGCATCCCACACTTTTTTCTTGAAAAATTTTTGAGAAATTTCTTATATAAAAAATTTATTTAATAATAAAACGATTTTTTAAGGTTTATTTGCATAAATTCATACTTTTCCGGAAACCAGACGGCAATTTTATGCATTTGAACATTACGAGTATTATCTCATTAAATCCATGTTTTATATTTATAAAATGTATCTTAAATTCCAAAGTACTTTTACATAAGAGCAAGTTCGTGCGATCCAGTCGTGCATTTTATTTGCTTTTGAACCTATTCAGATGAGCCAAAAAAACACTTAGTTTTTTTTAATGAATTAAGTTTAGCTAGCGTGTGAGAATAACGGTAAGCTTTAAGAGAAAACTTTTTTCCCAAACTAAGCGCATAATAATGCTCTTTCATTACATACATAACACAGACGAGTCATTGCCATATACAGGGTTATTGGCATAAGGTGTGACAAAAAGCTAGGGCGTGTAGGTTGGACTTAGACAAGAAAAAAATCGTATGGGAGGGGGGGTCTATTTCCCCCCGTTTAGGCGGGAGGGGCAATTTAAGAAAAAAATCACTTAAAACAGAAAAAAAATTATTAAAAAATAACGGTGATACCTACAGAGTAATGCTATAGCATTTTGAAAAGCCAGAAATACATTCTTTAATTTTGTTTTTAAATAAAGTTGTTCGAGTGAAAAGTTTTTGAAAAATTAATTTTCAAAATCAAAATTTTGAAAAAAAAAAATGAAATTTTTTTTTTAAACAATTTTTTATCAAAATTTTACGTAATTAAGTATTATTTTTTTATTCAATATTCAATGCTCTTATTAATTTTTGATCAAACACAAAAGACCGGATGTCAAAATGTTTTGTAGTTTTTGAGAAAATCAAAAATAACAAAAACTACTTTTGTTCTAAGAAAAGCCTTTTATTTTAGTTTTTACGTTTTTGGATTCTTATGTAGGTGAATTTACGATTGAAAGGATTAACTTTCTTTTTACTATTCTTTTAATTATCGTCTTATAAGCATACAATAATGTGACAAAGTACTGGATTAACCATATTTCACACATTTTTTCATTGAGAACACCTGCGTGAGAGCATTGGTTTAAAATTGACCTGCCACTTTTTTATTATGGTGGGGTCGGCTTGGCTTAGGTGCATTTACGAAAGAAAGGATTAAATTTAAATAAACAGTAATTATGTATTTTATCTAAATATGCATGTATTTATTATTTAAATTGATTTCAAGATTCAGGAACATTTTTGTTCTTATTTCGCAATTGCATTTTTCTGTCACTAGTTAGGGCGTGTAACGCTGCATTATTTAAAAAACATTCGCAGATCAATATTAATCCAATGCTCTCACGCAGGTGTTCTCAATGAAAAAATGTGTTATTGCATGCTTATAAGACTGATAATAAAAAAATTTTACAAAAAAAGTTAATCCTTTCTTTCGTAAATGCACCTAAGCCAAGTCGACCCCACTATAATAAAAAAGTGGCAGGTCAATTTTAAACCAATGCTCTCACGCAGGTGTTCTCAATGAAAAAATGTGTGAAATATGGTTAATCCAGTACTTTGTCACATTATTGTATGCTTATAAGACGATAATTAAAAGAATAGTAAAAAGAAAGTTAATCCTTTCAATCGTAAATTCACCTACATAAGAATCCAAAAACGTAAAAACTAAAATAAAAGGCTTTTCTTAGAACAAAAGTAGTTTTTGTTATTTTTGATTTTCTCAAAAACTACAAAACATTTTGACATCCGGTTTTTTGTGTTTGATCAAAAATTAATAAGAGCATTGAATATTGAATAAAAAAATAATACTTAATCACGTAAAATTTTGATAAAAAATTGTTTAAAAAAAAAATTTCATTTTTTTTTTCAAAATTTTGATTTTGAAAATTAATTTTTCAAAAACTATTCACTCGAACAACTTTATTTAAAAACAAAATTAAAGAATGTATTTCTGGCTTTTCAAAATGCTATAGCATTACTCTGTAGGTATCACCGTTATTTTTTAATAATTTTGTTTCTGTTTTAAGTGATTTTTTTCTTAAATTGCCCCTCCCGCCTAAACGGGGGGAAATAGACCCCCCCCTCCCATACGATTTTTTTCTTGTCTAAGTCCAACCTACACGCCCTAGCTTTTTGTCACACCTTATGCCAATCACCCTGTGTATGCAGATAGTCTTACAGTAAGTTACGAAAAACAATGAACCTATTCAGATGAGCGGCAGTGTATATCTTCGCTATGCTTGTTAACGTGAAAATGTCATCCACAGTGCAATATTCTTTACGGAAACCTGCTTGGAACTCGCTAATTAGTCCATTTTCTATTATATAATTTGTTAAACGGTTTAGAAGTATTACAGAGAAGATTTTCATTACCGAGTTTAAGAATGAGATTCATCGGTAGATGTTAGCTTCTTCTGCAGTCCCTTTTTTAAAGATTGGAAATATGATGCTTCTCCTGAACCTTTCTTCTTCTGATCCGTCGTCGAAGATGCGATTAAAAAATTCAGACAAGTATTTTAGAAATTTGAGCTTCGTCGCTGAAAACAATTTTTCGATAAAAAAGTGGATCTTCGGCCAACTTTTCAAGAGCCCATTCACCGAAAATTCGCCATTGTGGTAGGTCGCTCGGCTTCAATTCCTGCACCAGCTGAAAGGCTTCACAACTAAATCCTTCCACAAAATTTTCCACATAGTGGAGTAACAGAGGTCCAATTGCTACGAACGGCGCCGAATCGATAATTCACGGTCATCACTAACAATGGCCGATACACAGTGCCGCCGCTGGGTGTTCGTGCGCCCTTGTGCAAGAACCTTAAACTGCCGCCCCATGTCTCGCGTGCACGGGGTATTTACGTTGAATAAGTGAAAGTTTTATTTATTCTCCGTTTCGCAGTTGAAAAATTTAAGCAAACGTGAATTGTTGTTGTCACGTTCCGAGCTACACTAAATTCTTATACAATGAACGTATGGCCAACAGATTTAAACAAAAAGTAAAAAATTTAAAGAATCGGTACAACCGATTTTGATAATTTGTTTTATGCTAAAGCGCCCCAAAATTTTAAATATTCATGTGCATTACAATTTTCAAAACTTTTTGGAATTCAATTTTTTTTTCGAAACTCAATATTTCGAAATCCCCATACTTTATTTTTTTTAATGATAAATGATGATAAATAAAAGTTTTCGAAAATCGTGTTTTTCTCGAAAACGTCTCCGAAAATTTTGATATATTTTTCCGTTAATTAAGCAAAAAAAAAATTGAAATCAATATATTACTGACTGTACCGAACATAGAACCATTTTAAGGTCAAATGTAAACAAGTTCCAAATGTTTAAGGAAAACTTTTGTAGTATGCTGCATTGGTTGAGTTAGATCGATCTCTTAATTTTCCGCCCCTAGACGTTGGCGCCCTTGTGCGCCGCACATTTTGCACATATGGTAGCGGCGGCCCTGCCGATACAGCTGCGATATTTCCCTCAGTTCGCACTCTACGTAAGCGTGTTGGTGGTTTAATGTCCAACAATGTAAATTTGGTGTGCGAAATTTAGTCACAATAACCCGAATAGCTGCCTCAGAAAATAGCAAAAAAATCATCCATTTTTTAAAGAAGATCTTAATGTCTTAAAGAAGAATGAATACCCTTTTATATGCTGATGATATTGTGCTTCTTTGGGAAATCCCTTCAAAGCTTCAAGAACTAATAAACTACTTTCCAACATATTGCAACAAGTGAAATCTTGAAGTTAATCTTGGCAAATGGGAAATTTTAATTTTTCGAAATGGAGAACGTAGAGCTGCTTTCAATGGCACTGAAGTTACAGTTTCGAACCAATATAAATATCTGGGAGTTTATTTTAACTTCGATAGGTATGACTAGGAACGGGCATTGAAATAATCGACCCGCAACATCAAAAAACTCCATGAATTTGAAAAGCTACAATGTTTATTTATTAAAAGATGTTTTCTTCTACTAGAAAACGGTCCCAATTATATTCTACATATCGAAACTGGACTCACTAAAGCCTTTCTAACAACTCTTAACCTACATTTTTCGTATATTCGAAAAACACTCAATCTTCCCAACGGTAGACTTCTAAGGATTTTGTCCGAAATTATTATAAGAATGGAAGAATTTTTTGGTCTGAGGAGTGGATGAATCTTTTCCACGAAACTTCGATATATTTTTCTTGCACCGTGAATTTGCATGATTAACAAAGATTGCAATTCTTATTTCAGAGCTCAAGGAAAAATATTGGAACAAATTTATATGCGATGCCAATCAAACCCAGTTTCACGTTGATTACTGAAATCTGCTCTTTTCTGTAGTACAAAACTACTTTGACGAATTTGCACACTCGCTGTGGACTTCCTAATGTGAAGGTCCTTTCCAAGAGATACGAAAGGTTTTTGCACAATTTGCAACTTAGATGCCTCTGGAAATACTTTTCACTTCATCGGAATATGACCAATCTTCAAAGAATATAGAAAGAAATTTTTTGGAAATGACGTACTTATCCGATCACAATTATTAAACGTGTTAAATACCAGGTGCCTAAGCTTAATTTTTTAACTGTCATTTTTTTTAACCTGACAGGCAACTTTATGTTATTGTCATAAATAAAATTATTGGATATTCATAAAATAAAATGCTGGTGTGCCCCAGGGCTCCTTTTTATCTCCGATTTTCTTTACCATATTCATCAATGATCTCTTATCTGAAACTTTCAATCCATTAAATTGTTTTGCTAATGACAGTACCCTCAGCTTAAATATTGCAGATTTTTTTTTGTTTTGTAAATAAGTTCATTAAATTTTGATCTCCATAGCATTGGAAAATGGAGAACCAAAACCTACGCAAAATTTAATGTTTCGAAAGGTGAATGTTGTTTCCTGTCGTTAATCCTCCCAAGTCGTTCCGTTTCCTTCTTCGTTGCAACACATTGTTCACCCCTTCTAATCTAACTTTAATCCATAAAACCGATATTCATTCAATTCTTGCGTATATTTGTCATATTTGGACAGGTGCTAAAATAACCTACTTGAACTTCTTAAATCGGATCTAAAAAGGATCATCGAGCACCGCCACAATGTTTTTCGTGTCTTTCTTTATTTTATTCTTACTTCTTTTTTAAACAATGTTCAAGTGAAAAAGCCAATTGCATTCCTCCCCTTTAACAATTTAACCATAATACTTGCGCTTCAGGGAATGACCATCAGTTTACCCTTGAGCAACCGACGTATACTGTGAAATTCAGAGATTCTTTCCTTAGCCACACTACACGAATGTTAAATACTTAACCCGGTGCAATATTATGTTGGGACCCTTTACTACTGGTTTGAGGAAATTCCTCGGAAAAAGGACGATATGTTCTTAATTTATAAATATTCGACCCTACCTTTATGTTTCGGTCTTAACGGTCTTAATTCTATCGTTGATTAGGTGGAGAATGCAAGTTTGCTCTATTCAATTCGAGGTACCTTTATTAATGTCGTTGCATAAGTATTTTTTTCTAATTATCATGTTTCAACAGATGTCAAGGTTACCAATGACATTCAGATGTCAAAATAATCAGTACGGTTTGCCATTTCATTAGAATGACCATATGTAGACAACGTAAGTTTGCTTATTGGTCTCAGCAAATCGTCGGCTGAGTTCTTAAGTGTTCAATCGACCAAAGTTTAAATTGTTCAGGAGACGACTTTTTGTCTCTTATTTGCTTGTAACTTTTTTTCTAAATATGCAATCGTCTTCAAACAAAAATGAAATAAAAACTGTGTAAATTTCGGTCGTAAAAAATGAAGAAAGAAGGTTTGAATGCTTTACACTTATTTAAAAAAAAAAATTGATAAAATGATCCAAGAAAGGAGATTGAACAAGCCCCCATACAAATACTAAACGTTCGAGAAAAATACTGGAGATTGAACATTTTTTCGGATATTGAACAAACAAGAACTCATTTTAAAGTTCCTGAAGCAACTTGATTTGTATGGACTTACATCCACCATAAAAATGGAAACTCAAACATTTATTTTATATGTCCATTTAATTCAGTCTTTTTTAGGTTAATCAGGTAGATCTGTTTTAAAAAGTAAATAACAAAAATTCAATTAACAAAAATAAACTTTAAAAGCTAATCCAAAAACAAAATTATTGTGATTCAAATTATTAAATTTTCACAAAAAACAATCAATAAATTAACTCTTTAAGTTCTTTGGTTTAATATTGTTTTGTAGAATTCAACGTCACATAATGGCATCCAGGGGAGCATTGATTCTATATCATTCTTTTTCTCTTTAGAAAGTAAGTTTAACACTTTCGATGTGTTTTGTACGTTTGGTAGATTGCGTACTATTATTTTCCCTGATTTATTCGAACGGTTCTTTGTTTTTTGTGGTGGCAAGACTGAAACACTAAATTTTGTACTTTCTTCTCCGTAGCTCTCACGAAATTTTAAATGTAGTGAGTCGTCATACATAAATAATTTCCCTTGCCTTGGAATATGGTATGAAATTTAGTCCGTTAGTAGCTGCGCTAATTAAAAAAATCCTTTGCAGTGCACTGCATAATTTTCAAGGACACATTTGCGTAATTCATAGCTTTGAGCTCTCGAATAAGTGACAGGGGGCGAAATATTTAATGTCACAAAGAAAAAAATTTTGCACACTCGAAAACGCTGACCAAAATTTTCAAAATAATATTTATATGTTATTGTCTACGCGAAGTTGTAGAAGATGTCCGTTTTCTAGCTGTTTTGGTTTTCTTAACAAACTTGAGATCATCTGTTAGCTTCCAAAATT